>JAAOAL010000052.1:0-739053 GCA_013186775.1 Fusarium dlaminii | reverse complement strand
TAAAAATATTATAAGTAAAAGAAACTTATAGCTATATATTAAGAATTTAACTATATATAGATATACCTAACTATCTGCTAAATACTATAAATATAGCTTGTGGTTATAAGGCGCTGGCGCGGATATGCTGTCGAGGCGAGTCGTGACAATTTATTCACGATCTCTTTTTTTTTCTATATCGCTTGGGGCGCATGCGTCTATGGTCCTTTCTGCGAGGCTCAATCGTAACCCCACTACAGCAGGTTTCAAACCTGTTTATCTTCCGTAGTATAGTGGTCAGTATGCAAGCTTGTCACGCTTGAGACCCGGGTTCAATTCCCGGCGGGAGAGATCCAGCCACCTGTGACACACAGGCGATTTTTTTTTGCCAATTTTACAGTCATTGTCTTGTCGCTTTATTAACAGACAACATATAATACATATGATCTACAGCAATGCTTTATGTATGCGTTTATTTGCAATATCTCTAGACTAATAATCAGCCTGCACCCTTCACGTTGAGTATACGGAATCCCGCTCCTGGAAGGTTGCGCGCTGCAGGGGTGCTCTAGGTCACTGTCTCCGGCGCTTGTTACCCTGAATAATTGCTCCTAGACAATTGAGACATAGTGGAATAAGCGCATGAGCATTGCAATTATGAGAATCTTCTATAGAACAGAGTTGCTCCAGAAGGGAGAGACAGAAACAGCCCCTGTATGAGTTTATTAAACTTGCCATAAGTGAATGTGTCGAACTTAAGGACAGACAAGTGGTTGGCAACCCTGTCGTTAAGCACGGTTACGACGTAATATCGCAATTCGATTTACACACACCAAAGAACACCTACTTCGCACAATCTAACAAACGATTGATAGACTAAGTGAATTCATCACCAAAGTACGTGTCAATATCATTGCGACTATTGCAGGATAGTAATCTGTGCTATTTATGTTTGATCGAGATCGCGTCGTGGAGGCCCCACAATGCGACGCGGACTTTAGACATAGAACCTGGTAGTGCTAGAAACATCAGAACCAAAACAATTGCTGTGGATTTGTCGGATGTTCAATCCCAGACCTGAAATACATGGGACGTAAGAATTATCTCACAAATGCCTTTTGCCGACTGGTGTCAAGAGAAACAGGCGAGCCACAGGTGGGGGTCTGGTAAGGTGTTCAATTACCAACTATGCATGTATTTCTCGATGTCCCAACCAAACTAGAAAATGGCAAAAAGAGATAAAAAACATGACAACGGCAGGATTAGAACCTACGCGTGCGAACACATTGCCTATGATGTCTCGGAAGAGATAGCAGGGCATCGCCTTAACCACTCGGCCACCTTGTCCTGAGTTCGTTGGGCAGCATATGAACATACGCATTACCGATGAGTCATGCCTGAGATATAATAAAAGAGTGCTGATATATATGGAAAACTGCGTAATACTGAGTTCTGTCCTGTTCATTGACGAAAAACATCCCGGATTTTGTTTTTCTATCAGTTATTATATGCACGCGTCACTGGGAGGACAAGGCCGTAAACAAACACGCCTCTTGCTCAAACAGGGTGGGTACCTAGCCACGAACTCGGTTTGAAGGATATAGAAAAGAGGGCTGCCTTAAAGTTTATCAAGCACGATGCACAATTGTTGAGATCAATTCTATCGCCAGGTTTGGTTTTATAATAAGTAAAATGCTTATAATTCCATCCAGTCTAGACTCTACTGAAGATCTGAATCTTGTACCCAGCACTAGGCTTCGGGCTTCTTAGCATAAGTAACGCAACTACGAACAGTTAGCCACAATCTCTCCCAGGAAAGCAAAACACTCACATGGGCCAATAAGCATGGATCTTAGGGTTATTCCAGTCCTGTCTCAGGTCCACCAAAAACACCTCCACCTCCTCACGGCTCCAGCCCAATCCTCTCGTGAAAGGCGCCATAGTCAGCGCCTCGAGAGCAGAGGCTGCATTGACGTTATTCCACTGGCCCAGCTCCTTGTACTTCTTGTCTTTGGGCCAATGGTTGGTAGGCCATTTGTATCGCGTCTCAATAATATCAACGAATCCGACCTCTTTCAGCATATCCTTGAAGTTGGTGGTGCGCTCGAAAGAGCGGTTGAACTTTACGGCTGCTTCGTCGAGAAGTCGGCACCATTTGTACATGGTATGGTCTTCCTTGAGGGTACCATCGTCGCTGCCCATGATGACATCGACATCTTGCAGTTCAACATAGCCGCCTGGAGCCAAGTTCCTGCTTGAGTCAGTACGGTTCATTTGGTGAATGGTGAAATTTGTTTTACTGGTAGATCTTGGTGAAGTACGACTTCCAGTTCTGAATGCTGAAATTCATAAATCTGCTGTGAATAAAGTCGAACGGTTCGCTGTAAGTCCATTCCTCGTCGATATCATCGATCTCGAAGCGAACATTTGGTGGCACACTATTAATCATCAGTCTTATCCACGTTTGGCTATAAGCTTAACCCATACAAGTTCGGCTGGCTTGGTGAGAGGTCAACGCCAATGACCTGTCTTGTCAGCGGCTATTCTGGATAAGCTTTAATGACGTAGCTCACTGTTGCCTCGGGATGCTCGTCGCCAAAGTCAATCGCCCAGATACCGGTTCCAGTGCCAACGTCAAGGACACGCTTAACCTTGGAGTCGGGAAGGTTAGGAGGGCTTAGACCGAGCTTGTTATCAAGAGTGAGCAAGAACAAGTTATGTTGCAGATCTGTGTTGTTATTGTTATTGTTATGCTACGTTCGGCGGCATTTGAGAATACACACCCAATCTTTCGTTCTCCTCGTCATCGTTCGGGAGATTGTATTCTGCGATTGGGCACGTCAGTGATATGGCTCGTATAGTAGAGGAGCTAGCTACATACTGCCGTCTCGGAAAGCATGATATGTTCTTCCATTTTCTTGACGGAAGTCAAGAATTGAGCTTCTCAAGCTGTCTGTCGAGGACGCATTATCCTACGCCATAAGATCAGCAACGAAGGTCTGTAATATGATGATCACGGGCTGATCTCATACCGCACCAAGTGACGAGTCTGCGTCAGAGTGCTGGGGACGTTAGCTAGCTCGCTTCAGTGGGTCGGTTCCAGCGGGAACTAACGATATCGTCAGCGTCTACGACGGGATGCGCTTCAATGGTCGTCATTGTCGATTGCAGATCTTTGCTCTCAAATTACAAAAAGCCCCAAAAACTATCGTGAGGTGTTTATCTGTCAATGGGAACTTAAATGCCGCATGTGGCATGCACATTATCCGAGTTTTAAAACCTGCATTGTTTTCTCTTTTCTCGTCCGATGCTGTGCAACAAAACTGACGACCAACATGCATGACACGAACCAACACGGCGTTGCAGACACTGCCAAATATGTACAGTGAAGCGATTGCCGAAGTTCCGCCTGCTGTCATTCCTTGGAAGACCCTGAAAGAACCGCTTCCTCACTGGTCCCAGGCGCTGAGAAGTGGTCTGGTGTCAGGCATTTGGACCGGTTCCGATTGGCCAAGGGTGGGGCGTTACGGTGTCAAACCCAAAGAGGTAAAGTTCGCCGTTAACCCCACGAACAAAAACAGAATAGTGCAATAATGACAGCCATTCACCTCACTGGATACAAGATGCTTCGCAGTAACTACGTCAAAAGAAATGCTAAGATATTCCTCTAGTAACAGCCTGCGGTCACGTCGATGCTATCCAGAAATAATTACAAAAGGAAGATAGGGGATGTGTAATTCATTTGTTATTCTTTGCTTTTCAAGATCTGGATTTAAACTTTGAGGCAAGATAGTGGCGTTTGTTATGAAGCAGGATGCTAGGTCGACCTTTCGTTGAAATCTTTGCGTCATGATACAAGGTGCAACTCCTGACGCGACCATTATTGTAGACATCACAGCCAAAGCCCTCGCAAGCCCCCTGAACACTGATTGACATGCTGGTTAAAGCTTCTGATATGCCATCGAGACACATGAAGCCAACATGTAAAAGAATCCCCACAAAGCTAAACGTTCTGGAAGACTTGGTACATAGTTGGATGGCCCTTTCGCACTTTGTTTACCTCCTCTATTACCCCTTCAACCTGGTTTCTTGGTGATTATCACAACCCTGCTGCTATCTAGATAGATGTCTCTAGGTCTTGGCGGCGGACCCGTCCATACGACGGTGGATATGACAATGTATATGCTTCAAAAAAACGAGAAATAAGTAAGTGATAGCGGTCTCAAAGGAGTAAACAATGCCGAATAGACCACCCTTATCTTCATGCCATTCTTCAAGTCACTTCCCCCCCTCCTTGCTAGAACATATCTACACAACAAAATGCATACCAAGAACCGTAGAGCTTGGAACAAAGGCTCCATCCGCCTCAATTCTAAAATAAAAAGAATTTCTAATGAGCCGAGAATGGACTTCCTTTTAAGTCTAACGCCTCTTAATGCTCAAGAGGAGAGGTACGAGGCACAGATCGCCTGTCTCTGCTGGATTGTGTTATTTTATATTGGGGCTGTAGCTCTTCTTACTTCTCCACCATAGATCGTCGCACATGGTAGTCAGCCCTGTGTTATACACTAATAACTTAATACTTCAAAGCGAGTGTCAGTACCTGAACGTAAATAAGAGTTTGACCGTCAAGATCTATATTCTAGTAGATCATATCTGCAGACCTCTGGGGAGAAATCCTTACTTTCCTATCACTACCTCAACATAAAGAGGACACTGTTGTTGTGTTTGAAATAAGTGGCGGCGGCAAAATTGAATACCATATATATAAGAGTCGCAGAGGCATCATCCAGCACGAGGCATAGAGCCACATGCTGGCCATAAGGTTAAGCACCAGGCCGCCAACACGGATGATTACGATGTGGTAAATTTCTCTCCGAAAATTCAAGCTCGTAACTACAGGTTGACTCAATTGTAATACGAAATTGAGCCTTGATGGCTGTGAAAGGGAGAGAGACTGACAGGTATAAAGCCCCGAAGGCCTTCGCATCTCTGGACAGGCCATCAATTGAACCAGAAACATCACAACCGAGCGTCAATTTGCGACTGTGAGCTTCCTCAAAACACTTTGACTTTGCCAGTATGCCTAAAAGCTAACTTAGCCACCCGTAAGGTCCCCATGAAACTCTCTACTATTCTGGCTTTTGGAGCTCTCCGCCTCGGCGATGTATCTGTTGCCCAAGATTTCCAATTACGCCCCGAGGTTCTCGAGAATAACACGACCTGGCCCTTAAAAGGTGCCATATTGAAGACACCTGATGGACCTAAGGATCTACCCCAGAAATGCCCAATGCCAAGGGAATCTTTCTTGGGTAAATCGTACTCATGGATTCTGGGCAACAAGAAGCCTAAGTGCAAGCAGTACGACATAGCTGCTGGAGAAACGCTCAGTGGATTCCCCCTTTTCCCAACCCGCCAAGTCCATGCATTCACCTTCCCCAATCAAACTTTCATCATCCAAGCAGCCCTCCCAGGATCTAAGTTGATATCCGTCTCAAGAAAGAAAAACATTTGGGTGAGGATCCCAGGAGGCATGACTGTCACATGCTACGAGGGGAATGAGGGTCTACCTCACTGCGTGTTCAGACTTTGAGATCCAATAAGGTTAGGCAAGAAGACTCAGTAGCACGGAAGCGCATTAGATGTCAGAGCCAGCCCTTGTTAATGATAATAGGTGCCTTCAGTAACAGAATCTTCACCGTCATGTCGCGTTGTCCAAGTTATGTGACCGACTAGCAAGAATTTAAGCCTTTGACCGTAATGTCGACTTCGGGCCCAAGGCAAGGATAACAGTACAAGCAGTCAACATTCCAAGTGCATGCCACGCCTTGAAGAGCACGGATGACTAAGGTATATATGCTAATATAAGCTCCAGTATTAACTACAATAAAGGTATTTCGCTGCACATAAGCGGCTCTTTTGCAGAATTTGATATCGAGGGCCTATTTGAATTGAGGGGACATGTTTATCCTGGGCATCTTTCCCGCTTCGTAGTAGCTGCGCAGTCAGTTCTGGAGGTAAAGCTTCAGTTGACAAGACCATTTCTTCTACGGCAATGTCTGTCATTACAACTATAAGCCCGTAATCATATGGACTTAGTGGCCGTTACCAGTAGCTCTAACCTTTGTGGCTCTGGGGCGAATGTCCTCAATTTGGAATGATGCTAGCCCTAACCCAAAACGCTGGAAGAATTGCCGAATCAGGCAATAAAGAAGATGCACCCTGATGACACTGGCCTCAATTTGGGCCAGGCTTCTTTTACCCTTACGTTGAAGTACTTGGGAGTTTTAGACTCACCCCTCAGCGATCCCCTTGACCGCATTCCGGGCATGCTAAGGGAGACCAGACATGTGCTCTCAGACCCTCGGAAGCAAATCCCGCAGACACCAATCAGCGCTCTTCTTTCGGATGTTTGATGTCAGAAAAACAAGAACCAATCATCCAGACCGGCCAGGGAAAATGCATTTGAAGAAGCAACTCCCAATATCCATTTACATCTTATTTCTATCTCATTTTCCAACTAGTAATACTCGTGGCACGCATGGCACAATCCGAGGACCCTTCAAACAGCCATGACACCAACCATGATAACAAAACGACTACAATGTGGGGGATTATCCTGTGCGTAATAGTCATTCTCGTCATCTGCATCATTTGCTTCGTACACTGGCTCCTGCGAAATAACCATATGCCGCGGCCTCTGGAAACACAACTTCCGCGGTTTCGAACGAGCTCCGGTCTGGGAAAGCTCGCGGTGGAGAGCATGCCGATCGTGACTTATCATCATCGGATACACTCGAAGCAGATTCACACGCAAGCTCAAATGACTCCATACATGTTTCGAAAGCAACGAAAACCGAAACTCGAAAAGTTGCAGCGCTATTTCACTATGCCCAACTTGTCCATCCGTTCTCTAGATGTCAGCGATCGAAACGCACGACAGGCAGATGAGCTTGCTTCACCAGCGTGTTCTATCTGCACTGAAGATTTCATTGAGGGAACAAATCTGAGGAAAGTACCGTGCGGCCACCTATTTCATCCACCATGCATCGATCCATGGTTGATTGGAAGATCGCGGACTTGCCCATTATGGTCAGTTTTATCACCATCCCTGATGAAATCCATCCAGCTGACAAAGCGCCTCTCTTTTATGAAGCCGCGTCGATCTGGCTACTCTGATTAATTTGACGAAACCACAGGCGGTGTATTCATTTGCTGCACGAGAACGTGTATATCATTCGCAAGCCACGAGATAATAATAAATACTACGAAATAACAATGAGACAATAACTAGCGATTCGCGACGAGAAGCATGGCCAGGGAGCTTCACAGTGTAATGCACATTCCCTTCAGATAAAAATACAAAACAAATTTCTTCCCTGCTGCGAAAGCGGCAATTAATTAGACTACATGGTGATCCGTTGGCGATAAGGACTGCTCGAAGAAACCAAAGACTTCGTAGCAACGTTAACGAAACCCAGCAAAGTCCTCGGCTCTTGCCAAAGGAACACTGAGCCTGGTTTAAAAACTAGAACAAGATTCTCGTTACCCAATCTGTCTCATTCGCGACCAATCCTCCCTGCAGTTCCAGAGGCCGCCTATGAGGGGTACCTTAACTCCAGTTGCTGATCCTGTCAAAGCTCCCCCAAAGTTACAGGGCAGGGCATCTCCACAGCACACAGACCACACTGTACCGCTGTAGTCTCTAAGCTTAATCGCAAGCTGAGATAAATACTTGTCAGCTACAATTGATGCCACTACAAAAGGGCTGATGATCAGTCCAAGAACAGCATCGTCGCAGCCGTAATTTCGCGCTCGTAAAAATGACAGCGAAATAAAATAAATCCCGCATGCATGGTCGAGACAATTCCATGCAAACCCCGCCTCGTAAACAATTGTCACGAGCCTGTCTTTGAGCACTTGATTCTTCTATTCTCCGAGGCGTGCATTCTCATCAGACCCTTGAATTCTTCCCCCGGCGCTAAAAAGCTTGTCTACAATAAGCATCCACTCAATTGTCATTGCATCAATTGAGCTTGAGTACCCGATGATACTTCTGTCGTACACGCCCTCTTGTTTCAGTCCGTCGCTCTTCAACACCGCTTCGTGCTAGCCCAGTCATACATATCATGCTCACCTTGACTCACACCGCTGCTCTGTGCAATCTCGCCAGTGCTGCAAAACCAAGCATCTGACACTGACGATCCATTCCTCGCAAATAAAGGCGTCAAGGAAATTGACGCGTACATCATATTCACAAGCACTGTACAAGAGCATTTGCCTTTACACACGTTGGAGCTATATCCGTAAAATGCTTGAAGCTGGCCAAGCCGGATGCAACCGAAGGGGGCGCAGTCATTTCACTTAGTACACAGCCCCAAACCGATCATCGTTTTGTCATACCCCCACCCAATATTGGTTCCTGCAAGTCATGCCGACTGAGGCTCGCTTGGGGTATCACGATGACCGTTGAGAGAAGAGACAACTTTCACCAACCACTGGATCAGTCCAACAGATCAAAGGTGCAGTGCAGTGTGGTAATAAGCATAACTGCAATTGAGTTAGCTGAAAAGAACTTGGTGGAAATGACTGTATTTAATGGTTAACTGCTCTCTCTCTACTCGTAGTATAGCCATCATTGACCTGAGGGCTTCGATCCACAAATCCAGCTAAGATGAGAGCTCCACCCCGCTTCTGTGAATAAAACATATGCTGAGACGCAACTTCTTGACGGCTGGATCTTTTTCTTTGTCGCCTGTATTTTATTTAATCTATGTTTTTGTGAGAGTAAGATGAGCCAAGATCTAGATGGCCTTTCCTCAGATTTCAGGAACACTATCGAGCCAGACGAGCCAGACGAGAGCACTTTGTTGAATGATGCGACTGCAAGTTTCAGGACCGAGACAGATACTGAGCACGAGAGCGAATGGCCTCAACCCTCTATCTTTGTCACCCTGCATCGGTATCAATCCTTAACATTTACATGTTGTTCAACATGCTAATTGGACGTCGGCTACAGCATAAGGAAATTTGTACTCGCAAGCATAGGTGCATCCCAGCGTTCTACTATTTGACTTATACAGTCTAATGCTATTCAATAGATGACCCCTACTCTCTGGAACAGCTGAAAAGTCCGCGAATCAACCACCTCATTGTCCGTCCGTTAGTAGACCGTTTGTATGATGAGAATGACTACTCTATTGGTGCGCAACCCACTTGCTCAAGACACTTGTCACCGTATGCCCTGCCACATTACTGATTACTGCAGTCTACTGTCTTCTCGCAAACCGAGTACAGTTCCTACGCGAACAGTCCAGTGTCATCGACCAGAGCACCAGCATAGCACGCGCGACATTATGCGAGCTCTTGGCCATCAAGATTCTGCGCAACTTTCACGACGACAACCCAGGTCTAGACGGTCTCTTGTTGCTCTCTAAGATCCTGGTCCAGGGCTTTGATCCCTTCCATGGCGCTCCGCCCGAAGTTGAACAGTACGGGCGCTATCCGCAATGGCCGATTCAGAAACGTGGTGGCCATGAGAGGAAGCTGACAGCACTCGAACTCGCCATCATATCTGAGAGCAAGAACTTTGTTAGTTCTTCGGGATGTAGACGAGTGATTGATGCGGTGTATCGTGGTCAGATCGTCTACACCCCTTTGTCGTTTGTTGATATCCTCCCAAACCATTATGAGTACCTTCCCGTGTCTTTGTATGAGCCGCGAAAGGCACCGCTGCTTGACCATCATCGTCTCGTGGTTCCGCGCACCCGGTACATGATTGAGCTAGTACACTATATCATTCTCACTCTTTTGTACGTTTACACGATGCAGTATCGTGATCCTGAGAACTTGACTGGAAATGAGGTTGTCTTCATTCTCTATTCTGCTGGTTGGGTACTCCATGAGCTTGCTGCCATCATTGAGCATGGGTGGATGATTCACTCACAAACGTTGTGGTCATTCTTGGATCTCTCATACACGGTCATCTTCATGGCCTACATTACTGTCCGGGCATATGAGCTTGCTGTAAGTAGTGTGCAGAATGGCATGGCACATAACATACTCTGTCTCGCAGCCCCAATTCTTCTGACCAGACTAGCCTTCAACATCCTACCAGACCATATCGTCTTCATTTCGCTGCACGCTATGATGAAAGAGTTTCTGATCCTCACATTTCTCGCGATATGGTGTTTCACAGGGTTCCTGTTAGCGCTGCAATGGCTTTCTCCAGGGGACGGCTCAATTCCGAACGATTTCACTATCATCAAATGGCTACTGTGGATCTGGTTCGGACTGGATGGAACAGGCATTGAGGAATCTGTTCAGTTTCACGCCATTTTAGGGCCGGCACTGACCATTGCTTTTGCCTTCCTTGGCAATACTCTATTTCTCACCATCCTCGTCTCCCTTCTCACCAACCGGTTCAGCACAATCGTCACATCTGAGGATGTCGAGATCCAGTTCCGAAAAACCGTCCTCACGTTTGAGGGCGTGAAAAGCGACGCCATCTTTGCATATCCGCCACCTTTCAACCTCTTTGCTCTGCTCATACTGCTTCTTATCAAACCGTTCCTGTCACCACTCAAGTTCTACTCGATTCACGCCTTCCTCGCACGACTTGTCAATGCACCTCTATTGTTTTGCGTCGGCTTCTATGAGCGTCGACGCCTATGGACCTTTGGACCTGACGCAGCCAAAGTCTCGAGAATGTGGAAGTTCACGGGTTTCTCACCGCACGGTGACATACAGGCTGTGTTCGAAGTCGAAGCCCCGGCCGAAGTTTTGCGAGAGGCTGATGAATTGGATGGATTGAGCGAAATGGGCTTTTCTGATGGTGATGCCGTATCAAGACTGTCTCGAGAAAGAGAAATCAGAACACCGGTTGTGTTTAGCCTAAGTAATGCAGGGACATGGTCTCCAGGACAAGCCCCCGTAGTTTGATCCTGCTACATAGATACCGCATTGTCTGTGCATTCCCAGACCATCTTTCCCTCAAACCACGTCTTCAGGACCTTCGCTCCACTGAATACACCACGACTCAAGTCCCGATCAACCGCAATGAAGTTCTCCTTCTTTCCTGTCTCAATACTTCCCATCTCCGAAGCCTTTCCTACAGCCTCAGCGCCTGCAAGCGTTATGATACGGCAGATCTTTGCACCGCCAACCTCTTTCGCCGTCTTGCCCTCCTGCATGCCAAAGCGCTCCACTACGGCCGATAGGGCTGGGAATAAGTCTGGCGTGTCGGTCAAGAACCAGTCGGAACCTACGGTGACATGAACGCCAGTATCCTGAAACTCCTTGAACGGCCATTTGAAAATCTAGGGATAGTTGGATGTGAGATTTGTATCGTGAAATAGTGCGGGTGACATCTCGGCCGTGATTCGTGATTCCGCCATCCGGTTGATGTCATCTTGACAGGCAGTTCAGTATTCACTCGGAAGCATTGATATGGGGACTCGCCTTGATGGATGGCATTGCAGTGTGCCAGCTCGTGCACTGGGCCTGAAGGATTCGACTGCCGAACTCGCTGGAGAACATCGAGTGCACGCCTTGCAGAGCCATCACCGGCACAGTGGATCTTGCATGTCAAACCCTTCGCATCATGCTTAGTCAAAGCTTCCAACAACTTTTCAAACGTAAGTAGAAGCCTCTCGTTGGGATGTCCATCCGGTCCAATATCGCATTGCGTGAAGTAAGGCGGTATGGGCGCTCCATCCATCCAAAACTTCACAAACCGTGCATCAACGTGCTGGCTACAGAAGCTTTCAGCAGTATCAATGAGACGATGCAAACTTTCACCTTTCTCCTGAGCAAAACTTTCAGCCCCATGGACAATGTGGGGGGAAATCTGCATGTCCAGTCGTCCTTCACTATCTAGCTCCCGAAGGGCGCGAAGATAGAGGGTGTTAGCGGACGCCTCTTGTATCGAAGTGATGCCGAACTTGTGAGACATCTTGATCCCATAGATAAGAGCTTCTTTGACAAACGACACAGGTGGCTGAGGTAGGCTGGCCAATACCTCAGCTGATGCCGCTTCCACCAGCTCCCCAGTCAACTGATCATCCGGCCTCCGCATGTACTGACCCCCAGGGGGATCCTCAACATCATCCCCATACCCGACGCGCATGACAGCTGCGGTGTTGAGAGCGACGTTGTGACAAGAGACATCTCGAACAAGCACCGGCTGCTCAGGAAAGGTATCGTCTAGATACTTCCGATCCATCTTTCCATCAGGAAAGTTCTGGCCTGCGTAGAAGTTTGCAATAAGCCAATCGCCTCTGAAATGAGCTGGGGCGCAGTCACAACTGGCCTGTCCTTTCTTGATGTTCTCTGCAATAGTTGCAGCGGTGCTATCAGATCCGATGCCGATTTCGCTCATTTTCTGCATTGAGGCTACTAACAGATGGGTATGTGCGTCATGGATTCCAGGCATGACGAAAGTGTTGTCAAGATAGTGGACGGGTAGGCCCTGCTCCCAGCCAGGGCTTGGATCTCTTGGTCGGTTCCAACAGCCTCGAAACGCCCGGATGGGGAAACAATAAAGGCTTCGGCCCATGGCCGTCCGTCATTCACAGTATACACACGGCCGTGTATGAAAGCGGCACCAGATTCTTTCATTTCGATATGCGGATTTGTTAGTCGATACACATATACTAGCAACAATGTGGATATGGAACTAATTCAGAATGTGTCTTCAAAGGTCTCTGTTATATCATCTCGGACGTCCGGAACCCGGAACTTCGGAATCAACAACAGACATGATAAAATAAGTGCAGTAATAGTAGAAGTCCTGAGAGCCAGCCGATCAGTTTGTCAGATAGATGAAGATGTCAAGCATGATCGGTTCCTAGGCAGGGATGCTAACCCCATTCATGGGACTCTTGATAACCTCATCACAGAAACAAAGTCAATCTCCGCGCTGCAAAAATTGAGTAGAGAGCTTTTGGTCAGCTGAATCGTCAATCAAACAGTGTGCCTCAGAAATACAAAAAATACATACAACAGCGGGGATTCGCTGGTCGTCACCGGCTGGTCGTCACCGACCCAACTACTGCGCCCCTTACAGGCTTGACTATGGGAGAGCGGACGGGATCCCGTATTTTCCTGCAGGTATGGTCGTATGTGCTTATCTCACTGTTACTCAGACTTATAGCTAACAACTGGTCATCTGAAGACAAACGTGAGCAGGCCAGTGCCCACTAAAAGTCGGCTTCAGCTCAAGTTGTTGTCTTTTCCCTCAAGCATTCAAGTAGCCTAGCAACAATGCCAACGATCCTCATCTAATTATAGATATAGCATAACTGTATTAGGACTTGCAATTTTGGGCACTTTTGATTCAAGTCACACCACCATAACTGGTCATTCTTGCCTTAGCAGCCATCTTTACTTGTCGGGCTGCTAATTGTCCAACTCCTGTTTTCGTTAGCACCGATACACAAGACTTACACCAGACCACTCTGCATCTATGGCGTAACCCGTAGTGGCAATCAATTGGATTTTCATGCTATCTCCAATTTCTGGCACGTCATATGCATCTACTGCCACGTAGACCTTTGTGATCGAGCTGTACCGGTTGGAGCAGAGGTTGAAATGAGGCTCTTTCGTCTATGCCCAATCTGTCATTAGGCAAAGAATGTCTAAGGCAGCTCGCTCTCTACGCACTCTGTTTAGTACCAAACACTGCCTCTATGGACAGACCTGGGCTTTCCATACAGCTGAAATAGCAGAAGTGGAGGCAATATCACACTACCAGATCTAACGCCGGTCACCTTTCCCGACCCATCCTTCTAACCAAATTCACACGTTGCGTCTAAGCCACCTCGCATAATAGTCAGAAAGAAGTCGATAACATGGTAGAACAGCTGGCTGTACCGAACCAACCTAGCCACAGTCTTCAAGAGGTCGTTCAAGGTCTAGACGACACCCAACTCGCCGCCAGTTTAAGAGCGATTGATACCGATCAAGTTCAACGTATCATTCAGTGCTTACGTGGGAATCGACGCCTTATTCAGAACGGTATGGTTATCCTTTTCTTTCAACATCTAAGTCTGTTCGGTAATGATATCCTCTGACAACTATTACCATTTATAGAAGTTCAACCTTGGCCGCGCGACCCTCAAGAAATGAACGAATACTACTATCAAAGCCCATATCAGAACCAATATCAGACCTATCCAGGGACAGGATACTACACATACGACTGGAACTGGTATTACTATGATAGCTCAATTAACAATGTTCCATACTGTGGGGATTATTACCTCAGCTATGAATATTGGTGGGCACCTGTTGTATGGTACCCTACGTGGTATTATGTACCGCTCACTCGTTACAGAGTCCCCAACAGGTCACGCTACAGAAGACTTACATGATTTGGACCTTGTTTCGCGGAAAGTTAGCAATGGGCCGTTTTGGCCAAGAGATCGGGGACAAAACTACCTGTCGAATTGTTTGAGCTTCATTGACTGAAAGTTGGAGTCCGCCTCCCTTGAATGTACAAATCAGTTGGATGATGACATCAACACCCCGACCAGAGTTATAAATCCAAGACAATTGGTCTCAAGTTCTGAATCGAACCATGTGTACAACATTGTGAAAAGATGCTACGAGGAATCATATGAATCACTATCAATTTAGCCTGAAATATGAAGCATTGTGATATATTATATTGCAACCATCCTTCCCATCAGGCTCTGAGCTACACCACCCTCAACATCTGCGGCTGAGCGATACGCCGAATCAAGACAGCGCCCTCACCGCACCTGTTCTTATCGAAACGTCATTGGAAGCATACTATTTGCTGACTACCTTTGTAATTTCGGTTTTGCGGCATAATACTTCCGCCTTCACAGCATATTGCATGGTGAGACTGTCGCAGCGATTGGTAAAAGGGTTGGAATCAGGCTCTCTGACTTTCTGGTCTGACGTAAGGTGACGCAATTGAGGCTGAACGTGGATGGGTTGGGAGAGAATTGTTAGTGAAACGCAGTATGTGAATAATACTATCAAGGCCCAATCACCGGCTATAAAGACTGGCTCTGACCATAAGTTCGTTCGTCTTCTGTTCAGAAACTCAAAACCCACAACCGAATCATTGCACAACTATACAAGAGCCAAGATAACATGAGTGACCACCTTTCCGTCGAGGACATTGACGACGTTGAACTTCCGGGGGCCTTGCAACGACTTGACGATACTCAACTTCACCGCACTGTTCAAAGCCTTGATAGCAATCAGATCCCTCGTGTATTACTTGCCATCAAGAGCATGAATGACGAACAAGGCCAGCGTATCATCCAGAGGCTTAACCCCTCAAAGGATAACCGTATCCAGACCTTTGGTACGTCAATAGCCTTTCCTTACTATCCAACCTTCAAGTCACCGAACACGATGAACAATTAGGAGGAGTCATGTTCTGGGGTACGGATATCCAGTCGGGTCCCGGACCATCCCACGTTCTGTGACCAGTTCCCGCACAAGACAGATACTGGAAGGTTTGTTTGTGGCTGCGGCTGGCATGATTCCGATAAGGCGGTGGACGACCTCATCGTAAACTACTTTCTGATGAAGCAGGACAGCGCCCTCTGGTCGCATGTTGAAGGTGCACCGAATGAGTACATGTGTCGGGCATGCGTCAACGACAAGCCTGGAAGTTTCCATACGTATGATTTGAACGACTTTAATGATCATATCTCTAAGAAACATGTTGTCGAGCCCCACAGTCTGGATAAGTCTCTCAAGGGCTCGTATGGGCAGTACTTGGGACAGCGACCAGGCTATTACTACGCGCTTTGAGAATATACATGTAGTAGTAGCTGTACTAGTTATGCTATTTTCACCAACATTAATTCTAGTCAATGTGGTATGATGACCGATGACCGATTATTGCTTCTATTCGTTCTCGTTATGATTGCCAGTGCCTATAACAAGGAGGCATCGTACACTACGCAGTGGTGCGGCCTATATAGAGGCTGATCAAGCTTGAAATATCTTCTCTACAGCACCAGGCGTGAGCCTTATCCCTGGCAATATCCTTGCTCTGCTGGTTCAGGGTCGGTGAAAGATTAAGAGTGATAGGAAGCAAATGGCTTTAAAATTAGATATGTAAGGTATCAGGAGTATCGTAAGACCGTTACTTCTGAACCACAGGTTCATCGAAAGCAAACCATAGCTGGGGGTGAGAAGAAGCGAGCGCGTCTAGAATACAAATCTTTCAATCATAGCTTCAGGCTGCGTGACAACTCCGGAAGTCGGTGCCCCTCATACATACCATAGCAATTCGTATTCAATCACCTTACACCGGTCCTTTTCTAGGGTTCCTCATCATATCTCTGAGATAATAACCTTTTCACGGAGTTATGTTCTTTCCCGATATTTTGGTAGCATCACTCTTCTCAGACCCGCTCACTTCGATGGGCCCCTCGAGATCCTCCGCAGTTCGGTCACCATACTTCTTCATGGTGAGTTTGTCGAGCTACAAATGGTTGATTAGCTGTTTTCAAACGGCAGACTCGGTCATATAGCACTTACATAATCGACCAGCCAGATGTAACAGAACATGACACCACAGCAAACAAGAAGCGAGATAGCGCCCTTCTTCCAATAAGGCGCATCAGCAGCACTGTAGAATATGATGCCCCAGAATGTCCAAAGGACCATGGAGCCGATATTCATGGAGTACAGCGTCACACTGCGCATGGCATCATCGCCTGTTCGCTGCAGGATGATGTTTGCCCAGCCAAAGATGAGGGGGTTAACCATGTATGCTGATCCAGCGAGATAAAAGGCAAACATGACTCCAGCGTCAGACAGATTCCTTACGAGAAGCATAACTCCTACAACAACCTGAAGAAGGACGGCGAGGATGGCCATTGGAACACGCTGGCCGGTTGCGTCCATGTGCCAAGCTGCAAGCATATTCGCAGCGATACCAACAGCTTGCACGCCGAGAGGGTAAGTGTTGATTTGGGTTTGTGAGAATTTGTCGTTGTAATACTTAAGCCAGAGGAGGAAGGTGTTTTGGAAGGGGAATCCCTCGACGCTGGCGCAGACAGGCGACCAAAAGAAGAGGATCCAGCTGTTGGGATAGTCAGAAGCAAATCATCAAAGGCTTCGAAGAGAAACATACAACATGGGAGTAAGGAATACTCGCTTGATCAGAGACATGGGCATAATATTGTGACCATCGGTCTTGATCGGGGGGAGTCTGGAGACTGCCAGTTTCCTCTCATCTTGGGATAGGTATTTCGCCTTGGTGATTTCTGGAATATCGGGGAAGTAAAGGAAGCCAAACAGGGCAATGGGAAGGGTGATGATGCCGTCTACAGCTGTCAGCTCCATTTTGTCACTGTGTACGATTCAACTTACCGATCAAGAACACCCACTGCCATCCTTGGAGGCCGGACATGCCTCTCATGCCCTTATGAATAGCCGTCATCATGACACCAGCAAACATAGTACCGACTTGGCCTGAGGCAGTGAAGAGGGCAGTTCGCTTGGAGATCTCTTCAGGCTTGTACCATGCACCAATGATGTAGATTGTTCCGGCATAAGTACTAGCTTCAGCAAGACCGAGGAAGAACCTGATGACGCAAAGTTGAGTAACGGTCTTGGCAGCGGCACTAGCCATCTGTGATATGTTAATTGGCCATTTTGATAATTCCGATATGCAGTAAACCTACTGTCAGGCCAGCCCAGATGACGACCATGGATGGGAACCAGATTCTGGGTGCGATCTTCTGGATGATGATGCCGTGAGGAAGCTGGCCAATAGCCATTCTAATCATGGTAAGTAGCCGTTTTGGATATGGTTCACGGGACGTACCCTGCGGTGGTAACGGAGAGGACATTGTTGTAATCATGACCAGTCATGTTGAGAGATTCACGAAGACCAGCGACCTGGATTGTCAGTATACCTGCCTGTCAACATATTGGCATCGACGAACTCACATAGGCGTTGGCAAATGCCGCACGATCTGAGTATCATTGGTCAGTTGGATGGTCTGATGCATCATGAAGATTCGTCTCACCAAGGAAGTTGAAGAAGTAGCTGAGACAACAGTAGGTCTAATTCTGTCAGTATCGTCGATGTGCCTAATTGAATACCTTGAACGCATACCATGATGAAGAAATCTGCCAAATGTCAGCATCGGCAGATACGAGCGGCTATGAATGAACGAACCTAATTTCCTCACAAGACGTCTCTCCTCCTTCGAATTTGCCGCCGCTCCCAAAAAGAACGCTGCGCACCGTCAGTACATACCCCAACCAAGATGTCAGTAATTACTCACTGCGAAGGCTTTCGCCAAATCCAACTTTTTCAGCCATTTTGATCAGCAAACAAGATTATAACGACGTTGAGATCAGGAGCCAAAGCCAAACCAACAAGAGAGAAATGGTCAGACTTATCAATCAGCTACTCCCCCTCTCGTTCTCCACTTTGATTATCAGATTTATAAGATAAACAAGCAAAATTTCTCTTCTTAGCCTGAAAGGGTGACATCGCCAATAAAGCTTGGTTGAATTGCCGAAGCTAACGTCGTATTTCGGCGGCGTAGGGTCAGGAATGGTTTAGTGTGGGGTGGACCCTGAGCTGATGATGGTAATCTAGACTTGTTTTTGCCAAGAGACTGTAGCATTTTGGAAGATTTATGTTTGAAGGGAGAGGGTAACTGCTACTATATTATTAGAGTTCTTCTTTTTTTAATCAGTCGTACCGGTGACTGTGGACGCTTGCTTGCCGAGTTTTGGGGGGTTCTGGTCTTGAAATATCATGAGATTTTTCGCTATGGAGATACTTATGCTTATTTCCAGGTGGAATTTTCTTGATGCGGGCCAGTAATTTTCCATGACTCAGTAGGACTTCTTTCAAGGGTCGGCCGCTGACTTAGTCTACCATGCCAAACGAGGCCAAACGAGGTTTATTTATCGGGGAATATGGCTTGGCATATCCATCCTCTCGGTTCGACACTAAACAAGGTCGGAAAGGTGTGAGCGATTTAAAGTAAGCATCAGCCCTCATGTCCACATTGGTTCTTATTTAAGATGAGACTATCGATCTTGGCGAGAATTAGAAAAAGCCGGAGTCTCTCTTGAACTCGGTGAGCCAATCTAGATTATCGGCCGGAGTCTGATTCCACACGTCGTGGCTGGAAACCAAGTCAGTGGAGGTTTGCGTGAGAGGATCTCCCTTCTTACCTGTCGTACATGATCCATCGTGCTTGATATTGGAGTTCTTCGTCAGTTGGGATGTGGCTTGTTGGATTCAGAGGCGAAATGGTTCTCGCGACGTAGCGGGTCAAGTCTCTGGTCAGACCTCTGTACATGTTGCCATCGTTCAGCGACACGATCTTCTGTCCCAAAGATATAGGTGGCGAGCTAGGGCCGCTCGGTGGTCTCCAATGCTCATGATAATTACTTGATATGGTAGGAAGACCGCCGGATGAAAGTAGAGGAGGAACAAGGCCTTCTTGCGTGTTTGATGAAACACCTTCAGACGGCGGCAGTCCTACCCTCTCTCGAAACGAAGCCAACCAGCCTGTTGACCTATAGACCAAACCAATCAACAACTGACTAAACATGGGCGAAACATCAGGCATGTGGTTGATGATCGAACAAGCCTCCTTCTGTAACTCGACATCTTCAATCTCCAGGTTCAACAACTGCAGCATGTCAACATACTGCCTTAGCGACATCTCAAGCTTACAGTCCTCAAAGATGTCTTTCTTGCTATGGATCTTCAGCTCTGAGAATCGAGATCTGGCTGCACTCTTCATGGGCGTCATTCGTGCTCTATTGACGATATCTTGTGTGCTCATTATGAGATCATGAAGCCAGGATGTCGCTGTTGAGGCGTGTTGGTAGTTCATTTCCGCTCCGAAGATGATGCAGCAAGCTTCAAGATGAAGAGTCTCATCGGAAGGGATGCAGTGGTTGATGTCGGTATAGTTAGAGTAGAAGTAGTCGAGCTCCAGCTGCAATAGTTCGAAGGCGCTTGTTGAGCTGTATGGTGCACCCTGTTGCGTAGAGAATGGGAGAGGCGAGTTGCGCTCGTAATCAATGAGGTCTGCATAATCATGAGTAATATGCCTGAGCTTGGAGCTGTTCACTTACATGGGGGCATGTGATTCTCCACCATATCGAGCGTCGCAGCATCAAATCCCCAGTTCCCTTTCCAATCAGCCATGGTCCTCCCCTCCTTAAAGTGCTCTGCAAGATGGTTCACCCGCTCCGACCATGTCGTCATAGTAATATCACAGAAACCGCAACGCGATATGACATCCTCATGCTTAGACTTCCATTCCTCCATTGGCCACTTCATAAACTCCGATCCGTGGACGAGACGAAGGTGTTGTCGTAGATGATCCTTTCTGTAGAATATACGCTCTCCTCTTTCACGTTTATGGCACAGGTCATGATTATGCTTTTCGAAGTGAGATTCATCTGGGGCCACAAAGCTGCAATAAACACAGACGGTCTCGGAACCCTCGTTGACTGCTGTTGGGCCATGAGGAGAACACTCCCATTGCTCAAGGGACAGGTGTTGTGTCTTCTCGTGTCTTGACCAGGTATGCTTCAGCTTGAATGTCTCCGTGCAAAACGTACACTGAAAGCGATGGCAAGCAACAGAGAGACCTCTCTTTTCATCATTTCTGGTACGGAGACCTCCTCGCCGCCGCTTTTTGATGACTCTATTGAGTGACCGATTGGATGCATGCGAGTAGCCCGAGGCTTGCGAGCTTCGACTTGAATCAGAGGTATCAGTTGTCGCCCAGGTACCGGCCGATGATGGTGCCCTGCCGTGTCTCATTCGCGAACCGTGGGGTTGGTCGATGGAACCTCTTGTGCCTGATACTGCCCTTGCAATAGCGGCCATGGTGGATGGCTCGTCTTCAGGCGGTGAGTTCTCCCATCGCTCGAGTGGACTCTGTTGGACGATCGGTGTAGGTGGTCGGCGCAGCGGTATGTCCCGGGGGCTAGCCTCTGCCGAACTTGTATCCGTTGTTTCTGGTGGGTTGAACTTCTTCCTACGTCGAGCGTTGGCGAACCAGTTCAGGATTTGTTGTCGAGTCAAGCCCGTCTGCCTCTCGATCGCTTCGACATGTCGGACGCTGGGGTACGGGTGATGTGTATGATTTGAGAGCCATTTGTTGAGAATGCGGACTGAGTTGAGAGAGAGTCGCTTCCCGGTCTTGGGCGGTGGGTTTGAGATAGTACTTGCTTCAGCGCGTGCGTCCGATGCGATGGAACCAAGACTTTCGGTAGAATCGAACGGAGGAATTGAGTTGACTTCTGGGCTGTCTTCAAAACCCGAAACTGGGTGTAATAATTGAGGATTGACTCCATTACTGAACGGGGTCTGAAAGGGGTCGAAGCCAAGGTCCGAAAAGCCGGGCTGGTCTAGCAGGTCACTACAGTCAGGGAATTCGCTCGGGAATACAGCAGTAACATCATTGATGCCGGTCTCTCTGTCGGTGCGTTCCATGTTGACGAGCCATTCGCTAGCAGAGATGTCATGTCGACGTTAGAGACGACGAGTCTGAGGCGTCATGTAAGGTTGACTCGACCCACTATTTTCTTGTCATCTTCAGCCCTTTCAGGAACCTTTCAACCAATAGCACACAAGATGGCACGATAAGCTTCACTATCTCAACGTTAAACCCATTCTAGTTCACATTTCTCTAGAAATTAACAACAGGAGTAACTTAAGCCATGTCTGGTCACTCTGACGTTCGAGATAACCTTCAGACTTTTGTGCTTCAGGTATGACAAGGTATCTCAATCTTCAGAGCACGGTTCTTGTCAACGGCAGAGTCCAGAGCCTCTATGACGCAAAACAAAACCATCTCGACCTTCTAATCTTTGTTATAGACCTTTTGT
This sequence comes from Fusarium dlaminii, assembly GCA_013186775.1. NCBI lineage: Eukaryota > Fungi > Ascomycota > Sordariomycetes > Hypocreales > Nectriaceae > Fusarium > Fusarium dlaminii. Next base: position 717,195 of record JAAOAL010000052.1, on the reverse strand, counting down.
TAACAAAAAGGACAATCTTGTACAGTCACCTCAGGTCCCACCGACTCTCGTATCCGCGTGATAACCCAACAACCGGCACACTCCTGAACCTCAACCTCAACATCCGTAATGTCATAACTCCTCAAAATATTCCTACACACCCTCGCGACACCCCAGGCATGAGACCAAGTAGTAGATTCGGCCTCGACTATAATCAGGATCTTCACCTGACTTTCCTGCTGTGCACTTCCGATGCGATAGGCCTCGAAGCAGTTCCACTTTGTATATTCCAGTGCGCCGGCAAGTTCCTTCTGAAGAATTCCCTCAGGATCCGACCAGAGACGTCTCAATGGATGAGAATCTTCGACATACGACCAGTTGTTGCATAGGCCTGACCACTGATCAGCGGGGTAGTTTGATCGCGCGACGAGTCGGGGTCTGTTGCGCCAGAGACCGTAGTAGTCTTCTGTCTCGAGCGCTGTCAGTGGAGGGGGTACACCCTCTGGTAAGGCCTGAATTTGAGGTACCCGAACGGTTCGTATCGACGTTTCGGGTTTCATGTCAGGTGGAGGGGTCCTAGACCCTCCTGAGCCGTTGGGAAGTGAGTCTTCCATCTCTACTCCTTTGGTGAGCTTTGTTGAGTCGGATGGAATACCTTGGTCTTTTGGCGACATTTTGATGAATCTTCTTTTCTGAAATTTCAGGTCGAAACAATAGTGTGACAGATTAAGAGAGAAAGAATGAGCAATTGATCAGGATTTTATAACAAGGATCCATGGTATAAGTTTTGAACTGGGTTTATTATATCTTTATGAGTGAATATCCTCTCACGACCTGATTGAAAGCTTTCTTGTATCAAATATCTGATACTTTCCTGTACGCAATTAGACTTTAGAGATTCGAGGTTGTTGATTGATGCACAGTTCCGTAACCTTTTGTTTGTCAAGTTTTAACATAAAATACTGGAACCTTACTTTATTTTAACTGTTGAGGTACAAAGATCTAATCCGCTTTGCTTTACGCAAAATTGTCTATACCACTGAGATTCCGGACGAACATGTCTGTTAGTTTGGGAAGAGGGCTCTCAATGAAATAGGTATTAAGACTGCGATTAGTAACAATGGATTGACTGATAATGAATATGCTTTTGACCATTCAAAGACACAGATCACGGTGCACGTACGCCAAATCAAATACATGGTATCTTAAAATATGCATTATAATTGCTCGATAGTGTATACACCTTTATCTTCTACCTTAGTCTACGCCAATGCTATGCCTGTGATATCTCCTAGCTCGGGAAACAGCACTGTCTTCGTCTTCATCTTCAGATCAACAGCGTATACACCTCCCGACAAGTCCGTCACATATGCCACTGTAGTTTTCGTATCCAATGCAAGCCCGATCGTCTCGTGTAGTCGCCTAGCTAAGACCTCCCGCTCAGGCGCGGCGCCAAGATCCCCGATAAAAGCACGATTCAGTGAATTTCCAGAAGGAGGATCGCCACGATCTGTCCAGTACAGAGTTTGTGTGCTCTCTTCAAATTCCAGGTCAATAGGTTCGGGGAGTTTGTCAAAGACTATCTCGATTTGTGTTGGGTTGTCAATCTTGGCTCGGAAGATACGCCCTTGGGATCCTTTTGATGGGCCTTTTTGTAACCAGTAGAAGTACCTCTTTGACTCATCTACTGTGATACCAACGCACCAGCAGCACATATCTCGTCTGTCCTCTGCACTTGAGCCAGTTGACACCAGAACCTCAACGTCAGATCCATCAAGATTACAACGCATGACCTTCATTCCTTCTCTATGGCACCAGTACAACTTCCGACTTTGTCGCGCAAGAGTGATTTGCTTCGGGGTATAAACACCGGCAGTACCAGTGCTCACAACGGTTGTTCGTTCGGAGCCGTCTAATCTCGAGCGTTCGATGGAGCCATCGTTGGATTTGAAGGTGGGACCCATGTTTGTCCAGTACATGAAACCATTCTGATGATCAATCGTTATGCCATCCGGCATCGTCTTTAACTGATCATGGACGGTTCGAAGATCGCTGCCGTCGGTGTAGCATGATAGAATGCGACCTTTGGGATTGGGGGAGTTAGACAAGTCTGTGTCGAGGATGTAAAGACCGGGTAAGCTGAGGGAGCCCATGATGATAGGATGTGAATTGAAAGGCTCAGGTGATGAAGCTCATGAGGTTGAGAGTCGTGTGTGATTCTGTTATTGATATGCAAATATTCCAATTCAAGCCCGAGAACTCGAAAATCGTGGTCATTCATGGAGGGCAAGTCTCCATTTTGAAGAGTCCAAGAGGCGGTGAAATTTCATCATGGCACTTTCATCGGAGTTCAAGTGGATACCGATCCATGCGCCGGGCCTACGAGAACAGTCGGCACCGACTTCGCGCCGCGAGACAAAACCTGCATCATGAACTCCGCTTCCCTGCCGGGCGCAAGTGGGGCGCGACACGGCTTGGTGGGGCTGATGATGCCGAGTGCAGCTCCACTACGGGATATGATGTAGGTCTGCGGAAATTTTGGGACTGTTCAGGGTAACCAAAGTTCAGAACCAAACAGTTGCAGAACAATTGCGATAATACACTTCTCCATTGGAAATAGATGATATGGAATGCCTAGTCGTAGAACGGACACGATATTGGTGTATTTAACATGGATCAATGAGTATCTAAATGGTATCCATGGTTGATCGTTTCCTTCTCCCTTGGCAAACAAATCCTGATCTCTGCATGTTCATAACCTCGTGGATAAAAAAACGGGTAAGATTACTTGAGTTCGTCGCGAAGCTCAGAGCAGGTCCAAGTTTCTTTTAAAGCCAATTCTCTCAGGGCCATTTTCCTGAACGAAATCGACATCTTTAAGCCCTTGTTCTAGCCTGGTGATGAAGAAAGCAGCCCATGAAGTGCCGCCGATCGCACCGTGGACGGAATTGAAGAATCATAGCGCAAACGCCGTGTTATGCGCTCAAACAGATCGAATACTATAACAAATACATAAAGAAACAAGTAACACAAGTTGCTATATTTCCACGACTATGCCTTTTCCCGCACATGCCTGAGCATTTATGACAAAGCCACATCAACATTGCCCGTCAAGTCAGGAAACCATAACCAGTCCTGTCAACCACCCTGCAACTTGTCCAGAATCTTGGTTACGTCGTCTCCGCACTCTGGGTGCTAGAAACAGATCACCTTGCCGACCACATATACGTGGCCAAGCTGATTTGGTGCACGAGGTCTCCTGATAGCATCATATGCGTCAAGGCCGGCATCTATCTCCCCAAGTTGCTGTGGACCTCTAGTAGGTCTCTTCGTCAGCTCTTCTAGGACGTTGGCTAGTACGAGTGCATCTTCGACTCCCTGAGCTGCACCATCTGCCTGGAATGGCATGGAGGCATGGGTACTGTCTCCGAGGATGGAGACTGTGTCTTTGTGATAGGTCAATGTTTTTGCGTGATGGAATAGACCCTGTTGGACTGACTGGGTTTGCCTTGGCAACAAGTCTCGGGAATCGATCGTAGATGTTGTCGCCGTCGAAGTCGGCTAGCATTTCCTCCTGTGTGGGCCTGCCTGAATAAGGCTATGACTCGTTTCGTGTAGCCTTGATAAGAAGGAGGATGAATTCCTACCGAATTGTCCTCCTGTGTAGTTAACATTAAGCATTGCCTACCTTTCCTCTAGTGATACGGTACGACACAGTCCCTTTGTTATGATCAAAGTAAACCTGACATCGGCCTTTTCGCCTATAATCTAATATGCCCATCCATAGGATGACGGCTCGATGGAAGTGGGCACCAGAGTAAGCCGGAAGTGCTTCCTCAGGATGGGTTGGCATGGGGATGTACTCGTGTACAATACTTGCAATACCATCGGAGCCAGCCAGAATGTTGTGGACAGCAATCTCACTGTCTGAAAACTCCAATATGCCCCTAACCGTGTACTATCTGATTGATGGGTGCGTAAGCCTGCATCTTAAGGAGTGTTTCTGATGATATTGAGTTAGAGAGCTATGATAGGGGACTGGGGTAACTTTTTTATCTCTTAGGGAATATATTTAGAGTTCTCTTTATATATTAGATATAATTATTATTAGATAGGCTATAACGCTTATCCTAGATAATTATATTAGGTAGCTAATATACTGCCTGAATTGACTTTATAGGAGTGTTATTTTGAGTTGATAGACCCCACAGCTGATGGCTTATATCACGCGCCTCGCATGTGTACTATCTGATGGTGACGAGCTTCTTGTTGAACTTTACGCTCTCCATGCGGATGATGCTCGCCATGATATCCAGCAACTCCTTGCCGTGGACCTGTGTGTACCATAATTGGGAAACCATGATGGCATCTTTCTTAGGTGTGAAGGGTTATCTACAGACTTGCGAACGCAATCCCAATGACCCCATGCCTACTTGAGACTACCAGCGCAAGGCTTGTCACTTCCGAGACCAGGCTCTTGTAGGTATACCTCGAAGAAGACCCATTGGGCATGCTAACCTGCGCGTGGCGATCTCCATTGCCTTGGCTGTCAGTGGAGCGTCTATGGTCTTCATAGTATAAGCCGCAGTTCTGAGCCGATCAACTGCGGAATCAATGGTCCTCGCGATAGGCGGCAAGACGAGAAATTCGGGATCTTGCGACAATACGCCAATATTAGATTTCTCCCTTCTGATAGCCACTGCTGTGGAATCGTGGCGCCAGGGCTCATCTTGAATGATAACCTTGATGAAGGGCGTAAGATCTTGTGTTGTGCGCGTTCTGGGTCGAAGGGTAGACTGGTCGCCCTGCCATCCTTTGGACGCGAGCTCTGCCTGTCGCGATCATGGCAGGCTCTCAATGTAATGCTCGGATCTTATTCTAACCAATTGATACATTATGACAGCAAATGAGTGGGGGATCTTGTTCGGTATATCTCACTCTTAGCACCCTTTGCACATCCCTTATCTGCTATCTGGGTCTATTGACAAACATCGTGGAGGTACGTTAGATGCTTAATCTTGGTTGTTGTCGCCTCTGGTGCACTAGCTGTCGTGACACCAGCGTCTTGCGTTGCATCGACAAGCCTTGCAGCATTGACCGGAAATCATGTGGCTTGTTTCTTGCTACGGACAGTGTCAATCCTTATAAGTTTCAGATGATTGTATAGTAGAGTTCTATTAACTACTGATTCGTTACCAAGCTGAACCTAGCTGACGCGGCCCTTACTGGTTGGTTGTTGACGCGTAATTTTTCATCGGGAAGAAACCCACATCCCTTGATCCCAGCCCACTTTTGATCCAGCTTATGAATGACACTCCGCTAATGGGCTACTTGAGTCATGTAGCATAGGCTTTAAGCTTGACTTATAATCTGCCTATCTTTTCTACTTCTTCCCACCGTACTGTTGCGACATCTGCCAAAGTAGAATGACAGCCAAGACGGACGCTTCTGAGAGTGCCAAGCCCAAGTACAGACGTGCATCTGCGCGTAAGGTCCGAACAGGCTGCAAAACATGGTTAGTCAAATGCAGTGCTCTCCCGAACCCTCTGCTAACAGGATCGCTGCAGCAAGTGAGTCCACATGCCCATCGGCTTCGATTCATTTCGGGGTAGTCGGGGGAGATAAGATTGCTTACTAGATAGGATCCGACACATCAAATGCGATGAAAGTCGTCCTTGGTGTCATCGCTGTGTCGTTCATGGCGTGATTTGTGATGGCTACGCACCCATCGAGCCCAAAATCTCAACAAAAAAACGGTACCAAGAGAAGATTACTGTCGAGGCTCTTCAGGATGGTGACGCGCTGCCTCCGGCTATCTGCTACACGCCTTTAGTACCACCGGCGCTTTTCAAGAAACAATGTTCAATGCCCGGGCGCAACCAAAGCGTCGACGCTCTAGAAGGACTCCATCATTCGGCGTTTCCGCCATCTTTGGCGTCCTGTCTCGCGGAGTACCCGGAATTAGAGTTGGCCCCGATTCAGAAACAGCTACCACTTCGAAGTGAGAAAAAGCTTCCCAGGATCGCCGAGCTCGTTCAATATACGGCGATATCCGCAAGATCCAACCAGGGGTCTTTACCGAGGGTTAACCAAGCCTCGTCACTACCAAAACTTACCGACTACTTGATAGAATTGACCGGATCATCGTGTCTAATATCCATGGATCGATCTTGTCACGGAACAGACCACGATGGCAGCGTCCTTCTTCCACGTCTCCGTCAACCCTTTGGCGGTTCGCTCTAGTCCGAGAAAGCTATTACATACATCAGTTGTAGCGTCACTGAGAGCGACGAGCAAAGTTAGAGGGTCACGTTCAAGACGCCCTTGGGTAGCGGGAGACGCTGCATTATGTGCCCAACATCTTCTCTAACTCACATATCGCTCATTAGAGATATAGTTGGAAAGTCATTTGGCGGAATAATAGCTCGCAGTTTAATGCGAAGGGTATTATGCTAATCTTGAGGGCAACCGAGGATATAGCAAACCCACTGAAGGTCTGCATTGAGGTAGAGGCTCTGCAATTCAGAAATGGATAGACTATTCCTCAAGGACAGAGACCAGGCCAGCTGCTTCCAAAATGCCATGGAGTTCAGACAGAAGCTTGTGGTATTTTGGTGTATAGTGCCTGGTATACAAAGTATCACCAACCTGGAGCGTGCTCAGACCACAACCCAAGGTGCTGAAAGCTTCTAATATGTATGCCAAGTTCTCCATGCTGATTTAGGCTCTCAGCTACAAGTCTCAGCTGCTAATATATATCCAAACGCTAAAGACGTCTGCTTTTGATACACACCAGTGAAGAAACCAGAAAAAAATTGTGAAAGTGAGATAGTGTCTTGCTTGGTTTGAGCAAAACCTAGACGAGCCTCGGTAATGAATGATTCAGGATCTTGGGAGGAGGCCGTGATCTCCGTGATAGGAGTTACATGGACATGATCATCAAGGATGCTAGAGTCTGGCTTGCTTTTGGGGGCTGTGTCTGGGAACAGCTTGGGTCCTTAAGCGGTGGCTAGGTCATGATATAGAGCCTTGCAATAGATATCTGAGACGGTCAAATTTTCGTCAAATATTGCCAGGCCTAGCCTCTTCTTAAACAACTTCTATAAGTCTGATTATAGTTATATAGCAACTAGCAAGTCTAATCCAATATCACACAGCTAAGTATCATAAGGGATTCTTTAGGAGTAGTTTAGATACTCCGCAAGTAGGTTAAGTAGGGTAACACTCTGCTAATCAAAGTCAGATATTGAAGAGCTTGCTGATAACAGAGACGGTATAAAACCAAGCGCCGAAGAATCCACCTCATCATCGCTAGATATGGCCAGAGATACCTTTGGAACAGACGTTGGATGCGAGGCTGGTGTAGCTCCTCGCACCAATCATAAAGACGTCGAATTAGTGGCCGACGAGGCCCCAGAGAGGCACAGCCATGTCCCTGCCTCGGCTGAAGGCAGAGTAGTCTTTGTTATATTGGGTAATGAAGAATTCGGGAGTCTCCTCATCAGTAGGCCCTATCAGAGATAATTTGGCACTTCCTGTATTGCGTGCTGGTTCTGCCTTGTAAGCTCTAGACACGGGTGCTTCTGTACGGTAGGTAGCCCGAATGGAAAGGATTCGAACATGCGCATCATAGAATAGTAAGCAAAGGGGAAAAAAAGGCCGTAGCGGTATCTCTAGCCATGAGGCTAAAGAAACACATTGAGTAGTGTCCCCAAACACGAAAGAGATAGCGCCTAATATCTATTATCTAGCTTTTACTGTGTCTGTATCATGCTGCTGCCTGGTACAATTAAGTTTCTTTGGCTGATATGATTTTGGTGATGAGTCACGAGGTTGATAAGTATTGGTTGTCTTACCATGAAGCTTTGAAGTTATTCAGCGATGGACGCATACTCAACTTGATCAACCTGTCCAGCATACTAACAACCTATCCGGTTCGATCCCTTTTGGATCGACTGAGTGCCAGTGTGAAAAGTTATGGAGATTTCACTTTAGGCACGCGTGTACGTAATAAATACAGATGAGAATTGTCTAGTAGGGTTGTCATCTGTACTCATCATACTAATGGTATCAGACACCCAGAGTATTTAATTATGGCCGAGGAAGCCCATTGGCAGATATCTGATTGCAATGATTGCATATCTTTCAAGAAGTTAGACCTGTTGGTATTCATGCAGGAAAATCTTTGGATATTTCTTATGAAAGACAGGATAGTCTAGGTAGCTAAACTAAGAAAGAATCGAACGATAATCTGTCAAATCTATGGGCTTGCTAAAGAACGTGTCCTCAGAAGCACGTGCGGCGAGGTAAATTCCGAGGGCGATTGCCGATGACAGCTGCCTTCACCCGCCCAGCATCTAGCAGAGCCCGTTGCAGTTCGTCTTAGAGACGTAGTTGACAGTGAGCATTCCGTGAGACTTGATATCGTTATCGCTAGGGTAGAACGCAGGAACACTGCCGCACTTGGCGCATCCATGGTTGACCAGCTCCTGGAGCAGCTTCTTGATGTCCTTGCCAGGAAGGCCACCGGTATTCTGAAGGAAAGCACAGAATCCGGTCTTGTCGAGAGCCTGCCAGCAAGCGATGTGCTGGCCGTTATAGTACCACTTGTTGTCGTCCAGGCCCTGGGCGGTTCGGAGAAGCCCAGTCAGCTTGAAACCAGCGTTGCCGCAGTTGCTGCTGCCGTGGCAGTTGATGCCCTCGGCAGAGACACCAAGAGCAAGGGCAGCAGAAGCGAGGAGAGTGGTGAAATGCATTCTGAATCGGATTTGTTAGCAGAGGATTGTTTAGGTTGACAGGATCTCTTACTCGAAATTGGCTCTGAGTGAGTTGTGAAGGATTTGATGGAATGTAGTGGGCTTTGAAGCTTTTGTGAGATGATTGAGAATGTTCTGAGTTGAGAATGTTGGATTCTTGACTGGAAATATCACTTTATTTATACATAACTTCCGCTCTCTCTCTGCTTTGTCAATACACATGCGAAGAGGAATATGTCATGAAAACTACCCTCGGCATGCGACCCAGAGATGGGCCCCAAAGCCACGGCAGATGTCGTAGATTCCAATTCTGCTGCAAAAGTGCTTTGGATCATCACAAGAATGAGGCTATCGTATGTTCCATGTATGGTTCGGCCGCCGGCTGGATATGGGTTTTATGGGCCATTCCTCTTTCGGAATAAGTTTGTAATGCTTCATAAGCCGCAGACATATTATAAAGCTCGTATATGTGACATTTGATTACGTACCTGCAGTGCTCCAGCTATTTATTTCAGCATAGACCATCAATGTCTCTGTCGTTTCCAGAAGGTCAAAATGGCATATGCTTCATTTTAGGCGTCGATCCTCACCCACGCTGCAAAACCGATCCACTTTTACCACTCTTCCTCTAGTTATCGGACAAGATCCACGAATGTAAGTGGCCGAGGCCATATTTCTCTCGGATACCTTACATATTCTATTTAGACATTTCATAAACGTATCCAGAGCGCGCTCTGAGTATTAACCAAATCAATTTCTATCCAATCGGCGTAACTTACGGTTGTACTTTTTGGTAAGCTGGGGCCTAGGATTGTGGGTCAAATGGTCAATTTCATATGAAAGTGGCTCCAGACAAAGTTCCAACGTGTCGAGAACCTCAGCTCGGGCACAGCTGCATCTGCATCTGCATCTCCATCATCACATTCTGGAGCCACAAAGACCTTCGTATTCGACAATGGAGACCGAATATCAAAGTGACCTTCCTCTTCCGCCAGAGATCGTCACATTGATATGTTCGACTCTGCTGAAACCCGACCTGCTTCGCTTGAGATTGGCCACTCATAGATTGCATGATGCAGCGACTCCATTCGCTTTCAGGGCCTTTCTTCTCAGAGCTTATGGAACCACCGTCATGAGTTTCACCTTCATTGCAACATCACCCCATCTACGGAGCTATGTTAAGGAGATAACCATTGACACGAATATTGGCCCAGGTTATGAATACGCCTCCAACGAGTCCTATGAATTCCCCAGTGGCTTGTTGAACGCCCTTCCTTACCTTCGCTACTTTTCCAAGCTCACTAACCTGCACTTGAGATTCAGGAAATATTATGGGGATAACAGTAGAGAATTTCAACCAGCAATGATCGAGACTGGTTTCCTCTTATCAGCTTTAATTGGTCAGTCATTATGGTATAATGCAAGTTGTTATCCAGATGTGTTATTTGCAGTTGAGACTTGTGGCTGAGAGCTTAAATCAGCAGACAGAACTTAGAAGACTGGCCGTTTCGATATAGAATCCTTGATACTGTCTCTCACTGCATCGTGGGGTTGTGGATATGGGGAAAACAAGTCGAAATAGATGAGAGGGCGAATCTTCATTATTTCGAAGCTAGATACCTAGATGATGACCCAGAATTCGTCGCTGAGTGCGCAGAGCACCTCCAAGAGCTCACCATTTCCAACTTGGCTGATTATTATGATCCCAATCTGACTTCTTCAAAGCTTGGCAGCAACTACTCCGCCTGCCTCACTTGCAGGATTTAAAGCCCTTGGTTACGACAGAGTATCATAGGTCGCAAAACCAGATTCACTTTCCCCAAGAGAGGCACAAATTCTTCCAGAAGCTACCCTCAACTTGGCTATCACCAAGTCTAGGGGATCATCTAAGAACTCTATCACTTTACTACACTGAGTACTGGGGCTGGTTCCTGAGAATGAATCTCTATGAGATTGGAATGTTACCTCAGCTTCAGGTTCTAGATCTTGGGAAATTTGTCTTTACTGATGAGTGACAAACTGATTGAATCGCAACAATCGGAGAGAGCAATGGAAGCCGGGGTCTAGAGGAACTATACTTGGACGATTGTCCTATCTTATTCAAGGCCCGTCAACACAGCCCCCTGACCAGTGATGGATACCCAGATCCGCGCGCTGTCTTCAAGGATAATCATGCTACTTCTGTAACCAAAGGGTATAATATCAGATGGCATCATGTCCTTGAAACTTGGAGAGGACGTATGAAAGGCCTTAGGAAGTTCATCATGGACCATGGCGATTGGTCGTCCCAATGGCCGAGTGTCAAAACATTAAAAGAGCACGAAGGTCTTTTTAATCTCAGCAGCGATGAGATCAGGCAAATGGTTAGTGTGAACATTCACAGAAACTTTTCCAAACCTGCAGGCGTGAAGGTCAGTAACACCAAAAACCAAGTATTGGCTCAGAGATACTTGCATGGTGCGGGATTGCTACAGCGAAGGATAGTACGGATGCAGTATATTAAGTATAATATCGGCATGTGTGGGCCTCGGGAGAATCCATATCGGACCTGGGGAAGGGGTCAACCAGACGATGGTTGGGTACCAAAAAAGGAGACGATCGGAATCGATGATGCGGCGTACGAGCTACTCATGGACACTACTCAGGACAGGATTTCAGAGGATGAGAAATAACATAATGGAGAATAAGACTTGGTTCAGATTCTGATGGTAGGATCTACTTTTAGAAAGCAATACTGCTGTCATTTAAGCCCAATAGATTTAAAATAACTTCATTCCCCCTCTCCATCGCGCTTTGGTATTTGATCTCATCAGCGTCGTCCATCGGCACTTGAATCAGTCCAATCTGTATCTTGACCTGCCTCACCTCTTCACTTATTACTCTCGGTTACACCCTAATATCGCAACCATTTGAATATGTCACAAGAACCCAGAATTCCTGATGTATACGGTCCCGGTACTCATACCGACCGCACATTCGTCCCCGTTCCCCAAGACACACAACACATCTTCCGTCTCATCGCATCTCAAACTCCTGGCTTCACCAAGATGAATCCATGCTTTCGAAAGTCAGGTTTACCGGAGATGAGTTCCCAGTCATCTCCGGTCCTATCAAGGCTGTCTCAGTAGCTGCCGCTCTCCACGCCATGGCTGGTGTAGTAGCTGATGAGATCCTTACTCTTCGAGGTGTCGAGAACAAGGGGCGAAAAGTAACTGCCAATACTACACATGTCGGACTTTGGTTTTGGCAACATCGCTACTGCATATGTAGATGGCAAGGATGTCCTTGCATTGGCCAAGTCTGGAGAGTTGAAGAAGCTGTTGCCAGATTGGGAACGAGGATGGGTTGATACACCTCTCAAGCATCGCACCACAGGGCTTTATCCTACCTCTGATCCTGATGTTTGGTACTTGCTCCACGGCTCTATGAACGTAGAGCCAGTCCTCAAGTCTATCGGCGTGGACCCCTCTGAGGCCATCACCTTCAATGAAGAAGCAACCGCGCACATCGCCAAGTTCACAAGTAAACTCTCACCGGAGAAGCTTGAGTTTACAAACCTTGTCAACGGCAATTGCGGCAGTATTTGCTTCACACCTAAGCAATGGAACGAAAGCGAGATGGGCAAGTCACTCGCTGCTCATCCCCTCATCAATGTCAAAGCTCAACCTCAAGCTATCCCTACACCTCCTGTTGCATTCCCTCCTCTTAATCCAGTCGATAAGCGCCCACTGGCCGGTATTAAGGTCGTTGAGATGACCCGCGTTATCGCCGGCCCTCAAATCGGCACGACTCTTTCCAGCTTCCGCTGATGTTATCAGGGTCAATCCCCCTCACTTACCCGATATCAACATTCTGCAACTCACTCTCAACGCTGGAAAGCGTAATATCGCTATCGATCTGCGGAAGCCCGAGGATGCAGCTATCATCAAGTCTCTTATCGCTGAGGCAGATGTATTCATTCAAGGATTCCGTATGAACAAGATGCCCAAATTTGGCCTTGGATTGAACGACATCCTCAAGATGGCTGGAGAACGAGGTCGTGGTATTGTTCACGTCTCGGAGAACTGCTATGGCCCTGATGGCTATTATGCTGAGAGGCCCGGTTGGCAACAGATCGCTGATGCGGTTGCTGGATCAGCATATGTCACTGGCCGTTCTCTCAACTTGCCTAACAGCGAAGCTGTACTTCCTTCACTCTCTATCAGTGACATGACCACCGGCGCTCTCGGCGCGGTAGATACTCTTCTCGCCCTTCGTGATCGCGCCATCAAGGGCGGAAGCTACGCTGTTCACGCGTCTCTCCTCGCAGTCAACGTGTTCGCTCTTCGATCTGACGTCGGCCTCTACTCACCCAAAACAGTTGCCAAGTGTGCTAAGCGTTTCCAGTGGGCCGAGATGAGAGGGTCGCATCATGTTCTTGATCTCTTGATGACGATTTGGGATGACTAGAAGAGAGAGGAGTTGTCGGAAGATGGTGGATGGTACCAGAGCTTTGAGAGAAGCGCTTTCGATGGAAAGAAACTGAGTATCCTGAAGCCTGTTGTTAGCTTGGGTGATGACGAGGTGACGCCACGATGGAAGACGCCTAGTGTTCCTTATGCTTATGAGAAGGCTGAGGGCATCAAGTTTCACTGAAAGGATTGGTCGTAGATTATAGAAGAGATGAAGCTTGGAAATACCCATAGAGATAGAACGTAAATTATTTTCACAGGAAATTTATGCAAGTATTGGCTCAGTTGCTGGATCCGGCAGTGAATTGCTTTCATAAGAAAATGGAAGAAATCTGACAGAGGCATGACAAAGACTCACCACTATTTTAGCGTCGGGTTTGAGGCGGGTACCTGTAAGGTTACTTCGGCACTTCAACTAGGCTAAGATCTACTTGGAGTTACCTGATCAATGATCCAAACCAGTTCTGTTTGGTATTTGAGATGGCTCAATTCGCGATGAGTCACTTGCCGACTTCGTCTTTGATGTTACACCTCGTAGCGATTAAAATTCACCAAGATTCTACATGAAATTCAATCAATGGAGCGTCATCACTGAGTCCTGTCCTTCTACAGGCTGTTTTACCTTCTGGGCTTTGAGCTTCAATCCCACCGAATACGCGAATCGACTTGTTCCAGCAGCGATGGAAGACACGACGGCCCCGCCGACAACGACAACAGCGAGGATCGCTTACATACGTACCATCATTGACAAAGACAAAGAAAGAGAATATTACGATAGCTGTTGGGCCAATCTTAGAATGTTTCTATGGTCATGGGTCGGCCAGAAAGTTCATAACGACCCTGCTGGAACTGGTGCTCCACGACTTCGCAGCTCACCTCCACCTGGTCTCCGACACCACTACATTATCGGCCATTCCAATCCTTTTGATGCTTTTGTGCTTGAATGGCTCTTACAGAACTCCAAACCCGATAGTTGGAGGATGTCTCGCGATGACTTCGAAGTTTACCTTTCTGAGGCACAGATCAAGGACCCAACAAACAAAGAACTTCTTCAAAAGCTTGAACTAGAGCGGGTGAAGGTCACGGTAGTCGACTCATCCATGCCGACCGAGTTTGAGACAGAAGACATATGTGATGGAGTGATGCTCACTCAAAGCGATTACGTTCTCGAAACATATCTAGAAAGAGGTTCGAGCTGTTGGATAACAACCGACGTACTCTACCGCGACTCTCTTCGCCATGGCCATCCCCAACGCTACAACAACCAAGAACTTGCACAGCGATACTACGATAATAGACTGAAAAACAAGATGGGCCATACCAGGCGATCATGTTCATATCCCCACGGCAAGTCCGACGCTTGGAAAATTCACCACGCAGAGGATTGGAAGAACTATAAGTGCCAATCTTGTGGGCAGAGATGTAAGCGCAGCAAAGGCTGTAAAGTGACGGGCGAAGATTGGGCGAAGAGAAAAGATATGGTAGCGTGGGATGAAGGAGTTGATACGTCGGCACCGAGACCGCCTGAGTTTGAAAGGGATTGGAGGATGTTGACGTCGGAGGACATATGTCACTATTGGGGCACTGATCCAATATCTTATGAGAGGTTTAGGAATTGGAAGTGGAGGTCTGTTGACACGTTCACGGGCGAATGAGGTTGTGCGTCGAATACGCTCAGATTGTTTTTATCTGTCAACGAACTGTCACTCATAACTCATCACGTCATTTTCTAATCAGCTCAAATTTGCCACATAACTTTCTAGATCTCGTGGATACCGCATCCCAAGTGCCGAATACCCATTGCCTCAAGCTCATCAATTTGAGCCAGATCAGGGCCGACACTCCGCTCCTGGAGACCTTGCAATGAAGCGGCAGTAGTCTTGGTCTTGGGGATGAGCTTCGTTCCTCTGTCGTCGAGGACAGCCAGAATGTGTGCAGCAGCCTGTCGATGTTAGAGTTGTGACTAGTAAGGACCTGAGTAGATGACTTACCTTTGCGTTGATGGTGAGCGTCTTGGAATCAGGGTTGTCAATGGTGTCGCAAGCCTGGTGGTAGCAAGGATCCTGTGCAACAGCCGTGCCCTGAACCTCCATTAGTTGCAGATTCACAATTGGATGAGTCAACCTACAGTATGCAAAAACCCAAAAGGCTTGTTCAAGTTCTGCCAGAAAGGCGCATAGTCACTGCCATTGGTCAAAACAGCAGGCGTAACCTCAATACCCTGGCTCTCAAAGTACTCTGTGAAGATCTTCTCCGTGACCTCCGAGCCTTTGGGAGCTTTTGATCCATGAGAGCTTCCATCAGTGTCAGCAACGCCGAAGAAACCCTTGGAAACCATGTCAAAGTTGAGATAGACGAGAAGGTCGTTGACGTCCTCGGCGGGAAGGGTGGAGGTGTAGTGCTTGCTGCCGAGGAGGCCGTTCTCTTCGGCTCCCCACCA
Source organism: Fusarium dlaminii (assembly GCA_013186775.1). NCBI lineage: Eukaryota > Fungi > Ascomycota > Sordariomycetes > Hypocreales > Nectriaceae > Fusarium > Fusarium dlaminii. The sequence goes on along the minus strand of JAAOAL010000052.1, from coordinate 701,569 downwards.
TGCGAAGCGGATCTTGTTCTTGGTCTTGTACTTTGAGAGGGCGATGAAAAGCTCGAGGATGAGGGATGATCCGGAGCCTAAATGTGTTAGTGGAGTCATGATGAAACGCAGCAAGGTGAAATACCATCGTCGTTGATACCGGGACCGGCTTGAACACTGTCAAGATGGGCACCGAGCTGGATGGTCATTATTCTGGCTATTGATCATTGGAGTGAGTGACAAACCATGATGACATTACGAGGATCACCACCCTTAGTCTCAGCAATAACATTCTGGGTAATCCTCTCCTCAATAGTCTGCGTCTGTTGAAAGTGGGCTGTGACAGTCTCACCAGCCTCAATCCTCTCCTTGATCTTTTCACCATCAACAAGGTTGATAAAGCCAGCTGGGACATGCTTCTCGGGATCAGGCTGACTAAGAGAACCAGCAGTAACATTCGTGGTAAGATCGTGGTAGATGATGACAGCGGACGCACCAGCCGCAGCAGCAGGGATCACTCTCCCAGCCAGAGTTCCGCCGGTAGGACAACGGAAGCGCTGGACGAGAACGATTTTACCCTTGACGTCGAGATCATCGTACGATGTGGCATCGCAACCTGCTGCACCTTCGGGACCGAGCGCGATCTCGGCGGTGATGCCTTCTTCGGAGGTTGAGGGGGAGTAGGTTAGGCCGTAGACATAGACGGGCGTATCGTCAACCTTGAGCTCAATTGAGTCTACAAAGGCGAAGAGCGCGGGGAAGTTTTGCTTCCAGACTTTGGCGTTCTTGACTTTTGAAATACGCTTGAAGATGTAATCTACTGAAGCGTCGTATCCGGGAAGACCGAAGGCTCTGTTGCCACCGTTGGCAAAGGCAATGTCGTTGAAAGCCTCGAGGTTCGACATGAGGCTGCATATTGTTAACACTTTTTCGCTGGTACGAGTATTAAGGGTATTTACTTCTTGGCCTTCATGTCAGCTTGGATCTTCTTAGACTCCAGCTTATGAGTCTTGGCGAGGCCATGGCTGGGAGCCAGCGCCAACAATGTGGCGACACCGGTGCTAAACTTCATGTTGACGATATACGATGCTTGAACTAGTCGTAACAACGAAAGCGGGGAGTAGCACAAAGGCGGAGAGGTCTCTATTTATACAGATACACAAGCCACACAATCAGAGGCAATCGCAATGCCAAGACAGCCAATCCATGACGGGGAATCATGACGAACACAAGTTCGCGGAAGCAGTTTCGCTTCTGGAAGGTCATATCTAGCCAAGAAGCTGCTATGATGATCGACAGCTGACTTATTCAGCGGAGGCCTTATCGCTAGCGGTGACGACTCCCAGGCACTTTTGCTTGCACCAACGAGAATCAAATTTTCACTGCACTAAAATGTGACCAAGCCCGATCGACGTTGCACCAAATGAGGGTCATCTTGGCAGAGAACGATAACCCCGCGAGACCAAGAATGTTGAGAGGCTTTAATTGGGCAATGGCGAGTTTTTTCTTGAGGTTGCACTGTTTTGGAAGGTGGAAAAAGAGCTTGGGGACAGGGATCATGAACCATACGAATAAGCTTAAGCTGCAAAAGTTCCTAGTGCACGCTAGACGAGTTTGGGCGATGATTGAAGTGTCTCTTGCTTTGATGTAGCGGCTGGATTGTCCAGATAGCAACATGTTCGTCGAACTACAATCACTTGTCATTCTGGCCTTTGGGTAGTGGGCTATTCTTTGTCAGCTAACTAATATTTGGGACATATTGCCTTGTTCAGTACTCCAAAGCATCGCCCTTTGTCGGCACAAAGTCCTTTGACAATTTTGAGACATGATGCTGAACATGAGAACAAAACACCGGACTGCGCGAATTCGTCTAGTCTCTTAGTACTTAAGAGCCTGGGCTTCCGATTATTCTGCCTGTTCCCTATCTTGTCGACTAACCCCAGAATTACCAGTACCAAACAACAACAAATCTAAAATTACAGCAACATTTGGCAGCATGGATCGTAACAACTCTCTTATCGCCAAACCTGTTAAGGAGGAGTCGGAAGGTGTTCCAATTCGACGACCGGATGTTGAGGCTGATAAGGACTTCGATTTTTTGTCGTTCGTTGACTCTTATTCTGACAGGCATGAAGCTGGCCATGAAATGGAGGATGATGAATACCGCAAGCAGGAGGAAATGCTCATGGATCCAGCCATCTATTTCGTTCGCAGGGATGCTACTGGTGAGAATGGTCAGATTGCCACCGTCAACCCCCATCCCAAGCTCTCGATTGCACACGATCTAGTGTCGTTCCTCTTAAGCCGCAAAGCTGCAACTTCTCACCTCTTTAGGCGTCATCTAATCCCTTCAAGCACTGCCCCTCAGCCGTTCCCCCTCAACATGTTCATGGGTCAATGGACATCATGGACAAGTTTCACGCTATCAAAATCGAAGGAAGTCCAGCCAGGTGCTCTCCGATGCTGTCAGCTGATGAAGCCTGGCGATATTGAAGTCATAACCGTTTCAAATGACAAGTTCGTACAGCTGATGAGTCTTCTAACCGGAGATGAATTGCTGATGATGACAATCTGGGAGACGCCCGATGCTTCGAGACATGTGAGTCCTCATCTGGAGATAATGAAACCTAACTTTGGTTTAGTGGAAGGACTTGGTGAGAGAGTCATTGCGTGGAGAGTTCATGGACTTGATGTCTCGTACTACATGGATAGACTGGGATATCGCATTCCTGGCATGGTTTGGCCTCTTCAGGAAATTAGTAAGGTATGATGATGCAATCCCCTCTACTCGGGTCTTAGAAGCAGGCTAGCCATAAGTAGGAAAGCCATAGACATGGTAATAGATAGAGATTAGATCCCCAAGGCAAAGATTCATAGATCACCATATACTTTTGAAGTACAGGCTTAGACCCCCGAAATACATCGGTGCACTTATAAAAGCAACACATCATAAGACATGGACAAGAACCTAAGTCCTTGTCAATAACAGCAAAAGTAACTGTAATGTTAAATATTAGAGCAAAGCTAGATGCGTGAGATATTGATAGAACATTGTGCAGGTGGAGTGACTCTTGTCCACAGTACAAGGCTGCATGTCTTCAGTTCCCCTTATTTAAGTACTTCTTCATTGTCATAGTACTCAAGGATATCGGAGAATCTGAACCAGAACTTTATTCTCTCTCTCTTTTGTGATTCTATATCGTCGATCGGCAGGACATTCGCTCATGCATTGTGGAGTCTCACGTCAGCAATTCTTTCTCAAGGTCGGTGAATTATTAATTCCACAATTGTGATGATTTCTAATCGCATGCATTATATATTGCTCAAAGGCCAATTAAATATGATGGAGCCCTCTGAACTGAGAAGAACCGCGCAAATAACATCATCATGTTCATCCATCGTATCAGAGCTATTCTCTTTCTTGCAACCCTTTACTATGGCAGTTGTAAAGCTTATGACAATGGATTGTCATATCCTACGCGAAAGGTCGCCGGCATAACAGTCATCAACACGCCAATCGTTCAGGACGCTGAAGCATTTGCGTTGAAGCATAGTACCTACCCCATCTACAATCACGTCATGCGGTCTTGGCTTTACGGAGTCCTCATGATCAATGCCAACAAAACCCTCAGTGATAGTATCAACCTCGAAGTTCACGCTGTCGCCACACTCTTGCACGATCTTGGCTGGGACACGACAGAAGCGTCACCCATCATCAGCGCTGACCGTCGGTTCGAAGTAGACGGGGCTTTCGCAGCGCGTGAGTTCATACAAGAGCACCAAGATGGAAGGTTTTGGCATGAGAGGAATGTCCAGCTTGTATGGGATGCGATCGCTCTTCATACAGAAAGGTCTCTGTCATATTTCAAGGAACTTGATGTGCAGGTTGTATCAAAGGGCATCGCAATGGACTTTTCGGGACCAGCTTATGGTGTTTCGGGAGAGGACTATGCTGCAATTGCCAAAGCCTTTCCGAAAAGTGATCTCAAAAACACTGTCGATGACACTGTCATCTGGCTTTGTGACACGAAGCCTCAGACGACATATGGTGAGTAATTCTGCTGCCTATTGCGTGGCCTCTACGGATACTGATACGTATGTTGCAGACACTTGGATGCAGCCTTTTGGGGAGAGATACGTTGACAAATATGACCCGAAGGGCAAACAGAGAATTGATTTGATCTTCCAGAATCTTACGACTGGGAATAATTAGTTGATGCCTGGAACAGGCTCCCTTTTTGTAATACGAGGCTTGTTTCAAAACTAGCGAGTGGGGGTGATCATTTTACGATGCAGCCAATCCTTGAATAGCGGCGGTGAATTTCTCCGCCGAGCCACGGACATTCCCCCAAGGTAACATCAGATAAATAGTTAGCCCTGAGTTATTAAATACTTAACCGTTTATTTATACTTGCATGACATATCTCATAATGCACCTGAGTGACCGGAAAATCTTGCTTCGGCGGTTAAATCCGGGTGATCAATCAACCACTCAACAGCGACTACTCAATAATGCGCGTATTCCCGGAGTCGGGCAGTGGTTTTTCGACCATGAGTCGACACAGGATTGGCTGAGAGGGAATCACGGTCGCGTGCTTTGGCTCCATGGACCGAGTATGTCACCAACTTTCATTACTTCCTCGCACCAGGCTGACAACTATCAGGCGCAACTGGCAAGACTTTTATTACCTCAAATCTCGTGAGCCATCTTCTAGATGATCAAATCCTACCAAGTACCGGAGCCGCCGTGTACCATTTTGGTCGGCATGAGCTGCAGTACAACCTCGCCGACTACAACCTTGCGCTGCGCTCAATCACTAGACAGCTGGTATCACAACTTCCGGAAGAATCTGCCTTGGCGGCCCAAATTTTGGAGACTATTGACGATGGTTTGGGAGATACCGAAAGTACCGTGAATATACTGCAGATGCTGGCATCTGCGTTCTGTAGGATTGTCATCATCCTAGATGGAGTCGACTCCTCAAATGAGGCTGGTTTGCGCGAGCTAATGAAAATTCTACTGAAAGAAAAGACCCAATTGCGAATAATGCTGACCAGTCGGGGTCCGCCTTCACACGCACTTTCTGACACCTTTGGTACCAACACGATCACAGCCCGCGCTACTGACGAGGATTTGAGTCTGTATCACGCGAGAGCTATTGACGAGGCACCTGTCAATGCAGAGGTGCTGGATGATTCCCATACCAGGCTGTTTCCATATCAGAAACTTATGGACATGGCTGACGGCCGGTAAGCCTCGATGTGTATTTGTTATACCATCCGCTAAAGTCTACTAGGTTCCTTCCTATCATACCGACTTGGTTCAGCAATATCGCATCGCAACCGAACACGATTTTTCTCAGCCTTGTAGAGTCCTGGTCACAAAACTCTAGTATGGATGTCTCTCAAGCCTTTTGCAAAGCTCTAGTCAACGGGATCGAAGCCTCAAAACATTCAGACATGGTCCTCTGCTCGCTTTACTACCTGGTCTACGGCGAAGAAAATGGATACACCTTTACTCCATCAATGCTATGGGAGGCTCTCATCGCCTGGGGTATCAGAGACGAAGACAACACAGTGTTTACTCTAGCACAAATATCCGATGCCTGCACCAACTTTGCCTACATCGATACCAAAACGAAGATCGTAAAGTTGCGATCTCCGTTGCTGTTGGACTACTTGCGAAATGAAGTGTTTGACGACAAATACCATGCGCGACACATCAGGGCGACATTTCTGTACTTGACAAGAGGCGACCACGAAGGCGCGTGCAAGTCATCTCAAGAGCTCAAAGAGAGATTAAAGGCACATCCATTTCTCTGCTATGCTGCCAGAAACCTTTCACCAAGCCTTGCAGCTTTGCCCTCGCTTCCTTACGACAGCGACTTTCTAAGAATGACAACTTCACATAGGTCGGTAGACTCTTACCTTCAAGCTGCCGAAGCATGGCCATACATTGATGAAGAGAGCTATGATGAGTTTGAAGCTGAGGAGGAGAGATGGCGGTGTTATACCAAAGGATATACTCCCCTTCACCTCGCTGCTCACTTTGGTGCCAGGGAGACACTGATCCAGTCACTTGTTGATCGCGGTGACAACATTGAGGCTCAAGCGGCGAATGGACAAACAGCGTTACATATCGCAGCTGAGATTGGAGATTCGTCACATACAGTGAAACGGCTACTGGAATGCGGGGCCAATGTCACTGCAGTTGATGAAGATGGGCTTACACCTTTGGCTCATGCGATAGTATATGGGTGCTTGGAATCAGTGAGATTACTCATTAGTCACGGTGCAGATATTAATGTGCTAGAAGAGGAGGATTTGTTGGAATGCTCTCGCGAGAAACCCGATATTGCAGAGTTTTTAGTGGGGCTCGGAGTTGAGATGCCAGCAGAAGAGTCCGAGCCAGAAGAATAGAGAACAAAGTACCAATGATTGAACACTGCACAGTGATAAAAAAGAAAATTTATTCCAAGTGTTCTTTCTGTCTCATGATTAAGAATAGCTGAACGGCAAAAAACATACAACACCGGGGATTCGCTGGTCGTCACCGACCCAACTACTAATCCAGCGCTTCGCAGCTTGACTATGGGAGAGCGGACGGGATCCCGTATTTTCTACGAGCTTTGGTCGTATGTACCAACTAACCATTAGTTGCAACTTATATCGATTGTCTGTAGCTACATTCTCGCAGTCTTGCTAACCAATGGGGGCCATTGATTTCCAACACGGCTTTATTGAGGACCTTAGCCTGACAGGGCCAGCCCCAGAGTGGTACCGGCAATCCGCAAAGCGAGCAATGGGTAGCTAAAGTGAGATATGAATACCCAATAGCGTCGATTGATTTTTACCATTTGTATCCTCCACTTACCAGATATTATGTCCAGTATTGACGATAACCCCAAATTGCTGCTATGCCCCTCCGAATTCATCTAGACAGGTAAGGCATTAGGACCGATTTTTGCATATAAAATAGAGATTCGGGATATTGTTAGAGAGTATGCTGATACTTAAGAGTTTTAATAATTCGAGGTCTACAATAATTCGGTACTGCGGATTTAAACTCGGGTTGATAACATTTTTACCTAAAACTTCTCTCAGGAACCAGCAAATTATCCCATATAACAGTTCCTCATTCATTCTCTTTTGCACAAGCCCTCAAGACCTCTTCCCTCATAGCATAAGTCGTTCTATCTTGAGACTTAGTCCTCGGTATGTTCCTTATTCTCTACCGTCTGGAGCGACGCCGTAGCCTTTTCCAGGCCCAGACAGACCGGTTTGTTATCATCGCCGCTGACTGAGGTTTGTACTAACTTGGATTCATTGCCTCCAGGAGATTCCTGTTTGAGAATTAGGGCCCCAACACTGGAATCAGGAGACTCGGCCTATAATATTTGTTAGCCAAAGTTCTGTCCTTCTACGTCTTGTAGTCATAAGGATCCTCCACATGCTCCTATCACATAGATAGATCCAGTTTGAGCCCAACACCTAACGGTTCTTCTCACTTACAGTTTCCTCACTCTTCATGCTGGCCATTGAAGTCTTTTTCTTGTTCCTCCGCTTCTGTCTAACTGACAATCGTATAGGTTCTACAGCGGCGGTGCAATCGCTGTGAAGAAAACTTCGTCGAAATCCAGATAGTCTCTCAGGTATTTGAAGTGGCACCTGAAGAGTGAATTTTGTCGGATGCTTAAGAGCAATGAAATGCGAAGGTCTGCATCCTTCTGCAAAATTGCGTCCAGTTTCCAACAGGTCCACGCAGCTTCTTCGGGTCCGAGAAGTTTTGTCTCACAAAGTCCATGTAAAACTGACTTAATTTTGAAGCAGCAGATGTATTTGCATATGCATACTCCACATCCTGACAAGTCATCGAAAACTCCATGTGTTGTTTATACAGGCGGCCCATAGCGTAGTTCTTGAACTCATTGCAGAGGAGCTTGTCGCCAAGAACCCAACATCGTGCATGAATGTTTCGAAGATGACGGTGATTGGAAGTCATCATAAGTTCCATAGTATAGCCATTCCACAAAAAGGCCAAATGCTACAGCATCATCATCCGGGAGGTTGATATGCGCTTTGGGGAAGATTTCAGGAGCCGAGGACATTGCTTTTAGGTAAGAGGAATGACGTGAGATCAATGCGACAGGCAGTGACCATATATTGGGTGCCCTAGCCTCGATAGTCGAGCCAATTGAGATGCAAGTACTAGCCCCACGGAGCCTGTCAAAATTAGTTTCGTTTCATCGATAATTTGGTGGCAGACAAACAGATTCAAGGGTCTTCCTTGAGCTACATGAGGCACGCTGTATCGGTCGGTGAGAAGGTTCGCGGAGACATTCGTTTTCGTTTTGTTGTAAGACTCCAACCTATGCTCCTCAAAGCTGAAGCCGCTGTGATCTGGGTGCACATTAAAGCTGATGTAGTTAAGAACCCCCTCATTGTCTAATCCCTTTTCTTGGTATGGGCGTATTGGCTTCTCTGCCATGTTTAGAATAGTAGTTGCGCTACGAATCAGTGTCAATAATGCTTTCTATGGGGGAATACCTTCAATATGACAAATGTACCTCATTACTAAAGTCCAAGACAAAGTATGTCAGAAAATATTTCGCTGTTGGATTTTGTGTTCAGAGACCAGAGAGTAATATCTTTCCTTCTCTTCCAGCAAGCTACCGTTTCTGCTTAGAAAGGCCTATTCATGAGCATCAGGGATATACAGCCTGATGACCGAATGCGACAACTGTTCAAAGAATTTTTTACAATCGTATTTTGTACAAAAATAGGGGCGTTCACTAAAACAGTGAAGGGCTGTTCAACGGCAGGTGGCCGATAGGGTGATGTGAGGCGGAGAAGACTGGGGCTGTGCTACCCTGTAAGATGGACGCACCTACTGGTGATATTCTTGTGTCACTTGGATTCTAACAACTCATAAGTTGTCGCAGTATTATCTCAACAATGAACTACTTTGATTCAGGTACATTTTGGACTACGAGATAAAAGCTGCAACTTTATAGCAGCAAGAATCACACCAAATTCGCAATCACTCTCAGGCTGTTATGGTATGAAGGAATTTGGATTAGTTGATAACATTCCGGACATTGATGAAATTACATAACACTATCGGCTTTCAAGTCGCTGAGACTGACTTGTATATACAGTGTATCTATTCTCTAATCCAACATTTAATCTGTAGCTATTTACCCACTATCGTCCCTCATGAAATTACCTCCATCTATTCCTCGCCGGCCCATTCGTGTACCTCGTTAACGACAACCGAATTTATAATTAAACAAACTCCCCAAACTCCTTCGACATCATATGATTACTCCATGTATCCAGAACCAGAAGGCTCATCGATTCCTTCTTCATGTCTTATGCAAATTATCGTCAGGAGCGTTTCGTGTTTGCGAAGACTTTTCAACTCACCGTTTGTAGTGCCTTTCTAGTAGATCCTTGCGATGGAAACGCCTTTGACATACTGGGCATTCGAACTGGGGCTCTTGATGTGAAGACTGATGTCGCCTATCAAGTGGTGAGCATACTGCCTTCATCTCGAGTGTAAGTGCAGAAGGTGTACCTCAAATGCTCGGCTCGAGTGTATACCTGGGTTTGTTAGCAAGTAATATGCCTCTTGTATGGAATGGCGTACCTTTTGGCATTCGGAACACACGTGAACTGGCTTTCCCTTTTTCGCCTTTGAGACTTTGCCAGTTGGCGTGCTCTGAAAATCGTCGTAACTATCCATTGAAACTAGAGCGCTTGCAAAACGAACGAACTAAAGCATACAAAACACAAGGAGCAAAAAAGGACCGAATGCGGCTGCGATAAATTGCCACTAGATATCCGAACATCAGCGCATATTTAAAAGACAGATTTCCCATTGCTTCCGTAGCAGAGCTGACTTCCCCGGCGGGCTTCGTAAGTCCTGTCCAACATGAGCCACTCAATGAGCAGTCAGAACGAGGCTTGCTCCGTGGCGTGGACGAATCCCAACTCCTCAATCCGTTGATCACAAAAATAGATTCGGACTCTGACCAATCGCCATCTCAAAGCGCCTCACAACCCCTGACGAATGCGAATTCTCAGCCTTGGACAGGGATGCGTGTGGGGGCTTGCTGACATCATCGCTTCGGGGGGCGCGGAAAAGATTCAAATGCCGGGGATGACGTGGAGTCCGAATACAACTGATTAGATAAGATAATGGGCTGAATTGGTTTGGAATCAAGTGATACTTTTCTTATTTTGAGGGACTTCGGCATGCGTGGGATGGTGATGGGGGTGTCCGAGGGTCCCGTGGTGGCTAGGTATATGGGCATATGCCAATGTGATAAGAGTCACAGCGTTTCACCGCCCCAAAGTCTGTACAACGGTTCGGACAATACCAATTGACCGATCCTGGATTATGCGGAAGCGTTTACTCAGCATCTTCATTGTCTTCGAGCTCATCAACCTGGTCGATCAGCCCCTCAGTTCATACTCCAAAATTTCACGATGAGCCAACCCTTGGGAGGGATTATTTTTGTCTCCGTCACAAGCTGGCATTGCCTAGTTCTTCACCCACTCTGATTCCAATATCTGCTGTGCCGTGGGTCATTCCGTGGGCTTCCACGCAAGCATTCTCTTCAACAGGCCCAAAAGCGCAGCCTCCTCATCCGAAGCGAGGGCACCCATATCCCGCAATGCTGTTGGTTCCTGTATCCATTGATTGAAACATCTCGGCCAAGAAAGATAAGACTGGTGAGTGGCATCAGGTCTTCATTGAAGTAATGTTTTCGCCTTTCCCATATATCCCACAACTCTTTAACGATGGATTCATTCAGGTGAATCTGCTGTACCGTGACATTGTCTTGGTATGCGAGGTAATGGCTGGAGAGGTAGCGATAGGCAAACAATTCGAAGATGGCATAACCGAGGCTCCATATCTCGGCTTGCTGAGTGAGTGGAAGTGCGCGATGGCCAGTATGGCCTGGGCAGCGAGAGATCGAGCAGTACTGACTCGGAAGAAGTGAGACCCGGTTTCAAGTTCCGCGTCGATAAGGCTACACCTTGCTGGCGCTGTGACGAGACGTGGGGGCAAACCATTTGGACCATCGATAGTGAAGCTATCCAGGAGCTGGGGGAAATGGTTTTGGTTTTGGTACCTGTAGACAGCCGTGACATGATCTCTCCCTCCCTGGGATTCGCGTCAGCTATTCCATCCTTGATAGCGACATAGTTGGATGTTTGCTGATCCAGCGCCAGCCAAGTCCTGATTTATGAACTATCTGGTAGCAATCGCAATTCAACTTATAGTTGATTTGGATGGGGTAGTGTCCGCCTCGTCGATAATCCTCTGGAAACTCGAGGAGCTTCAGGGAGTCGTATTGGACTGCTGGTTTTGACGAAGTGATATGCGAGTAATGGCGAACCTGCGACCAGGGCCAGCCGACGCGCGAAAGATCTACCAATTCTTCGGCAAGCGACGCTCATGGCTGTTTCTAGGAGGATCAAACTGAAGCTTGACGGAATGTAATGGCACTGGAAGATGAAGTTGTGAGATGAAGTTCGTTTGATCTAGCGTGCTAATGCAGCACGTTTGGTTAGGCGTCGGAGGAATTAGTGGGCCACATGACCCAAGTCGCTATCACGCTGTAATTCTTCCAAGCCATTAAGCGACCGACCATATAGATAAAATTACAGAACATCATTTTGACATGAAAAACAAATCTGGAGAAAAACACTCATACGTAAACAGCAGAATATATCTCGTATGAATGAGTGCTGTTAGTACTAGACGAGGAATCAGACACTCGGCTCGTCCTCTTTGACAGGGTTGCAATTGAATTTGGTTTGAAGAGTGTCGTCAACGGTCCTGGAATAGATAGCGGATTGGGGATTGGGATAGGAAGCACCAACAGCCTGCAAATAATATAGCATTGGTAAGAGTGGCAGTCACTACTACACAACAGGCCCAGCAAATTTCTGTTTAGCAAAGTTTATCTATAGCAAGTATAGTTGCATACAGTACCAGGAGGCCCTTAAAGGAGTAAATATACTTTCTTTTCCAAAGAATTAGTAATTCTTATATAACAAATTAAAGGTATCTTTCTTAAACTAAGTTTAAATCAAATAATTATTATAAACTTTCTGTATATACTTTTATATTTTTTACAAATAGATAAATAAAAAGATTAGCCCTAGTTAAGACTAAGCTGTAAAAAGCTAATAATTAACCTTACTGTCTTATGCTTTAGTAAGGGAGTGTGTATGTATTTCAACTCGAAGTATATAAATTCGACTATAAAGAGGCATAAAATACATTTATTTAGAGGAAAGAGGCCATACACTGCACTTACAGGTGTCCCATAAGCTGCAAAGTCTCCTGCAATGTCTACTATCAACACGGTCAAGTACTTTTTCCATCAGGGCAATGTGCCTTCTACTGAGGCCCAGAGACAAGGACTAATTACCCTGGCCTACCAAACTGCAAGAAGTCACGAGCTCTACCCAAAGGAAGTGTTCATAAGGTAATATGTCCTTACTAACCATATTTGCAGAAAGCTGGCCACTTTATATAGTGGCAACGCTAACTATCTGCAGAAGTAATGTTCACGAAATGTCAACTATCAACGGCAAGCGATTAAAGGACGCTCGTGGTGCCCACATCACCTTGAGCTACAAGACGAAGGACTTTCAAGGTCGTAATACTCATGTGTCCTGCCACGGGTATATACGGAACTTCAAGACACTGGAGCTCTCTGAGTCCATACAGAAGAAGGAGAAGCGCGATACGAGCAAGAAGAGAGGCGGCAAGATCATCTGGCCTACTAAAACACAACTGTGGGAAGCACCGGGCGTTTGGTACGGACATGATCAAGGAGGCCATTCACAGCCGAATAATGTTTCATAGGCCTTTTGGGCGACATGGTTGACGAGTCATGCATCAAAAGGTTCGGGGATATGGTGCAAGAAGATCATCGATGAAAAATGGTCTTTGAACCAGATCTTCCCTCTTTCTTGACAAGGTAGTCAAGTCATAGATGCTCTTGTTCACTATTCATTGTGGCTTCTATTCGGCAAGATGCTATACAAGCAAGCTGGTATAGTTAAGAGTAGCAAGAAAGGGAAAATTTGCCTATCGAGATCAAAATATGTACGTTATGCAAGTGATGACAACCAAGAAATCTAAGTCTGGTCTACGAATCCTTTTTAAATCAGTAAGTTATATATTGCAACTCGCTGTCAGCTCATAACGCACTGTACTGCAGCCCCACTGAAATATCTGTGTGGAGGGAGAAAGGCAAAACCACTCACTTTGCTGAGCATAATCGTGTCATATCCAAAACACTGCAAAAATGAATCGCAAACAGCAAAAGAGAAACTGTTCAAGCTTCAAGCGTGGCAATGCGTAATCAGGGAATCGGGGCTCCCCGACGCTGCGAATGGCAACGGAGAATTTTACCACTAAACCAATTACGCTATGAGATGTTGTTGACGACCGAACTGCAATTGGAGCTCAGGTTTTTACAGCGAGGAGGACCATCGCATGCAATTTCGATAGGCTCCTTAGGAAGTGGTTATTGGTTGGTGGAACGGCTTAGACTAAGAGAGGGAATTCGGGTCCAAGTTGCAGAATCGTCTTTGCTGTGGCACTTCTTGGCGAGCAGAGTTCATTCTCCCTCCGGCAAAACTGTCTCATGACAACGAATAAAGACATTTGATAGTATTATGGTTATTTATGGTCTAAACCGTTTCGGAGATTAAGACATATAGTGTAATTGCTTCGGTTCCACCTTTGCCCTCAGTTTCCCCAGGCTCATGCCGTTCCTTTTCCCTTCTCTGGACACCACAAACCCAATGACCACGAAGCGCCGGTGTTCATCGCCACTTTCCTTGCAGCGTTTGACAATGTTGCTGCAAAACGACTGACCCCAGTGGAATTGGAAACTTGGTGCATTACTTATGTGTTAACCTACCTTGTCACCTTGTAGGTTTCTTCAAACTTGACAGAGATTAGCGAAGTAACCAGGTTCTCCAGCCTGGCCGCGACACTGGACGTGACAACTGCCGGGAATCCTTCATTCATCGTGACTCGATTAGATGCCGGTATATAGTCTTCAGAGAACTATTATGTAGGGATGCTAACAGCATAGAAGACACGAGCTCTTTAGCTCTAGGAAGCAGCTCGTGGACGTCGAGTCGACTGAGTCTCATTCCGATGCCGAGTCCACAGGTGGCACTACAGTCGCTCCAACAGGATGCCACTTCAACAGGAAGGACACTAGGTCAATCCCAAACCCCCTCTGCACCGGCAGCCGACTCCATATCAGTCAAGGCAATCACTTCGCTAAGCTCCTCGACGACTGGAAGCACTAACACTGTAACAGTACCCTCAGACCACTATAGGCACCTCTACAACCAAGCCAACTACGGTTCCAACCTTGGACACTTATGTTTCCGGTACAATCTCTCCAGATGGAGAGCCTCCCCTAGTCGTTCACGAAGAAGAATGTTCAGACCTCAACGTCGTTACCGTCAGCTTAGCATTGCAAATACAACTACCACCAACATGTTACCTGGTCTTAACCACTGTGATGGAGGTCCGCGAACGTCTTGTTATCCGGGGCATCACTTTTGCTGAAAATGTCACGCCAGTCACGAGAAACATTCCTCTCTGTGATGAAGATGACGAGGCTACTACCATCTTTCCTACCCAGACACTTGAATATGCTACGTACTGTGATTCCGCGAATGAGTATCTCTATGCTTGTTCTATCCTTTGTGTGACGAGATTCATGACTACTTTGTCGACGGAGACGGAGACGGAGACTCAAATTGTCATTGCGTTTCGATGAGACGGACGTACACTGGGTAGCCTGGCACAAATCACGGCTACAGGGGCTTTCATAATGCTGATTATCGCCAAATTGAAGCTAATATCATTACACTTGATCATGTCTTCGATGTTCAAAGCTCCGCCTATCACATGATGGGACAAATATAACATCCAAAGTACTCCAACCATTGCAGCCTACTTCTGCGCCTTGACACGGCAGAGAACCCATCCAAGGTAGATTGGCTTCTTGCTGACAACACCATTCTCCGCAGTGAGATCCTTGGTGATAGGCACAGTACCATACTGATCCTTGTACATCTGGCATCTGATCTGGTCCATCTTAGGGGGCTTGACGCCCTTTACGGTAGAGTATACGTTGACGAACTCCAGCTCTGTGAGCTTGTTGTTCTTCTGGTGGGTGAGAACACCGAGGGGGACGTTGAGAGGAAGAGTGCTGTCCTCTGGTTCGTTGACGGTGAGGATGGCGACGCCAACGTGAGGCTTTTCAGCAGGGGTGGCGGTGATAGCGGTAGAGAAAGCGGCGAGGCCAGCAAGAAGAGTTGGGAAATGCATGATGAGCCAGATTTGTTTTGGTGATGGAGTTGTTTGATGATGGAGTTGCTTTGTTGTCTGATGCCTTGATTTACTGGAGAACTGGACGGCCATTTATACTTTATTCAATGACATATTTTGGCTAAACGAAAATTGCAGCATTAATTTATGTTCTGTCAGGCCACGTTTCAATCTCTCCAGAGTAAGCAGTCATCTTTCTTTGCTTCGAGGCTTTCGTTACCATAACCCTTGTCGTTCTCCGCATTGCTCAATCAACCTTGAAGCCCAAATCCAATTAGAGTGCCCTTAGCAGAAGCCCCGTTTAGAGTTGACTCCTGTCCATAATGGCTGAGACGAATAGCCTATACGACGACACCCTTACGGCCGCTGCTGCATTGGGGCAGACTTACATGAGCTATCCATGTTGAGAACGAGGATGCGAAGCTACAAAGGGATCTTGTAAGTAATGTATCGCGTGACATAAAGTAAGCCGACATTAGTAGGCGACGCCCGAATGCGAGAATCCTCAGAACGAGTAAGCTCAGTGGATAGAGTTATTTATCCGGGACTCCGAACCAACCTTGTTGAGCTGATCTGGATGACTGCATGAGGCTGTGCCCTGGCTGAAAATCCTATATCGTAATTCCCCAGAGACAAGGTGCATAAAATCCACTCTGGCTGATCTCAGCCAATGCCCCTCCGCCAATAAGCTTACGGTGCAAGTTCCTGTCTCGTAATGGGGCAGCAATCGGATGTTTACGAAATTGCTACTTTTTGCTTTCTATATTCACTGCACCTTTTTCGATGTCCACTCTGTTTCCTCTTTTCGAGTCCTCAGTGAACTATCCGTAGCCTCATTGGTTCTCGCTTCAGATCACGTGTAAGCTCTCGACGAATCTTCGTTGCAAGCGGTGCCGATCGTCACTCCACTTTGAACGTTGGGCGCGGAGAAATCCCAAGATGATCAGTTTCATATATCGCGCGCCTAAACTCCAGCCCAATCTCTTGTTGATGACGGCACAACCCGTGGATTGCGAAACTAGTCATTGAAAAAACCTGGTCTGGCACCAGGATATCGAGTTTCAACCGGCCCGCGTCGTGTTCTGGCAAGGCCGATCGTGTTTCTCAGAGCTTTCAGGCTTCGGATGAACCCTTCAACTGGTTAGTCACCGCGCAGTATCACAATACTAGGATACTGATTAGCGCAGTTGTTCGCCATGGTACAGCAAGTCGCTGTGGCATTGTATGACCGGGGTGACTTCTCTCGCGGGGACAAGCGGCGAGTCTTTGGCTACGAGGCATATCACTGGGGCATCCTCATCATGCCCGATGGTCACGAGGAACGAGACTACCACGCTTTCTCTGCTACCGATGTATCCGAGATCAATCCAGTTACTTTTCGCATGCACAACCCTACCATGACTTGGTGGCTCCGAGCCGAGGAAAATGTCAAGCCAGATGAAAACGTCAAACCGCTTGGGTGTATCATTATCGGAGAAGTGCCAGAGGCTGTCACGTTTGCTCAACTCGATGACCTGTTTCACTCTATATCTCTACCGGTAAAGAATACGCATCCGCAGCAGAGCTGTGTGACTTGGATCGTGTATGCCGTACAGGCCCTTCAGGAGCAAGGTTGGGTAACACAGTTTGATCTTGATGAGTTCAAAGACCGGGTCGTCTCTTACGCTGACGAGAGGATGGAAGGATCAAGCTCACAGGTCATATTCTATCAATCTTAGCAGTGTTTCTATGTCTTTCTACGTTGCCAGTATACCCTCTCACTCCAGACTTCACCAGCTGGCAATCATGTAACCCATTCTAGTGGGATATGAGACTTACTGCTATATAACGGAGGATATCTAAGTCATGATGCATGAGTCACAGTTCAAAGTTGGCCCAGTATTGACAAAGCCTTGACTCTTGTTGTGATAATGTTGTTATTAGCATTGACTTAAGCACAGTTTACTTGGCTTACAGCCTTCGTAATTTGCATTGATATCAGAAAGATATCATAAAAGGCGTCGCCAGACTTTATATCTCCACCATACAAAGAATATCCCCTAATCCTGACAATAGGTTGACGATATGGTGGCCAGATATCTGCAGAAGTCTATCGTCCTAGAGTAGCTGTACTTATGGCCTTTGATATTAAAGACGGCCTTGGATTCGTTGTACAATTGTGTTCTCTGCGGAAGGCGTTCATTGAGCGATTAGGTAGAGCGACCTCTTGTTCAGTGACTAGTCTGATACAGAACATTGTATAACTTAGGAAGAAGGGGACAGGGAGATAAAAGAGGTAGTGATTGCACTTTTCGAAGCGAATATGCGACATGGGGTATAAAGAATAAACTGTCTGAGACTGGCCCACCAACTCATCAGAAATATAGCTGGAGATTGGGGCGATGAGAATGCCGACACCATACTCCAGGAAGTTCAGGCATTCCGCTTTGACCGTCAAGTCGCATTAGCGCAAGACGAATTCGGCAATCCGATTGATTGCAAGCAGCGATTTATATGGAGCACGCAAGGTCTTGGCCATTCTATAGCTTTTCTTCAGCTCGCAACTAGGCGTCGATCATTTCTTTTTCCAAGGTGAAAATCTCTAGGCGTGATCGTGGCAGGACATTGGCTTCGAGGACTGGTCAGACGTTTGCTGGAAGAAGCTGGGCCGTACTACTAGTGTCCTGCGTGCTACATGTTCAATCAGCATCCTCAAAGAGATTTCCGTCAGGTTCGATATAAACCTATTTCTGTTAAACCTTCACTGATGATTGTTCGCCATACACTGTGTTATTATACTGGCTGTTTCATTAGGAACATTGTGTAGCATTGACTTGTCTGTTATGAGTAGCCGCGAAATAGGTCTTGACTTTGCATACAGCCCCCCTTCTACACAACCTCTCCCAACCAGGATCTGTCACCTATTGAATTACAATCGAGATAATTTACCCCAGGGACCAAAATCCCGTACCACTAACTTGAGAAGCAGGGTTTACCGGAATATCAAGAGGCCCCTTGATCGCGGTGCCATCGCTAAACGTGAATGAAACCTCGTCGCGACTTCCGATTGTTCCGGTGAAGTCCTGAGACCCCACGAGGTTCTCAACCAAGCTATACTCCAGGATCGCAGAGCTGCTTTCGAAGGGTGGAATTGGCGGGTTGACGTTGCCTGAAAAGATGTACAGATTATCGTCGATGCTGAATGTAGCGGTGAAACGACCAGGCTGATTAGACTTGATAAATCCCTGCACAGAAGACATCTATGAAAGAGTTAGAGGGTTTTCAGTACTAATCAAGACGTAGAAGTGATTTACCTTGAATATGTGAATGTAAAGGTTAGATATGGGATGTTTGCAGGATAAGGCTTGTTATGCTGCTGTTGGGTGAGGAAAGAAAAGAGACTTTCATGTTGGAATGATCTCAGTATAAATACTTCAAATCAAGAAACTTCCCCATTGGTCACGCTGTTCATATCGTGAAGGGCGGCCCAAATCTGCCGCTTCTATTCTACAATGCCCAATAACTTCACCGCCTATCAACGTCAAAGCGATGAGACAGAATACGCATCGCAGACTGTCCCCTAGTTTTGCGTCAGCTTTCAGCTACTGGTTGATCTTTCCCGCATCAAAACAGATACTTTGAGGCCTCGCAATTGATCTACACTAAAAGCAAGTTTTTGAGGGGTTTGTTGAGGATGAGATGTCCAATTGACACTTGACGCTTTCTATAGTATCCTGCATGTCTCATGTCGCTTGGCGGATTAGCCACGGTATGATCCACACGGCTGACGCCTTTGTGCTTGTAGTCAGAAATTAGTGAATACGAAATCCAAGCTAAGGGGGCCCCCCTAGCTTGGGTTTCGTAAGCTACGGACGATCCATTGACGAATCGATGGTGTTCAAATGACTTTCCAACCTTGGCTCGTGAGACAACACATGCATTACGTCGCCAGAATCAGAGACATTTCGATCATAGATTGCTTCTCCAAGACAACGCTAATCATCAATATAGGAACTTAAAACTATCTCTGTGCAGCTACCAACTTTCGATCAGCCGTGTGAGTGAAACGCTCAAGTACCAATTGGATGGAACGGCCTAAGCAAGTACGCCCGTACATATGTACCTAAGAGCATACTTTCTAGCCTTACATATCACCTAGGCCACCCTCTTGGATAACAGGGGTTTCACTAGAGAACGTAAGTGAGCTATCACATCTTTTAGTGCAAAGTCAGCTTTGAGCTAGCTGGTGATCTTTTCCATGTTGAAACAAACCGGCAGATCCGAGCACGACATAATAGCGAATGTTTGGTGCTCAATGCAGGAGCGGTTGGGTATGTCTTCTACGGATGCATAGCTGGAGAATTCAATAACTCGCTCTATGTACGTGTAAGCGGTGTGCTTAATTATGGTTCGCATTTGAGCAGGGTCATGACAATTACGCCATTGCGTTTGATTGCTCTGCATAAAGTGGCTAGCTGATGCTGTGACGGCATAAGCGCGGACAGAAACATCAAGGGGGCGATGTGGACTTATGACTTTAAAGTGCATGGTCTTTTTGGAGGTGAATTCACGGGCCATCAATCCTCCACGATTCCACAGCTGCTAGATTTGAGCCGGGTTGTGCCCACTGTCCCTTTAGGCACGTAATGCGTGTAGAGCTTCTTTGAAACTCAAAAGGTAAGAAATTGATGAAACTAATACCTAACTACCAGACTGCTCGGAGCCCGACCTAATAATGAATATGATGTTGAAGAGCCACGCTGTTTGAATCTCGTTTCAACTTCAGATATCTCGGCCCTGGAGTTCTACATAAGTTCATGACAGACTGTGGTCTTATATACGTACGTGTAGGTTCGAATCCTCCCTTCATCATATTCTTTTCTTACTCACTCTAGCCTATGGACAAACTGAGTCTGTTTTACCTTGCTAATACTGGTGATTTTACGTGCGCGAGTATGTGCTGGGCATTTGATCGATTCCGTCAGCGGTTGACAAAAAGTGGAGGTTTGTCGATTCAACTGTGGAGAAAAGAATACAGGCTCTTCAGTGTATCTGGTAGTGGCTGCCGCCCTATCGACAACCCTAATTCTATGGACCATTGATGCTAGAGCGCTGTAGTGCACGCGCCATCACACGCTGCACATGAAATGGATTTTTTCTTGTACAGCATGATAGCAGCTGGGCGACAGTCTACTGAATTCGAACATCCTTAAACAGTATGGAATATTTGTATTTTCCAATGCCTACCACTCCGCGTATAACGTTTATGAGGTGCAGGTTCAAGCTCCAGCCTCAATGTATATGCACGCAGAAAACTTCACCTATAATCTTCTGTGATAAGGTTGAGTTATTAAGAGAGGCTTCAGCCCCCAGGGCACAAAGGTAAAGAACACCAATAAACACATGGGCAATATACTCTTTGCCCTCACTGTTGCCTAGGATCTTGCTTTTGGCTGAAAAGCTAGATATCCTGATGACTGACTCCAAAGGTGTATAAACACCCATAATCTTCGCTCGCCTGAATCGCCAATGTCATGAGTACTAATTGCTATACTAAGTGACTAAATCCCTGGAATCGGGAAATGATACTCTCATATTGGGAGTAGCCGTGGACTATCCTCTACCCATCATCCAACGTCTGTAACCGGGTCCCAAGGCAGCCTCATAAGGCCATCGTTTAGCGCAATGCAACATAAACTCGCCCTTCAACATATCATGCGATATCTGTGCAAGTTGCCTCAGGTGGCGCAGAAAGCCATCCTCATCAAATAGACGGCCAGTGAAAAGATCTAGTTCCATCTGAACCTTCTGGCTTATCATATGCTTCCGTTCCCATTGGGTCTTTTGGACCAGCCGCTGGTTCTCTGCGTGGTCTAAGGGCACTATGTAGTCAAAGGTACAGCAGGGCCAATTGAACAGACTTATGTGGAATTCAATACGGCCATCGTGAGTGTTTCTGACCTCCATAGTATTCCGCTCCCATTCATTTGAAGACTGGGAGGATGGGGAGCGGTCAGGACTCCGCTCAGCGGGCTCGTGCGGATAATACTCCATTATTGACGAGTTATTATGTCGGAGACTTGTGTGGAATGCAGGGAGTTGTGCCGAGCTCTTTAGCCAGTGGAATGTAGTCGGTGCGAAATATTTACAGGAAGAACATGCTCGCCCTTGTTCGACTTTTATAGGTTGGTCCACTGCCGTGATGCCTGGTTGGCTTACTTCCTGATGCGCTTTTGCAGCAGCTTTCGATCAATGCTGTATGCTGGATCTGTCAGTCAGAGTAAGACATGCGTCACGGATGAGATCGCCCTGATGAGGGATATTGAGCCATTCATTCACAGTTGGCCCCTTCAACATCGAATACAAGGTTCAAACACAGGCGCACTCCGTGGGCTTCATGACTGTTGGTGAGCTGCAGGTGTCCATCAAGATAAGAGGTCTCTAAAGGTATCTACCAACCCGAAATTAAATCGATGATGATTCTGGTTCACGGTGCGCATACAGATGGATGTAATGAGATAACATGTGATTGTTCATGACTCCATCGCTACATACTAACGAAGGACCATTGAGACGGTATGAATAACTTTGACAAATGACATTATCCACTATCAGAGCATGCCTGATCTAAGTGAATACCCCGCCAGGCCAGTCTCTAGTAAGCGTATCGTGTAGCGCCTGTGTTTCCGTCCCGATCAAGCTTCTTGTTGGTCTTAACAAGCCAGATCTTCATAGCCCAAACGCCCGCAATACACATAGTCGCAAATCCAGCATTGCTTGCCATTCCGATCAGATATCGCGGTCCGTCTGACTTGGGGTACAGATACGCAGTGTAAATGTACGAGGCGTTGGCGATGACGTTGACGATTGACAAGCTGACTGACTTCTTCTCAGCTGTGGAGCCGAGTGTTGCGGAAACCCAGCCAAGGATCATCGAGTTGACTGCATATGCACCACTGGCGAACAAGAAACAGGCAATGTATCGGGCAGGCGTATTTAGCGTAACGCAGGAGATGATGTATCCGACGAGTGCCATTCCCATACAGGCAGTGATATGCCAAGTTCGCTCGTTGAATCGACCAGAAGACCATCCTGCGAGGTATCCAAAGAAACCAGAGACAAGATAAGGCGGGCAAGTCAGAACCAGAGTGATGGTGCTGTTAAATCCGAGGGAACCGACAACAGTAGGGAAGAAGTTGTTGAAAGAACAAGCAGAAAGATGCATGTTCTGGATGAAGCAGAAGAGCCACAGGCGAGGGTCGCGGATAGCTTGGAAAAATCCAGCTCGAGCTCCCTTGCTCTCCTCCAGACCAACAGTATCGCGTAGCATTCGATCGTGTGCAAGTTGTCTTTCTTCTTCGGTCAACCATCGAGTCGTCAAGGGGCTGTCAGCCAGAGTGAAGATTCCGATGATGCCGACTGCAAAGGTCAAGACACCTTCAATGATGAAGAGCCACTGCCAGCCCTTGAGACCGTGGTGTCCATCGATAGTTCCGAAAGTGGCCGCCGCGATCAAACCGGAAAAGGACGTCGCGAAGATGTTGCCCGAGTACAAAATCGATAATCGCATAGCAATCTCCTTTCGTGTATAGAAGATTGCCAGTAGGTAAAGGGCTCCGGGATAAAAGGGGGCTTCGGCGACACCGAGGAAGAATCGAACAATGACGAGACCTTTGTAGTCTTTTACGAGGGCGGTGCAGGCTGATACGATGGCCCAGCCCATCATGCAGATTGACATGTACAGCGAGGGACGGACGCGTTTCGAGGAGATGAGCATGTTGGATGGGATCTGCATGAGCAAGTAACTTATCAAAGGTTAGCATCTTCGCAACAAAAGGAGAAGGAATTCACCATACCCGACGAAAAGGATTGAGATACACGTGTTGTACTGTGTTCCCTTGAGGCCAAGATGATCTTCGAGACCGTTCAAGCGCGCCTGGGCAATAGCATTTCGATCAAGCTACCAACATCAGCATGGTCTCTCCAACAGCCGGGATCGAACCCACGTAGTTGAGGAAGTACATCGCCCAAAGAGTAGGCATGATGCGAAAGTCCAACTTGCGAACAAGACGAATCTCAGCTGGATCCGTCTTCTTCACCGCACCAGAGTAATCCGCCTCTGGGTCGATAAGGACACCAGGCTTCTCAGCTCCATCGGCAACAGACATTTCGACAAAGTTATCTTCAGGCTTTTGCTCGATGCTTCCACGCTTGGAATGGGCAGTCATGATGAATTGTCAAAGAAGTTGTAGTGAGTTGAGTCTGAGGAGGCCAAGATTGAAGCGAGTGGTCTGGCATGTTATATATCTTGAGTCTCGTGGCTAGGGGGAGAACTTCTCCATGGGTGGTTTTCCTGGGGCCCCGGATTCCCCCAGATCAACATTTGCTAGATCCAGTCCAGACCTCGACGCCTCATACTCTCGTGGTTTAGTGGCGGAGGAAGAAAAGGCCGTTATTGGAGTGCGGGGGAGGAACATGGCTGTTGAAGGTGCATGTTGACGATGGGGTTGAGACGCTTGCAATTACTTGATCCAGTTAAAAGGCTTTGGAGAACTTCCGTTGGGGTCTTCGGAGTGAAGAGAGAGTCTCCATGTTAGATGCTGTCGCCAAGCTCATGATAGGATATTGGCTTGCACTTGAGTGCCACGAAACTTCATCATGCCTCCTTCAATTTCCCTTCATTACAGTATATAGCGCTGTCATCTAAGCCTATGCGCCATTATCTCGGCTTGCACGCGGCCAGCACCCTATGTGCTTTGAGTACTCGCCTTCAAGGCTAACTTCTGATATTCCTATTTGTACTGGAATATTATCATAATACGGCTGATGATGCTGGGATACTTGTTAAGATTATCAATCGATATTTGTTGATAGAGTTGGAGGATCTGGAATTGACCAATGATCACAGCGGAGTGACCTGACCTGTCGGAGGAACGAATGTCCACGGAGGTTTTATCGTCCGCCCTTCGAAAAAAGGCTCTCATGATAGCAGTTACCGACAGAATTTACTGGCCACTTTCGCCAGAATAATGGGGTTAGTATATTGAAGCGATTACAGTTTAACCAACCGGTTCATATCGCTGGAGTGCTGAGCATGGCTGCATTTCACCCCATGGTCACTTGCTAGAATTCAATCACACATAGAGGCACTGGTCTGAGTCACAGAAAACATCACTCATCTATTAATTCTAGTTGGGGATATAAGTCTCTGGCCTTTCACTACTCGTTGCTCTTTGTCTCTTTCCAATTCATTGCATCTCTTCATAAATGCCCTTGTTTTGGTGTGTTTCTATGGAAGCTCAAATATCCGAGTGACTACCCTACACTCAAGAAAATCGGTCCGTGCGACAGCTTGCGCCTGGCGTATTTCGGAGTACTTTGCCCCTCACCACTACGGCTTAGTGAGTCAAAGTCGTTTTGTTAGAAGACTAACACCGGGGACTCGCAATGAGTTTGGAGCGACTTGTTGGTCTCCAACTCCAACCAAATTTATTTTTTTGGGCTGCCGAAGCCTGTAGCATTAAACAACAGTGATCGTTCTCTACCTATTTATCTCAAAGTGATTCACACAACTGCGTCGTTCTAGTAGTATTAAGCTATCATTCTCCGATTATCTGCTGAAATTTATTTTTGACTTCCATACGTAGGATTCTGTGCCAAACTTCAAGCCTCATATCCGAGGCGCGAGTTTCTCCACGTCGAGACGTATTTTTTCCTACCAGGGCATATCATCCATCTCACAGGATAGACTTCATCAACATGAGTTGGGCCCCCGATTCACCAGTTGAATTAGCTGATGGCCGTTTGGTCTGTAATACTCATGGCTTGGTCGTTTGCGGACGCTGCTGTGTCGACTACAGCTTTATGGATGACGTCGTTGACGAGGACTCAATTGAAGGGCGAGTGAGACTTCCAGAAGAATATGAAGACGATCTCGACCGCGCTGGGTCTCTAGATATTGAGAGACTGGATCCCATCCGCCACATGGAAATGTCTCGAGGCAGAGGATCAGTCCTACCAACAGTCTTCGTACCGCCCCCTTCAGCAACTCCCCAAAGCCTGTTCCCTGCAGGCATTGGACGCAAAGGTCACCCACCCTTGACACGATTTATTCGAGTGGACGATCCAAAGTCTTTTCTTATCTACATCGGCGGTGCATGCCTTGGCAACGGATAAGTTGAGCCTAAGGGAGGATGGGCTTTTGTCTTCGGGCCTCCCGAACCAAACACCACTGCGAGTGTAAACGAACGTCTCGAAAATTAGGGTCCATTGGGAGATTATGCCCACCCAACCAGTAAGAGAGCAGAGCTTCGGGCTATCATCGGCGCTCTCCGTTACAGGAACTGGGCAAGCGAAGGCTTCACCACTCTTGTCCTGGCGACTGATTCAGAATATGTCGTCAAAGGTGCAACAGAGTGGATCCGAGCATGGCTGCGGAGGGGCTGGAGGAAAAGTGGCGGAGCGGTTGTAAGTAATGTAGACATGTGGCAGGCCTTTCTTGGGGAGGTAGAGCGTTGGGATGAGTATGCTGTCGAGATTCAGCTTTGGAAGATTCCGCGGGAGTGGAATACTGAAGCGGATCGGTTAGCGAAAGAGGGTGCACACCTTCATGAGGAACTCACCTACAAAGAAAGGCTAGGTATCTTCCCATAACTAGAAAGGAACGAGCGAATAAGCTGGCGGTGAAAAGCCCAACATGATCTGCCGAAGAAAATGGGGTCCTGATCACGAGGAAACGTTTCTCGTCGACTTCTAGCTTATCTGTCTAGAAGGATTATTGACCCTACGTTTCAAGTGCAAGCCGAATGTGGAATAAGCTTTAGCTATCAATATTAAGTCGCAGTTTCTAATTAAGCTTACATAACGATATTTCGCTGTTGAAAAGCAATTCTGCTCAGCTTGACTCGCGCTATTGAATTTGAGGTCCGTGATTATACATTAGCGTCACGCCCATTCGGCATGTAAGCTATCTGAATGGTGGCAAGCCACAGGGGGAAGATAATGCGGAATTGCTGGCTCCAAAAGCACTGGTCTGTCAAATTCGATTCAGCAACTGCATTTCCCACTCCAGTCAAGCATCCCCATTAGAGTTAACGCACATGCATTTGGCGGAAATGAGACTTTTCTCTGGGGAATATGATGGGGACCATGAAAAGATAAATAAAGACTGAGACTTTACATTGCACAATCAGGCTCGCTCCTTTTCGACCTTCAACTTCACTTTTTCTTGTCTTCTTCAGTCACTCATTTAGTTGCTTGATATCACTGGTCTTCACCATGGTCGCCACTCGTTTCTTGATGCTTTCTATGGCCGCTGCCGTTGCTGTAGCTGAACCTCTTTAGTCGTATTCTCTGAAACAACTCTTACCACCGCGCTCCTTGAGGCGACTTTCACCGCAGTACCCAATGAGACCTCGACGTCCGAGCCAACAAGCATCACTATCATTGAATCATCGGGAACCTCTGCCGCCGAAACTACAGCGACCACTGCCGTGACAACCTTCACATCGGCTGAGACTACCACTGAGGCAGCCACCGTTCCTACAGAGGCTGCAGTACCTCCCCAGGATATCACTTGTCCTGCGGCACACGGCCAGTGCTTTGGCGCTCTCAAGATTGAATGCGGTTATATCATAACTGGGGGCTTCGGTATGCCTTTCCAGTCGACTCTGGAGGGCTGTGCTGCTGCGTGTAATGGCGACTCCGGTTGTGCTGGTTTTTCTCATAACGGTGTTAGTTGCTACTTGGTCTCGTCCTTATATTCGACTGCACCCACAAACTGGGTGTCTGGTAAGAAGGCGGGTTGTGCTCAGTAGATGGAAGGGTGTAATTGATCTGTCGTGCCGTCACCGAATCGCATTCACCAAGAACGGAATTGAATAATGGATCCTCATCAGTACCTTTCATGTATATAATCTTGCAAACCCCTCTATAACCACAACTACTACATTATGGCCAATTCTTAGACCGTTTCTCTGTAGTCGACCTTGATCATGATGTTGGGACAGTTCGCTCCCAGCCATATCACCCAACGGCACTCGCAGCAAGAGCAGGGATATTCTTGGCTCATGTTTACGGTCTCATTTAAGACGACTATATAAGGTATGTATTGGTTCTGGTAAAGAGCATCTAAACAAATAAGAACAACTGCTAGCATAGGAATTTAATGCCTCCTTTCGGAGATCAAGCGATATTATGTGGGTAGTTATGGCTACAACTGTGCATTCATCTCCTGGTCGTCTTTTACTTGAGTCCGTGAGCTGCCATTGTGAAGAGGTATTTTGCTACGAAACTTAATCAGAAGTATGCTCTAGATATTGAACCGTGAAATTTGCTGATCATTTGAGTTGACATATCTCGTTGGTGTTTACTAATTGTTGGCAAAGCTTAGCTAGTAAGGCCTCAGGCCATATACAGCCTTTATGCATCGCTTTATGAGTTGAAATATAGCCTGTGTATGATATGTTCTATTTTTGTCTTTCAAGTACCTAAGTATAAACATCGTGCAGCTCGATAATCGCCACATTGTGACCCAACTGTCTCTGGAGGAATATGCCTAACACGAAAGGCCAATTGCGTTTCTAGTAGAACCGACGTTTCAGGGCTTTTGGGGTGAATGAGGCTTCTCTGAGTACTCTTGATTGGCTCTGTTCCGCAAGGCAACTGGTTCGCTGACTGCCTCACCTCGCACCCCAAAACCAACCCCACCGCACCCCGAAATGCACCTCAAACTCATTAACCTCGATCTCACCCAAACATGCTGTCTTTCAAAAAGGTCGATCTTGCCTCAGTGAATTAGCCTTCCAGTACGAGCCTTCCTCATCCCGATATTCTTTTTTTTTCTCTCACAATACTTGTGGCAGAGTTTACCGCATCATCCCCCATGGCCAATCCCCAGCTTGACGAGGACGCAGAATGGCTGCGCCAAACTCAGTCACGGAGAGCGCAGTCACTCTCAGGATGCTACCTCTGGTCTGATGGGAATGAGTCAAAGATGATGCAGCAACCAGAGGCTCGGCCTTTCAGCCAGGATGAGCTCGTCGCTGAGGTCAAAGGCATTTATGCCGGCCTGGCTATGATCGAATCAAAATGCATTGAAACCGAATATGCTCAGTCTACCGAGGGATATCTCACCCCTAAAGAATGGCAGCAGCTCATTGCGTTCCATCGCCAGTTATTGCATGAGGATGGAGATCCCTTCAACATCTCTTCTGCCAAGAAATCGCAGGATTACGACCTTGGGGCGCTTCTGTCCGAAGTGTCTCTACGCTCACGGAGTTTCTGCCGCCTGAACAGTCGATTACTACCACTTTTGCAATCTACAAAAGGTACCCCTTCATGCGTACGGTTTGTCGAATTCATGACATTGGTTGGTGCTCTCTCCGACATACTCAGCAAATACAGTTCGTTACTACCTGCACTGCTGGTACTATGGGGCGTTTGTTGGATGTTCATCATCAGCCCTGGTGATCTTGGCCCCGAGAAGTTCAAAGAGCCTGTGCCGACGTTCTCACCAGCTCCAGCTGCCAATGACTTTCTTGACAACTCTGGCCCAGCCTACTACGAATGTAAGATGCCTTGATTGCTTCATTTGGAGTTTTCTAACAATTAGTAGTTGGCCTGCAGAGCGTTCTTATGCCCGAACCTAGTACTACAGGTTTTGATCAGCACCCTACTATCGACAACCTCCTGTTCGATGACGATGGCGCCAGTATTGATCCCATTTACTTGGCTCAAGCTGCTCCTCAAGATCCAGACTTTTTGTCCTTGGACGTGTTACCGATGAACAGTGCAGGGATCACGGAAACGTCCGCGAAGCAAGGCCTCACTGGAGCGCTACCAGCTGCTGTCACCCCAGATCCAATACTACATACCTACGGAGATGCGAACCGCCAAGAACCATTCAACCCAATGGTTAATGTTGCATTGGTTGGTCAGGGAACTCAGAATGCTGGGTACGTAACGGAAGACCTACGTGGCATCACATCAAGTGCTAAACTCAATTGCAAGCAGTAGTAGCCAGGAGAGCAAATCTAACTTTGCATGTCCGAAATGTCCGCAGACATTTGTAACATCATGGACTCTCAACCGACATCAGACAGAAAAGCATGAGGATGCAGCATCTAGCCCTGAAGAGTCGTTCCCATGCCCGAACAGAGGTTGCAAGAAGTCCGAGGGAGGGTCTCCCTTCAAACGTCTTTACAACCTAAATAGACATCTTCCAATATGTAAACACAATCCGAATGTTTCAATCTCATCGGCCGAGTCGGACGAAACGGAAGAACAGTCATTATCTCATCCAATTCCAGCGTCGGCCTTATCTGATGAGCTACAGCCCGCGGAACCACTATCAGAGAGTTCATCTGGAGAGTGCAGCGTTAGAAAAAGGTCGAGGTCCGAAAACGACGATGACTAGAGTGAGGAATCCTTGCTGAGAGAGATGAAAAAGAAGCTCAAGCGAATGGCTCAAGAGGTTAAAGAGAAGGAAGATGCATATCTGCAGGCTCGGGAGGGGCTAGAATCCATTCAAAAGACCATCCAAGTCATAGAGGAGTCGCTCCGAAAGTCCTAGTCGGCGTTTTACTCATCGCTCCGAGAAGACCAGGCTCGAAAATTGATAGGATGGAAGATCAGATCAGATGGATTTTTTTTTGTAAAAGATAACTACGTATGCAGCGCTCACCATACTAGGCTAGGTAACAACTTACGCATATCTAAACGCTGGATATTCCCTCATTTGATATTAGACATGTCAGACGACGGATCGACATGCCGGTCTTGCATCTTGAACGTGGGATTGCCGCTGTCTACATCTTAGCTGACCTCTGTCTGACAGAAAACGTAAGACTGGCCTCCACTAGATCCCATCGATCTACCACTGGATTGAGTCTCAAATATTACGTCTACCGCTAGGCTGAGAAAACTCGTGGATCCCGCTTATCCACATGGCAGGCGAGGATTGCAGAAATGTGATATATCACCGGTCCAGTGGCCAAAATGAGCTTGCCTCGGCGTTACGACTGGGTACGTCAACGCTACTGCAACTGATAACTTGGCAGCCAAATACCGACTTTTCGGATCATGCAAGTTCGGCATGAAGCAAGGTGAACCCAACAAAGTTCGTTGAAGTAGGTATGCAGTTTCGGTGAGAGTTGTAACATTAGAACCAACAACAAACGCTAGCATTCAGTTAAGACACATGCTTTCTGGAGCAGAACCGAGTTAATATAAAACTTAACCGCACGTGCGGGAGCGGACCGGAGGCTATCCGGAGCTAAACAACAAATTGCAGTTAGAGCCACTAGCAGTTCTAAAGTATTCGTAATACTGGTGTCGCAGCCCGCGCCAAACCGGAAAAGGACAGTCTGCAAGGTTACTGCCTGGATTTTCAGGGCACACTAGATAAGACCAATGTTACTCTACAGCGGCGATGGGGATGGGGTTTGTGTTCCATCGTTGATGAGTGATTTTATTTAGTTAGACGAGGGCGTACGATTGAGCCTATGCTTGATGGCTGCAACGCGTGTCGATACCCACTTGTTCCCAGCAAGAGGGTCCTGGAGTGCCTCTTGCAGGCGGTACATTAGCCAGATAGATTGCGGGCATGTTTTGCGGGCTGCCTTTGACAGGTGCTTTAGTGGTGTAACCTTGGATATGATATGCCCATGCGGTCCGTGTCCGCCTCGCTTGGCATACTAATCTAATGAGATTGGGTTAATTAATCGTACTGAATACGTTTAAATATGAAAATGGATTGCATCCATTCGCAAAGATCGCAGAATTGCCCCCTCCTTATCATTTCCTCATGCCACTATCATTAGCTTAGCACTAAACAACAGCCACCAGAGAATGGTCATGCTATTTTCAGAGTCGTTTGCACTAGAGCAATTTTGCCCCGGTCATAAACCCTGTCCCTAACTAGCAAGGTAACAGCGGTCTTTCAAAGAACGTGGTCAGAGGGAATTGAATGGTAAGCAAAAAGACGTGTCGGACTATGATTTGGCTCGATCTGCTTGTAATCGTCTGTTAATCAGTAAAGCATCGCACAAGACACTAATTGCCACTTTGCCGTCATGTCATACCGATCCGAGTCAGTATCAGATGTCAAACCAATGCTAGCGAAGCTATATCATTCTGGCAAGGTCAAGGGTCCGTCACCAAGCCTCACCCGCCAGCCCGCAGCTAGAAACAATTTGTGCCGCTGAAGAAAACCGTTGCTCTAGGGATTACGGGCTAGTCTCAGGGTTAGCCACCTGATGCAATCAGTGAAGGGTACTCCGTGATGGTGGTGGTTTGCGCAACTCTCACCAGCCCTTTGCATGGTTTCAATACTTTTCATTCGCTATGTTGGCCTCATTTGTTCTAGTGGCTGTTGTTACCTTTCTCCAGTGTTTTGCGCTGATCATGAAGGTTTGGGAATACGACCCTATTTCTGGAACCGTAGTAGCATTGAGCTTGGCGGTACCGAGGTTCTGGCTCTCGTGACAGGCGGTGCTATAACCTTCAGAGTATCATCAGAAAAGAAGGTGTAGCAGCCTTAGTGCATGGAATCAGCATTGAGTTTAATTAACATGCTTCATACAAGTTTCGACGATGATTCAGAAAAGCTTCTTCGATCAGGAACTAGAATGAGTGTGATTGAACTGCATGGCCCTATCTCCAGCCATAACGTTTCATGTGTCCACTTGATAGTGGTGATCAACCAACACCAACTGACTTGAACCTAGTCCGCGTTATCACCGAGGCTCCATTCTGAATGCCACCTGTTGGTTCTCGAAACCAATTGGTATTTTTATTGAAACATAAGAAACGTGAACTAGGTTCGTAAGTGCTAGAAATCAAGCGGTATCAAAGCGGCTAAAACATGGATATCCCTTCTACTCCGTAACCTTTTGTTCATGGTATCGACCTCGTGTTGGAGTCCTGGTGGCTTATCGAGTCTGCGCTCGTGACACTTCCTGTGACAGAGGTGCTGTTGAGCGACTCCATCTTTGCCATCTTCTTCCGCTTCTCAAACTCATCCAGCAATGCATGGATCGTGCCCAATGGAAACTCGTGAATCAAGGGTCTTGTAGATGCGGGGCAGACGTTTGACTCGTGATCCTTGAACTCCTCCATGGCAAGATTCAGTCGCAGCAATTGTTTCCATGAGACAATCGCATCGCCAATCAAAAAGGTCGGCACCCTGGCCATGGCCATCTCTTCAAGGATCCAACGCCGGTGGAAGAAGTTCCTGTTGAGAAAGTCTGCAGTTCCAATGGCAGCGTCGCTTTGGGGGTCGAATAAGTGGATAATGGGAATTGCCCACTCGTGATGGGGTGAGTAATTCTCAGGGTGTTCCTCTTTGTCGCCGGGTTCCTGCCACGTCTCGGGCATAGCATTGTCAAAAGCTTGGATGAGCTGGATGCCCAGATCTGTCTGCGGTATCTTTAGTCCCACCCAGCCCACTACCATCTGCGCGCGCTGGTACACGTGGTACATGATGACTCTGCTCTTGGAATTCTCCCTAGCGTCCATCGAGTTGATGCAGATGCAGTCGATCCATACCCGCAGCTTCGGCCTGTTGTCCACCTCTCTCCCGCCGAAATGCCTGAGAAGGCTCCTCAGCCAATTCGGTGATTTTTTCTCCCTGCCTAGACTCTCGCTCGATTTGCTGACGGCGGGGTAGAACACGGCTCGGACATGTTTGAGGGCGAGGGCGATGTGGACGGGGACGGGAATGGGACTTCGGTCGAGAATGATTCTGTCTTGGTCTGCGGGGTCGCCCAGCAATGACGAGATGGCGATGAATTCGACGTCTCGGCTTAAAGGGAGAGTAATGAGGCGACAGACGACTTGGTCATTGACTGTGTTTGCAGGTTCAATCTCCAAGAAACGGACCTCGTCTTTGGAGGTGCTCAATCTGGAGTATTGGATCCTTGGTCGTCGTAATTCGGATGCCATTTTCGTATGATGATGCACCAGTAGGTAGCTACGCCGCAATGCAATGGGCAGTCAATTAATGCGAGCCTCCGTGACGGGCTGTTGGTTCGTCCGTCTGTCTGTTGGTTGTTGGTTCGTTCGTTCGCGTATCTTATGCACGTCGATGTGTCAGGAAGGTGATGGCAGTCCACTCTCGGCACTGCCTGTCAGCAATATGTAAGGGTAAACCCAAGAAGATGGTTCAGAGCAGGCAATCCTTTTTTTCTTCCCTCCTCCCCCCTGGCCAAGCTCCCACTTTTATTACATCCCCGCCCCCCTCTCCACTAACTTGGTCTAGACTGCCCCTAGGAACCATCCCCGGCACGCTGACGGAACCGTCCTCGGAGACCATCTCTAGCGTCGTGCCCGCACACTCCCTCTGTAATCAAACCGGACAAACAGACCAGACACAAGAATCAGGCTTATAGATGCTCTAGTGAATATCAACCAACAGCCAACATGCAGGTAGGTCAGTGGTGGAGTTGCAAAGTCCCTTAAACCCCGCATCTTCCGCTCCCAATCGCTTTCAAAAAGTAGCCAGTTCCCTACCAGGCCTACCGAACTTTAATCATCGTTCATGTAGGCAAACAGCTCGTTTGCTACCCCAAAGTCCGAGTCCTTACCTTGCGGCCTAAACGAAAATCCTCATCCAGAAAATGGTACCCAGCCTAATCACACCGCCTCCAAGCCGCTCTGGAGAAGCCACACCACCACCAAAAGATGCCTGTCTGTTCCCGGTCAACGGTGCCGAACCCGAGGGTCACTGGATTAGACTTCCAGAAGCACTGTTCTCGTCAATTATGGCAGTGGAACCAGCAGTCAATCCCTTGTACAGGACATCGAAAGCTTTATCAGACGAATGGCTGAAAACGTAAGTCCACTTCACTTGGGAGAAGGGTTCAGCTCCGTCCATCTCGGTAATATTTGAGACATTGCTCGCTAACAGCCCTATTATACAGTGCACTGCGCATGAACGATAAGACAGCAGCCATCTGGAGTCGGCTTGACATTGCCTACATGAGCGCAATATGCGCCCCGCATGCTGATCTCGAAACACTTAAGCTGATGAATGACTGGAATGGATGGGTCTTTGCATTCGATGACCGTAAGTCAAGCAAACAAAACCGAGACTCCAATATTCTAGAACGGCCAGCGCCGCTTTTGCATAGATACAATTCTACGGCTAAAAAAAAAAAAAAAAAAAAAAGTGGCTTCCGCTAACAGAACAATAGCCTTTGACGAGGGGACATTTGCCAATGACCCCATCAAAGCAGCTGAAGAAGTCATCTATACACTCGCGACCCTCGATAATATCCATCCCGTAGTATCACCCGACGAGAACCCATTGCGACATACCCTCCAATCCTGTTGGATGCGTTTCACAGAGCGATCGAGCCCAAGTCTACAGTACAGATGGAAGAAGCACCTTACCATGTATTGTGTTGGCGTACTTCAACAGGTTGGCGTCCAGCACAGGGCGACACGGCCTACAATCGAAGAGTACATGGACATGCGCGCTGGTTGCGTGGGAGCTTACCCCTGTATTGGGCTCATGGAGTAAGTACCGTGCCCTACCATCTTATTGATTGCGATCTGCGGTTTCAGTCGCTGCACTGTAAATGTCACTGTAAAAAGACCAAAGACCACAAGCGTGGTTGGAAAACTCTCCTAAGTTTTTGGGCGGTTTCACCTTCGCCTAAGGCTATCCTTGTTCTGGCCAAGCTGCATGCCATCATTCCATGGTAGTTCGACTCGATTGGCGCCCAATTGGCCACTGAGCGAACAAGTTCCAGGCCTCAGAGTCAACCAATAATAGCGAGAGAACATAACTAACTGGGCCATTCAGGTTCGCTGAAGGCATCGATATCCCCCAATACGTCATGGACCATCCCTCAATGCAGGCGATATCACGAATCACATGCGATTTAGTCACATTGTAAGACCTTCCAGAAACCTTCCATTTTCCCCGCTAACAACGGCAGACAAAACGACTTGTGCTCGTACCGAAAAGATTTAATCCAGGGTGAAGAGAGTAACATCATCTTCATCCTGAAGGATCAGGGCATGACTGATCAGCAAGCCGTTGACCAGATTGGGGAGATGTTATATGACTGTTACCGAAGATGGCACATGGCGTTGGCGAATCTGCCGTTCTGGGGTGAGGGTATTGACAGGGATGTCATAAAGTTTGTCAATGGATGCCGAAATATCGCACTTGGTAACCTTCACTGGAGGTACGTGCAGCCGCCCCTTTCAATTGACTTTGATATGCTGACGAGATCTACAGTCTATACACATTCAGATATCTTGGCAACGATGGTCCAGAAGTCAAGAGGACACGCATGATGAAGCTTCCTTAGGCGAAGAATAGTTGGGGACAAGAAGCGAGAAGCGAGAAGCGAATTGCGTGTAATGATGTCGTGAGCTGACCCTTCAGGCGAGAACAAGGGGGTTTTCGCTTCTAGAAGGAAAGGGTCAAACCCACTTTAGATACCCGTATACAAGAAATTGACTTCTGTTCCAGTTGGTTCAACTTTCATTCCAGCAATTGTGGCTTTCGTACATGCAGCTTAGAAACCGGTTTGCGAGTATTGGCTCTTGGTTATTGGTTGTTGGTAAGACAGGTTGGATGAGGAATGCTGACTATCTCCGAATTCCTTTGATCTTGGAGATACCCTCGTATCTTGAGATGTCTCGGGTGTTGGTTCTCAATGCTCAGATCAAATTCCAACGAGAGTCAATCTTGTAGATCATACATTATCAAACAGACGAGATAGGCTTTAAAGTCGCCTCTAGAAATCATGTTGATCTAGTTGTCAAAACAGCCAACTCCGACTACCTGCATGAAGGGGCACCAATTTGTGCCAAACAACAAAGCCACCTCTTGTCGTAATTATTTCTGATCATATTCGTGGATACAGTAAGAAAGAAAAGTATCAGGGTCCCAGCGTAATGGGCGTATCAACTGAGTGATCCAGTACCTGTGATCTATACACGTTTTCCAACCAAGAGTCGTGTATCTTCTACAGACTTATCCCCGATCCACGAATGACAGCCCAACCGCGGGAGCAAGTTCCATAGAACCAATTGATGAAAATATTGGGCCAAAAAATAAAAAAACATGGTATTAGATACTCACCACGACTTTGCAAAAAGACATCCAAACGACGCAGGCCTGATTCGAACAGACGCCTCCGAGGAGAATAGATTTCTAGTCTATCGCATTAGACCACTCTGCCACTGCGCCTTACGTAATGGATATCAGGGAGCTCAGAACATGGGGACTCATAGTCTCACAGACGTCTACTGCAAAATGAAAGGCGACTGGTATCATACTCGTTCGTTTTGGCCAATGATCAACAAGTCTTGCTACTGCACTGTGATTGACTTGCATCTGTTGGAGTTCTGTTGGCATGGCTATAGGCAGGCCAATCTAAGTGTTAAAAGTTTGCTTTAAGGCAAATGAATATTATCTGTTGCAATAATAACACCGACTACATAGTAACGCGTTAAAATCGCGATGAATAAAGTAATCAAAATAGGGTAATTTGACTTTATATTTATTAGCTATCTCTTTGGCTGGAAGAGCTCGCTTGAGAGTTGGTTCTTGTTACCACGGTTACTTTCTGTTTCGATCTCAGGATACCCTACATCACCAATAGGAACAAAACAAAAACCAAGATATTTTGCCTGAGGTACTATTATAACATGGCAAACGTTGACAAGAACAGTCTATCGCTTATCCAGAAATCAACATATGGTGAGAGCTAGTAATTAGATGTCTTATTCCACGTGGTTCAAACGTCCTCTATCTGATATCATTGTCGATGTGGGTTCGTGTCAGCTCACAGTTTCTTGTCATGTCAGTAAAACCTGGGTCGTGAATGGAATCATCAAACCACCACCAGTTCGAAAGAATCAGGAGCCAAAGGCGGCAGTCAAACATCGCGGCTATAGACGCTCATCTCATCCCCAACATTCAGGCTGCCGCGGTTATTACCCAAAAGAGTCTAGCCACCCAATCATTAAGCTTTCGGCTCATCGAGGCCATAGCCGAGACCCATGTGATATCGTCAGATTCAACGGCCGCCAGAGAAAACGCTCATTTCAATTCACTTCAGTTCATAAAGTCAGTGAAAAGGCCCGATACTTATGAACAGCATATTTACCGTGCCGCACTCACGATCTCATCAGGATCATCTGGTGCGTGAAAAAGGACCGATGTGACCTGATGAGCTAAGCCCAGGGGAGCATCTCGAGTGCGGGGATGACGGGATGATCAG
Source organism: Fusarium dlaminii (assembly GCA_013186775.1). Classification (NCBI taxonomy): domain Eukaryota; kingdom Fungi; phylum Ascomycota; class Sordariomycetes; order Hypocreales; family Nectriaceae; genus Fusarium; species Fusarium dlaminii. The sequence goes on along the minus strand of JAAOAL010000052.1, from coordinate 663,979 downwards.
CGAACCTACCCCAGAAACGTCATGAAGCTAAATCGGGGTTTCTGGGGTTGAGGTTGCTATTGGTTACAGAGGTTCGAGATTCTCGGCGTAATTAATTCAATAGTGCAGTCGGAAATATGCAACACGCGACGGTTTCGTGATGGGGAATGATTCCGCGTCTTTTTGAGTTGGATATATAAGTCAGATCATCCTGATAGTGATCTGCATCAACAGTCCTCTTTGTCTTTCGTTCCTTACTGCCACTCTTCCTTCCGGCATCCACGGAGAATGTTTACTCAGATCTTGTATGTCCTCACGGCCTTGTCGGCCCTCCAAGGCCAGGTCACTGCGTCGCCTGGCGGCTCCAGCCTTGATCGCTTCATTTCGAAAGAGGCCGACATCTCCATCAAGGGCGTCCTTGCCAATATTGGCGCTGATGGCAAGCGAGCTCAGGGAGCTGCACCTGGTGCTGTTGTAGCAAGTCCATCGAGAACAGACCCAGACTGTAAGTCAATATTCAGGATAGTATCGAAAATTGATGACTGAAAGGTTTTCCAGACTGGTACACATGGACTCGAGACTCCGCCTTGACATACAAAGTCCTTGTTGAGCGCTTCATCCATGGAGACAAATCTCTCCAGCGCAAGATCGACGAATATGTCTCTGCCCAAGCCAAGCTCCAGGGCGTCACCAACCCATCTGGTGGTCCCGAGTCAGGCGGTCTTGGCGAGCCCAAGTTCCACGTCAATCTCACAGCATTCACAGGATCTTGGGGTCGCCCTCAACGCGATGGGCCTCCTCTGAGAGCTACTGCATTGACTCTGTACGCCAACTGGCTTGTTTCTCATGGCGATCGCTCCAAGGCCGTCAACAAGGTTTGGCCCGTCATTGAGAAGGATCTTGCATACACTGTCAAGTTCTGGAACAGAACTGGCTATGATCTCTGGGAGGAGGTTAACGGATCTTCGTTCTTCACACTCTCTGCTTCGCATCGTGCTCTGGTCGAGGGAGCTGCTCTTGCTAAGAAGCTTGGCAAGTCTTGCGCCGACTGCACAGCCAACGCCCCTCGTGTTCTCTGCTTCATGCAGAGCTTCTGGACCGGCAGTTACATCGACTCGAATATCAACGTTAACGATGGCCGCAAGGGTCTAGATGCCAACTCTATTCTGTCATCGATTCACACCTTTGATCCTTCATCGAAGTGCACAGACTCAACCTTCCAGCCTTGTTCATCGAGGGCTCTTGCGAACCATAAGGCAGTAGTGGACTCTTTCCGCTCGATCTACGGTGTCAACAAGAATAGAGGTAAAGGTAAAGCTGCTGCTGTCGGTCGATACAGTGAGGATGTGTACTACGATGGCAACCCTTGGTACTTGGCTACGCTTGCCGCTGCCGAGCAACTGTACGCTGCTGTCTATCAATGGAACAAGATCGGTTCCATCACTGTTGACAGTGTATCGCTCCCCTTCTTCAGTGATCTTGTACCAAAGATCTCCAAGGGTACCTATCGCAAGAACAGCAAGACATACAAGGCTATTATCAAGGCTGTCACTGCATATGCTGATGGCTTTGTCGCCGTTGTACAGACCTACACTCCCAAGGATGGCTCCCTCGCGGAGCAGTTCGATAAGTCTACTGGAACTCCCAAGTCAGCTGTTCACCTCACCTGGTCCTACGCTTCTTTTGTCGGTGCCGCTGAGCGTCGCACTGGCGTCGTTCCTCCAGCTTGGGGCGAGACCAGCGCCAACAAAGTGCCCGCTGTTTGCGAAGCAGCTCCAGCCTGCGACACCACCATCACCTTCAATGTGAAGAACGTTGATGTGACGTCTGACCAGAAGGTTTACATTGTCGGTGGGATCACTCAACTTTCCAACTGGGCTCCTGCTGACGGCATTGCACTTGAGGAATCCACGAGCACCAAGGGCTTGTGGACGGTGAAGGTCAAGATTCCCTCTGACACCAGCTTTGAGTATAAGTATATCAAGAAGACGAGTGATGGAACTGTTACATGGGAGAGTGACCCCAATAACAGTGCTGCAACGGGCAGCAAGTGCGGAAGCAGCAGTACCATCAACGATGAGTGGAGGTAGAAGTTGGTGTGATGGGAGTTGTAACTAGCTTCTGTTTAAGTTTTGATAGATATAAATGGCTCGATGATAAGATAAGAATCAAAACAATGCTCCTGGTCGATCTTCCTATATTGACATATCACAATTACTTTGTTACCCTTTCCCTTATGACCATAACATAAAATGCCGCATCTCATGTTTGACTCTGCTGAGGAAGACTGCACGATATATTCGGTGGTGAATTGGCAAAGCTGTTGGACGATTCAATGACTACTACGGCTACTCGGCACTTTGACTTTGACTTTGTGATCTACCCCTTATCGTATTGCAGACAATATCAGTAAAAAGTGGGTTAAGCCTGCGTATCCCATCGCCAGACCCGGTTGCAGCTTATCAACGATTGGCGAATTGCTGCATGCACACCTGAAGGATTCGAAGCGAAAGCTTATAGCATCAGGCTCACAAAAGTTCATGCAAACAATCTTTTTATTATTAAGCATAATTCAGGTACATGTGACCCATAGAAAGACCCAGTGTTTAAAACTTTAACGCAACGTCTATCCTCGAGGTTTGCAGTTGGTAGAGTAGTCCATAATGAGAGTACATGAGTTGGAAAGGCGTATGTGTCCGCAGATATCAACGCCGTCATTCTCCTTGGCACTCTCACGACTAGGAAACCTTCTGTTAGCATGGATCACATCCTAAGGGGATTATGGCTTACGCTTCTTTGATGTCAGAACCTATTTGCAATTCAATGGGCTTATCTACCTACTAAAACCATATTTTGCATAGACATATTCACGATTTTGGTAACAGCCTCTTCATCCTGAGTATTGATAATTATTAATCTTCTTCTAGGAGCTAAAAGTAATGACGATTTCTTGTTGGAATGACGATGGTTCTGCGTCGTGAATAAACGGACTTTTCAAGCATTCTCTTGTGTTCCAGAGCTGCCAGCATTGCGAGAGATGTCCTCATAGACACGTTCCCATAACTTGGGTTCAACTCCCATGTACTTGTCAAAGAATTTCTCGACGTGATTCGTCTCCCCACACGTTTTGCAGGTATCTTGGCCTGGCTCTGCATTGTCGTGGCAAAGTTTGCATCTTCCTGCCCAATGCCTTTGCTCAAAAATACAGTTCTCGCACTGGTAATTCTTCTGAGTACCCAATTTCGAGATGGGTTGGGGGCATGTCATGCATTTTCCAACCCGAAGCTTTCTTTCTAGAGTTGGTGAATTACACCAGAAGCACCGTTTTTGATCGTCTTGCGTTTCCCTCATTTTACATCTTTCGCAGACACCTTCCAGGACAACAACTTTCTTTTGCTCAGCGTTGAGAAGATCTATGCCCTGAGGGTTCCTGCCGGTGACTTCGCAGAAACGGCAGAAGATTGCTGCGCCGAAGGTTGGGGTGGCACATATCACGCACCACCCTGAAGGTTTAGGCTCTTGTGGTTTCGTGAGTGCCCTTGAAGGGTCGACGCTGGCTTTGTGATCAACGGGCTCGAGTGAAATATCGCGAGGAGTCTTGGCTTGCTTCTGCCAGCAGACTTGGCATCTCAAACTGAACCAGGAGTCTATCTTAGTTCCACAGCCAATGCAATGTGTGCCGCTTTCACAATAGATCAGTTCCTGTGCCTTTGTTTTCATGTTTTCGGTATGAATTGATATAGTCGAATGTTGATCAATGCTAAAGCTGTGCTGGACTCGATGGTGATGTCGGAATCTGTTACTGTTTGTAGTAAAATCGCTGCAGTAAGCAGGGAGTTATATAGCTCATGAAGGACGTCTTTCTACCTACAGTTGGCCTCAAGTCAGCAATCAGAGCCGAATAGAAAGCTCTGTGAAGTGTCATTGACTTAGTGAGGAACTTTGTCGTGGATCGATCTACGTTCACTGCAGCGCCAGCCTGGAACGCAAACCCAAACACCATTTAGATTCTTTGCCTCTGGACTGTGATTCAGATAATGCAAGCTTTGATTCATTCTGACCTTCCCCGTGTATCAGATCTCTTTAGGTAACATGCCTGATTAAAAGCCATTGGTGATGGCACTCAGTGATTCTCTTTGGGATCCGTGTCTCAGCACTGTAAAGTCATTCACCAACACTCTGTAGACCCGGGTATGAGAGTAGACCTGGATTGGCGGCCACGCCTAGGGTCGAGGGAACTCTACCATCGAATATGCAACTCTATTGAACCTATATCTAGAATACGATCGCCCCTCCGTCTACGACAATATCCGTTCCGTTCATGTAAGTTCCCGCAGAGCCCGCCAACAGCACCACCGCACCCGTTAACTCACAAGGAGCACCCATACGGCCACTCGGGTTCCGTTCCGCCCAAATCTTACGATGCCCAGATATTCCATCGCCCTCATTTAAGATGGTATCCATATACCCTGGACTGATAGTGTTGGTGCGAATGCCATAGCGAGCCCACTCCGCAGCCAGACAGTTCTTGAGCGTCAGTAAGGCTGCTTTGCTGACATTATAAGCCGCTTGGGGTTGGGGATAATTAACACGGTGTGCTGAGATGGAAGACGTGAAGGTGATTGATCCTCCAGTGCCTTGCTTGACTATCTGACGGGCTACAGCTTGTGCACAGATGAACGACCCAGTCGTGTTGATGTCAATGATCTTGCGCCATTGAGATGCTGGCATTTCCAACGTCTCAGCACATCCAACGACGCCGACAAAGCAGACGAGACCGTCAACTGAGCCGAGAGTCGCCACTGTCTCCTCAACAGCGTCTTGTACTAGCTTTTCATCTGTAACGTCGACCTTCATTGCCGTGATTTTTGCATGAGGGAAACGTGCTTGAAGAGATGCGAGTTCCTCCTTGGCTTGTGCTGGATTGACATCGAGGATTGCAAGACCTTCAAGTCCATGTTCCAACAGAGCGTTGCATGAAGCAACTCCAAGGGTACCTGTACCCCCAGTAACGACGAAGTTGCCGCGCACAGAAAATCGCTCTTTGGCTCCAGTGGCTGGATCAATGGTGGTTTTGTTTCTTGGTGGTGCAGTCAAAGAGGATGGTGAGCCGTCGCTAAGGATCATGGAGGGGACTGCTCTCGCAGTAAGTGCGTCCCTATCAGGAAGCTCTGTAGCACCGGGAGCCATTTTGACTACGCCTATAAATCGTAGAATCAGGGAAAGAGGATGGAATGAGTGTAGCTGATCTGACTCTGTGAGGTTACCACGAAATTCACCTTGATAACCCGGAGCAAGTACCCCACGTCCGATGCTTCATCGGAGTACTGTCACCCGAGAGGTTACAAAAGCTGGACATACAACAGTGGAGACGAGGTCCAATAGCAACTACAAGTTCGGCTCTTGTCTTATTGAATATTCTGAAATATTCCAACTTCTCTACCATTTAATTTCTGCGACTCTTTCTGGCCCATAATCGCAATGGATGATATCTACACACAACTTGAGCGACGCGCCCTGAGTCTTCTGCAGCAATTACACCAACGATCCTCAGATGCCAGGGCCATTATTATTCTGGCTGGCCCTCCAGGATCCGGAAAGTCAACTATCGCTGCTCAAGTCGTACAGAGAATCAATGCGCACCATCCAACTCCGATCGAAAAAGTCCTTCCAATGGATGGATATCATTACTCGCGCTCGCATCTCGATAGTCTTCCACATCACGTCGAAGCTCATGCACGAAGGGGTGCACATTGGACATTTGACGGTCAAGCGGTTCTTGATATGATCAAGCAACTACGCGCTTCGCGAGAGAGACCTTTCAATACGTTGCACATGCCGAGTTTCGATCATGAGATAAAAGACCCTGTTCCTGGTGCAATCGAGATAAGTCCAGATGTCAAGATTGTTTTGGTGGAGGGTAATTGGCTCTTGTACAATGAGCACCCTTGGAACCACATTGTCAATTATGCAGACGATACTTGGTTCGTTGATGTCGAACCTCAATTGGCATTACAAAGGGTTGCGAAAAGGCATGTTGCATGCGACATTGAGAGGACACTAGAGGCGGCGATGGATAGAGCAAGGAACAATGACATGAAGAATGAAGAGGATATACGGCGTGGTCTGATTCAGCCGAACATCATCGTCAAAAGTGTTGAAGGCGCTTGAGCTTCTCTAGTTGCGTCGAGTCAATAAAACTGCAGTTTGCCTTCAATAAGCTCATGAGGCTAATTGGTCAACTTCGAGCTTCGATCACCCCCATATTTGTCGGTGTCCAGGCCTCCGAAGGTGGTTACTCCGCACTTGGTGGCTGTTGCAAGTGTCGGCCAACGGTGCTCCGATGAATGAATGACGCTAGTTTCGAACCTTGCCCTCATGATAACTCCCCCTTCTCTTCGTAACAACGCGTGCATATGCGAGACTAAAGATGGGCCGTCCTCCGATGCACGGTTCTTCGAGCCAACTTCGAGCTTGTCTCAATTGCCAGAAGCGCAAAAGCCGATGCCAACCTAGCGTGAATGGCCCCGGGCCTTGTTCCTACTGCGCCCGCGCGGGCAAGGACTGCAGTTTCGTGAACCCGCCTGATCGGACACGGCTTACACGGAACAATCTCGATGCGATTGAGCGGCGCTGTAATAAGCTTGAGGCTCTAATTCGGTCGCTGCATCCTGATATGGACATTGATGTTGCTCTTGCTAACCTAGAGTCTGGCCAACAAGTCATCAGACGAACTGAGCCAGAGTCGGACGATAACTCTCCTGAGCATGAGGAGCCAGCGCATGAGTATGAGTGGAGTGAACCATCATTACCACCAGATTTCGACAGTCAAAACGATGAGGCCGCGGCTATGGATGGTATGGCTACGCTGAACAGCCTTGATGCTGGATACTTAGGTATGCCGGCCCTCGTCATCCATCTCACCATCAGATCAAATGGTTCGGAATCTAACTCCCACCAGGCAGTAGTTCGGGCGCAAACCTTCTACAAGAAATCGCATCGATGCTTCCAGAACTCGCGGCATCAAATTCACCTGCCACAAGTCATGGAAAGTCTCCCAGCCAAACGCATAAGTCAAAACCGTCCCTTGATCCGCCGAATCTAGCAAACGAATCGTTAACAAACTATTTCATCGATGTCTACTTCTTATTCTATAATGTCTCATATCCAATTCTTCACGAACAATCATTCCGCCAGAAACTTGCCGCTCGGGGCATGCGGCGTGGCAAGTCATCATGGAACATCATCTACTACCTTGTGTTAGCCATCGGGCACTGGATATCAACGTCAGATAAGCACCACGCAGGGTCGCGATTCTATACGGCTGCGAGGAACTCGTTGTCAATCCATATGCTAGAGTCTGGGACGCTTGAAACCTTGCAAGCGCTTCTTCTGATGAGCAATTACTTGCAGAAGATGGACAAGCCAAACACAGGCTATCAGTTTACAGGTATCGCGTACAAGATGGCACTTGGACTTGGAATGCATCGAGAATCGCCGAAATTGCAAGACAACGTTGGACTTGAAAGGCGGAGGCAGTTGTTCTGGGTTCTTTACTGCTTCGATAGCGGGTTCAATATCACAACCGGGAGACCGCCATATGCGCAGGAAGGCATCATTGATACTGCGCTACCGAGAAATATCGATGACAAGGTAATTGTGCTTTATTCGTTTTTCCCGTAAAGCGACGTCGATCGTGACATACTAACAACAGCAGGACCTCGAACCCACCATGCCAGTCCCTCCTGAGGTCGACACACCAACGAAGCTATCTGCCATCATCGCACAAGCAGAACTTGCGAAACACGCAAACTCACTATATCTGGAGTATCTCACCGCGAAGACATCCAACACAAAGGTCGAGTATCAAGTCGCCGAGACTATAGAACGGACCCTCACCCATTGGCGGCAAAGACTGCCACAATACTTCACTTCTGCAGACGTCCCAGTATGGTTCGCGGGCCCGCGGGCTGTTGTTTTGTGGAAAGAACAGAATTTGCGCATTCTTCTTTGGCGCGGAAGTAAACGAAACCATCCATATCTGCCGAACAAGACTGATGCGGAGACACGCTGTCTTGGTGCTGCCATGCAAAGCATAAACGATATAACAGCTTTCTGCAGTACAAATAAAAGTATCTTGCATCTGGGCATTGTCTGGTATGCCACATATTTCTTGTTTCAAGCCGCTCTTGTTCTTGAAGCGAGCTATCTAGATCGTGAGGCCCAGGACAAGCTAGATAACGAGACGGCCGATTGGCGATTGATGGTCCACAAGGCGCAGAGTTGTCTAGTAACTTTCTCAGCAAGAAGCAGATCAGCCAAGCGGTGCTTGGAGGTTTTGGAACTCATCAACAGAAGGGCAGAAACAGCAGCGAACACTCGTCGAACAGTTCTCACAGTGCCTGAGCTTGTTGAAGAAGTACCAGCTACGCTCCAACCCCCAGTGGGTGACACTGAGGCATCGTTTCCACCGGCTGATCTACAGGCCTTCGGTGATGGGGATCTTTCCATGGGGACGTGGACACTGAACGACGATGGATCAGACCCTACGATGAGGATGATCTTGGATAATACCCCATGGGGCTACCTTGATAATGCACCCATGGATACTTTGTTCAACGACTGGTTTCCCCAAGATACTTTTGAAGAATGATATTTCAGGAAATCTCTATATCTCGGCATTCCTAGATACTAAGGGAGTACATAACCACCATCAATAATGATGTCTGATCCAGTGGTATAAGTGGAAGCATCACTGGCCAAATACAAATACAGCTCCTTGATTTCCTTTACATGCCCTTGTCTGCCGAGGACCGACATGCGATAGGCTTCGTTGAGTGCCAGTGGACCAGCTCCCATCTTGGTATCGAAGAAACCTGGCGACACGATGTTGACGCGGGCAAATTCTCTCCACTCGCGGGCTAATGACTTGCCAAAATGCGTCACGAATGCTTTAGTGCCATTGTAAATTGGTTGGTCAACAGGAACATTGACGATGTGTGCGCTCATACTAAAGGTAATGATGAGAACACCGCTACCTTGGTGCTTGAAGACCTCGCCGACGTATTCGGAGCAGTAAACAACGCCGGTTAGATGGGCATTCAGTGGGGCACAAGAGATGGATTTGACGTACCGTTCACGGACATTTGTTTGTCGAATTCTGGGAGAGTCTGTTCCAGGATCGGCTTGCTGATAGCCATTCCAGCATTGGCGACGAAGACGTCTATTCTACCAAAGTCTTCTACAACCTGCTTTACCGTTTTTTGTACGGACTCAGCGTTGGATACTGTCGTCATGTCAAATTCAGGTTTTCATGGTTCAATACGACGCCGTAAACATACCGTCGACTCTGTAAGCAGCAGTCTTGACATTGTGCTTAGTCCCAAGATCCTGGGCTCCTTGGATAGCCACGTCGTTCCTGAAAGATTGTCAGTCATTGAGTAGGAGTCTTATAGGAACAGTACGACTTACGAATTGTACCATAATACCACATGAGCGTTGGCCTCGGCCATTCCCTCCGCGACAGCGTAGCCAATACCGCCAGCGCCTCCAGTCATGACAACTACCTTGCCAGTCATCTTGAATTGCTCCAAGACATTGGTAGGGGTGTCGGTAAAGGGTCTAGGGAAACCATCCCGTAGGACGGTACAGTCGAATTCGTTCATAGACATGTTAGTGGCGATCTTGCAATTTGGTGTTGAACGAGGATTGGCCACATTCTCATGACGGTGAGAATATTTATAGCGTTACTGGTGATTTGTTGATCTTCATCATTGTCGGGGTTTTGTCGACCGATACAATCACAATAATGTAACTGACTCGCTCTCATGGCTGGCTTAAGCGGGGTCACGGCTCAATGTGACCGACACCATTGAGAGGTCAGTAAATGCCGTGATTCGGTGCTTTAGTTCCGCGAGACTGGCCATTCAGTGACCATAAATTAGCTTCTAGAATCTAGAACTGCAAGTCGGAGTTTGCTCTCCTTTCATGATCATGTGTATTGTCAGGGAGTTAGGGCTCCGGGGCAAGAGGCGGACAGCATGGTGAGGAGCGATACGTTATCATGTAGTTGAATGGAATCCGGGAACTGTTTGTAGTAATAGCGACGTCTCACAACACTGCAGGCGTCAGGACAAAGGAAGAGAAGCAGAAAGTGAGTGTAGTAAACTTGAAAGCAGACTGTTTGGGTCAGTCCGTCTTCATCACCAGGCTCGTCAGAGTATCCCTTTTGGCTGAAGGGTCTCACAGTTGGCCATCAGGGACTTTGTTTCAACAGAACCTACAATAGCTTTAGTCGTGGTTCTAGCTCCCCAAACACCGTGGAACTAAAGTTGGTTTTAGCCCTTGAAAACCTTTCGACTGATCCCACTAGTCTGGGACCTAATCTCGAAGAGGGCATTCCCCGCGGGGAAGATCTGGGGTCTGGAACGGATTTCAGTGGACCGTGAGGCTATGTATGGGCATTTCTCTGCTTCACAGGTTTCCTTAACCATTTAATCGACTAGGTCCTCTTTTACTGGACTCTTCATTCCATCAGACCAACCTCAATCTCTAAAGCGTCCCTAATTTCCCAGACCACAATTGCAGCAACATGACTTCCGAAGATTCGGAGAAGCTAACTGTCGTCCACGACCTAGAACCAATTGACCTCTTTACCAAAGAGTCACTGGGCATGGATAACCAAGTCTACGAGACCAAGTTTGCATGTAGGTTCAAACGAGCCTGAATGCCTTTATGGCCACTGACTAGCAGTCTATCAGCCCTTGGACGTTGGGCCGCTGTCAAGACCTTTTGGAAGGCTCTCCTTTTCTGCATGATCTTGAATTGGGCAGCCTTGAACGATGGCGTAAGTGGAGCTCTCTGATCCCTCTCTCTCGATCTATGCTAACAATCCCCTGTAGTTCCAGCAACAGATCCCCGGTAACGTCATCCCGATGCAAGCCTTCATCAACACCATGTCCGATACCACCATCAATGGCAAGCCAGCCGTCAGCGCTCGAGTTATCTCCTACTGGCAGGGTTTTGCTGAGATGTCCAAGACTCTAGGAATGTTCACTGGTGGTTGCTTTGCCGATAGATTGGGTAGAAAGTCAGTCTTTGGACTTGCTCTGCTCTGTCAATATGCTGACTAGTCTCCAGGAAGGCTCTCTGCGGTGCGATCGTTATACTTCTTGGAGGCTCTATTGCCGAGATCACGGCATCTGGCTGAAAGAGTTGGCTGGGAGCTGCCGTTCTTGTCCGGCTTGGTGTTGGGCTTGCACAGTCGACCCTCATCACCTACGTCTCCGAGCTCACTCCTTTCCAGATTCGAGGTCTGATGATTGGTGCCTACCAGCTCTGCCTTGGTATCGGACAGCTCATTAGCGCGATCGCAACACAACTCATTACTATCCATCAGCCGACCAAATGGAGACCTCTGATCGCCACAGAGTTCATTTTCACCGGAGTATGTATCTATCGTCTAGCAATTTGGGAGTTGCAAACTGACTGTCCTCTCTAAGATTCTTATCTTGATCATATGGCTCGTTCCAGAGTCTTATATCTACTACGCTCGTAAGGGAGAGGATGACAAGGCCAAGAAGTCTATGCTCACACTCTACGGTAACATTTATGGGTACGATGTCGTAAGTACCGTCTCATCAACAGATCCAGCAACCAGTATTAACATTACCCCTTGCCAGGAACATGAGTACCGTGTCATTCAGCACGTTATTGAAGCTGAGCGACAGCTACATCTTGAGTCCAAGTCTTCGTCCTTCTTTGAGATCTTCGACAAGCATAACTGGCGAAGAACATTGGCTGGATGCATGGGTATCTGCAGTCAATGGGCTGCTGGAGCACCAATTGTGTTTTCATACTCGACAGTAAGTATTGTCTGCAATCGTGTATGTTGTACAGAGCTGACAGGTTGCCAGTACTTCTTCGCTGTTGCTGGTCTGAAGGATCCCTTCCTCGTCACCATCATTACGTGAGTACAGCCGTACCGTACCGAGCCCACCGTTCTCCTTCCGCGAACAGGGTCAGCTTCGTTCTACTTATTATTGCAATTGTGTCATCTCTAATCGCGTGCGAGTTCATTGGTCGCAGACCTCTCCTTGTTGGGTGAGTCTGAATCAGAAAGCAGATGAAGCCGATTCTGACCAATTATCCAGTGGATGTTTCGCCATGATGCTTTTCAACGTCGGCCTTGGAACTACGGGTTTCTTCAAGAACCCAGCATCCGATAAGGTGGCCTTGGGCTGCCTTCTCCTCTGGGTCATTGCTTACGGCTGCTCAGCCGGACCAATTGGTTTCGTTGCAGCTGGCAAAACTTCTACCCCACGTCTACGAGCCCAGACGACCTCATTCAATTTGGGCTGCTATGGTCTTGGATTGTAAGTTACCTTTTCCGATTCACGTACTCTTGACTAACCTATCATCTTCAGTGTTGTCTTCCAATGGACCGTTTCTTACATGATCAGCCCGGATGCTGGTAACCTTGGCGTCAAGGCAGTGTTTGTCTGGGCTGGATTGTTGGTACCAACGACTGTTCTTCTTTGGTTCTTCTATCCCGAGGTCAGTGCTCTCCAAATGGCCACCAAGCGACTTATACTAATACTCTTAGACCTATGGTCGAAGTTACTGGGAACTCGACGAGCTTTATGCCCGAAATATTCCTGCTTGGCGATTCAAGAATACTCCAACTTTGGTTGACGAGAGTGGTGGCAAGAACCGAGCTCTTATGTCTGGTCGAAATGATTATTCAACGAACCAGAATACCATGACTTGATCGATACAAGAACATTCATCGAGTTAAAATGACTGGTCTTCAGTCTCCTTGGCTCGGTATCTTAGCTACTAAACTGTACCATCCGTGCTATCTCTTGTACCAATGCACGAAGTCCATGATTCTTGGTCTCCTCTATTTCCTTCAATGTACATAGAAGTATTTAGGTCAGAATCCTTCCATTTCATGCAACCTGAAAACATTCACGTGAGAAGCAAGAGTGAAGGTGATGACTAAGATTCGACTGTATTGAAGATCCTGCCCTGTTCAAACCTCAACGCTGCTTACTGGCGAATTAGAAAGCCAGCCAATCGCCATATATGAAGGGCCTCAGACCCAGTGAGTGGTAGCTCCATAGTTGCCGCCATCAGCAGGGCGAAGAAAGTCACTTCGAGTGATCTTGCCATTCGCCTGTCGACGTCCCTTGATAAGGCTAGTAGAGGTAGCCTTGAAGTCGGCATCCTGCCAAGATCCACCCTTCTCCCAGTTGTTACCCTTACCCTTCACCGAAGTGAGCGTGTTCTGCTTGCTCAGGCTGCTGGAGCCGACATTGTTGGCAGCAAAGTTGTTCTCGTAGGTAGCCTTGGAAGAGCGTTGGTTGAAACCTTCCTCGCGGTTCTTCCAAGCAGTGTTGTGGATGAGAGTCATGTCACCGGGCATGTTGTTGTCGCTGAAGCCACGGCGGTTACGGAAGGAGAAGTTGTTACGAGCCACATGGTTAACGCTGGCTCGGTTGGCGGGTGATCCACCACCGAGCTTGATGCCAATGCCATCTCCTCTATAAGGGTTGAAGTTCCAACGGTTCACGCCGTTGTCGAAGATGATGTTATCGACGATAGTGACAGAAGATTTGAACTCGTACAGATCGATACCATCATCAGAATTCTCGTAGCTGCGAATACCACGGATGATGTTACCAGCGCCTGAGCCTTCCTTGATAGCCATGCCATCAGCATTCTGGCCATTGTTGCGTGGATCAGCGTTATTGTAGGTGTCAAGATAGACGATCTCGTTGTTCGAGATGCTGTTCTGCATGTGGAAGCCAGTCTCGTAGTTGCTGTGGGTAGTCAAGCGCTCGAAGTAGTTGTTGTGTGAATCCTTCACGTAGACACCGTAAGGGCCCTTGGTGAGAGTGATGTGGATGAATCTCCAGTACTCTGCCTTCTCGACATGAAAGATACCGCGATCTTTACCAGCAAGGCTGGCGCCAAGGGCAGCCGGAGTACCAGGCATCTTGTCACCGTCGATGATGACTTCTTCATTGTTGTAGGACCTGATGGTGTAGGGCTTGCTGGAGGATCCTTTCTTGGTGAAGTGGATGTTCTTGGGCGGGCGGTAGGTTCCCTTTCGGAGATATATGGTGTCTCCAGCGCTGGCAGCGTTAACTGCAGCCTGGATGTCGGCAAGGGGGGAGCTACTAGAGCCGGAACCACTGCTCGATCCGTTGGTGGCGACGAAAATGTCCTTAGCCAGGGCTGCAGGCAGCCAGGCGACTATGTACTTGAAGAGAATCATGATAACGGAATGTAAATGAAAGTAAGCCTACGAAAGAGCGACAAAGAAAGTAATGAGAAAAATATATTGATTCAAGCTCGAATTTGGTTTCGTGAAGTTTCTTCTTCCCTTTTATAGCTCCATCTACCCATGCTTTCACACGTCCTTCTGGAAGCTCGGGTTTCCAGCGATGCCACTGTCATTATACACATGGCACTTGGCGCCTCGGCACTCTTGGCTGTGTCGGTTGCTGCTGAAGACTACGAGTAAGAGCCCAAGTCAAAGCCAAGATGCAGTCAGCTTAATTTTCCACAAGTGACAGAGAATTTCATCTCGAATCTTTAGTCGCTTTTTCCTGCCCCAAGCCACGCCTCATAATCTACAATCGGACGTAATTCCCATAATGGTTGTTGCGGAGCCTATTGTCCCGAGTTCTGATTGAAGCCAGGGTATCCAAGAAACGATCGGGCCGTGTTAGTCTGTCAAGACTCTTGGCGAGTTTGAAACCACGAGACAAGACCTTGGCAACTCTTGAATGCGCCATTGACCGATGATATAAACTCCACTCTAATCTCAAAGTAGGCCGTGATAGAATCTCTAATTATTATTAATTGTTTAACTCAGATATATACTCCTTTTAGATCCTGCAAAATAGACCAGCAATAAGTAATAACCCCCAGCCCATAGTTTATTCTAGCCAACACATTAATCATCCACTTCGTGTATTATACCAACTCCCTCAAAGCTTCTGCTGAGGCTTCTCAAACGAATATCGTGGGGATGACAGGACAGAGGATGCCGCGGACTTGCTGCCAGGTGTGAAAGTAGGCGATGGCTGGGGGTAGTATGCAACTACAGCCGCGTTGACCGACTCATGGTGCTCTTTGGCATGGCGGACAATTGAGGACCAGACTCGTCGAGCGTTGATCTTGGTGGATTCCATTGTGTTGTGAATGTGTAGTGCTTTTTGAGAAACAGTGGAGTTGTATATAGTAGTGGTTTTATAGGTCTGGTTGCAGTATGCAAGATATAGTTGTAGTGCGGAGATAGTGAAGTGTTGATATCAGAGTTGGAGATGCTCTTGAATTGATGTTTGTTCAATGAGTTGCTTGGTGATGAGTAGAATGAAAGAAATAATCTGCCTGGAAATTGCACGCTCTTATATCCTCTTCGACATGCTCTCTCACCCAACATATGACTCTATAGAATTCTCTCGAATTGTCTCCCTGTAAAATTCCTGTTTGACAGACGCTCGTTCAACAATTCCCTTTTGGGCTTGGACAAACAAGCGACGCAATTTTCCCAGCTTATGATTGGACACCGGCCCGATGTCAATTTAGTGGCTGCACCCTGTGGCATGCGCTATTGTCAAAATCTTTAGGTCATTTGTCATCTTTGCTTAGATGTCAACTTGACAATTGCGCCCTTCATTGTGTAGTGACTGTTCTGAGTCATACGAGCTTGTCGTCCACTACGCCCTACAAAGATTTTCAGCAACTAACTTGTCATTCTCGTATTGGTAATCCGATAATCGCAATGACGTTTTTTCCTGACAGCAGCGAATGTTTTTTTTCACGTCACAAGGGATCACGCGATGGACGCTTATGCTTTTTCTTCCTTTCTTTTTTTGCAACATTAATGTATTGGGCTTTGTCACCACCACCACATTATTAAGTTATTCTATCTCGACAAAGTCAATGCTCCAACCGCGTTTTCCCTTGCAGAATATCTCTACACAAAAACTTCGAGATTGCTCCTCTCTCGTATTTGGCTGCGCGTCATCCCGATTCTCTTCCGCGTCTACCATCCGAGTCTTGATGACAGTCCATCCAGATCTTGATCCGTCACTATTATACTCTTTATCAAGATATGCTATCAATCTCTGGACGCGCTCTATGTCCCATATGCCTTCTCTTGTGTCAGGCCTAGATGCAACCCATCTTTTGATCCAGTTTGCTATTGCAGCATCGGACATATGGTAGGCGTTGAGCATCGCAGGGAGCATTCCATATCCGTAGTTGTTAACGATGACGGAGAGGTCATATGGAAGGCCGGCTGCAAGGCGACAGATCTTGCGCAATATGGCCGAGCGTTCAGAGGGAGAAAGTCTGGGGCCTGATTCTGGCGAGTACATCAGGTCAAGTCGAAGCGTAGATACGAGGTAATGCGTAAAACTTGTAGCCGGCCTGACTGGTTCCGGGGCGGAAAGAAGCGTCAGTGGCTTCATATTGATGTCTGCCTCTGGCCCTTCGCCGTCGAAGTCAGGGATATCTTCCGGTAATAGGCTAGCTCGCCATTGCTCAAGCTCAAGTCTAAGGCTGTCAACACGCTGATCCCACTCCGCACCTGGACGGAGATTGGTCCTCCATTTCTCTTCCAACTTATTCACTCTGGGCATGATGTAGAGCAGCTTATCGTATGGCAGCGTCGAGCCTGCGAGATATTGGACGAGAGACCGTGATGCCTCAGATGATACCACTTGTTCCTGGATCGAATGTGTACCCTCGTAGATCTCCAATAGGGCTGCTATCCTTGAGAAAGCAGAGACCAGGGATTCTCCGATAGTTGCCTCCCTCACGAGGCTCAAATGGGTCGACAGGAACTCGACCGCTGCGCGACCATGTACGCACCATAGCCTCATCTGTGCTCGCCTTAGTTCAAAGTGTGCCAGTAACAAGACTGTACTAAGCCAAGACACAATTTTCTCTCGCCTTCCAGGGCCATGTTCGTTTCCTGGTGTCGGCATGTCCGGGTTCATATCCTCTATCGGGATGTTCCCAACGTCTCCGAGAGCTATGACAAAGTGTTCTAGTGCGTGTATCGCTGCCTGACTCCGCAGCTGCTGTTGCATGTTGGACTTGGAGACTTTAAGAGCTGACAAAGCTAAAGCCGCATGGTAAAATGATGCACTAAGAAATCCGGTATCCATGATGTCGTTTAGATATAACAGTGTGAGGACGCCGTATGGCGATGTATCCCGAAGGTGATGGTAGTAGAGCATATCCTCGGGAAACTTCATGCTCTCAAGAAGCCCTTGAGGGATGATCGGGGCAGTGTGAAGTCCATTGAAGAATTGACTACTTCTCAGGGTTGCAACATGTGTTTTTGGAGCTAACTGGGGAGATGAGACGCTCAATGGACCGAAGAATGGGAATGACGTTTGGTGACTTTGGTCCGACGTAGCAACTGGTGACACGATGTATGGTAAGTCACCACGGATATTTCCAGCCGGTGTCGTCGTGTCAACATCGGTATCAGGTATGAATCCAGAGTCCCAAGCCGTAGGTGTATCAGAAGATGAAAGTGCGGCAGTTACGTCGGAGCTATTGTTTGCCTGGCCAGCATCGTAAATGGGAGTTTGAGCTGCAATGGTATCATTCTCCAACTCTGGTGCTGGAGTTGCATATGAAGAATAGTACTCAGGTGTCGGGCGCTGTGCTTCTTCTGCTTGTGGTGCATCGTCAACACTACCTCGCCTGTTTGAAGACTCGCCTATCGCTTGGCCTGACCGTGTTCGGCGCGGAGAGTCATGTGTGAAGAGCTTGTTCTGATCTTTGAAGATAATCTGGTTTGCATAACCACCACATGGCATGAACAGCCGTATGCACTGTGGATACCACGAATCAGTAACTCAGCCCTATGAAGATGACATACGAGTCATTGGCATCGACCTACGTTGTTGCATTCTGGCTTTGTCTCGTCACATTTCAGCCGCCGAGCTCGGCACGTGACGCAGCCATTGCGGTTGCGAGTCTTGACGTTTCGCCGTCGTACAACACGGCCAGACATTGCTTTGTACCAGCGTAGCTAATAGTGATCGGAATTGGCGGAAACGAACGAGCCGTGTCAATGTGTCGCGACGTTTCCTTACTGCCAAACAAACTGAAGCGCCTGAGAGGTTGGCAATGACGAAGGTTCGTATAGAATTACCTCATTGGAACAGTTCAGACGAGCGGGGAATACATGCAACTTGATTGGCGTTCTAGACCCGATTGGGCAAAGGCCCGTCGACTCATGCATATTGTAAACTGCCGATACAACTCTCTTCTCTGCCGTGCGATATCTTGCGATGATTCGCAAGACTGAAGGGTGCATCGCGGCATAATTACATCACAGAATCACCGATCTTGAACCAATTCCACGGTTGTCGTGAAGATGTAGAGAGTGACTTGGCCATTTGCGGCGTGCACGGCCAATCACATCTACTTTCTCTAAGCTTCGTTCACTTGATGAGATATCGCTCCCTGGCATTGTAGCCAGGCGAAGAATCGGCCAGACACAAGATCCGCCAAGTACACGTTAACGTTCTTGAGCTCAATCTCGGGATGAACCCCTCTGTGTCCGGGCTATAACCGTGTTTATGCCCCTGGTGAGCATTGTGATAGTTGACGAATTGTCAGTTAAAGTACAAGAAAGCGGCCGAACCGAGGTACTTCCGAACGTCTATGATACGTACAGCATGGCTATTGGGCTGAATTGATTGAGTAAACCCGAGATCAACCAACAACCAAAGATGGCGAAATGCATGGTCCCCACAATGGCTTGTCGCTTGCAGCGTCCCTAAGTGGAAATGCTGAACGAACTTCTAGCCAAGAGAAGGATTGTTTTAAGTCGGAGAATATCCTACCATTTCGAGAAATGCACACCTAGTTCCTGTTCGTGTGACACTACCAAATTCTCCAATATACTATCTGTGGTGATAGTAATTGCATTTGTAATCCCCCTTCGCCAGACGCCACAATCTTACGCCCAGGACAACAGTCAATTCATATCGTCATGGAGGTCTCAAAAGCGATATCGGATCCCGAACCAGGATCGTTGATGCTTGAGAAGAAGGCATCATTCGAGTCGCAGCAAACAACAAGGGTCATCGTCACATTCGACAGCAATGACCCAGAGAACCCCAATAACTGGTCCAAGGTATGCGGACCCGTATCAAAAAAGGACACCAAGTAGTGACAGCTGTTAGGCCAAGAAGAGATTTGTGGTGTTTACACTCACCTTGACATTGTTCAACAGCACGCTCTCTTCTTCCCTCCCAGCTAATGCCATGTCACCGATGGCCGTTGAGTTCGGTATTGACGATACAAGAGGGAACCCACAGTTGGCACTCCCCATATCACTCTTCCTCGTAGGATACGTCTTCGGACCTCTCCTCTTTGGGCCTCTTTCAGAGCTTCAAGGTCGCAAATACGTTCTCCAAGCGGCCTTCGTCGTCTACATCCTGTTCACTCTTGCTTGCGCTCTAGCGCCGAACTGGCCGTCAATGCTGGTCTTCCGGCTCATCTCAGGCATTGTCGGCAGCTCGCCTAGCACACTTGGCGGTGGCATCATCGCAGACATACACAGCGACCTGACTCAGCGAGGCAGAGCGCTCACATACTACTACACAGCGAGTATCTGCGCGCCATTGATAGCTCCAACAATAGCTGCCTACTTGGCCCCAATCTCTTGGCGATGGGCCTATTGGTTCAGTCTCATATTTGCTGGTGTGACCATCATTCCGTTGGCATTCTTACCAGAGACCTTCGGTCCTACCATCCTTGCCCGGCGTGCGAAAAAGATCCGGCGATCTGCAGCG
This sequence comes from Fusarium dlaminii, assembly GCA_013186775.1. Taxonomy (NCBI): domain Eukaryota; kingdom Fungi; phylum Ascomycota; class Sordariomycetes; order Hypocreales; family Nectriaceae; genus Fusarium; species Fusarium dlaminii. The sequence goes on along the minus strand of JAAOAL010000052.1, from coordinate 644,159 downwards.
AAAACTGGTCAGGGCAACGTTGAGACGTATGCCGCGATTGAACTTGAAGCAAAGGGTTGGCGCAACCTTATGAGTGTCGTGCTCATTCGACCACTGCATATGCTCTTCACCGAGCTGATCGTCGCTGCAACGGCTACATACATCGCGCTAGCTTACAGCGTGTACTATATGTTCTTTCAGACATACCCCATCGTCTTCAAGGGCATCTACGGGATGTCAAACAAGAAAAGTAGCTTTATGTACCTGCCCATTGCAGGAGGAATCTGCCTTGGGCTGGTGATATTCTTTCTATGGGATGCCTATTACAGACGCTGCAAGAAGGCAGGTCGAACCTGGGCACAGAAAAATGAGTACAGCAGGTTGCCTCTAGCATGCATGGGCGGGCCTCTTCTGGCAATCTCACTCTTCTGGGCTGGTTGGACTGCACGGTCCAGTATCTCGTGGGTATCGCCCATGATAGCAGGAATTCCGTTCGGAGCTGCTCAGCTTCTCATCAGTATCGCTCTAACGACTTACCTGGGCGATTGCTATGGAGTGTACTCAGCATCAGCCATGGCTGCGGGAACGTGTCTACGAAATCTTGCAGGTGCGGGACTATGTATCGCTGCAGCACCCATGTACACGAAACTCGGTGTTGGGTGGGCTTCAACGCTTCTTGGAGTTGTGAGCGTCTTTATGTGTGCTATCCCGTTCATTTTCATTCGATACGGGAATACCATTCGGCAACGAAGTAACTTTTATCAGAGGCTAAAGGCAGAGATGGAATCGTCACAGAGTGAAGCAGAGAGTGATTGAGGCGGAGCTAAAACGACGCATGCTATGAATAAAATGATAGATCCGGGTTCTAATATTAGATATAATAATTTCAAATAAACGACATCAACCCTGCTCCATTGACACTCAAATGACTGAATTATAAATAGCCCAAGACAGTTCTAGCCAAAGTGCGTGTACTCCATTTACTGGATAATCCTCTCACAAGGCCAAAGCTATGATGTCGCCACATGGATTACAAGTTCTCTTTATGATACTTACTTGGAGACTTTGTCGAAGACACCCTCAAGCCAGCCCAATGTCTCCTGGACAAGCTGATTCTCCGCCCCAATCGCACAGTGAACCCCAGATCCCAGCTCCGTCTTGAACAGAAAGCAGTGCGCCTGCTTTCCAAAAGCCCTCGCCATCTCCTCTGCTTGTTCGGGAGCAGTCATGTCATCCTGGCCCGAGGCGACAAATACGGGACACTTGATTCTGGCCAGACTTTGCTTATCAAGATTGAACTCTACCACCATGGTCAACCACCTGAAAGGACTCTTGGTGTTCCATGCCCACATTCCTTGGTTAATTGGCCAGCTGAGTGCTGTTGGGAGTTTAAGGTTCTTGAGAAGACTGTAGATCTCACCATCAAAAGCAGTGCTGTTACCTGAAAGGAAGAGCCTGGTCAAAGCGGGAGGAAACTTCTCAAGGATAGAGCGTTGAAGGTTGAGCATCCCGTCAATAGCAAGTACAGCCGCCAATCTATGTTCATGTGTCGCGGCCAACGGGGCAAGAAGCCCACCAAAAGACATGCCAATGAGAGCAACTCTATCAGAGTCAACATCGTGACGACTGCGAACATAGTCGACAACCGGGGTGCCGGCCTCCCACCACTCGGGCATGAAGCCAAGATTTTGCTGTCGACGCACTGTCGCTTGTCCTGGTCCTTCGTATGTGATGCAGTTCCAGCCGCGCTGGATGATCTCACGACAGTTGCTGTGGTAGAGAGCCTCTTGAGACCCATCGTATCCAGTTCCAACAATGACTGTAGGAATCTTCCTGCCATAGCTAAGCCGTTTCCCAGCGGGGAGTTGAGCATCTCCTGGGTAAAAGTATGCCGGAATCGTAAACTTTGGTTGCCTTCAACTCAACAAAGGTCGGAGGCTTAGGAAGGAGGTTGACAGCCTTTGTGAAACTTGCATTCTGCTTCTGCCAGAGGGTGTTAATACGAGGGTCAGACTGGTTATCGTGAAGGAAGAAGTCGGCGCCTCGGTAATAAGATGATGATCGGAAGTAGGTTGAGCGAGCAGAGACCCAGTCATTCTTTTTCTCAGCAGCAACAGCCTGTTCACGGATCTTGTCTGCAAGAAACTTGAACTCGTGATACCAAACTCTCGGGGTTGTTTGGCTCGATCACAGCAGCTGCTCGGAGGACTTCCCCAGTAGCGCTACCACCTTCGTTGGCTAGGGAAAGATATTCGCTGAGGATGAATGAGAACTCAATGTCGTTGCTGAGCTGGAACATGGATGTGGTGGTGTTGGAAATGGTGACATTTGGAGGATATGCTCCGGTCTCATGAGCATTGGTGACCTATTTATCTATCAGAATAAGTTAAAATTAGAGGCTATGTCGGGGAGCAATACCGCTGCAAGGAGAGTGCCCCATGCTATGATGCAAGAGAAGGAGAGCATCCTGAATAGGATGACGACAGTATCAAATGCGAAAGTGATCAAATGATGTGAGTTAGTTTCTTGTCTGTGGAAAGGAAGACTGGTTCCCCAGCATCATGACTTCTTAAATGTCATTCATCTCGGTGGCCTCTTCCTGCACAATGACGGCCTGATGTTAGACATGCTCGCTCGAATGGGTTACTTGTTTAAGCCTTCACTTCCATGAATCTCTGTTCTAAATCCTTCCCAACCGATATGGTTATCATAAGGCTGAGATTGATCTCGAATGAGATACCATATTTGGACAAGCGAGTATGCGATGTTCAAGAGCCGTGCTTACATGCTGGGTCAAATGCGTCATGGCTCATGCTGACATGCTAGGAACAGCCTTACGTAGTGCCCATATAACCGAGTAGGAAGAACGATCGACTTTTGACTGGAGTTTCGGGTCGCGTTCAATTAATAATATGTCATATTGATCCCAGCAAGTGACAGTTTGCTGTAAGGTTGGTGTAGATTTTGCTAGTCAGTACCCATAGCTGGGCTATTTCGGCAGTTCGACAGGCAAAATGTGAACTTGAGTTAGCTGTCTTGGAGCCAGTTGTCAACGCAGTTGCTGACGCGGAAGAACAAAAAGAGAAATATGGTTGAAAAACCAAGTTCTTGTCGGTGGAGAGGCTCGAACTCTCGACCTTTGGATTACTCTGATCTGTGACCAAATCACGCTTCGTGCTATGAGACCAACGCTCTAACCAACTGAGCCACACCGACAGTGCTTTGAGTGGGATGGGATGCCCACCCAATTCGTTGGCGGAGAGCGAAAGAATTGCCGTACAAGAATTGACTTGACGAAGGCGAAGCTGATCAATTATGGACAACATTGATAGGCAGCGTGGATATTATCGGACTGTTGTTCTAAGACGCGCCTCAATGGACAGGTACTGCCCCGGTATATACTAGGCTGGGGGGCGTTAAGAGCCTGCGTCATCCAGTCTGCTCGCGCAAAGGCCAGCCTGCGACACAATCATCGATCAGTACTTTGCCAACCCCAAAATCAAGACTCAATCCCTCCTGTAGACTCGTCATTGCTTTGGAGTCTAATGACAAGTTTGGTCAGGACCTCGAACCCCGTCACGATGTTCCTGATGTTCCCCATTCATCTGGTTCTTCAACGCTAGACACTTTCTAGACGGACCAGACCCACAGGCAACTAGCGAGCAGCGCAAAAAGAGAACATGCGGTTTGTGTGGATCGAACACACGACCTTCAGATATCGAATGATAGTGATTGAAGTTGTACTTCAGTCTGACGCTCTCCCAACTGAGCTAAACCCGCTTGTTGCTTTGCCGAGATTTGAGTGGCAACATAGACGACTCCTGGCGACGAACCACTGCCAGTTGAGCTCCGGAGCATGCAATGATTCCGTCGAGTGTGTTAAATCGAGTTCTTAATTGGTTAATGACCAGCGGAGTTCCAATGGCAAGTGAGCAGTATAGCCAACCAGAAGTTGCTGGGTCGTTGGCGCGAGTGGTTGATGTTGGATTATTTTCCCGGCACCTGACGTGGCGAAACCGTTTGAGTTCAAGCTCAAGGGTAAGCTTTGATGGATGCCGAGAAAGTCAATTGGCATATCTTGCCTGGGATAATGAAGCAGTCTCTACATTAAAATTGGTACGGCGCTGGCATAACAACCATTTACCATTGCTTGATTTTGGACAGGTGGTATCGTGGAAATAAGCAGGTTTTGTTGGTGGAGTGATTGGGGTGAGTACTGTTGTCAGTGGATGCCAATCATGTGGCCAGCAATCAGCTATAGTGTGATGTCAATCCATGCTTACATGTCTGGCAAATTGCATTGACTAACTGTTATTCTATTAATAAGGAGCTATCTGGCCTTTTGCAACTAGTAATGGAGACGGCAGAACAGCTCAAAGAAACAATACCGCCAGATATCATGAGTAAAGAGAAAAGACAACAGGCCGTGAGACTACTGCTATGCTATCGATATAGGCCAAAAGACATGCTTTGTCTTGCACATACGACCAAAGGTAGTGGAAAATACGGGATCCCGTCCGCTCTAGTCAAGCCACTAACCACCGGCGGATTAGTAGTTGGGTCGGTGACGACCAGCGAATCCCCGCTGTTGTATGTTTTTGCTGGTTATGTCTCTGACCTGCCTTTCTTTTTGGCTGCTGCCAAGTGCGCGGCCTGACCGCTGAGTAAATTTCGGATCGCTGGCTGATTGTCTGTTGTGGTGATGTCGTAGCTGAAAGCAGCCAACAGTGAGTAGCGGGGCAAGTGGTGCCAACTTTCACAAACGCATGAATTTACAGGGCGGTGTAAGTGTAGTGAGTGAATGCAGTGCGATAATTCAGTGAAAGAAGATCATTGCAGGATAAAATGAGGTAATACCAGTTGAAGCTCCGAGAAATGGTGCTTGCGAAAGAGTTCGCTACTTGAAGCCTGCCGATTGCCTGGCTGCTGGGCTCCAAGTGCTGGCTCTGTCACCTCTAGCGGTTGACAGGAGAAGGAAATGTACCTTTTGCGTTGATGGCTCTTGAGCGCCGCCGTAGCAAGCGCTTGGTCACAAATACAGGGGTCGTCGCCCGATGGTCCAGAGTGTTATCGCACTGATAAGCTGCCTTATCGGAAGTACCAATTTGTGGCTGGTCAGTTCGACAACGATTTGAAGGCCCCGCTATTGTTAGAGGACAGGCAATGTCACTCAGCACGCGAGCACCTGGACGTGTCATGTCGCGTCGCGTCGCGTTATATCATGCCAAGTCCTCTTCGGCCTCTGGCACGCGCGACTAAACACAGACACTCATTATCACCGTGTGATTCATTAAGCACTTCTTCTCGTATTACTTGTCGACCGCCACAATTTGGTTGCTCCATTGCTTTTTGTGCCTTTGAGAGGTAGTGCATATAATGCTCATAACATCAAAGGATGCACAGCCCGCGACACGCTCACCTAGCAGACTCTGAAGCCCTGTGCCAGCGAGAGGCTTTGTCTTTCGTGTTCGTGATGTCAACTTTCATGCTACTGCCTGCGTCACTCTCAGTCATAAGGTGATGGCACTCTCTGCTCTACAAGGTCCATCAGTACATCATGGGCCAGTGGGACACGCCGTTGTCATGAAACACCATCGGCGCCTCTTGTCCAACATCTCCTCTGCCATGATCCACAGACTCTGCACAAGGAACCGAAAATGGCAGTCGTGTTTTTATATAGACGCCATTTCGTCAACTTGGTGAGGGTTTCTGCCACACGTCACAACGCATGATGCCCCGATATCTGGTAGTTCAAGGACGTTTACCCAAAGTAGACAGCTTTCTCAGTATAAAGTCACTTCCACCTTTCGTACCTGTCTTGACTCAACCGTCGTCACTATAACATGTCAAAGTCTACCTCAACACTTCGCCAGATAATGTATTGTGGCCGCGCGGCAATTACCTTTAGCCCAGAAGCTTGCTTAGCAGTGGGACGGTTCAGTCTAGCATGTGCTACAGGAGAGATGCGTTACAGTTTGAGTATCCGAAATGTGATTGATGTATGTGGCAGAACGAGAGCCAGACATGGCCTAGATATACCACGGGACCGGAACATCGCACTCGACGAACTGCAACCAGTCGACACGCTGGCCTGCTTTTCCGATGTTCCGAAGATCCTGTTGTTTCCAGATACTCTCAATGACATCTCGTAGAACCTTGATGTTGCCAATGCTTCTCACACTGTCCATTTTGTCTAGCGTATGAAGGATGCTGACGCGGTCATGCTCATCAACTTCACATGCGATGATAAACACTGGCCATGGACTGGTTGCAACACTTAGACTTTTCAAGACTCCCAGGGCTTGTTGTACGTAAGCCGGCCGCGTGAAATCGTCCTCCGCGATGGGATGCACGCGTTGGAGATAGAGCAGTGTCGCTAGGCGATATAACTCAGCGATGGCCAGGATACGAAGTGATCTCAAACTATCAGAGCACTCGATGGGCGCAAGTAACTGTCGGAGGTTGTAAAGCCTCGTTGCCAAATCGCACCTTTGCAGCGTCGATGTGTTTAGCCAATCATGCGTCGAGTGTAGTCGCAACATGTTGATCTCATCAATGATCTCAAGCACCTCAACAGAACAGCCCAAGGACCCTACGATCTGGACTAGAGTCAGGAGAGTGGACGTAAGAATGGGGGCACTTACGAGAGACTTGTCGCCACTGAAAGAGTAAAGAGCGGATGTTGAGACGGAGCCAGGGCTTTCGTTAAGTCGCCATGATGGATGGTTGAAAGCAGCCAAAATATCATGATATAGCCACCAGGTAAGCAAGAAATCTGAGCTTGAGCCGGGCGTATCTGTGCGCTGTCGCCTTATTATCTCCTTCGCCCCGTTCAAATGGATGTGCCAATTGTGCTCTTCTCTATCAAAGACCTGTGAAACGTCAGTCACGGTAGACAACTGTATGGTCATACGGACATCATAAACACAAAGCATCATTACGGCTGCAAGCTGAACTTGATTGGTCGATGTGCATTTTGACCTCGTACTACTTGTGAGAGATATTAACAAGTTCCGGACGGCTTTCAGTTTGAACGACATTGCATCAGCTATCGAGCTTGAGTAATGGATCATTGCCACGGCTATCATTGCATTGAGCAACGAAAGAGCCGAGGTGTCTTGGCTTGATAAAGCCATGGGTAGTAATGTCGAACAAAAGCCATTTTGAGCTTGAGTTGTAGAGATCATTGGAGATATAATGTTTTGATCTGATGCCGTTAGCCAGTATTCAAAGGAAATGGAGAGCATCACACACAATAACCGAGAAGCATCCCTGCACGATCGAGCAAGGGCCCATGAAGTGTGAGACTGCGTCGAGGTCGTTGTTGGAGGAGATCCACAAGCACATGGCCATCACTGTTTGTGATAGCAATATCAATATCTGATACGGATGTGTTCAAGAAGTATTTGCCATAGTGAGCCGATTCTGAAAGTGTCATTGGGGGTCGATGCTCAGCAGGGTCACGTTTTCTCCGCCGCCCATCATGACGATCTGGCCAGAGAAGCTGAAGGCCATACCCAAGACATTTTCTTTGTGTCCGAATGCAATTATTACAACTTGGCGTTGCCCTATCACAGCCGATCTTGCGCCCTACGCGGGTCAGCTTGATGATCAATACTGGGCATGTCATCTTACTTTTGCAGGTCCAACAACTTTGTTTGGGCAGCATCTTCGCCTTGCTATTTGACATGAACTGAATCTGATGACCTCGAGTCTTGACGATGTAATATCAAGGCCTCGGGTGAATTGACAGTTTGTTTCGGTATCTTGTCACATCATGGCTCAATGTGTAATGGGAGTCAGCGGGGTCCAGAGGATGATGTGTCAGCTGCCAATAATCGCCATATTCGTAACTGAACCCAAACAGGCAATTCGACCCAGCAATTCATAGTGTCCCCGATAAGTTCAAGATTGGTGCAGCATAAGCTGAAAACAGACTGGCTGAATGCATGAGAACACCTATACTCTAAAATATTCGAATCAAAAGGCAATTGACTGTTTGTGCAAGTGGATATTTGAGAAAACAAATACTACGAACGCTATCACAACAACGAACCCACGCATGATCCAAACCTCCAGAGAGAGTAAATCTCCTGTGCGATGGTAATATGACCCTTGGATACGGCTGAAAGAGAAACCAGAATTTAGAGATCTTGCCTCGCCACTAATCCACGATGACATGCTTTGCAACCTTCTCGTTGACCTTAAGGCTCAGCAGGTCAGGACGCGCATAATGCCCAACAACGTCAATGAAAGCCTTGGGCTTATCGATATCTCTCAGATTGACAACAGCCGTGATGATGCCCTCTTCGCCGTCACCGATAGGCTCTGCAAGTGGCTTGCCGTCGGGTCCAAAGATCATCGAGAATCCACCACCCGGCTACCTCAACAGTCAGCAGTCTGTCCATCTTCAAGGGGGATTATGTTACTGTTTTGGTAACAGGATTGCCTGTCAGCCCATTTCGTTCCAAGTTCTTTTCGGTGAGAACCTGCGAGGCCACAGCGACAAAAGTTGCCCCTTCGATGGCCATGAACTGACTTGCGCGATAGCTCGCCTCGCCAGTCTCGTGGTACAGCCAAGCAATCTTTTCAGGGTCTGGCATCTCAAACTCAGCTGGCCAGCTGGCGATATGTATCTGCACACCCTGCGCATATTCGTTGTATCGAAGCAATGGCTGCAAATGCTCCCAGCAGTTCAAAGCACCAACCTTTCCGAACTTGGAATCAACGACGACTTTGAGCGATTCGGCTTGTCCTTCACCCCAGATTGTTCGTTCCACATGAGTTGGCTTGATCTTTCTTCGATGATGGATAATTTGGCCATCTGTATCGATGAATGATTGCCCCATGTACAGGCTTGCTCCATCTCGCTCACTGTACCCGAGAACGACGAACATGCCCGCTTTCTTGACGGCTTGTTGGATTCGTTTCATCTGAGGAGAGTCTCGGCGCATTGAATTGGCCATATACTCGTGGATCCAGCCCCCATTGTTGATGACTGGCGACGTCCACATTTGCCTGCATAACTCTGTTAGCATCATCTGTACATATCAGCTGAAACCTTTCTGGCTGACAGATTCACATCATACCATGGATAACCGGGGATCCAAACTTCGGGAAACCCAAGTACTTGGACTCCATCAGTGGCAGCTTTCTCGATGAGGGAGATGGTTTTGTTAACACTTCCTTCCAGGTCGAGCCATACAGGCTCGGCCTGCACGGCACCGACTTTGACAGTTTGGTCCATGATAGGTAGAGTAAATACTACTATTACGGGTTGAGGAAAGACAAGGTTGAGATGGCGCACTCTGCCACTTTTCCATCTTGATGCTGGAGACGACGAGAGCTTATTTATACATGGTCAAAGTATTCATCTTTCGGGATTCTCCATGATAATGAATGCTTCATGTCGATAGTTGGTGGAGATGATTTGCCGAGATCCGTGTACACAAATGACACAAGGAAATAGTTTGCGATCTCAAGTGCAACAGACGTCGCGCCGTTGATACCTTTGCTCCAAGACAAGCAAAAAGATCCACTACAGTACATTTATCATAAGACCCTGATTACTTATCGTATAATTATGTCCTGTTTGGGATACAAAAGCCGGCATCTAGCCTGCTGCTTGCTGCTACCCCGCATGGGCTAATGACCATGTTCGCAAACTCTTGCCTCACGATTTTCACTAATGGGTCTTCGATTGAGTCAAATTGAATCCACTGACTAACTTATGTGCTACGAGGGAGCGCACTAGACAGCTGTGGCTGACACTATGTGTCCGGGAGGGCGCTAGAATTGCTCCCGATTTATAACACCTCATATACCATCAGCATCGTCTTTCTGTCCTAGTTATGCCGCTGGTGGCATAAGCGCATCCACATCCGGACCCCATCCATCATCATTAGAAATAGTGATCGTGTTATCCGATCCCTCCTTCAGATCAAAGAAACCCCGACTGAGTCCCGTCTGAGAAAGATGGCTGGTAGACAAGAACGCAAGCTTCTGAGATTCGCCGTTGACGTTGACAGTGGCATATCGTGATCCGGTGTCGCCATTTCGGTACTTGAGGTTGATAGTAGCTGTACCCCCTGAGCTCTTGATGTTCTTAAAGGTCAGAGTGCCTTTCTTATCGCCTCCGATGTAGCCGACGGCTTTACCGCCACTGCATTCACTGCATGAGATGACTCTAGCATCATTGCCCATTGTTGCGGTCTCACCCTCGATCTTTGTCATCTTTGTCTCGGACCAAGTTCCCTTCGAAAGGTTCGGTGACCAAGAGTCATACCAGCTGAGTGTAACCTTGTTGCCATCAACCTTGAGCGGAAGCCAGACGTAGGTGCTAGCAGCGAGGTTTGTAGAGACCCAGCGATCGCCGATATAGATAGCATTGCCGTTACCAAGAGGCTGAATGTAGCTGACCTGGCTTTGATAGGTATTTGATCCAATTGGTGCAAACTCGGTCCAGTTGGACCATGGACCAGACAGTGACTTGGCGTAGCTGTAGATCTATTGGAGTGTTGCGTCAATAAACTTGAAGTATAGCCAAGAGCCAGGAGGGCCCCTTACATTATCATTGGCATTCCAGCCGGTCAGGTGAGAGCCAAAGATGAAGTAGTATCCGTTCTGCTTCAGCATGGCCGGCGACTCGGCAAAGTACTGCCATTCGTACGTGATCTCCGTGACGTTGAGGTAGTCGTCTGACAAAGCCATGATTCGCGTTCCATATTCGCGCTGCATCGTCATCAATTCTTGTCCTCCCCAAAGTGCACAGGGAGTGGCTTACATCTTCAGTCAAGAGATATGCAGACCCATCATCATCCTTGAAAAGTCCCATGTCGCGACTCTGCTTACCAAGAGGTCTGAAACTTCGGTGATAGGTATACTTGCCGCATACACTATCACCAGTTGCGATACCAACCCGCGCATCCTTGTAGTCTGGGCTGTCGATGTGCATGTAAAGAACATATTTCTTTGTCTGGTCGTTGTAAATGACCTTGGGTCTCTCCACGATGCGGTTGGGGCCGAGATCTCCTGCTTCGCTGGTGCGAGAGAGGAGCGCGCCTCGGTATGTCCATTCGACGAGATTGGTGGAGGAGTAGCAGTTGACGTTTTGGAAATATGTTCCGTCTGTCTTGTCCTCGCCGATCATGTAGTAGGTTCCATCAACCTCACTTGGAAAGTCAAATCTCTGTCCGGCAAGATATAATGCGACACTTACATCAAGCCATGGCCGTGAGCTTGAACATGCTCACCAGTGTTAGTCTAGGTGAAGTCCGGTCAGCAAAGCCGCTATGCATCGAGCTTTCGGTTGACTTACAGCTGTCCATGTTGCTCCGGACACGATGTCAAGAGAAGCCTGAACCGTGCTGGCTGTAAGTACAGTAAGAAGAGTCGAGAAGAAGCGAGGCATCATGCGATCTGATATGGGACCTCTTTGAAGTACCCAGCTGCAGTTCTTGGAGCTTGGTCGGGACCAACTTTGAGGATGCCTCAAGGTTCTTATTATACTTCGCCCCGGCTCAATTCTCTTTGCGGTATGCTCGGACGCCGGCGAGACATGGCCCGATGTGAACAATCTCTTTTCTGGGGTAAGTCTCCGATACTTTACACTCGACTTCTTCTTAACTCTACTCGGGTATTCGGTACTTGGAAACCAGTTTAAGGTTATATGATCGACATTGTAATTTCCTCCATCGAGTTCTTTCATATGCGCACCAATTTGGAGACCTTGGTTCAATCATAGGAACCTTCCTTTGTGAGTACTTCACATGATCTGCCGGCCCATATGCGGGGCCGGCGTGAAGAAGGAGTGAAAGGTCTGGGGTAATCGACAGGGGGAGATCGAGTGATGACCCGGGGGTATCGGAGCCGGGAAGAACATATCCTTGTTCCAACGTTACTTGAGCCAAGACTTTTGCACCTCGTGGTACACGTTGCATCGGACCATCGACGGAGCAATGGCATGCTTCTTTCACAGTCTGAACTCTCATACCATGTCGAAAATCCAGCCTGACAGCTGGTATGGTTCAGCCAAGGTTCGTGGCGACATGCAGCCAATGATACGCCCTCCATCAGGGGCTCGAAAGTATATATGGAGGGTAATAGGAATAGTTGAACTTGCGAAGATGCGTATGACCACTACCATCGTCACGGGGCACTAAATAGTCCTCTCCGGAAGCGTGAACACGTCAAGGCCTCCCATCGTCATAATACTTTCTAGATGCTTCAATATGAACGATTATTGAGAAGGTATAACATTGTAGATGAACCAGAGTCTGAGATCTATATGCATATCGGCCGACAACCTTCTATATCACAGCTTACAGCTATCTAAACATCAATAACCTTTGCCTCATTCTGGTTCATAGTCGCCCGAACCGTCTCAGCAGTCCTAGGCTCCAGCGACTTCTTAACGGGATTAGGGGCATCAAAGACCTCATTAAGCTCCTCCAGCGTCCGGTCCTTTGTCTCCGGGAAGAAGAAGAAGATAAACGCAGCCTCAAGCAGATCCCAAAACACGAAAACGAGATAGAAGTAGTAACCAATCTTCTCAAAGGCTGGCCCTGAAGAGTAGGCCAAGACCAGGGAAATACAGCTAGAAGCCCAGTTGCCCAGTGCTGTACCCTTGGCTCGTGTCGAGGTTGTGAGTGTCTCAGCGATGTACATGCTTTGCTGAGCAGTCCATCCAAGTGAGAAGACGACACCGAAGAGGAAGACAAAGGCGATGGTGGTGTTGGCTGCGTTCTTGTTGCTAGCGTCGTCGACGGCCATCTTAGACGTTCCGGTAATGACGGCGAAGATGACTGAACAGAAGAGGATGCTGTAAATGAGAAGGGGTCGACGGCCGACACGGTCAGTCAGACGGGCACCGATGACCGATCCGATCAGTCCAAGAACGCTGTTGGTGGCGTTGAGAGCAAGAACAAGCTTCTCATCTTTGATACCAGCCGTGTTCATCATGGCGACAAGGTAGTAGCTTGACAGCGAGTTACCAGATGCTTGACCCATGATAGCCATACCAAGAACACAGATAAGACGTCGCTTGTTGCTGTGCGAGTTCCAGAGCTCACGGTAATCCCACCATCTCTTGTCTGAAGCCTCAGTCGAGATCTGGGCCATCATCTCCTTCATCTGAAGTTGGACGATAGGATGGTCGACGGATCCTTCGCCGTGATACTTGGCGAGGATAGCGGCAGCTTCATCGTGCTTATCGTTGGCGATCAACCATCGCGGCTGTTACTTGGTCAGTAAGTGAGCGGTGGTGATATTGACAAAGAGACTTACAGATTCTGGGAGGAAGAATGCAAAGATTGCGACAATGCCAGAGGTGACAAGCTGGATCCAGACTGGGACTCTCCACCCGTTGTTGCCCTTGATGTAAGCGCTGCCATAGGTTGCCCAGCCAGCGATGATAGCTCCGACAGGCCACATGCAGTTGTAGAGACCGGTGAGAGTACCTCTCCACTACAGCCTTGTCAGCAAGTTTCCGTAGACTTGGCAATGCTGCTTACCTTGGGGTGAGCAAGCTCGCTGACGTAGGTTGGGGCAGCGATACAGCAGTACGAGACACCAAAGCCGAGGAGGAATCGACCACCCATGAACTGAGGCATGGCTTTCGCAGTGGCCCTTCATCTTTGTTAGCGCTGTCTGCAGAAATTTGAGGCAGTTACTCACTGAACACAAGTGCCGATGATGATGACAAGAGCGCCAGTGAACATTCCAGCGCGTCGTCCAAAACGATCAGTAGTGAAAGGGACAGTCGGGGCTGCAGCAATGCTGCCAACATTGTAGATCATGAAAACAATGCCAGTAGCAGAACCGTCAGATTTCCTGCAACATGTCAGTCAAATTTCACTCACCGCAAGGTGTTCATGAACCTACATGTCAAAAGTTCGTTGATAGGACTTCATTCCATTCAATCCACCCATCAAACTGCCATCATAGCCATTGAGACAACCACAGCAGTACGCCACGAAGAGCACAGCATAGAGCTGAAACATAGATGGTGTCCATGGTGAGAACTTGTTGTTCTCAACTTCGTGCGCAATCTCAGTAGCAAGTACCTCTGGCGGCAAGTCATTGGTCAGATCGCGATGGAGTACATCGGACTTCTCAAGCTCGTCACGCTTCTCAGACATGGTGTTGACCTGGTGCAGATGCCTCTGGGTAAAGTGAAATGACCCAATGGATGGGAACAAGCATCAATGAGAGACTCAAGAGAAGAGAAGAGAAGAGGTCAAAACCTCTTTTATAGTTGACAATTCCTGAATGGACTCATGTTTTCGCGTTAGCTGTTTCTAGCCAACCGGCCGACAAATCGGTCGGTGCCGCAGCCGAAGATTACCGGTCGTTTGCGAAAATTAGGTATGACTCGACAGGGTTCGGTTCGTGAATAAACTCATTGATAAAATCCGGGGTAGAGGCAAGGAACCAGCATCAAATGGTTCCGGGGTTTATGCGGGGAAATTCTCAAACTTGATAAAGATCGACAAAACGCTTGGAACTTGGCGAGTCGACTCCGGCTCCGACATCCCCGATTGAAGCGCGCCAATTGATTTGGGGGCGAGTGGAAAGGGAGAGTCACACGGGAGTGAAGACATGCCAGCCTCTTCCGATTCGCACTTGTGATTTGACTTTTGAGCTAAGCCAGCTACTGGTTTGAAACAAATCGTTCAGGATGGCTAAGTATTCAAGGCATTCAAAGTGGCAAAAGAAAAATCAAAGCCGATTGTCATGTTGCGACATAGGCAAAAATAATTGACAAGACTGGGATTCGAACCCAGGCCCCTTTCGAGACTGCGAATCGTTACTAGTTCGAATCGAACCTGAACACAGCGCCTTAGACCGCTCGGCCATCTTGCCTTGTGATTGGATAACAGACTGAATGCTTCTGGTAGCTCATCAACAGCATCAGTCTCAACTTTCCAAAAGCAACTGTCCCGAGAGTCAACAGTAGCCTCCTTTACTGGCAAGGCAAGGAAAGACCAGTAAAGTAATGTTTGTGGCCAAAAAGCCAGTGGGTAAACGTCAAAACAAAAAAAAAGAAGAGGAGGGCGCGGAAATTGGGGATGGTCCGATAGAGAGAGGTGCTGAAGAATCAGTGATTACATGAATACATTCACTTCCGCCGGCAGTATCTATAGGCAGTATCGGATATGGCGTCTTTCACCCAAGTCAAGCCAATACTGTCAATCAACCCACACCTTTATTGCCTTACCTTGGCAGACAGACACTCAATGAACCCGGAAGCTGTCCATGACTTATCAGAAGATGGTAGCTCTAAATGCTACAGTGATGAGCTGTTGATACCAAGTATAAATACTGCTCCTCCTTCTCCCGTTTCTCGTTCCCCAAGCAATATATCAATATAACTTTCATTATGGCTTACCGACAGGACGATCATGACCGAACACCGCTCGCATCTGACAGCCAGGCCAACAATGATGCTGCTTACGAGGATTACATGAGACGCTATCGAGCCCGAAATCCCAACTCAAACTGGGAACCCAAGACGCGAAGGATGGTTGGGCCAATGTATAACCCAACACCATGGCTATCGCCTACTTCCCCTGACCCCCCTCTGACTCCTTTTCGCGAGTGGGATGTTGATCCTTTTGTAGTTTCTGATGGAGGCCGTGTTGCGCGGAGGTTCCCCCAACCACATGAATCCTCAAGAGTTGAACCCCAAAGAGTTGAACCTCAAAAAAGACGAAACCCTGATGAAAGCCAGCAGTGGGAATACATTCCCGGTGAAGGATACAGGCAAGTCGAACCAGGTACCCGTTCTGGAGCTAACCAGCAGCACTACTCGAGAAGAGCGAACGAACAACGCCGGGAAAATGAGCGTATGTTCTTGAGAGACGTGCAATCTGAAGTTGCTGGAGATAGCGGATATCCTCGGATCGACAGAAGAGAGCCTCCGGTCCTCAGAAGGGGCCCTGATACTAATGCTCGCGCTCCTATTCCTGATATGTGGACTGCTACACCAGAAGCAAAGGAGTGGATGGGCAAAGTAGAACGGGAAGTGAACCTTCGAGGATCATATAATAGATTCCCGGGAGGTAGTTTCAGTGAGCGACGTTTGTAGCCAAGGTAATCTCGCCGGTATTTAGATCAGTGCTAGTTTACTTCGTAGTTTGGCATACTAATAGGTACATTTCACCCAGTCGAACATGATTCCTCGCGCATGGCAGGATGGAACTGGTCCTTGGAGGTTCGCGAACGGAAATCTGTCATAAACCAATGTAGTCTGAAGTTTACATGACATTTACAGCCTCAATGATACACGCCGCAGCGGTGTGCTTGTCACGTAGCGTACAGGGTGAGTGAGAGTTGTGACAAGTAAATCAACTTCCACTCGGGCGCTCTGTTTGGGTTTCTGATTGACTGACAGAAAGTCAAACGAGCATAGCAATAGCATACAATCTACTCAAAAGAAGAATAGTCTTACTTTCAATGCTAGTTCTGAGGATTTGGATGTGATTGACACGAACTCCGTGGAAAGCGTAGATCCAGGGTAAGCAATTATTTGGAGCTGCGATATTTGAGGCAGAACGGGAGGGCTCAAGCATTAATCTAAAGGAGTAGAAGTTTGCATGGCTGGGATCAGTCTCAACAGACTTGCAATCCCAGATACTGGAAGCAGTTTGCATCGAATTTAATTCATCTGCGTTGCGCTCTTCATGTGTTAGACCATCACGCTCATGAGCAGACGGTCGCCCAACCCCACCCACAATTTTGACAGCACACGGCAAATTATCCACTGAAGCGCAAAAACATTTCTACCCGTCACATCCTTATTTAAGGGCTACCGATATCCTCGCCTGTGTCGTTATTAGAATTACAATATCTCATGATCCTCCCTTCATGCACGATTGTTTCAGCAGAATTCTACCACCTTGCAATGACTAACGGTCGCGAAGCCACAAGATTTCTGCCGCCAGCATCGCGGAAGCAACCTCGTGTTTCCAACTTGCAACTGTCAATCAACACACCAAGGCTCAGAGCCGCACAAATAGCCGCAATCATTATTCCGCACCAGAATGAATCACTACCGACTCCTGTCTCTGCAAATCGTCTCCTTTCTCGCACCTCCGTGATCAGGCAACTCGACCTGGCTTGTCCCAGCGCCGACGCCTTGCCAGCTATGCATGACCTTTTCAGCGCCTGCAACACCGTGAACCCAGTACATTTTGTCTTCGAACCAATCCGACGTCATTTGCAGCCTTGATGCCGCATTCTCCGACCGCTGAAGTTTTCACCCTTGTTTGCAATCATCGTCGCCAGACAACCTTCGTGTCTCGGCCAGCATCAGCCTTGCATTGCCTGTACGAACGACCTGCTTCGTACACCCCGACGCATACCGTTTCCTCGAATCTAGACTTCAATATGATCGTACAATCCCGTCGCAAAGCGAGCAGCTTCCGTAGCTTCATAAGTGTGCCTACGACCGACCGTGGCTGTTCGAGCCATTCGAGCAGACCCGATGTGAAACGGCGCCGAAGAATACATATTCTATTTTAGAAATGACCCCCCCGATATACCCAGCGTGACGCACGCGATCTTCATGCTTTCAAGCAAGACCAAGAGCTCTCGCCGCGTTCCTTGACTGTAGTCTACATGTCTTCGCAGCCCTTGTGGCACCACAGAGGCCTGCTCTCTTCTGAAGAGTTACAGGCACATCGCCTAGACCTGTCATGGTCACGATAATTGCAATCAGAAGAGGCGACCTGAACACCGCTGCGCAGTCCGGCCGGCTCTTTATTGAATTGGGCAAAAAGCTTTCCGCATATCAACAGAACGATGGTCAGGAGCACAACACGAAGTCTCCAGCCGGCGAACAAGTCGAAGTTACAGACGCAATGACGGTGTTTCCACCAGCACCTCGTTGCTGCGGACCGAATCGAAGCCATGACCGCCAACATGAGCGAAGATGCTACACCCTCCGTCTTCGACTCCGTGACAGGGCGCCCGACCAGACCTGTTATCATGTTACCGCTGCGGTCGATCCTGGGCCGCACCAAGTCGCGAAACGACATGGGCTCATGCGGCGACTCGACTCTGCCATTGCGTCAACACAGCTTGTATATTTGCAAGCTGTATCGCAGGCACAAAGCCCTGAAAGTTGCGTCTGGAGCGCTGGGAACTCGGGGATTTACATGCCCTCGTTGTCGCCTAGCTGATTTGTTTCGAGTCGCTGCACAGTTTGCGGCTGGCTACGCGGACCAGCTCAACCTTCACGAAGCGAAAGAGACGAGCTACATTTCATCACTTTCGCCCTCAAAACCATCGCCTGCGTCCTCTTGATTCATCCCTTGCTCGTCTCGTCGTGGATGTAATCGCGAAAAGTGGCCTGCTTCAACCCCAGTGCCATGCTGTTATGATTCACTGTCCTGAGCCGGTGGCAGTGAACAAAGCCTTCCGAGACGACTTCAGCATCCCGTCAAGCCTTCCCCGATACTCAAGGCGTCATTATGCTACTGAAGCCTGCTATCGGCCTGGAATGCAAGCCAACGACTTGCCATCGACTCTTGACCCAAGATGCCTCAACCCCACGGGCACCCGCGCCATCTCCAGCCCAGATGCCGACGCCTGACTTTGAAGCGACTACGGCGCTGACACCTTCAATGACATCAAGAGACGACGGGCATGTCGACGGCTTGCTGCTGCCAATTGACTCGGAATAAGCCAACAAAGCATCAGTGTTTACTCGAAGTACTGGAGAGTCCCTCGTCGCTGAAGACTCGTATGTGAAACGCACCGGCAACTCAGCATGTGACGAATTTGCGATCTTGCACAAGCTGTCGAATATTGTTGGTTGAAGATGGTTAGAGGCTGCCAGACAGCTACGTGACCGTTAAGACTCATCCCGCGACGAATACTTCCCTTCGGAATCACTATCACAGACATTCGGCCGGTTCTTTTCGTCGTCGACCAGTCCCCGCAATGATTCCACCGTGCTTGATAGTGTCTCCCACTATTTGGATCTTGTAGAAGCACTTGGACTCAGTCACCCAGCCATGAGTGATGCCTGCGACCAATCGGATCGGAACAATTTTCGCTCGCATCGTTGTTACGCATACTGAGCTTACTTTGACGCGCCCATGGACCGTCCTCCCCTGCTCGCCAATTCCATCGACGGCCTTGGCGTGTCTCATGAGCCCAATAACATCTTTATACCGGTGTTTTGTAGCTCGCAATCAGTCGGGACAAGGAGGGCCCCTCGCCGCATTTTCAGCGAAGCCAGTAGACAGGAATGAACAAGCAATTTTCCATGTTAGATATTAGCCGTTTTCTGAGCTGAACATGCCGCGGCGACAAGGTCATTGCTGCCCGTTTTCTCCGTCCACACAGATTACGTTTCGATGGCAGCGCTCGTGACACCGTCATCAGCATCATACCCGCCAAGCTATGCCACTAAGGAAGTGCTGATGCCGAGACAGGTGCCATGCACATTGCCGCAGTCCGCTGGTTTGTGCTAAAGGCTCCAGGTACCTCCGTAGTTGATTGGCGTTGTACTGCAGATTGACACCGGTGCCTGAACAGCTAAGATCTGAAGATCATTTTCCACAAGAGTGGCCGGTTCTTGACGAGCTGTCCAGCTCGCATTCATCGCGTACCCCAAGATGGGGATACTTCATTCGCCACGACGGACGCTCCGGTGTGTTTCTTTACAACCCGATCTTCTCGCAATACAAATTCCGATGGGGGAGACCAATTGGGTCCTCGTGTCGAAGAAGCAGCCGGTATCTCTTCGGGGACTTGGGCACATCCCTCTCGTGGTCCCGTCAATCGTTTCTCGAACCACATTCGTGCAACCGTTAGCTAAGCAGATTGGCGCTTAGAACACGCAAAGAAACAAGATCATCATGTACAGGCCAGTGGAGGCTGTGACAGCGTCGGCGGTCTGTATTCAGCCTTGAGCGACCGGCTGCGACTGTGAAGGACGTGGACGTGCGATCCAACGCCTTCACCACGCAATGCTCAGAGGACGCCTTGGTCCCTTCATTCTCGATCTCAGGTGAAGAACTTCTAAATGCGAGCACTGATTTCGCGAGGCAAGGTCGTCGCCGACGGGTTTGCTGCCAGTCCCCGTTTACCTCACTTATCAATGAGGCGGGAGAAGCTCCTCATGAAGTCCAGACAACCGTGGTGAGCAGAGGGCATCAGCGACGCGTCACATCGATAGCTCGATATGTCGCCCATACAAAGCCAATGACAACAGATTCGTATGACCGATCCTTGATTGCACTTCCCCCGATGGCAAAGTTTCTGACCATGTTGCGTTGAGCCCAATAGCTCCCGCCAAACAAGACAAGGATCGGATCTCACCAAGATCTTTGGATGTTGAGCCCTTGATTGTCGGACCCGAATGTCCAAACCGTGATGGTGTCTTCAATTGTCAGCGCTCAACACGAGTTCAAATGAAGCTGCGTGCAGCTCCGCGCAAAGCGTGAATGTTTCCCTCGTTCATATCCGGCTGGGTGCAAGGGAAGGGGAAACAGCGCGTCAGTGTTGACCACTGCTGAGTTATCTACACTTCGGCATTTGCGTAGACCAGACCTACGCAAGAGCTGGCCTCTCACTTCGACTCTCCGTTTCGTATCCTCCAGAGGGTAACATTTAGGCTCCGAGCTGCGATGGTCCTTGTGCCAGAGTCTTGGAGAAAATGCGAGGAAGATCTGCAGGTAACATGGTTGACTTCGCCGTCGCCTCCGTCGCGGACTTTCCTTGCGATGCCGGAGAAGAACGGATGACGCGATTGTCAAACGCGTCGCTCGCGTTGCGACAGAAAGTTGACGCGATAATCCAACCTGTTGCGGATCTGAGAACAACAACGAAACCTCTGCAGATGCACTTGTCGCACGCGTTCAGCCATGCCCTCGTCAGCCTCCCAAGGTCAACGGACCCCACGGCAGTCATCGCCCTTCAAGCGTCCGCGACACCAGCAACTGTCAGTACTGCCTATTCCATCTACAGCGTCAAGCACTGACCCGTCACTACCAGTCTACAATCACCAGACATGGTGCGCATACGACGAAGACCCGATAACGACCGACGAGTTCCGAACGATAGACGATGCCCAAGCAAGCTACCACCAACGACGCAAGTACCCTTCACGAACGAGCCAACGAGCGACCAAACGACGAGAGCGATCGAGCGACCGACCGCATACGATGAATGACGACGAAGCACAACGACGACTCACTTACCACCGCCTGCGATATTAATTCCAACGTACGACGACCGACTGCGATACGAACGAGTTACGACATCGACGATCCTCACGCAACTACGAATGACAGATCTCCAATGCAGCTACATGCTTTACACATCTCTACATGGTCAATAATCCCACCACATGGCATTGTATCATCGTGGGAAGGCACTTCGCTTTGGCAGTGGGCTGTCGACTGTGATATGTTTCTTTTCTGTCAATAGCCCCGCTTGCGCTCACTGATGCGTACGATGTAGCTTTTGTCTGAAAAGCTAGATGTCCTGATGACTATCTTTATCACCGTACGAGAGGGCTTGCTGCTCTGCTGTCAAGACAACCCAACCCAACTTCTTAGCACAAGAGCGGCGGGCCCACCTTTACATGGCATTGGAGACAGCCATCGGGACAACTAACTTTTCAGCCAAAAGCGACATATTAGGCACCTGTGAGGGCAAAGCCGCGCTGTCGACGGACAGATGCCGCTGATGCTGTGTGTTTCAAGTATCATATCTCGATTTCCAGTCTTCAAGGCTGGGCCACAAGCAAAGAGGAAGAGGTAGCAACAAGCTGGCCACAGGGCTGATGTCCTTGCCGTTTCTCCCATGTTCTTTGCCTGGCATCCGTGTCTGTACAAGACATCTCAGCGCCCACTGTGCTACACCACTCGAGAAAGTTGGACCGACTCTAACTTTCTGAAACATTACGACCGCCTTGACGCGTTTCGGTACGAGCAGATCGTCTGCTCCTCATTGCAATCGCTAGGCGTAACCTGCTCCCTTGGAACCTACATCTCTGGCCATATGTACCCAGACTCCTACAGCGGCTCTGGCTGTCGCCTGATTCTGGAAGCAATTGCTTGCACATCAGGGCATCGGATACGGGGTGCGCGCTCTCAGCAGGAACAGCTATTTCCTCCACAGTAGACACCGCCGTCTCCGGTCACCACTTTCTGTGCGGTCAATGCATTGCTTCTGCTGCCACTCTTTCGTCCTCCTATCGATGTATTGTTCTCCGGGTAGCGCACGCATTGTCAATTTGTGCATCTCCATATCGCGACGTCGTTTGGAAGTCATTGCCTCTCCTCGCGACATTCGCTACAACCCAGGCGGCCAACGACTGACTGACTCTTTTTCTCGGCAGTCCTCCTCCTTCAGGCGCACTCTGCAACCCATATCAACGGACTACTACCAGAAAACCTTCGAGACTTCCGAACTGAAGTAGCTTTCATGGCTGCTGTTCATCTATCGAGAGGGTTGCCAATCGAAACCGCTCTCTTTTCAGACACGATGCCTACTGATGATGCCCTTGCGCGAGAAAGCGTGAGCTGAACGACAATGATGCACTGCGAACTACTCTGCCTGCACGAGCATGATTTCGCCCTTCCCCTTTCACCAACCTTGATCAACATGAGCATGGATCTTCCTCTTTTGCGTCAGTTTCCTTGTACAGAATGCTTTACTATTCAGGCCATTCTGCGAACATGTTACAATTGAGTATTGATCAAATACACTACTTTTCTTTCGTATCAAGACCCCGAAGTGATTCCCATTCGTCTTCCGTCATTCCAAACTCGATCAGATCGTACCACTTGCGATTCATCCAAACAGTCTGCCGTCTTCTGCCTTCCAGCTTGAAACCAATACTCTCGTAAAGATATACTCCTCGAGGATTGTAATCGGTAGTAGTAATACCAATTGTATGCAGCCCAGCGTGTCGGAAGCCCCAGTCTACCATCCAGTTGATGGCTTCTCTTCCGTAGCCCTTGCCTTGATGCTCTTTAGTAAGAGAGATGCCAATCTCGGCAGTTCGATGATGGGCAACTGTGGGTGAGATGCCTCCCCAGCCGATGCACATGACGCCAATAATAGTTCGAGGCTTCTTGTCTTTGTCTTCTGTCTTGTCGTCGTCGGCATCATCTCTGAGATATATCGCGACACCGAGCAAAGAGTTCACAACCGAGTCTATGTATGAGTCGACCTCCTTTGGCCCCTTTGGCAAGAGCATGGTGGGTGCTGAAAGGGCCTGGATAACAGGATCTTGAAGGATGGTGAGAGCGATCTTTTTAAGGTTTTCATCGGTCTTGTCGGCTCGGATGTACTCGAGTCGTTTTGACTGGTAAGCATCGACGATGTCTTTTGTTGAGTAGTCCATGATAAATGATGTATTTGAAGAGGGCGTGCAGTGATGTGATAGAGTGGTTGGTGTAATTGACTGATGGATTGGCTACTGGTGATGCAATGCTTTTGTAGGCGGATCAGGCTCTTCAGTGCCCAGCCATCTTTGACGCTATTCCCGAGTCGGGTGCCGGATGAGTCATTGGCCGCTTTACGTTCGCTTCCTCGCATTCCCTTTTTGGTAGTTATTGAACGCACAACGATTAGTCTAGTCTAGTCGCCCTTTTGTCAAGTAATTACATAATAGTAGCCATCTCCAGCGAGGAATGATGCCGCGGGCAATTGTGTTGGTTACTGGACTGCCTGAACTGGGTTTATGAGCGTGTTATTTTGAGTTGATAGACCAGACAAATTGATGTAGCAGAAAGTATCAAGGTCCTGATTCACAATACCAGCATCGCGTGCCAATGACAAGCGTTAGTTAAGCTTTTCCACAAACAAAACCCTTGTTGTGAACCCTCCCATGAAGTCAAAATCACAGGTCGCCGCTATATCAGAAACATGTTTTATTCTACCAAGCATCGTGAAATCTCACCTTCTTTTATCTTCCCAAGATCGACATACAATGGCACCCTCAAGCTTCCATAAATTCCCAGAACTGCCCCCCGAAATCCAGCTGCAGATATGGGAATCTTCATTTCGTTCACCAAAGGCCATCGGCCTTGACCACGACGGGTTTCCGGTTCCACTGGGTAAAACCGCGAAAGACGAATTCCAGAGAGCAAGGTCAGGTTACGAATTGGAACAAGGTCTCTGGACGAGATGCTGGGACTCCCGAGCAGCTGCAATGAAGCATCAGCTGCAGCAAGATGCCGAATCTGGCTACTCTGGTGTACTTAATCCTACCATGTTGGAGATCGCCTTGAGGGGCCGCGAATCGTACGCGGGGATAGAGCCTGTATCAATAATTTCTCCTATTGATGAAAGACAAAGGTATAATGAATCACAGGAACAGAAAATGGTCATCTGTCCGTCGCAAGATATTTTCTGTGTCGCATTAAACAGGGCAGGGCGGGCTGTGTGCCGTGGGAACTATTACCTACTCCGAATATGCGAAGGACTCGCCTTCGAATTCAAGCCTTCTTGGAACATCCAGCTATCGCAGTATGACAACTACTACCCCATAAAAAAATTCCTACCTTCGCTGGCATTCATGATCAGGCTGGTCTTCGAGGCAGCACATACCAGGCATTTCACCACACCAACCATCAGGCTTATCGACCGGAATGCTCGATGGATAAACGACGACAATACACAACTTGGTCTTGACACATTTTATGACTGTGATTACGAATATGTAGAGATTAGCATGAAACCTGGCTCATCTTCTGCACGGATCATTTGTCATGGCCCTGTTCTCGAGTTCTTCGACCATCTGGACAGACTGCTAGAGGAGAAGCTGAACAAGCTCGAAAATTTGAGCTCTTTTCATCTCTACAATATGCAGAAATTTGCTACAATGGACTATTTTTCTGCTATTGCTTTGCGGCAAAATCAAGCGGGAGCTGCAAAGGAGTGAGGTGTCAACTGCACTTCGGAGAGTGTCTATGACACCTTCGGCCATTCAGGCACAATATTCGATGGGGAGAGAACAGGCATGTTGTACTGAAAGGCTGGTTCTGGTACTTGTGCAGTGGCTCGCCTCAGAGACCTGGGTGGAATAGGGTCTTGAGTTGAGAGGCCACAGGAACTGAATGGGATAGTTCAAGATTAATGCCTGAGAAAGCATTTTGTAAAATAGGGTGTTTCCTGGGCGCATTCCTTATATGCTTTCACAATATGGTTTGGCATTATTGATGTGTTTATTATGTAGTTGACTGCTGCCTGTAAGGTTAAGCTTTTATTATAGATTGGACAGCTTGGTAATTCTTAACTGAGCCTGAAACATACTCTCGACTTAACTGGGGAGACCTGGGTGTAACTTTATATGAAGGTTTACAAAAGTAACAGAACAAAGGCATACTTAAGGAAGACAGAGATGCCGTTTAAGTACCTCGTTTTCATTCCAACTTCCGCTCCAGATCTTTCACCTTCACGCATCAAGACCGACAAGCTTCTAACAATGTCCCCCCCAACCTTCCATCTCTTCTCGAGGCTCCCGTGCGAGCTCCGATTACAAACCTGGGAGTCAGCAATCAGAAAACGGACAGCACACATTTACGACTCTTCAACATGGAACTGGGATAGTCTTGGCGCAGCAAATCCGGAGCCAGAGGCTCAAAAGAAGCACACCTACGGCATAAACTACGTAAGCCTTGACAATACGGGCGATTATATTCCTCTAGACTGCAGTTGGAATAAAACTCACCCCGCCAACCGGTCTGCCTACCTCTGGCACGCCGGTCTGTGGATGGCCTGCAAAGAGTCTCGTGAGGTCATGCGAAAACACTGGTTCAACGACCCCTACTCCAAAAGGTATCCCGAATATATGGACAAGCGGGTGAACGGCGGTCTGAGGAAATGGTTTTATGTCAATGAAGAGGGACTAGATGTGATCTGGAATGGGTGGGATCTAAAACAAGAAGCGTATGAGCCCTGGCTCATGGCTCCATCCCCCGGGGATATGTTCTGCATCACTCCGGACAATCATAGGCCTCTCGATCGGCTCAAGCTCTCCAAGAAGCCCAGAGATATTTATATTTATGAGTATGCTGTCGAATTTGACGCAGCTTGGACATCTGAACTGGCTGGTGTCGACAAATATCGACCGACGGACCGCTTATCACCCACTTTAACCTTCGCCATCAAAGTCTTTTGCGAAATAGCAACTCAGGAAAGGAGTTTACCGTCGGTCATCCATCTTATCGACAGATACTCTGGCTGGAAGAGCGTTGACAACGCCGAGGAACCCTCGGTGTATCACGATTGCGAACACGAGTATATCCAGATCGACCCGAGCAATTCTCTGCCCACAAATCGTCTTATCCGATGCGCCCCTATGCTCAGGTTCTTGGACCAGGTTGATCGGCTTCTCAAAGACATATTGACCTGGAAACGGAAGACATACCCTTGGTCTTGGGGTGATTACGGGCTTCCGCCCGATGGGTTGTCTGTTAGGAAGTTGGTGCGGGTTATGGCCAGGCGTGATAACGAGGTGGTGCCCAAGACTACAAAGGGCAATACTATGCCGTCCAACATGAAACAGCCTGCTTCGGCAATTTCGTCACATGGAAAAGCCGGAAAGTAGAAGCCGGCGGTACGATGGGGATGGTAGTTTAGATTGGGTGTGGTGTTTTGCACTGTTTTTTGCATCTTGGGCTTAAGCGGCAGGGCTCTGCTTGGACTTCGTTGAGACGTTGTCTCCATGGGATATGTGGTGGAAAGCTGATCTCGGGATTAGAATAGAGTACTAGCCTTTTGAATCGTTGGGGATAGGTAGTCATGGGATTATCTTGAGAGATGCATGGCTCATAAGTAAAGCTTCCGCGTGTGGCATCTGCAAATGACTGTCGATGTAGGAACTCTGAAGAGCATCTCATTCGTCTCGCTTTTGATGAATGATACTTTTGGAATTTTACAGTTCAAGTTGCCACCATTCTCCGATCAATCTTTGCTTTAAGGCTCAAGCGAAAACTAATAGATGCATCATGCACGCGGCCATCCAATGATTTACAACATCCAAGAAAGCCTTTTTGAGACACTGACTCACACCAGCGAGTTTCGCCTATAAAACCTCGGAGTCGTTATACGACTCCCTCCTTATCCTTCATCCATCAACCAACACTTGGGCCGCCAGTAACAGCTGACACCTGGAGCTCAGCATGGACACCTCTAAATTCCACTCGTTTCCCCGACTACCTTTTGAGTTGCGCGAGCAAATCTGGCAATATGCCTGCTGGCGGCTGACAGAGAGACGTCGGGACATTCACTACCTGCATATGGACGAAAATAGAAATATCTGGCCTCAGGACTACGATTAGAAGACCGATGATCCAAGCAATAGATCTGGCTACACATGGCATTCCTATATATGGCATGTAGGGATATGGACAGCTTGTAGGGAGTCTCATGATGCTGTAAGGAAATTCGAAGATCTTTACACCTGGTTGCGCCTGCGGCGTTGCATGAGGGTAGTTTCCCCCTAGAAAAGCGATTCTTTGCCTCGGGACCAAGTTATAGATCTCACTCAGGACATATGCTTCATCACCACCGATTCATGGGAGTCTCTTCTCAGACCCTGGAAACCGATATATCTGCAAACCGAAGATGCTCGAGGTCGAAAGCGAATGAAGAAACTTCAGAATATTGGTGTCAAGTTTGACCCATCTTGGGACGAAGAACTGGAGAAGGCTCTGGAGAATGCCTGCTTCGCCACTGTTCTCCGTGACTCCCTCCCCCCACCGGCTTTTATGATCAGGCTACTTTTTGAGGTTGCGCCCGACGACTTTCCTGGCC
The DNA here is from genome assembly GCA_013186775.1 of Fusarium dlaminii. Taxonomy (NCBI): domain Eukaryota; kingdom Fungi; phylum Ascomycota; class Sordariomycetes; order Hypocreales; family Nectriaceae; genus Fusarium; species Fusarium dlaminii. Next base: position 616,394 of record JAAOAL010000052.1, on the reverse strand, counting down.
AATCAAAGGTTATGTTGATCGACGATGTATCTGAATGGCAATCATTCGACACTGAAGGGCATGGTGGAAGTAGAATCTTCAATTCCGGCCAGGAGTACGTGGAACTGGGACCACTTCTGGGCTTTAGTACGCATATTCCACATCCGAGCAGTCCTATGGACTACTTTGCCGATGATCTCAGTTACTTGTTCAGGAGGAAATTAAATGAGGCTTGCCAGAGACATAGTAGGACTCACCTCCTCGATACTGACTTTTTTTATACCTGTTTTGAGACGGGATAAACAAGTTCGAATGATCCGTCAGTAGCATCCTGTCCATACCAAAGCGCGTGGCGGACCTGGACCTCAACTTACAGATGATGGTAGCAGAGTTGGTAGAACTAGCGTAAGCAATCAACAATACCTGAGCAAGATACTCGAAGCTACCATTTTGCGGTGTTCTCTTCACGTACTCTCATTCGACCAATGTTTCGTTGGCTTGTCAACAAGATTCAAGACCTGAACCTAAAGTCGTGGGTCGCAAGATGACTTTAGTAAGTTTAACACTCACATATCAGAAGCTGGCGCATTTGTGATATAAGGTTTACAAATACAAAGCTTGTACAATAAATCATTAAATCGAGTTACTCATCAATAAAGCCCATTCTGAATTTTCAACCTCAGCACAAACACCCTCCACTTTCTCCTCACCGACCAGACTTTTAAATCAACGCCAAACCACGCTCGGCCCACCATGAGTCGAGCCACTTTCCACCCATTCCCAAGGTTGCCTGTCGAAATCCGGCTGCAAATCTGGAAAAATGCATGCTTTGATTGGAGCTGTCGCCGCTCTGGTCTGCACTATATCAAATTGAATGAGAACCGGCAACTTGCCCCCCTGAACTGCGAATGGCAAACGACTGGTCCAAGAAACAGATCGGCATATCTATGGCACGCAGGTCTCTGGACTGCTTGCAAAGAATCTCGAGATGTTGCTGCGAAACATTGGAGTAATCAGGGTTGGTCAGATATCCAAAAGAACACCAAGGATAAAAATCTTGGTGATATTATCTGGTTCCACTCGGAAAGTTTTCCTCCTCCCATTCACATTCGACAAGGACTTATACACAGGAAAGGCGACTACGAACCCTGGCATCAAGTCACTGATATGGAGCGAGATATATTTTGCGTCACCGCCGAGTCATGGGAACCACTGGTTAGGAATTGGAAACCTCTTCATCTCGAAGCTGAGGATGAATGGGGGCGCCACTTTATTGAAGATGTTACCAACATCGCCGTTGAGTTTGACCCATCCTGGTATCAGACGATTAAAAAGTTCAGTCTGGATAACCGCGTCAGCGACTATCCTCCATCTTTGGCCTTTTTGATCAGATTACTTTTGGACCAGGCTCACAACCAGAAATACAGGAAGGCGGTTCAACTTATCGATAGAAACTTTCTATGGCATGTCGATAATGAAGCACTGGCTCGTTATCATCCGATCTACGTGGATTGTGATCACGAATATTTCGAAATATGTTCCCATGAACTCAAGTGGGATAGTCCATTGTCTCGTTTTCTGTCCTTGCTCGATAGTTTGATAGGTGACAAGTTGACCAAGATCGAGTACGGAGAGCAGAGCTTCAAGGATAATCTGAGCGAATCGGATTGGGAGCAGGACGATCGACTCCCTCCTGAAGAGCTAATGAGATTTATCGTGAGGCGGGATAACCTGCATCCACGAGATTTCATTGAACATCAGAACAGAGTTTCGAGAGAAAAGGCGCTAGCTTTACTGTCCCCACGGACACAGTAACCTGTGTTACTCACGCCTGTATCATGAAGAGTAGCTAATGGACAAACTGGTATTTGGCTTGAAGACGCCCAGGAAACCTAACCAAGATCGCCTGTGATGTTTGGTGCATGATGTTAGTTAGCATCATGCTAGCCATGATAAAACAATGAGGTCCTTTCGAGAATCAACGCTATTGCATTTGAACCCACGTCAATATCAAGTCACGGAATGTGCTCTGAGATATTGTGAACTTATGATTGATCTACGATTCCTATCTTAGCTTTAAACGGACGACTTGCCCTACTGTAGTCTTGTGAAAGAGGCGACAGGTGGGCATCAAGTCTCTGTGTCTGAGGTCTCATCCAATGTCGCACCGTCCAGCGAACAGGCCTTACTTCCATGGTTTAAAACACAACAGGGGGCGGCACTCTTTTCTCTCAGGTAGCCCAGCTTGGTTGTTAGATGAGAAAGGCCTAAATCTTGCAAAGCTTAGGCCTAAGCCCCTCTAAAGTCTCCCTAAGTTTAGGCGAGCTTCACCATAACTTTTCCGTAGATTGAGTGGTAGACGTGGCGGAACAAATGGTCCGGTTCTTGCCCTGTACTGAGGTGCTTGTCACTGCGAGTCGGCAAGTCCAGCCCGTTCCTCCCTCATCGACCCAAACGAGCCCCCACTGCCTTGATCACGACTTCATTTCTCTCCTTCATCCATGCTCGCCTTTCCTTTGCCCCATCAACAACTCTTGTTCAACAACGCGTCTCATCAAAACACCATTTTCAAGGATCCCTAAAGCGCCCAAACACTTCGGCCGAGCGCCAATACCCATCGCGCGCCTCACGGCAATGCCCAAAAGCAAGGTAGACATCTTTGTGCCTTCACGTTCGCGCCCGTTGCAAGCGTTGAGCTGAGACTTTCTTTGCCGCAGTGCACGCAAGAGTGATTACCACAAACATGAGATCAAAGGACACCGACGACTGACCATCCCTCCTGGGATGGCCACGGCCACCTAGCTCCCACGAAGTAAGTGTTTCAGAACGCCGAGTGAACCATAGACGGTGCTAATCAATGTCCTTTTTCTACAGGAGGCCGAAGCCAAGGTCAAAGTAAGTTTAGTACCTTTACTTTTGGGTAGCCATATAGTAGACTAACCTGTGATAGTACTGGGAGGAGCAAGCAACCGTAAGAACTTTAGGTATTGTATGATCAAGGTCATTGCTGACAGGATATCACCAAACAGTCCCACTTCAACAACATGAAAGTAAGTTCACTCTGAGCTCCGCAGTAGAAAGTCAATACAAGATACTAATCAATTGACTGCGACTGTAGAAGTACGAGAACCTGTACAAAGTTTGTCAATACGCGAGCAGCCCACCGTAACTCTGCGGTGAGTCTGCCCATGCCCACCATCGAAACATCATCATCATCATCGACTTATTTCTGACTATTCCTCCTTCTTTTTAGTCACCAACCGCTGACATTGATGTCTCTCTCGCTGCAGACACATCATATTCTTTTTCTCGTAAGTGTTCCCTATTTCGACTACAACAGTTCCCCGAAATCTGTGTTTGAGAAGGATTCTGACCATCTGGGCTTCTAGAACAACCATCAACAATGCCTCGCGTAAGTTTGCCTTCAAATCTATAAGTTACCGCCATGCTAACCTTCTTAGAACTCGTCCAAGCGATATTTCAGCAATGTAAGAATCCATCGACCGTATCCCCCAATCCCATGACCCAGTACGCCACCGACCGATTAGCGAACGTCCATTCAATGATACCCAGACCTCCGAGGTTCCTTTGCCGCGAGACCACCTGCTTCTCTTTCCCAAAGTCCGACCTGCGATTACGCTCGTGGCCCCTCCAAAACGTCCCACACACCATTGGCAAGTGAATACTGACGGGTCTGCTAGGACACAAACGACTACCAGCCCTCCCGGGGTGGCCATGGCCACGGGCCTGGTGGCGCTTCGCGCGCAAGTTCATTCTGCGAAACTTCTCAAACGTAAGTGCAGTCATCACAGTGTTTCGTTTTGTTCATTGACTGACGTATTTATGGGATTAGTCCTCCAATATCTCGCGTCACCCTTTGGGGCAGCAGCAGCAACAGCCGCAGCAACAGCCCGTGACCGCTCCGGCGGCGAAGGTATTTCAAGCTTCTGATGTCGCAACACTGCCTGATCGTTTCTGATGAGTGAGAGTCCCAAGCCAACGATATGCGACCCCGCCACGAGACTAAACTCTGCAAAGTATGGCAAAGGTGTGCCTAAACTTGAGAAGATTTAGGCCTAAAGTTGTCATAGTCTCGTCTGAACCTGGCTGTTAGTTTTATCACATTTTCGCAAGGAATTGGACTGACTGGGACGGAAAAGCGGGACGTGAGTTGACAATCACAACCTCCACGAAATTGCACAGAGCTGATGAGGCCTAGGAACGTCCCGAAGTCCCTTGCTTCCATCGGGCATCTTACCTTGTGTGTGTTTTGTGTGCTCTGAGCCTGATCATCTTCACGGAAGAGCAGCAGGCACTTATTTATACACCTTTGGAGTCAGTCATCAGGATATCAAGCTATTCAGCCAAAAGCAAGATATTAGGCAACAGTGAGGGCAACGAGTATATTGCCCGTATGTGTTTATTGGTGTTCTTTACCTTTGTGCCCTGGGGGCTGAAGCCTCTTTTAACCTCTCAACCTTATCACAGTCCCGAAGTCCCTATCGCCAAAACGGCGATTGAAGTAAGTCTAGCTAACGATATGTTTTGAACTTATTGTCTCATACTAATGCTGCATAGCAATCCCTGCAAAAAGCTCTTGAGGAGCGCGCCGCCAAGCGGCAGGAAGTGGAGAAGGAAGAGGAGAAGTAAAGTTGGAAGGGAAAATGCACGGGAGGATTATGCTGGGCATTGCCATCAGCCTCGCCATAAAGTCCTCAAGCTATCCATCTCTTCATTCTACATACTGAGTGTTTCGTACAACCATTCTCGATTCTTCTCTTCTCTTATGTCGTACCGTCAAGAGCAAGACCAAGGCTCGCACGCCCACGTCGTGAATGTCATCGGCATCCACGTCAATACAGCAGCTCCTCTGGTAGCATCATCTCTTCCACTTTTGTTCGTTCAGTCGTCATCCCGAGTTCCCACTTTACATGCAAGCAGGTTAAAAGGCCATGTTATACATTTTGCGGGACGTCTGTAGCTGCCAGTCAATTGTCAGCCGGCCGCACTTTGATGTCTATGGCTCTTGAATTCCGCTCGCCTCGCCTCCATCTTGATACGACAGCCTGCCGGCCGATCGCATGTCTCACAAGCATATTATATGCAACTATATAAGGAAGGAAACTTTAGGATTGTGCGCTCGCTCTTTTATGCATGATTCGCTACCGGCTGTCGACGATGGAGGCCAGCCACCATAGACCTTGATTCTCGTCTGCTCTGCATGCTCTGCAATCTTCACTAGAAGTATGGATAGCTTTTGGTTTCCCATGTTATAATATTCTTTGCAAAATACGTCCATGTTCACCAGAATGGTTACAGCACACCCCTTTTATCCACCTCGGTATTGCAGCACCACTCTGAAGCTTCCTTACGGTGACTCAGCAACTCTCCTTGCTCACAAGAACAGTTTCGCGCCCTGACCTTGACTCCTCTGAGTGTCGTTCGTGCAACCTTTGGCCTAATAAAGCACGGCCTTTGTCAGATTTAGACCTAAAGTTGCACATCGAAGTGCTTGACACACAACTGGACAGAGCTGGGAACTAAGACTAGCAGAAGAGTTTATTGCTCTGTTAGTGAGAAGGTAAAATGAATGAAGCCCTTGGACATTGTTATCTGCATTAATTAGTTTCGACTATCGAGCTAGCGAAGCCGAATCCTCTCTGTGCCATGTTCTCGTCATATGCTCAATCCGTTTCTGACTTCTCCTTTACCAGTCGACGGGTATCTTTGAGAACTTCTGAAACCTTTTTAGCTGCTAACCTTAAGCTTCCTACCATTTAAACATACATGTCAAGTTGCTAGTAGTAGAAACAGGCGTATCTGTTGCGCGATGGTCTCGTCCGGCGCTGACCACCCTGGGTTGGAAATAGCACTTTGTGACGGACCGACTTGGAGAGTCATGATGAACTTGACTTCTACTCACTAGTCTCTCTGTATCTCCGGCAACCTATGAACGAACGCGTTCTATATGAGGCATGGGGATCGGTTCTATCAGGACAATTCGCCGTAGTATCCATCGTTATAAAAAGCAATGCCGCCTACCAGCCCAAATTAAATTTTGACTTGTGAAAGTGTATCAGGCCCATCCCGTGTGTTCATGATTTGAGCGGGAATTAGCTTTCTTTTTACACCTCGTAAGAAGCGCAAGCGATACTCGTAACTTTCTTGTGTCCATTCAGCGTGAAAACATCACAAGGCTGCAGAAACTTGATCCTGACTCTCATACATAGTTCGTCCCGTGAGCTTACAAAAATAGAAATGTTTCAAAAGTTACTGAATAGTCCAGGGTTTATACTGATACCTTACTAAAAATAAACCAAGTTATATAAAGCTTGAATCTCGTCTTTCACTCATGCTATATTTTCTTTCGCTAAATCTTGCAAAAAAACGGAATAAGTGCATCTCGACCAAACCCACAGCAAAAACGGAGCAAAAGCGCACTATTTCCAGACTCCTTCCCTGACTTATAAAATGTCTGTCGACCATCATTCAGAGCAGCCTTCGGATATCATCATGGGTGATGAAAATACTGTCACAGCCTATCCTGGTGATTGTCGAGATCAATCTGCAACTGCAAACGAGAGCCGAGACGAAGCTGATGTGGCAGAAATGCTAGGTCTCACTACACAACTCGCCAACCTCTCGATCACCTCAGCGAATCTTACAGGATGCATGTCGGGGCCTTCCAACGCACATGATAAGATACGTAGGAAGCGTACTAATCACAACCCATATCCCGTTCTCCAGCACTATCTCCATGGTCTCCAATCCTTACTCACGGTACTGTGTCCACGCCACGCTGCAGGTGCCGAGGTTATTCGGCGTCATCACCGCTCAGTCTTAGAGAATAGACGGTATGTGTCGGCTTCAGTATGTCAGATGCTGGAGAGTATGACTGCGCCAGGGTGTTCAAAGAGGTGTAGCCGATCCCGAAAAAGGCTTCTGGGCTGTCTTGATGACGATCTCCCAACAATAGCCGAGGATGCTATCTCACCACAACCGGGGGGCTCCTCGACGCATACCGACGTCCGAGAATCGTCTGCTATAATGCAGGAATAAATCCAGATCAGAACGCTGATTGATATAACTTTGAGATGCATTGAAGTTTCTCCATCTGGTGGAGCGGACATCTATTATTTATCTTCCTATTCCTAACGGGATTCACGCTGATACTGCTGTATTTATCACCTGCATGCCAGTTCATTGTCCCCTGCATCTCCACATTCAGTATTCACTAAACTCGCACATATAGTTGACTCAGAAAAGTCTATCTTCTCATTCCAGACAGCAAGTCGGCGTTGGGCATCTTGCTTTGCATCGGTGTCGTGGAAAACCCATGATCTTGGCCCAGATCTACCTTCTACAAGATAGTTCGATACAGCATAAGTCGGAAACATACTGCATGCAGGCCGTCTTGGCTTTAATACATGTTACCAGAGAGGTTCATACATAAACAGATTGAGATAATCCTCCTTTAGAGAGCAGAGGAGAGCATTACAGATTTCAACGGCAAAATTAAGTTGCATTTCTTATCTAAGTAGGAATTATTGAGAGGCCGAGACGCTGTTACTCGATCGAGATCCGTTGCCGGTAGGACCATGTGATGAAACCACCGAAAAAGGTAAGCAGTTACAAGGAGATTATGATGATTGTTTCCCAGACATACCAACAAGTCGTGTTTTGTAGAATATAATACAGTTTGTGAAGTACCATAGGTATGCTTCAATGATCATACCACAGTAATGCCAGACCTAGCTCAGATCCGACCAAACATCCCCTTCTCTGTCCACATCTTGGCCACAGTAGCAAGACATCCACCAAACAAGCACATAACGCCACTGAAAACAGAAACCTGAAAGAAACCACCATACTTGCTCACAAGAACACCGTTGACAGGCGGACCGATCAAAGCTGCAAGAGAGCTCACAGCCAGTCCCATACCCATATAAGTCCCGTTGTTTCTCGGATCCTTTGACACGAGTGTGAAGGCAGCTGACACACCAGAGATGATTGTTCCAGAGCAAAAGCCAAATACCAGACTATAAACCACCAAGGCTGCTGTGGTCTTGGCTTCGTTCATGCAGAGAATGACAACCCCCGTGCACAGTCCTCCGAGAGAGTACATGTTTAGACGGCCATATTTGTCTGCCAGTACCCCCGGAATGATGCGGCCAAAGGTTGACGCGGCGTTCGTGATTGCAAGCAGATATGACGCCAGCGTGGGGTTGACGCCTCGTGAGACTGCGTAAGTCGGGATGAAGAAGAGCGGAGCAAACATGCCAATGAAGAGAAAGAATAGAGATCCTATGACAAGCAGGTACAAAGGATTTTTGAAAGGCTCAATAAGGAAGAATGAAGTCTTTCTGCTGGGCAGACGGGGTCTGACTGCCATGCATGAAAAGGACATGAGAGGTATCATGACAAAGCCCATGATGCGGATGGACCAGCCGAAGCCAAGAGAAGAGTCATTCAACATCTTTGACAATGCGATCGGAAAGACAACTCCGCCGATAGAGGAGCCTGATACGGCTATTCCGAATGCAGCGGCTCTTTTTTTGTCAAAGTATTGCGAAACGGCAGCGAAAGCAGGGATCTGGAGGAAAGCCATTGCGGTGCCCATGAGAATACCTTGAGCAAGCATGAACTGCCAATATTCGGTGCATAAACTCGTCATCATGGTCGCGAATAAGTACGTAACGGCAGCTGGGCGAAGGACCTACGAAACAGTTAACCTCAATCATTTCATGATGCGTTGGAAAACGTACCCAGGAACCATAACGATCAAACATGGGACCACTCAAAGCTCCAACAGCAAATTGGATAAAAGTCGAGATGGAACCAATCCAAGCGATTACATCTTCTGAATGTCCATGAAGTTGGTGAGTCATGTAGTATTCTTGTAGAACTCCGAAAGAGTTGGCGAAACCGAGACATGAGAAGAAGATGCAGGCTGATCCAGCTGCTACCAGCCATGCTTGGAGACCTCCATCTGGTGCAGGCGAAAGATCAAGAGGGTCACCCGATACTGCCTTCTCCTCTTGTTCCATATTGTTGCCGGAATCAGAGAGTGTCTGGTCCTGAAGCTTTATGAAGTTGTCCTGATCGGCCATGATGAGGACAGCAAAAATGGGGTTGAAGTGGTGTCTAGGTCAGGGACTCTTGAAACGGATAACCTTGATGGCACGAAAGATTCTCTAGTCGTATTTTCAGGTCGCTCACTCCTTTTATGTTGAGCAGGACAATCAAGGAGTCGAGTTGCTCCTAGCTTCTATCATGTTTACAAGACAATTGACCAATAACGATCTAACGGAGTCGGGGTCGGACTCGGAGTTAGCCCCAAAAAACCGGCAAATGGACAACCATAACACCCAAAGCGCATTTCTTACCACTTCAATTACACAATTCTCCGCATCCCAACTCCTTCTCAAGATAACATCCAAAGACCGCAACAATGGAACCCGTGCGTCGCCGACGAAGACCAGCTGTGTACCAAACTTCATCTCCTATCTTACTACGAGTCGCGGCTAATGTTCTCCAAGGTCATGCAATCTTTGTCGGAAGCGCAAGATGCGCTGTAATCGCGGATCGCCGTGTAGCAATTGCATGCGCGCAAGAAAGGGCGAGTGCGTCTACGAGAATCCTCCTCCAGTTGAACGAAGCACAGCAAGCCAAGATCATGTCGCCGAAATCGGGGGAGACTTCAATGCATTTCTCTCACTACCAACACCTGAAGATCTTGTCGCAAGCGCAAACTCCGGATTACCTGCTGTGAGTACAGGAGCGGCAAGCTCTTCGACAGATGCGCCGACCCCAGTCAGTCAATCGTCTGTTCAGGAACTCGACATGCTTCGAAACAGGGTGCGTCAACTTGAGAGTCAATTATCATCAACCACTGCAACACCATTGCAATCTCATGTCTCAACGCCAGCTTCAACGCTTGAAACCTCATCATCAAGATTGGGCGGAACATTTCATCTACACTCTCAAAGACAGCATGTGGGCGCATTAGCAACGCCTCGAGCCATCTCTCACAAGTCGCGGTTCTTCGGGCAAAGCCATTTTGTCTGTGGATTACCATTGGTAAGGCGCGATACCTCAATTCGCGTTCCCAGATGCTAACAAAGAATAGCTCCGAGACATTATAGAAGCAATTGACCAGTACGCAACTGAGACCTCAGGTCTTATTATTTCAGTTCAGAAGTGCAAGACTATGGCAAAGCGCATCAAAGCACTACGTGCGCCAGCATGGCCGACACCACTCACCACTGAATTGGCATCCAAGGCTCTTTGCGACAGTCTCGTTGAGTGTTACCTCGAAAGTATAGAGAAGGTGTATCGTATACTTCACATACCGACATTCAGGAACAAGTATGATGCTCTGTGGACCTCTGATGTTGAGTCAGACAGGGACTTTGTGGCTCAGCTCAAATTGGTGCTTGCGTTGGGCGCGACGACCTACGATGACAATTTCTCGTTACGAGCCTCGGCCGTTCAATGGATATACGAAGTTCAGACGTGGATATCAGAGCCAGAGTTCAAATCAAGACTTGGTGTTCAATTTCTTCAAACGAACATTCTGCTTGTTCTTGCCCGGGAGATGGTCTCCGTAGGAGGAGAATCGTCCTGGATCGCATGCGGTTCACTCCTCAGGACCGCCGTGTCAATGGGTCTGCACAGAGATCCCGCCCTTTTATCGAAAACTACGGCAATGGCTTGCGAGATGCGTCGAAGACTCTGGAACACGATACTGGAACTCTGCCTTCAGTCAAGTCTCTCGTCTGGCGGACCACCAATGATTACAGAAGTAGAGTTCGATACTGAGCCGCCTGGGAATTTCGACGATGACCAGATCATTATCGACGGTGCCACCTCTAGACCTGACAGCGTCTTTACTCAAGTTTCGACGTCAAGGGCATTGCGAATGACATTTGCGTCTCGTCTCAAAGTTGTCAAGCTGCTCAATGATCTCAAGTCTAGTGACTCGTATCAAGAGACATTGCGTCTTGATGCAGAACTGAAAGCTTCATACAAGGAAGCCAATCGGATGTTGAAGGACTGCAAGAAGGGCCAAAACGTACCAACTGAGTTGGAGCTGTCTCTCGGTGACTTCATCATGCGTCGGTATCTCTGCGCACTTCACTTTCCATACTATGGACTCTCTTTACAAGAACCGAGCTACGCCTTCTCACGGAAGATGACGGTCGAGTCGGCTTTCAGAATTTGGTCCACCGTATCCTCAGATAATGCCACCGTGGTAACCTCTCCAGATAAGCAACAATTCACGCGTCTCGTCACATGCAGCTCCGGGTTCTTTCGACTCTCAGCTTGGCAGTCCAGCATCATACTCGTCCTCGAACTGAGGAGTACGGTCCAAGAGGACGATGGCTTTTCCTTGGCACCAGTACGACCAGACTTGTTGAAGGTCATGGAGGACTCGAAATCATGGAACTTGCGAACCATTGAAGCGGGCGAGACCAACATTAAAGGCTACCTCATGCTGTCGATCTTGATGGCACAAATCATGGGCATCATGCGACATTTATCCGAAACTGAGATCGTTGAGTTTATAGTGAAAGCTGGTGAGGAGGCTATGCAAGACGCATTGGTAGTGTTTGAATCGTTTCTGGCTCAATTACAACCTGAAGGTACAGAGATGCAAGATTTGCAGGAAATTGATCTCAGCTTCATGAATGACTGGGATTCTCTGGTGAGTGCGTTGCCCGAGACGTCTGATCATTGCTAACATTGACAGATGGTTGACGATTTTCTTGACGATGGAGTTTCGGATCCCATGGCATGGATATTTTGACCTTCTCGAAACACATACTGCATTTAGCCAAAGATGTAATGTCCTTGGAGAGTACAGAATGGTGGATCATGTCGTGAGATTTGAGTGTCAGTGGTTCTCGGCATACCCCAACGTTTCTTAACAACGTGCTGGGCGTTATTCTATTTGGCATTCGCTAGATCACCTAAAAAAGAAATGGGATAGAATTATCTGTCAGTTTAAAGGTATGAGTTATATGCGAGGCACGTCGGCGTTGCGTGGTTCTGTTCAAAACTTGGTCGGGAGGTCATTGATGTAGAGGTTTGATAATGCATAACAGCATAAATCAAGTCTGTGGGTAATCATGTTATCGCATCATCAGCGATGCACAAAGAAAGGATTTATGCATTAGGCTCCACAGAAGCGGGGTTTATGCAGTTAGTGCATGTCATGGCAATGGTGATTTCCAAGACAAATCAAATCACTTTCATTCGAATGCATTTTGAATTACTTGCTTCAATTGACTGCTTACTCGAATACCCGGTATTATTTCTTATTCATTTGTCTCCAGTCAGATGCTGCTCGTTAGTGTCTGTCAGTTCACAGTAAATCTGCATAAAAGAAAAGCCCCACTCGTCTCCAATCGCATAACAGCACCGAAACCTCAACTCCAACAACTCTGGTTCATCCATTTCCAACAGAACATCAATACCAGACATCACAAACGGCAAAAAGAAGAACTGGATGGCGTTGGGATTGCTCCCGCCAGGGCTTGAACCTGAGACCTTCGCATTACCGGATACTCTGAAGTATTAGTCTAACCAACTGAGCTACGGAAGCCACCAGTTTTGATTGGTGGACAAGAGCCTACCAGGATTCACAAGCTTGCTGTGAAGTTGGGACGAGGCAGGTGTTGCTGATCTCACAGATCTGCGATAGTTGTGGGGTTGCGAGCACCAACATCGATAATGCAACTGTCGACTTGACATTCTAATCACCCTGAACGCCCGGTCAGCAGTTCACGGGTAAAGTCTCGTTATGGTTGAAGTACGGCCACTTGGGATTACTGCCATGACTTAGAAGTTCCGAGAACTCAAATGGAAGGGACTGTGAGACCTGAGTTGACGACATCACTAGGGAATATAAACGTTCAAAGCACCAAATCGTATTTCAGTTGTCTATAAGTATATGCGGTAGATCTAGCACAAATTATTATATATGGATGAAGTTAAAAGTCCACCATTCACTTCCTCTCTCCAAAAATCACCCCATTACCCATTTAGAGCATGGCAAGAGCACCAACGACGGCAATGATACCGGCAGGGACAACCTGGGCGGCACCAGCAGTGACGACGTGAGTAGGGGTAGTAGCAGGAGGAGCACTAGCGGGCTTGGTACCGGCAGGGGGGTTGTAGGCGGGAGCGGTAGCGGTACCGGTAGCAGGCTTGGTGGCAACGGGGGCGACGGAGCAAGCAGTGGGGGTGACGAGAGAACCCTCACCGTTGAAGGGAGAGTAGCCAAGGCACTCAGAGTAGGTAGCAGCGCAGTAAGACATGTTGGCGTCAGCACCAGTGCGGCACTTGTTGTAGGCGTCGGAGCACTTCTCAGCACAGCCCTTGTTCTCAGCGGGAGAAGAAGGCTTGGGGGGAGTGTAGCCGGTAGGGACAATAGGCTTGGTGGTGGTGAAGTGGCAGTTAGGGACGGTGACAGTGCCGGGAGCAGTGACGGGGATGGTCTTGTTGCCGTAGGTGAGGGTGGTGGCCTCAGGGCAGTAGGTGGTGACAGCGGTGACAACCTCAGTGGTGTAGACAGCAGTGGGCTTTCCACCAGCGTGGCAAGAGGTAGGCTTGACGAACTTGCCGCTCTCCCAGGGGTTGTAGTTCAAGCAGGCAGCGTACTCAGCGGCGCAGGTAGCCATGTTGGCGTTGGGGGCGACACGGCAGTCATCGTACTTGTCAGAGCACATCTCAGCGCAGTCCTTGGTGTGAGTGGGCTTGGGAGGAGCAGCATAGCCAGTGCCGGTAGCAACGGGCTTGGTGATGGTGCAAGAGCAGTCCTCGATGGTGAGGGTGGTGGCCTCAGTGACGGTGTAGGTCTTCTCGCCGTAGGTGAGGGTGGTGGCACCGGGGCAGTAGGTGGTCAGGTGAGTGACGACCTCAGTGGTGTAGTGGACGGTCTCGTTGGAAGGGGGAGCATAGTAGGGAGAGGCGGTGGCAGCGCCGATGAGGACGCTGGCGATGGAGGCAGACTTGATGAAACCCATTTTGACGGTTTGGTGCTGGAATAAGCTTAAGCGAGTGTAAGTGTTTATTGAGCACGAAAAAGTTGGACTGTAAACGAGAGTGGTATTGTCGTGGATGGGATGAGAAGAAAGGAAGCGTACAAGTCAGTAGGGGATGGGGGTTTATAAAGCTGTCTTCGCCTCAGCTGAAGTGAACGTTACTGCCGATGCCGAAACCGATCAATGCCCAGAGCAGAGTCCACTCCCGTCTAGCAAATTGCGGGGATCAGGAACCACCAAAAAGCTCGTGTTTATTTACAGCAACAGAACAGGTTTTCAATACGAAGAGGTAATTTACCACCTCAATGGGTCCGGAACTCGGCCACTCCTCGCCAATCCCATTGGTCCTCGCTATACGGCTCGCCGAGGAGGCGGGCGACAAGCGGCAGGGATTAATCCGTGTGCTATACGACGAGTCATCTCATCCCCTTCCCCCTGCGCTAGGCTAAACCGTACCGTCCAGTACCTGCGCTAGCTCAACTTGCTCTTAGCGCCCAGCTGATGATTTATGCATCCTTGATGGTTAAAAAGAGACTTCTTGCTTCTTGTCAGCCTCATGATTTCCACGCTTTAAATTAACCCTCGTAAACAGTGATCTTCTACTTTATTTAGATCAAGCAATTTAACCTTGTCTTGTAGCTACCACCTCCCGCTACGACATCATCACTACAGACTACCAAGGCCACAGAACTTTGCTGGAATATTTTGGGTCTGCCGGCTTATCCGAACAAGACTAGCGTTTTTGAGTTTCATCTGGTGTTGCCGGCCTCTGGACTGGACGGATAATTCACCGGCGGGAGAGCGTTTACGAACGATTGGATGTAAAAGTCTCAAACTTCATGATTGGGTGAGACACGTTGTGGCTTGCTGAGCTGACACGGGTAAGCTTACTAGAACTTGATGATTCAGTGAAATATATCCCGACCGTATCTGCTCCACTGATCTACTGGCTCTTTTCTCGCGCCATTTGCCTGTCCAGCAATTCCTTCAACTCACCAGTGCAGTCTTCCTGGCCCATGAAGACTTCAATCATCGTGACTCCCTCACTATCCTGTACCGCTTTCGAGTCCATCGCTGTCCTCAATTCTGCAAATGTCTTTGCTGAAAAATAACGCTCCGATGCCTCTTCCTGGCTCATTCCAAACAACCCAAGGGCGTGTTGGTGGTTCCACGGCGAAATGTCGTTATAATCCGCATTCCTTCCATGAATGGCCCGCTCAATTGTGTACCCATTGTTGTTGATGACGAATATGATTACGTTGAGCTTTTGCTTGATCATTGTGCTGATCTCTTGGGCAGTCATCTGTAAACTTCCGTCGCCGATGAACAGAACTGCTCGCTGCGAACCGATCATATCCCGTTGGGCTAGCGCTGCACCGAGTGTGGCGGGGAGCATGTATCCGATCGATAGCCATGTCACGCATGTGAAGTAGCGACAATCGTGGGGAAGCTTGAAGGCCTTTCCGCCAGTTGCAGCGGTACCAGTTTCGGTCAGAACAATATCGCCGCGACGGAACATAGGGTTCACGTAGTGATAGAACTGAGCTTGGTTGAGAGCATCCGATGGTGAAGGCTCAACTGGCGCCTTTGCCGCGATTGCAGGACTCTCGATTTTGGCAAGTTTTGAAGAGTCAAATTGGTTGACGATCTCATGAAGGTACTGTCGAGGGTCCACGTCCCGAATGACCTGACCAGCAATCTTAATCTGACTAGGCGAAAACGAAACCGTCACACTCTCCTCCGGAATCGCCTTGAAGATGCCAGTGTTGATGTTGCTCATGTGCGGACCGAAGAACAAGATCAGATCAGAAGACTTGAAATAGTCGTGAGACGCTTTGTCACCGTCGTCGGCCAGGTATACGCCATGAACGTTGGGCAACTCCTCGCTGATGAGACCTTTTCCAAATGCCGTTGTCCAGGTTGGCCAGTTGGTAGTATTGATGAGCTTGTTGATCTCGCCAATAGCACCGATACTGCGACTCTCGCCGTCAACATAGAGGAGAGGCTTGGTAGCAGAGTAAATGCGTTGCAAGATCTTATCAACAGTCTCCGCGCTGATCTCAGCAGTGGACGGCGCAGGGCGAATAACAGGTCTCTTCTCAAAATTGGCCGTTGAGACCTGCATTGAAACCAGATCATCAGGGATCTGCAGGTAAACCGGTCTCTGATGGATCATGGCTTGCTCAATTATCCAGTCGATCTTATCAGCTGCAGTCTGCACATCCGTCAAACAAGTCTGCGCAGCAGTAACATGTCGATGCATCTCTGCAAACCTCCCATACTCTCCATCCAAGAACGTATGGTGCACCAAGGCCCTTGCACTCTGGAGGGTCCTTGATGGTGCACCGACGATGTGAATGACTGGTGCCCGTTCAGAGTAAGCACCGGCGATGCCATTGATGGCTGAGAGTTCGCCTACGCCGAAAGTAGTGATCACAGCGCTGAGACCTTGAATGCGAGAGTACCCATCTGCGGAATAGGCGGCGTTGAGTTCATTGCAGTTTCCGATCCAGTTGATGCCAGTCGGTTTGATGTAGTCCAGCAATCTGAGGTTATAATCGCCTGGAACGCCGAAAATAGAGCCGATCTCGAGTTGCTTGAGACGGATAAAGAGGTACTCCCCGAGGGGGACTGTTGCTTCTTTTGTATGTGTCATTATATTCGCAAATGTCGTTCTATGTCTATGATAAGAATTGAAGAGGTGTTGAAGAATGAAGTGTCTTTATATATCTACAAGAATCAGGGCGTCGATGACATCCCCGCGTTGATCCGCATCTTGACGCCTTTGATTGCCGGGCTCACATTCCAAATCGGGCAAAGTAGCAGAAACTCCATGTGTAGCCGGTCCATCACCTCTTTTGCCGAGGCAGGCCTTCTGTGGGGAGTTCAAGCTACGCCAAATATGGTGAATTAAGCGGTGTTAGGGATGGAACATTATTGATCCTTGATGCCCGCCAGCGCCGCAGTGTCATTGACGAGAGGTCAAAATTGCAACCATGATAGGCTTTCCAATCCATCTGAGATATTTCCTCGACAGAACATCAGTACAAGCCACTTTGTAACAATATAAAATTAAGAGAGAATAGTATAGACAAAACAAATGGCTGTTTTCTCCTGTCTTGAGGTAGAAATCCGGGCTATTGAATGTTGAAGCGAGTGTACAGGGTAAGCGGGGGTCCTCTGATAACGGTCCAGCTTTGGCTCAATTTCCAGTCACGCGTGACCACCAGAGACATGACAAAGGGCGTCGAATTCGTTATCGTGACCTGGCACCAGAATTTACACCGTAAGTATGCGATTGCCGACCGCCATTCGACTAATGCCATACTGAGTCACCATAACGTCTGAGCTGCTCTCCTCATTCTGTAAAAGGTCCCTGTTCCTTATCGATAAGACAGGGATATCGATAGGGCTGACTTAACTGACCTCATTAATTCAAGACAAGGATAACCATGTTGATTTATGAAAATGGTAACAGTTATTTGTGGATTCCGCTAGCGATATCCTACATCTATAATTAGGATCAAGGAATAAACATCCGAGATTTTACTCAACAGCCTTGCCGGCGAAATGAGCATGGTGGCTCGTGTCCAGGTGCTACCCAATTTCGTCAATTGATCCGTTAGTGGTCACCACCCAAAAAAGCTATAGTTCGCAATCGTCTCGTAGAGCTTGTAAAATAACTGTTAATTTAAGTAGAGAAGATAATTGCAGATTTTACGCGTGCTCGCCCCTTGCATCTGGACAGCGCACCACATAGTGGGGTTGGAAAGCAATGCGTGAAGATGTGGATGGATGAGCCTGATGGGATGGTATACCAGTAAAGCTAGGTATTTCGGATTTTATTGAATACACTGAAGTTGTCTAGTATCGATGATATTTTAGGCCATCACCGTCGACATCACTATTAGACATATTATATAATCAGTTTGCTGGGATAATGCCACTGGACCTTGAAGAGAGTCTCAGTCAGGGTACCGTTCTTATGGACCACTTCTGTGGTTTCATTTATGGCAACATAGTCATAGGTCCCTCGTGTGGATGGTATATCGTGGATAATGTCGGCACCGAACTCAAGCCCATTGTTGAGTTGAGAGTCAATTAGAATCACTATCTAACGAAGATGCAGTCTCAAGGCCATGATCAGCTACTGGCTTGACAACCGTTTTAGAATCCTCACTTTGAGATAGGTTGTCTTAACTCGAGGGATATCTACCTCGTCTTCTGTAAGAAAAGACCCTCTTGACGATAGTAATGTTAGTCTTCGTAGCATGTGGCCGAGTTTCCAGCAAGAATTCATCGGAAAACCCTTCCGCCGGAAGCTTTCCGATTGTTGATCTTCAGAATACTTCAACACCAAGACAAATTCAACCATTGATATGGCTTCTCATTCTGTCTTCATCTCGAGTGCAGCTACTGCGAAGCAAATGCAAGCCACTGGAGAAACTTCTGGTCGCCGAAGAGATAGCTGAATGTTTTATGATGGCAATAGCTCCAGATACGTCACTGTAGCAGTGCTGTGAGATGCAACCGTCGGTTAGCTGGCCAATACCGTTACAAGTCACACCAACCTCTTGCAAAAACCAAATGCTTGCAGGCATGCATTGACACATTTCTTTTATCAGCCAAGAATTGATCTTTCTCAATTCAGGGTGGATAGTGAAATCAACATGCATCACCTGGTAGGTTGCTCAGGTTCTTGCAGACCATATTGCCGTAAGTAGTAAATTCTAGAGAGACATGCATGAACTATCTCATATCTATCGCTTGCGAGATACATATTCTTCAAGATGAATGGCCAGCTCGGCAATCTTATCTATCTATTCCATCTGTAGGACCTTGTCCCACTTTGTCAAGTTCTGGCGAAACGTCAACTCTGCTGCGGGGTAGCTTCAACCTCTGTTCCGCTTCGGCATCCAGATTCATGGCCCGAGACCAAAACCGACTCAAACACTACAAACGACCCTTTACTATACCGAGCTTCAGCACAGCTGGATTGAGTATATAAGAGACGATGAGTTTACAACAAATCATGGAGCATCAGCTCGATAATTCGACATTCTCGGACACAATGTACTCTCTTATGTCTCCCGCCGTTCTGCTAGGATCTCTATTCGTCTCGTTCCTAGCTGCAGCGAATTCTCCTATACCACAAGTCACTCTTCAGGGCTATGGTACATTCGCTGGTACAAACATCTCCAAGACTTTGCTCGGAGACAACCTTCCGCAACCCGTCAACGCCTGGCTTGGAATTGACTATGCCGAGCAACCCGTAGGCGACAGACGCTTCCGCCCTCTCCAGTCCCAACCTCAATCCCTCAAGGGCGTGCAAAATGCTACAAAATACGGATCTGTTTGCTTGCAGGATCTCATGTATCCTAACCCAGACGAACAAGACGAAGCGTGCTTGAACTTCAATGTCTTCCGCACACCAGGCGTGCCGCTCAGCAAGAAACTACCAACGCTGGTTTGGATTCACGGCGGTGGTTTTGCATCATTCTCAGGACGAGACTTTGATGGCGCTTCTTTCGTTGCGTCTTCTGCTGATCCGGTTGTTGTTGTCTCGTTCAACTACCGCCTCAATGCGTTCGGATTCTTACCCAGCAAGCTGTTCGAACGTGAGGGACTTCTTAATCTGGGTCTGCAAGACCAGCGCTTCTTCTTGCAGTTCGTGCAGAAACATTTGAGCTCGTTCGGAGGAGACCCTCGACAAATCACGCTTGGAGGCTTATCAGCTGGTGCACACTCTACGGCATTTCACTACTTCCATAACTACGACTCTGATAAGAACAAGCCTCTCTTCGCTCGCGCGATTCTTCAATCTGGTTCAGCGACAGCTCGGTCGTTCTCAGGTCCCGACTATCCCAGATACAAGAAAGACTTCGCAGGCCTGATGAAGTATATCAACTGCTCTACCGACGTTGGTGACAAGGAGCAAATGGGTTGTCTGCGCAGTGCGCCTGCACAAAAGATCAGGGAGTACTCGGCAAAGGCATACGAGGATGCTAAAGATCAACTGAACTGGCCTTGGCAGCCGTCCATTGGAGGTCCAATGATTGAGAAAGCGGGATCTAAGAGTGAAGCAGAGGGCACGTTCCATCATCTCCCCATCATCACGACCTATACCTCTGATGAAGGAAAGTACTACACTCCCGGTAACTTGGAAACCAACGACGACTTTGTTCAATTCTGGCATCGGATCAGTCCTGGTCTCAACATCACAGATCTCGCTCTGATCAACGAGCTATACCCAGACCCCATAGCATACCCTGACTCCCCATGGGCCGGATCCCCGAATAGCACTCAGTACAACCGCATCTCAGCTGCATGGTCCGACATGGCTTACATTTGCATGAGCCGCCACACCGCCGTCACTACATCAAGGGCAGGAGTTCCCACCTGGAGTCTTCATTTCAACACTCCGGACTTTCCGTTGGTTGCGCAGTCATGGAAGGGAATTCCTCACGCCTCTGATGCTGCATACATCTGGAATGACCCTCATGTTGCTTATCCTGAGACTGCACGGATTTACTATCGGTATATCAACAGCTTTGTCTTGACAGGTGATCCTAATAAGAAGAGGTTGGATGGAACTGTGGAGTGGCCGCAGTACAAGGCGGGTGAGAAGGGAAGTGTGTATGCGAAGCAGCTTTTGGTAAATCCTGGGAACTTTACTGTTGTGGAGGAGGACAGAGGTCGGGGAAGGCAGTGTGAGTTCTGGAATGATCTCGAAAGAGCTAGCCGTCTCTACAAGTAGAGATGATTTATGTCGGAATGATGTTCCGTTATCTCAGCGGGTAGAATACGTCAACAGGCATTACAGTAGAACGGAAATTTAGATCCTAGTTTTAAGATTGGATGGTCACGTCGCCTGCGTCGCCTGGAGTTATACTTCACTATGATACATGAGTTGAGTATACAGTTCAACATTTGTAGAGGCATATTTCCTCACTCGTTCTCTACAGAAATTGATACCTGCTATGCTATGGAGTAATGGGCACAGCATAACGAACCAACAGTCAAGTCACATGATCCTGACAGCTGAACTGGGACCATTGTCCCCCGCAAATTTGTTCCATGATTCGACATCATGAACATCTTCCACTTGAGCCCTGTAAACACATATGGCCATGAATCAAACAGACGCCGCCTCGGCGACCTCGACTGTTGAGCGTTTGCCTAGCGAGTTACTTGGCGCCATTTGCGATCTTCTGCCAAACAGCGACATCAAGAATCTTAGACTCGCCAGTGCTTTTCTCGGTCAAAAATGCCAGCTGCAGATCAGTCGTGTTTTTATATCGCCCAATCCTGTCAACGTTGATGTAGCCCGGGCCATTGCCACCCATGAGAGTTATCGACTGGGCGTAGAAGAGATTATTTGGGACGATGCCACCTTGGTACCTTCTGGAGGCGACGGGGTACTACTCCAAGAGTACTCCGACGAGAGCTAAGAAGAAGTCCCTAAGGAGATAGTCGCCGAAAACCAAGAAAAATTTGCCTGGTTTGCTCGTGGCCGCAAGAGTAGTATTAAAATCGCTAAATATCGTATGGCGGGCCCGATTTCACGACCTGATGCTGTGTCGAAACAACACCAGTTGGATAATGCAATGTCATATCAGGACTCATTTGAGTACTACAATCTCCTGGAAGGTCAACAGAGAGATATCATAGCGTCAAAAACAGATGAGGATATCTTTCGCTACGCTCTTCGACAATTCCCGAACTTGAAGAGAGTGGTCGTCACACCGGCTGCTCACGGATATCTCTTTGAGCCTCCGTGCAGAACACCCATGATCAGATCTTTTCCATATGGCTTCATCTATCCTGTACCCCGAGGGTGGCCCATATCCTTTCCTGAACACCAATGGGCATTTGCCATGCCTTGGATTGGCGACGACGCTGTGGAGGAAAACAAGAACTCATGGCATGGGTTTCGAATCGTCACAAAGGTCCTGGCAGAAGAGAAGCACAACGTCACGGAATTGATGTTTGACGCTCAACAGCTTGATACTGGCATCAATCACTTCGCCTTGAACAGAGGTACGGAAGAATACAACAATTTCTGCGATATACTCAAGTGTCCCGGTTTCCAGAGGCTTCATTTATCACTTCTAGTTGGCTTCTATCTTGCTGAAGAATATGAGATATATGACGAAGGGTACCTACATAATGCCCTTTGTGAAGCCACCTATATGAGGCATTTTAGCTTTCATACTGACTTTGCCACGAATCGGTGTTCTTGGACAATCGACATGCATAACTACACGGCGTTATCCGACGTCTTTCCCATCGATTTGGGGAGGTAGCTCAAGTGTCGGGTCGAATGCCATTCAGACTGTGAAAGCAGCTGGGTATATTATTTCCCATCGGCCAATGGCAGCAGCTCACGCACTTCGGGCTATTAAACGTCTTGGTAGCACAAATCGATCTTATCACTTTCCTGTCAAAGTTGCCACTAACAGTACAAACTGTTGAGCTGGGCTTTCTCACTTTCATGGAAGGTGACGGCCACTATATAAGCTTAATGGAAGATATCCGCAATAAGCTCGATTGGAAACACCGACCTGTTGATGAAAGGGTCAAGATCTTTTGTTATTTGTCGTACTATGGCCGATACATTTGTGTTGACAATGAGGTCGAAGAGTTTGTCTACAATGACAGACCGCAACCGTTCCAGCTCAGGCAGCGCGGTAACAGCTTTGATGTTGACCCGCGTACCGGCGTACTAAAAGACTTGTTCAATCCGGCTTGGGAACGACCCTATGACTATTCACCAGAACGAAGGTTGATATTTCCACGACAACATTAGCTTCGATGCGGCGATGAACCTGGTGCTCGATCTCCATCAATTTTCTCCGGATACAAGATCCAGACTTGGGAATAGATTTGCTTGGCTTTTAACTCGATGGTTCTGACTCCATTAGCACTGTTGCAAGATGAGAGCCTGGATGGTGTGAGGCACTATAACAAAAGGGTACGCAAAAGCACTTCTACAGATTGAAACAGGCTCGATATTACAATGAGTAGGAATAGCTCAGAGGGTTTCCGCCGGAACTGATGGGCCTGATGGCTAAAACTACCCTGAGCTATTAGGCTAGTATGGAAGTGCTACATGATACTTTCTGCAACCACTTTCACATCTGATGACTGCTCTTCTGAAGTTCATGAATCAAAATTCAACAGGGATGATGCGCACTAATAAGAATGTCACCATACTCATGGAGGTTATCCTAATTGGCTGTCCCCAATTGAAATATAGAATCCTTCAACTCCAAGAATACAAGCTCACCAAGGTCTTGCAAAGCATGGGGGGCAGATGTGAGGATGTTTCCCCGCCAGTGTTTCTCGCTCTCGACAGAATCTACAATATCAGGGGTGAGTGGTGAAATTGCCCAGGAAGCACATGATGAGTTCAGCTGCAGCACAATTCCATAGATCAAAAATGGTGGATATATGTTTTGTTCGGAATTCAGCTTAGACCAATTCGATACTGACAAAAAAGCCATGTAGCCAATGGAGAGAGATCGTGGGTTGCTAGATGACAGGATGTTGAGTCCTCAACATTAGAGAACCCCAGAAATCACAAACAGATCATCAATCAGGAGTATATTGTGTTCTTCGCTACTAGTAGATCGTGAGCCTAGACAGGACTTGATCAATTGCAATACTGGCGACAAAGGATAGGCAACACCTCCGTTCTGCTGATCTGATTTCTGTTCTGGCGCCTGATGTATCCCCAGAATGTCATAAGCGGATCACAATACTGCCATATTTTGATTCAAAACCTTAGTCTGGCTCCGCGCGTAGCCTCTCTCGCCTGACCTGTGCATTGTCACAAGATTGACGTGACAGTGTTTGGCAGTGATTCAGTCACTCAATTCTTTATGGTGCAGCTACTCGAGCTCCATACATAAAGACTGTGTCTTTGAACTTCTTCTCTTCAATCCATCCCAACTACCCTTCTTTTTTTCTTCCTTCCACTACACGCCCAGTTATCTCATTCACTTATCCATTCATCATCTCATTCCATCTTCTTCCACCATCGCTCGCTCTTATCCTTCTTCCTTCATTCCATTCTTAACCTGCATCCTTAGCATCCTTAGGATCGTCATAGATCCCATCGTCTCTTGAAGCATTCATCAGACATTATTTCAAGCACATTACTACACTCGTATCCTTGACCAGATCACTTCAAACCATGGCGCCCTCCAATCCCGACGCCACCCTTGACCGTATGCCCGTGGAGTTGCTCCTGATCACAGGTGAGAATCTTGACCAGGCATCCATGAAGGCTTTGACTCTGGTCAACAAGGGACTTCGACCCAAGATCCTTCTCTATTACCCGGTGAAAGTCACTCTCGCTGGCGATGCTTCCGAGATTGTCGCACGACTGGCGCTCCTTATGGAGGGTCATCCGGATTCTCTATCCGGGCCTATGGCCCAATACATCAAGTGAGTTCTTCTCTGACCATAGATACTTCACTTTCGTTAACCAAAAGTTTACAGACACGCTTGCTTCAATTTGGAGCCGCCCAGATTGATTCTGCAGTCTCATCCAATCAATCACCTTGTTGGAGACTTCTGTCGCCAGTCCACGAGACTCAAGAAGGTCACGATATCTTGCTACGAAATGTACGAAGTACTGAGAACTCAAGCGCCTCACCTGAAGCGGCTTGCAGTCATGGGTCTTGAGGGGATGCTTAGAAGCGATCCAAACCCACGATTGACCACAAGGATTCTGGGTGATATCAACCACAACTTCCAGCAGCTGGAGACCTTGATTCTTGGCGAGTTTCTCAAACCCAGGTTCCCTTGGGGTCAACAACACTTCCGAACCACAGAAGATCGGGCTACGATGGTGAGTGGCCTACACGATCCTTGGGATGTTTTGGTCGTTTCTTAACTGACGTGCACTCACAGCACTAAGTTCTGTCTGCTGATTTAAGCTCTCAGCCACAAGTCTCAACTGCAAATAACACATTTGTGCACGATGCAAGCATTGGCTGTTAGATTTATCAACTCAGAACACTCTCAAAATGCACTCCAGGCACCATACAAGATAGCCGATCCACGCTGAGCGCTTACACGTGCGAAGATGTCAGATTGCCATACTGTTATGTTCACTCGATTCAATCGCCTCTTCATTTTTGGGGGGTTTGATGCGCATCAGGTATTTGGACTGGGGAGGCAACGCGATCAGGGAATTATTTGCGTTTATCTAGGATAACACTTGGACGCATCTCGTATAGGAGAGGCAAATTACTAGATATGAGGCTTTGGACAGAGTCCACTTCACTGAGATGCCTGTTGCCATAATACATGGGTGCGTGTACTCAAAGAGAACTTTCACCGTCCCCTACCTCGCAAATCCCACACAAACATAGAGCCTGAGTTTGACTTCGTGATGTGCAATCCTCCCTTTAATAAGCGTAGTACAACGTCGATTCGTTCTCGGACTGCCTGATCTTCTTATTCTCCTGCATGAGCCAAATCCTCATTCCCCACGCACCAATTGCAGTCGCGACACTCAAAGCAGCGCTTGAAGACATGGCCATGGTGTAGCGAGGTTCGTCAGAAGAAGGCCACATGTACGGAGTCCAGATGAATGATGCGACGGCGATACAGTTGACAATGGCGAGTGAGCAGGCTTTCTTCTCTTTGGTTTGAGAGCAAGTGGCAGAAACCCAGCCAAGAATGATACTGTTGACTGCGTATGTGCCGATCGAAAAGACGCACATTGCGACTACATTCGTCAGTGTCCATGTTACCGCTTTCTCAAGTTTTGGAACTTACAGTATCGAGCACCAGTGTTGAGCGTTGCACAGCCAAGAACAAAGCCAAACACCGCGACAGCCTTCGCAATTGTGATATGCCTAAACAGTTAGCACCAACACAAGCCTCATATACAGACGAACTCACCAAGTTCTCTCATTAAACCGTCCAGAAGACCAAGACCACGCAATTGAAATCGCCCCGGCAATCAAATAAGGCGGGCACGTCAGAACCAGGGTAATAGTCTGATTGAACCCGAGCGTCTTCACAGCAGTCGGAAAGAAGTTCTTGAAGCCATTCGCACCAAGATGACAATGCTGCATGACGACGAAAAGCCAAACCTTGGGGTCTTTCGCTGCTTCACGAATGCCAGAGAAGCTTGTTGACTCGCCGGCATTTCCTACGGTGTCCCGCTGAGTTCGCTCGTGGGCTAGTTGGCGTTCCTGTTCGGTTAACCAATGTCTTGTGAGGGGTTCGTCAGGGAGGATGAAGAAGCCGAGTATCGCGATGACGAGAGTTACGGCGCCTTGGATGATGAAGAGCCATTGCCAGCCGGCGAGATTGGCCTGATATGTTAGTTGCCGTTGAGTGATAGGGTTGACGACGTACCATTCCGTCCATCTCAAAGATGCCAAGGGCGATCAGTCCTGCAAACGCCGTGGCGAGAATGTTTCCAGTATACAGAATCGAGATGCGAGTCGCAAGCTCCTTGCGAGTGTAGAATCGCGCAAGGATATACAGTGCACCAGGATAATATGGCGCCTCAGTAATGCCCAAGAAGAAGCGCGTCAGCAGCAACCCTGTATAGTTACGACTCAACGCCGTCAAGCCACTGATGATGGCCCAGACCGTCATACATGACGCCATCCAGATACTGGGTTGAACGCGAGTAACGACCATGTTCGCCGGAATACCGACGATGACATAACCTGCAAAGAGGATCGAGACGCAAGTCTGATATTGGGAACCGGTGAGGTTGAGGTCCTTCTCGATGGTGTTGAGACGAGCGAGGGCGATGGCATTTCGGTCCTGAGAGGATCAGCATCCACGAAAAGACACTTGATAGAGAAACTGACGAGGTAATTGAGCCAGTACATCAGCCAGAGAATAGGCATGATCCACCAGTCGAGCTTTCGCACGAGGGCGATCTCACGCGGGTCAGTCTTTTCATGTGCGCCTGAGTAGTCGCGTGCTTGGGGAGCTGTCTTGAGGACCTCCTCGACCTCATCGAGAGCCCCAAGGTCTCTATCTCGCTTGTCCAAAGAGTGACGAGCATCCATGTTGTTGTTGTTATTTTTGTCGTAGTTGGTTGGCAGATGACAGCGATACAATGCGAGGGCGATCTCCCTCTTTATACACAGTCTCACCCGGGCATCCTAATGCCACCATTCCATCATGCAGTTACAATCCTCCCCAAGATCAAGGTTCCATTGCATCTCACTTGTTGACGTCAATCCGCAAAATACCGTATCTTCTCAGCCACTATCTTCTTTGCGCCCGTAAAGTAGTGCGGGGACCCCTAATAAGAAAAACCCATTGGATAGCGCTGTTCTCGAAGAACTTTAATCCCCTCCTCCTCCACGCCAAGATCAACTTGGCAGGCGGGGTAAAGACGCTTAAAATCATGCTTAAATGTGCAGGCTAAGGCTTTCTTGGAAGGTGTTTGAGAGAAAATAGTGTTGAAGATGTCTTGGCAAAAATATCGTCATTGTCTTGAGCGAATTATTCCGCGTGTTGTTGTCGCTGCCTATCAAGTTTCTCGAGATATGTCGGGAGCGATGAGTCGTGTTTGAGAAAGTAGAGTTTGTGGCTGAAGTGGCTAGAAGAGATAATGGAAAGGAGCGAGATAGAGGGCCGATCTGAGCTTGCTGTGACGAGTGCAGATAGGGATACACGAGCGATGCATAACCGGTCGTTACTGTTGACAAGCCAGTCGCTCTGATCTGGAAACCCCAATGCCCAGACTCGCTGGCCCATATGAGGATGCATATCCCCGCAAATGCCCAGAAACGCCAAGTGTGCAATCTTCCCCATTAGATCAGATCATCATGTTTCCGGCTCTTCATCTAGCTTCCGGATCGTGGTGGCACTGCAGCTCCGGGGCAGATTGTCGAAATTTGCCGATTGGTTACCGCGATCTAGAAAGAGACGACGTCTGCCGGAACTTTCTCGTCCGCTATCACGACAAGATCTTGGCGAACGGGCCAAACCATCTTGAACTACCGGCGTTATGAACCTCACTACACCTAGGCACCGTTCGTGGCATTGTCATCTGAAGGGTTAGTTTCGCACATACAACTTTTATCTCACTCATTAGTCTTTTCGAAAGTGCACTGTACTACATTAACAAATATATCGAGGGCAGGTGAATCACAGAGAACAGAAATTTTAATGGCAAGGATATGTATTGACTACTAGCCCAGCTATCTTCCAACCGACCAAGCAGTTACCATTTGTCGAGATTTTGTACAAACAAACAACTATATACATGGTTATAAAAGAAGAATACGGTGATGACCAAAAGCAACTGCAACGATGCTCCCCCTCAAGACCAGAGATCTGATCCTGTCACGCAAGCCACATTTAGCGGAGAGCGTTGACAACGGCAGTGTAAGCAGCCTTGGGGTTGTAGTTAGAATCGAAGAGAAGGCTGTCGTGCTCCTTGCGCCAAGAGTTCTTGTCAGAGACACCCCAGACGGTGATACCAATGCACTTGGAGACGTTGAGGCAGGCCTTGGTGACGGTGGCATAGTCGCTGGAGGGAGCAGTGCGGATGTCGAGCTCAGTAATAGCAACCTCCTTGACACCAGAGTTGGCGAGGGCAGTGAGAGCACCCTGGATTTGGCCAGCGGCACCGGGGTCAAGGTGAGTCTGAGAGCCAATGCCGTCGATGGGAATGCCCTGGCTGAGCCACTTCTTGACGGAGGGAACCATGCCCTTGGTGATCTTGGAGGCGCTGGCGGAGTCGAGGCTGTAGTCGTTGATGTACAGCTTGGCGTTGGGGTCAGCCTTGCGGGCGGCGCGGAAGGCAATGCCAACGTAGTCGTCGTTACCGAAGACGTTGTTGAAGTGAGAGTCCGTTCGGAGGGAACCGTCCCAGTCGAACATCTCGTTGACGACGTCCTGAACATGTTAGCAAAGCCATTTCTAAGAAGCTCCAGTGAAGAAAACATACCCAGGCGTAGATCTTGCCCTTGTAGCGTCCAACGACGGTGGAGACGTGGTTCTCAATGACCTTGGTCAGAGTAGTCTTGTCGTTGATGTTCTTAACCCACTGAGGGAGCTGGGAGTGCCAGACCAGAGTGTGACCTCGGACCTTGAGGCCATTCTGCTGGGCAAAGTTGACGACCTGGTCGAAGCTATTGAAGTTGAAATTGCCCTGGCTGGGCTCAGTGGCATCCCACTTGCCCGAGTTCTCGGGGGTGACGGCGCCAAAGTCGGCCTTGATGACGGCGGTGTCCTTTGCGACGCTGAGCAGATTGGGGTCGGTGATGGTTCCAAAGTAGAGCTTGCCCTTGTTCTTGATCAGCTTGTTGATGCTGTCGGAGGCCTGGCGGGGCTCGATGGCGGTGGGAATGGCCGCGACCAGCGAGGCAGTGTAGAGGAAGGAAGACAGCTTCATTTTGGAAGAAGTTCTTGGTGTAGAGATATGTGACAAAGAAAGATAAAGCGTTTGATTTGACCTGCAAACGGTGAATGAAGCTGTGAAGGTGTTGTAATGAATGTAGTTGTTTGAGTGATGAGAATGCCAAGTGCCAAGAGAGAGGGACTAGATCATCTTATATATCTTGATCGGGTCAGTCCCTTGTCATCTTAGAGAATGATGGTATTCTCGAAAGAGTCAGTGCCCGGGATTGATTTGTCCGATTGAGCTAGCCCCTTCTCAGTATTCGGACGGTGCTCCGAGTACCTAGGGCTGTTTCGAGATAGATTGTCGTTGAAAGGAGTTGTGCCGAGACAGGGGTGCGTGAGTCGAGGCGGCTCTATCTCCTGGATAATCTCCAGATGAACGGAACTTTTGGCATGCCTTGCTTTCTGCATTGCATTGTTTCTGGGGTGCATATACACGACCCCGTAATTCGGGCCTTCACTTTGGCCTCACCGTCATCTGATGTACGGCTAAATGGTATGTTTTGTTTCGTGTCACTCCGTCGATTGCCAAGAGATCGACAGAGTTGAGACGATATTCTGTTTACTTGGCGTTCTTGTTTTCATCAACTTCAGGTGAAACTCGAACAGCAAGTCAAAAAGTCAAAGCTGAGGGGAGCTAGTATGTGTCAGTCCTGGCAAACGCCCCACAGACAATGGTGCTAGCAGGGCTGGCAGGGGTCTCATTTCGGCTGAATAGGCCCCTTGAGACGTGAGACCAATCCCGTATCAGGCAAAAGCACGAGCCAGATGCCGAATTCAGGAACGTGAGCTCGTTCAGATTCGTTCCCACGGGAAACACGTGGGTCGCGTTTCATGTATGGTGTGGTGGTGATATTCTAGATTTCTGCCGAATCGAGAATCATCTTGGGGTAATATTTCTCCGCGTAAAGCCACCAATCGTGAGGACTGGGTAAACGGATACCGGCACGGAGAGTTGGACAACTTGCCCGATTCTGGTTTCATCTTTATAGTAGGTGGCAATGATGAGGATTGTCTGAGCGGCATTCAGCTACCGATTTGACAGGCGCGCATCAGCTGGAGTTCACCGGGTGAATCGGATGTCACCGGATATTCTATATTCACGATATCTCGTGGTGTCTCAAGGTTGAATAGACGTTGCATGATACGTAGTCATGCCAAGATTAATCTTCCTCCAAAGAGAGAGGAATGAAGGCATCAACGTCGCATTGAAGAAGCATGTTCATTATGCTGGTGGATGGATTCAGTAATGTCATCATTGACTGCGCCCCTATGATTACCGCGCCTATGAGATTCGTGATGTGATGTCCAAGGAGGTGTCGTCATTTACATTATCGATAGCTTGACACGTAAACCAGATAATGATGCAAGGACGTGAAGATGATGCTTTTCCGTCGGACATTGGAGCTGTAAAACTCGCAGAGGGATTGTAAATAATCCAATATTAGAGTGAAAAAGATCAATCAAACCAACCAATCGCCAATAAGGCATTGCTATAATAAAATAAATACTTTTCTATTGGCATGTAGGGTAAGGTATTGAGCGATGCTTCACTTCTCTGCTCTATCTTATCTCATGCCCCACCAGAACTGAACCCACTTTATTATCAATGACTTCCACTGCCACGGGAGTGACGGGAGTGACGGGAGTATAAATACCAAGAGTCCGACTCTCTTCCTTCTCTCCAACTGTCCCTTAACCTCCAGCTATCGAAGTCATTCTCCAACAACAAGACGCAGCATTTCGGCTCTGTAGACACCACACTGTTTTCACTTCTCCAAGCCATCACCAGGCTTTCATTCTTCAGCAAGACTACACTACACCAACGCCTTCACTATAGCCAGCCTCGATGACCTGACCCCGTGCGACTTTAGTAACCAGGCGGAAGCTGTGTTGCGAGACTTTGACTTCTTGTGTCGGGCGCAAGACCAGTGAGAACATGCCTGTCTAAACAGCCTACCCAGCAAAGTAACAGACTGTCTGCAACAATGTCCTCCCATCCAAAGTTGACTTGATGTAAGGCTAAACATCACTCACGCTCGGCGGTAACGTTCTAGTAAAGTCTATAGCTACGGAGTAGAGTTCACAAAACTCAAACGCACTGTGAGAATCCGGATGCATGGCCAGCGGGTTCGTCTCTAAAAACATGTAGTGACAGTGACAACGATAGTCAATGATGCCAAACTATCCGCCGAGTTCTGTGAGGTGATTA
The DNA here is from genome assembly GCA_013186775.1 of Fusarium dlaminii. Classification (NCBI taxonomy): domain Eukaryota; kingdom Fungi; phylum Ascomycota; class Sordariomycetes; order Hypocreales; family Nectriaceae; genus Fusarium; species Fusarium dlaminii. Next base: position 584,753 of record JAAOAL010000052.1, on the reverse strand, counting down.
TAAGCTCTGAGCTACGGATCTGAACTGCAAGGACATACATATCTACTCTGTAACCTACACCGGATTATGTACTTTGCATCGTTCCCTCCAAACTCCCCCTATCTTTGACTCCCGAGTCCCATGCCACGTAATCAGTCGTAATGCCAAGCCCGTCTGATATGTATGCGAAAGTGTATTCTTCTGCTCATGTCTGGTCTGAAATCCATACCCATGCCATATGTAATGAGATGCTGCTCCTTTCAATTTGCCGCATATTTCTCCGCCCGGCGCCCGCACACAAATCCGTGACGCGCCGTCATCTTGAACTTTCAGTACCAGTTACTTGATTGGTGGCTTTAAACTACGGGAGCGCTTAGCTGCATGTGTACTGGTCGTTGCGGCTCCTTAACTCCCAGTGAGTGATCTCTAATATGTATGGTCACTGTGCATGAGCTATGCCGGATGAAGAGCGTGATGGCTGCTCTGTGCTTTGATCGTGGTTCAGCCTATCTGTCAGGGGGGCGCTTATCGTAGACCGTAAGCTGAGAGAACCTTGTTGAGTATCCCACTCTCCGTAGAAAGACTCGCTTGCCTGGGCTACATGCGATTATGATCCGCGTCAGCTTTGCAAAGCTGTTTGTTCTTCCCCTCATGCCACCGGAAGCTGAAGCAATGCTCAAGAGACTTCGAGCCAATACGAACTGCCGACCTGAAGAGGTGCGACACAAAAGCAATGGCTTGATGTGATATTCCTTGTTTTTGCGAACAGACATCGTTCCGATGAGTCGGGACCTTGAACGATCTCAAACGAGAATTAAGCTCAATTGGGATTAGTGTCAGGATCACGGGCAAGCCACAGCTACGTTGGCTAGCCGAATTTAGAATGGTTGAAACGTCTGAGGTGGTGGGGGATGGCACCTAACAGTTCAATATACGTGAAACAGAGGGGACCTGTTAGTGAGCCTCTACGGCCAACGACGACATACTAGTATGTTAAGGTTAGCATATCTGTATGGTTATTCTCAGGTATAAACTCTAAATACCATTAAAGGTATTACACTGCAAGTACAGAATATTAGCTTCCGCTTAGCACCTCAATTCACGGAGCCGCATGATAACGATAAGACTGTATCTCACTGAGGCATCTCATTGGCCAGGCCCGATTACTAAACCCCAAGTCAGCAAAAACCTCCCCTATCATTGAAACACGATGAAACTAAAGAACCAGGGACCTCAGCAAATCACGTTGATCCGCCGAGAAACTAAACGTCTGGAGTAAAATTGAAGGTCCATCATGGAAACACAATAACAGGTGGAAACAGATGGAAAAATTCCACGGTTCAAGCCAAGACGGGACATGGCAAACAGGCCGCCATGAACCCTGCGGTTTTTAACAACTTGAGACAGAGTTAAGCGTAAACGGTAAAGCAAGCTTACGCCAAACCTTGTCTAACATAACCTTGTTCCGAACGACGACTCCCACAACACGATCATGATGAATTGGTATATAAACATCTTCAACGAACCCTCCAGACTGAGAAGAAGCATCCTTTTCCAATCAGTCCATTTCATTCGTTTCAAAGAGCTAGTCTCTCTTCTCATTCTTTCAACTTAACATTCATTCTATCAAGTTCGCTTGCGACTTTACCATTTCAATCATTTCACCATGAAGACCACCACTTACGTTTCCGCTCTTCTCAGCCTGGCCTCCGCCGTCAGCGCCCACTACACCTTCGACAAGCTCACCCTCTCTGGCACCCAGGAGGGTACTGATAACCAGTACGTCCGCAAGCACCAGAACGGCTACATGCCCACCAAGTTCAAGGGCATCCCCGATGGTTCCATCTCTCCCAACGACAATGACTTCACCTGCAACAAGGGCTCTACCCCCTCTTCCGACGTCTACAAGGTCAAGGCTGGCGATGAGATTGGTCTTAAGCAGGCTTACGGCGGCACTGGAATGCAGCACCCCGGTCCTATCCAGGTCTACGCTGCTGCCGTTTCGGACGCTACCAGTGACAGCCCTTCTGACCTCAAGTGGTACAAGATTCACCAGGCTTTGATCTGCAAGTCTGGCAACGCTGAGTCTCTCCGCTCCACTGCTTGGTGCTCTTGGGACGAGGACTCTGTCCACTTCAAGATTCCTTCTACTCTTCCCGATGGACAGTACCTCATCCGTGGTGAGCACATTGCTCTCCACGGTGCTCACGCCGGCGAGGCTGAGTTCTACTATGCTTGTGCTCAGGTCGAGGTCTCTGGCAACAGCGCCACCAGCATCCCCGGTACTTCTGTCTCTATCCCCGGTGTCTACAAGCAGGACGACGCTGCTGTCAACTTCAGCCTCTGGGGAAGCTCTACCTCCTACGATCTCATTCCTGGTCCCGATGTCATCCCCGGTGGTACCATCCGTGGTTCCGCTGATGGTTCCGGTGGTGATGTCACCACGACTGTTGAGGGCGGTTCTGACTCTGGTTCTGACTCTGGCTCCGACTCTGGCTCTGATGCTTCTCCCACCGAAGGTTCCGCTGCTCCTTCTACCGAGTCTTCTGCGGCTCCCGTTGTTCCCGGCTCTGCTGAGAGCACTCCCCAGCCTACCCCCGTTGCCGCCGAGAGCACTCCTCTCCCCTCTGCCGATAACGGTGCCAGCAGCGGATGCTCTTCTGGCTCTTCCAAGGCCCGCCGCCACGCTCGCCACTTCGCTGCTCACCGTCTCTAAACGTTTGCAGTTAGAGAAATGATTGGATGTCAGTGATTTGACATGATGCACGCGGGACGTGGTGTTTTGAAGTCATGTCATGCGCTGGCGTCTTGGAGGAAAACGCTATTCTGGACTTGATACGAAGAACATCTTCAGCTTTCTTTGTAGACTAGATACGCTTCTTGTAAATATAATCTTCCTGGCTGAACTCTTGGACTAATTATTTGTGAATCTCTGCCGCTGCTGATGTTGGAACACTGAGCCTAACGGGTTGTGATTAGCAAGTGTTTAACTAACAACAGATGAGTACCATGTGGTGTGTCAACATTGATCTTCTGCAAAGTTTAGTCAATTCAGTCTCGTGCCGGGTCTTTTGGTGAGTTTTCGTGTCCGCCACCACGTTAAGCCCGCGGGTCCCGACAGCCTGGGTTAGCGCTCGCATTCCCAGAGAATGCAATGTGATGACAACATGGGCCGAATTTCTGATATCATTTAGTACCGCCACAGCGCGATCTGACACAAATAAACATGGTTCTCGACCCAAGGCCCTTCGACATTCATCCCCTTTCTGAATTCCGATGACCAAGTCACTCTCTCCACATCACCATCGACATATTTCTAGTGGAGGATAAACAAAAAAGCCTCGGTTATCGGTGTTTTAGTCGGTAATATGTTTCAATATTGTTTATGACCGATTGGAACTTGTACGAATCTGAGGTTCGCAAACAAGTCCCGGTCTAGGCTTAGTCGGGAATTTCAACAGGGGTCAATTATTGCCCCTGCGTTAGTTAGCTTGTTTTAGAAAACGGTCTCCGGCGGGAATATCTTTGACGATTAATTCTGATTCGTGGGTAAATTCAGAGTTCTTGCAATGTTTTGGAACAACTTTGATCATAGCCGCGGCCAATCGCATATCGGGGTATATCGATTCAACAACAGCCTACACCAGAGAGTCTAATCTTAGGGATGGACTCGCTGCGCTTTAATCCTACTCCTTCAAGTACAGGAATAATACACGCCCGGAAAATGTTCCAAGGACCATCGTCGTTCCTGACATGTAGATGGACGAGGGTTTGTAATCTGGTGGCAGCCATAGGATCCTCTCACCGTTCCTCATAACCCAAGCAGGATCCTGACCAATATAATATGTTCCCAGTACGTCATAGTCCGCCTGACCAACTTGAACAACCGCATCAAGGTTGAGAAAGCTGGTCGCCAACCTGGTCGCCAAGCTGGATTGCAGGAGCTCCGGATATGGCCGCGAAAGAAATATACTTTCTCCTGTAGATACATTCCAAACCTGCACCTGTGTATTCAAATATATCGCTATGAGTCGTTCGCCCCGAAAACTCAGAGTGCGTAAGAAGGACACTCCAGGATCCATCTCAAGTTTAATAGTCAGTGTTTCGAGTCCAGGAAGAGAGCGAATCTCGATGTTTCCCCACAGAGTGTATGCAACTTTGGCGGCGTCCAGTGAAAAAGCGATACAAGGAAAGTCTGCCAACGGAACTTTCAGTGTATGCTGGATGACCGCATTTTTCACATCCCAGATCTCAACTGTACCTGGCTCTGACGATCCAGCAGCCAGTCGTTCACCATTGGCAGAAATAGCTACGCAGTAATAACGCTCTCCACGATACCTGAACGTCTGCTCGAAGGTGCTGATATTACGTAGAGGGTTGGTGTCCCAAATCTCAACCGTTGTGTCTTTCAATATGGCAAATACCGGTGCACCAGTCGCAGCTGCCACGAATGTCTGGGTCACCAAGGGGACTTCTGGTTCTAGTGCTTCTTTGCAGGTTGCACTCTCCATATCCCAGATCTTGACTTGTCCACAGCTATGGGAGAGTATGGTGTTATCATCCCTAAAAGGGGTCACCAATCCTACCCCCATGGTTCGTTGGATGGTTGTGCTGTCCATCGAAGCCATTGATGTAAGATCCCATATCCTGACGGCTCCCTCCAGCGACTGGCCAGCGAGTAAGCTTCCGTCGTCTGAGATAACAGGTCCAGCTATCAAGTGACTGCAGACAGTCTTGGAAACGGCCCCGGTCTTCATGTCAAGGACGAGAGTCCGATAGTTATTAAGACTGACTACCAGCCAGTCCTTGTTGAGAGCCAGCTGGTTATGGACGATCGGTGTCTCAAAATCCAGCATGTTAAGACATTTGTGTGACTCCGTGCTCCATACCTTGACCATTTTTGATGTCGGTGACAGTGAAGCGACCAAAGTGCCGTCGCTTGAGAAACTTATGAAGTCATGCTCGTGTTGGGGTCCTAACGAAGTCCAAGACGGTTTTGTGGAGTGACTCCATTGTGAAAGAAGCATAGAGTTCTGGGCGATGGCCGCTATCCACAGACCTTTCGGTGACAAGAGTATAGGTCGGCGTTTGTCTGATATTTCAAACTCAGAAACGCATTTCCCTGTGTCGAGACTGTGGGTGAACAATACAAATTCAAGATCACGCGTACAGACTGAGCAAATAAACCTGCGATCATCAGAGAATGCGATACTTTCGGCACCAGAACAACCCGTGGGGGGGAAGCTCCAAACGCATGCACCACTGTCAAGGTTCCAAATCTTGATCATGTCAGGCCATCCCACTGCTATTATTCTGCTGTCGTACCATGCCAGAATCATTCCATAGCCCCTCTTGAACCCGTGGCTTAGGCTGTGCAGACGAGAACATGACCTCTGGTCCCAAACTCTTAAGTTCTCCGTTGTAGCAAATCGAGACTAGTTTGTTATCGGGAAGAAAGGCCAGCTGTGAGAGTCTTTCATCAACAACCTGAACGGTATGGTTCTGTGGCCAGTTTGAATCTATGTTGGAGGGCTGCATGATATGGTCCGGGTAGTGACGGACGGTCTTTGAGTGGAGCGGGAGCAATACTTCCTTTTGGGCTGAAGATGGCTCCGGAATGGTATATCTGGAGAAGAGTCTCTTCTATGCCGGTGCGGAAATAGCGAATGAATTGTATTGCATCTTGGATGAATCGCAGTGCTCGTGCTCCAGAAGTCTCCTGTCGCACTTGTGAGGATTGATATCAAAAAGATTCGTCAGATGCTGCTTACGTCAACCATACTCTGCAACTCTTGAAGCATCCGGAGGGCATCGTCAACTCTTCCGAGTAGACATAAAACCTCAAGCCAGTTCGTAAAGAAACTTTGAAGAAAGATATGCTCAACATCATCGTCATGAATACGCCCACCAGCTGATTTGATATGGTGAACCCAATACAAGCATGCATACTGGATCTCCGCGGACAAACGCCCATCGATAGCAGATGGTTCAATATCTGATAGACTCTTTCCAGGAGACAAGAGTCCACAGATATCAACCTTCAATGTTTCCCGCATAAGACCCAGACATCTACTTGCGAGTCTGGCCTGTGTCTCCATTTCGCTCACCTGTAGATCCCCAGCAGATTGACTCAGGATATAATCTCGGAACGAAAGATGGAATAGCTGGAGAGGGCTATCGTCTTCAGGAACATCGATCACAGAACGCAGTGGGTCGACCTGGCTGGATATAGACCATGCATCAACGCCCAGAAGCTTAGCCAGTGGAATTATCGACAGAGGGGATAGCGAGCAAGACAAGAGAGCCAATGATATCCAAAAAGCTCTCTCTAACCTCGTCCTTGTCTTCATCAGGCGCACCACTTAATATGAGGCTCAGGACAGGCTTGTACAGAGCCTCATACGCAGAATTGACTCTCGATGACTTATCGATGATGAAGTCGATTTTATAATCAGGACTCTTTACCCAGTGTCTATCACAGATCATGCGCACAAAAGTCGCAGCTGCGATGAATAGTGGTAGGCTTTTGTGAAGCAGTAACTCGAATCGTTCCTCTCCAGGCCAATCTGAAGATAACTGCATATGCTTCTGGCGATGAGTGCGATTGTATTCCAACACGAAACTCTCCATAGCATGGCGGAGGTAAACACAGAAGTCGCTTTCTATAGTTCCGACCTGGAGCTTATGAAGCACGATTTCCCTGTAAAGCGGTTCATTGGCAAAGTGACCCAGGATATCGAGCTCTAGTCTGCTTATGAGAAAGACTCTCAGTATCCCTGGGCACGTCGCTAGCAACAGACGAAAGATCTCGCCACGGTCTTGTTCATCACATTCATCTAACGCATCAAGAACGAAGACAATAGGTTTGGTGAGCCCCTCGTTTTGTAGTTTGACAAATGGATTCAGGATCAGCTTTTGCCATTGGATTTGAATAGGTGCCATGTTTAGCGAATGATCCTCCTTCACAGCCTCCAAGATATAGGTGAGGATGGGAAGGAGATGTAAGGCGAGCTGATATGCCAGTATGGAGAACAGATGTCGGCCATTTCCCCGATTGCCTGCTCCTTGCTTGAAGAAGAAGGCGGCGCCGAGGCTTTTGGCTTTTAGGTTCCGAGAAATATTACGAGAAATTGTGCTCTTGCCTGTACCAGCAAGACCTGGAAGCCAACAAATTGACGGACTTGAGGGATTGTGAGCCCATTGTTCTATGTCATCGAGAACCTGTACTCGCGTTCCCTCAAGACAGAAAGAGTCGCGTGGATGATAAATATGATCGAAGATATCTCTGGGATCGCTAAGAAGATCTTTCAGCTGCGACTTGACCCTTTCTTCCGCCCTTTCACTAAAAACGTGTCAGACTATGGCAGCACAAAGTGCCCTGGATTCGTACCTGGACTCCAGCTTCATATCGACCATCAAATCATGCAAAGACCTGAGTTGATCTTGGGTTTGGGAGCTATGATGCATCTTACATAGTGAGCCAGCATCATGTAGCTTGTCTTTCGAAACAATGAGATCTTTCATATATCCAGTAAAATCCTCTAGGCGAAAGGCATCTGTGAAGGCCTTTTCTGGTGCTTGCTGGCGACGGAGAGCAAATCCAAGAAACCTTATACAGTGAGACAGCGCATCGATAATTGTCTGTCGTAGGTTTCTATTGATAGGAAGGTCTGTGTAAGCCGCCGAAGCGAGGTAAAGCTCGTGGTAAACGCTGCATTCAAAGACTAGAAGAGTGATTTCTGCGATGCCTTCAACAACCTTGCCTCTTATCTCTTCTCCAGCTGTAAGATTCTGAGTAATATTAGCTTGGATTCATAATACAGACACTAGTCAGGGGATGATATACCAGAAGAAGGAAGCGTACAGCGGCCCATGGGAGGGCAGCGGGGTTGGGATTCGTGCTAACAGCGATATCGCCAACAACAGCGAATCGATTGAGATGCGGGACAATCTTTTCCATTGCTTCAGCCAACCTTTTCTGTGTGCCAGAGCGCTTCATTTCAGTTTCCAGTCTCTTTATCAAGGCTGGTAGGGTCATCGCAGCATCTTCTACCGAAGCTTGTTCCTGAACCTGAATGACTTCTGACAACTTTCCACCGTCTTTCGATGCTTTGGCATTATCAATCGCCTCCTTCCAAAGTTGCTGGAACCGTGCTTGTTGACCTTTGCATTCATCGCCTGTTGTCGATATCGTGTCGCCATGTTTAGCCTTTGAGGCTGAACAACCAACCGAGACATCTTCTGGGAGAGGATCTCTGGTAGCTGCGACATTCGCTGAAGGTACGGACGTCGATGGTGCTGAAGCAGACCGCAAACCACCCGATAATCTTCCTGTGATGTGGCCTCAGTGGTGTGTCCTTACATGGTATTGATATAGAGCCTAGGCGTGCTGGCACAAACCTTGAGAAACGGGCGTGCTTGCAGAAGTGCCTATAGAGTCACGACTTGGTTCTTTTCTTTTTCCAGGGTTGAGACGCCTGATAAAGCCTCTAAATGATGGACGTTTAGGATCCGACATGATACTCCAGCCTACGACTTGTCGCTCAGAGCTGTAGGTTATGAAAACCAGCGCGAGTGAAGTGAAAATCTGGGCTGTATATTGACGCGATTCGCCAGGTCCGTGAGGCTGACAGACAGGCTGACAGGGATGTGAATTCTGATGATCTTGGCAAGCATCATTTTGGGGTAAGGCGGCCAAGGTTATCCAAGTACGGATAATCTATTACTCTTTATCTATTTGACTGAGATTCCGGGTCTCTCATTATTGCTTTCTAGATGTTGAACATGTCGCGGTGCATATCATTGGTATATTCGGAAAACAAGTAATCTGAATTGAAGCGCCAGCTGCCTGGAAAACAACTTGGCGATACCACTAGAAATTTATACCTAAGGAGTGAACGGGAATAGAGGATAAACCCATCAAATCCCCACAGCCGCAGCAAACTAACATCAGACAAACATCAACCATCCTCAACAAAACGAGCGACTACAGTAAGACATCCCCATCCCCCTTTCATTCCACAGAAGATAATGGCGGGCCTACTTCTCAAGACAGACCTGAGAGTAGTAGGTAGCAAAGGTAGTAGCCGCAGCAGCACAGCAGAAGATACTCTCCTGGTTAGCCTTAGCCGCACAAGCAACGCAAGCAGCCACAAAGTTGATAGAAGAAAAGTTTGCGCAAGATCGGCAAGAGCTAGGATGAGGCGCACTGTCACAGCTCCAAGAGTGAACACGGCCAAGAGCAGCTTCTTTGATCTGAGGACAGTTGCGAGCGCGAACCTCAAGATCACGGCTATGAACCTTCTCAGCGTCAAAGGACTCGAGAAGGTTCTGCTCCTTGGAGATGGCGACGATGGGCTCAAAGTACTGGTCAAAGAGAGACTCGGGGATGCAAGCGGTGGGATCGTTGATGTAGGTGGTTGGGATCTCGGGGAGTTTATAGTCACCGGTGGCGTTGAGGTTGGTAAAAGTATGACCGAGGGCCTGGAGATGAGAGAGGGTGATGCACTGGGAGACCTCGCCGACTTTGTAGGTGACCTCGGTGACCTTGAAGGGGGTCTTTTCGAGGGCCTTGTTGGGGGTAGTGCTAGCGAAGGCAGCGGTGGCCAGGGCGGCGAGGATGAGGATGAAGCGAGCCATTATAAAGGACTTTGTTGAGAGTAGAGAAGTGAGCTTGAGTATGAGTGAGGATGTTATGATGGTTGAGTGAGTTGACAATGTGGACAAGAACGCCGTCTTAAATAGTTCCTGTCGCTCACGATGCCCTCGTCTTTGATGCCGAACTTGGTACTCAACAATTTCTCAACTACCGACGACTCTCTCGCAACTTGGTGATCTTCCCATCTTCATCATGACACTCATGAACTCACTCATCGTCGGTCTCCAGTCTCGGCAGTTCATACACGACTGATTCGAAACAACCCATGATATCTTGCAAGCCACAGACTGAACACGAGTTGATCTTCCTCACTCCTATCCTCATCCGCAATAGATTTGTGGATTTGACTCTGGCCCTCATCTGCCGATATTAAATGAGTCGATGGACCAAGTATAACCTGATGTTCTTCTGTTCCTTTTTGGAATATTGCATATTATTAGATCCGCTTTGACTCCGACTTACCCGCGCAAATAATCTGTGCATGTAATTGAACTGTCCCTATAGGTCAGTTATGAAGGTCGTGTTCGGTGTTCGATTGGGCAAATAACCTCACACCGAAACCCCCACGTGGGCTTGATTTTGGGATGCTCTGCGGGCCGCTGTCAGCGACGGCACGTTGCGCTGGCCCTGTCGGTAATACAACGGTCCTTGGAAACACTATACCAAACAAGCTTTTTCTAATGTGAAGAAGGTTTGTAGGATGTCATTGCCTGCATAATAGGCGAACTTCCCCCCACTGCTCATCAGTGAGGCCTCGGGATGATCATAACCAATGAGAAGCTGGCATTTCAACACGAACCTTAGTTCATCACGCTATGGCAAAGAATATGAAGAACTATATTCATTGAACTCTATTATCCGCGTATAGAGTATCGTATGTCTCGGACAACGATGTCCTGAAGCCATTTCAAGTTCATAGGCGGAGATACGAATGGCTTCACGAGAATCCAAGTTTGGAAGTGGAACTTGTGATGCCGGTGAGCCGAATGTGAGATGTTCGGTTCGGCAATTGCTTCAGTAGTGATGAAGTCGTATAGTTGTTGACTTCGATGAGCCGAGTCGCTATCCACCGGACGAGGTTCGCTAGTTGCCTGACGAGACGGTTCTTGAAACAAGGCCATGAGGCATGACTGTTCTTGAGAGTGTATCTCTTGGGGGATCCCGAAATATAAAAAGATCAACTTTCTCTGCTCTTTTTGCAACTCACCACTCATCATCTGCAACACTATTACAACAACTTCTACAGCTCCCAGTCCTCAAAACTCAACCATCTCATCCAAGATGAACTCTCTCAGCCTCATCGTCCTCTTCTTCGGCGCGTAAGTCACAAGCCCTCCGCCTCAAGAACCAAATCTGACCTCTCAGCGTCATGGCCGACACTCACCACAACTGTGGCTGCACCGTCCGCGGCACATACAGACAGGATCTTGGCCAGGCTGCCTGCGCCCTCTGGGGCTCCAACCAGCCGCACACCCACTGGGACGGCTACTCTGTAAGTACCTAGTTCACGGAATCACAGAGCATGTAAGCTGATTATGTAGTGCGTTGACAAGGGCTACGGCCGCGGTATCGACGGTGCTCCCTGGGAGACTACCTGCAAGCAGGCCTGGGATATCAACTTTGGCGGCAACAAGGACGATGCTTGGGGCAAGTGCTGGCACTAACCTGACTGATGCCAATCTTTGGGATCAGTGCTTCTTTGGCTCGGGATGGAGATCGTGTGACTTATTCTTTTCTGCCTGCCAATAACCACATGGCTTCTTGTTACTTTAGAAACTATGTAGCACTCTTTTAGTCTTGCCATGAGCTCATGACAAGGAACTTGCAATCGATTTTCCTTTTGTGCGATGATTACCTTGCTCGATTGGTTTGACATGATAAAAGGTGTCTACGTGACTGAAAAATTGCGATAGAAACCCAGTCAAGTATCAAAGCCATATTCTATTCAGCACCTAACATAAGAAAACCCTAAATGTGCATGTACCTGCGAAGAAAAGTTCTTTTCCAGAATGTCAAAGAATACAAAGCCAAGCTTATAGCCCACCATCAAAGTTGCATCCCTACTCGTCCTTGGCGGGATCGAAGCCAGGGCACTGATCACCAGCAGCCTCACCAAGCTTCTTAGTAAAGCTGTCATCCTTGTCCCAGAACTTAGGGCCAACACCACCATTCCAAGCATCATAGAGGTAGTCTCGAAGAGATCGGCCGTTGACAACAGGCCAGTTGTCCCAGCCAACAAGGTTACCGATGAACCACTGACCGGTGTAGTTCTCAATATTGTCATCGGCTTCGTTGGCCATGCGCCAGCAGTGAGTGAAGCCACCATCCTTGTGGTAGACGACCTTGGCGCGCTGGCCGTCGAGACGGGGAGTGTTGGTGGCGTGTTCGTAGCCGCCATGGCATGAGGGGGCGACGCGCTTGACATCTTCGCCTTGAACGAATACGACGATGTTCTCCCAGTCGTGGGTGTGACCGTTACCGCCGCCAGCAGCGTTGATAGTGCCCCAACTAAAACTTGGTCAGACAATGATGTTGAAGCGATGGTGAAGTGAACTTACGAAGACTGATCCTTCTCAAAGTAGTACTCATACATAATAGCGCACCAACCATTGTTGCAGCGCTTTCGGCTGTAAACATTGTTGTTCTCCAGACGGTTTGGCTCACGGCAATCAGCAGCAGGACCCTTGAAGTAAACGTCCTTCTGGCTGAGACCACGGTTGGTGTTTCCGTCCTTGTCGATGGCGGAAGTGTAGTAGCAGCCGTCCGTGTCAAAATCAGTGACAGGCTGGAACTTGTGCTCGATCTCGTGAGCTCCGTCGTCAAGACGGCCCATGAGAACTCGCTTGGCGTGCTTGAGGGGTCCAGCTTCGACGCTGAGAGCGCCGGCGAGGACGGTTGCGATTGTGAAGGCGTGCATGATGGCGAAGAGAAGATGAAGTCGAAAAGAGATCGGAAAATTGAAGTCAAGAAGAAGAGAGGAGAGAGTGTTGTGAATCGATGGAGTGATGATGAGATGAGATGGTAGATTTGTGAAGGCAGATGAAGGCTCTTATATACGTGGTCTGTGACACGATTGAGAGGTTAAAAGATACTTTGAAACTTCAACCTTACGACGGATAAGCCTTGATCAGAATGCCCTCGCCCAAGTTGAAGCCCATCATGACATCAAACAGCGATTTCTCATCTCATCTTCCAAAAATGAAAAGGATCGTGAAGGATTCGCTATACGAGTAGGATTCAACATCTTAGCCAATAACTGAAGCCAAATCTATTTCGATGATCTCACTGCATACATAAATTTCATGCACCAGTTCAGCTCGTTCCAACTAAACGCCCAAACCGCCAAGGCGCAGCATCAGCTCAGACCAATCACACGAATTTCGCACCCGTGCCTTAATTTTAAGCTTAGCGGATCTTATCTGCTTAGCCACAACGATCGCAGATCTGACCAATCAAATGTCTGCCGGTCCTATTTTAATCTCGGGGGTAAGCCTTTCCTTGAAACATGCAGGATTTGACTAGCATTATTCTGGAAAGCATGCTCGTGTTGTTGGTTGGGGGCTGTGAGGCGTTTTTGATGAAACCAGCCTTCTTTTTGATGGCGGATGAAAGCATGTCAGCTCTAGGTTTCATGTTTAGAGATACTTTGGTCGGGTGGTGGTTTGTGCGGTGGGGAATGTAACTTTGATCAGCGCGACTAAATGAGAACTGGTCATGTTGGGCTATGAGAAACATACTGGTGGCTTTGAAGGATGAAAATTATCTTATCAAGAGCCTATCAGGATTAAGATCCAGGCAAACTGTCCATGCCACGGCTGACAGAGGCCAGGAATTTGCACGTGGTTGAGATTGAATTATTCGATTATTGTTTCTATCATGATCTCATACTTATTCCCTCGTCTCATGTATGTTCTCGTTCGTCGTGCTTGAAGAGCCTTGAGTAGTATCTGAATTTAGTGAAGCCTTGATGAAACTATGCGTCAAGTTCATCGTGATGAAAATGAGCGTTGATGAAATTAGAGTAAGCGGGCACGAGATTGACAGTAAGCGCTGATGGAGAAATACCCACTGGGCTGTGATTAAACTGGGGCGGGCGTGGGGTCCGAGCCGCTTGAGGTCATACTTCAGGGTAACTTTGAGCTTTTAGATCCATAATGCAATTTGAAGTAGTTGCCATGATGAAAATAAAGATGCAACTCAAAGAATTATCATATTGAACAAATAACCCCGCCCTATGATAAACAAAAAAGAACCCGGTGTCGATGCATCAAAAACGTGAGTGGTGAGATGTCTCTGATGGGGAATCTCTAGCCATTGGATGATTGTGACATAACGCAATGGTTGTTGAATGTATGGAAAGAACGACGCACACTCATGAGTGCTAACATTTGCTTATTACCCTTAAGGACCTAAGAAAAATATCGTGAACAGGCCAGCCAGTCTTATCATGACGCGGCGGAACTATCCTAAGTAGGAAGGGGTATCCTTGATCCAGGACATGATGAAGGGACGAGAGACCGGCCAAGTAACTTCATCTGCATGAGTCTGGAGCAGGCGTTCTGCGTCTTTATTATGGGTTTCTATCGTTTCTCAAGCCATCAGCGGAATTAGGGTTCCCATTCAGCCACGTAGTAAACTTTTGCAAAACCATCCCGAGATGCGATAACTTATGCTTCTCTTCATCTGGCATCTCCGCCAATGTCAGACCGGTCCCGTCAGGTTGAAAGCACGTCTGCCATCCATGTCGCATAACACCTCCTGCAGGTACAACGGTACCGTCAATTCGTCCCTGAAACAGCACAGGCTCATGGCCAGGACCTTGACAGTATCCTATCGTCGCCACAGCTTCAGCGGTTTTGTCTGAGAAGCCGGTTAGTAAGTGATGTAGCTTTTCGGGTCCTAAGGCTTCGAGGAAGAATTTTATGTAAGGTTCTGGCACGCCGTTCATCGCATTGAAGCAAAGAGCTGTATCATCCACGACGACTGGACCACCGACCTGCCAAATGTGTCAGTCTAAATCGTGGTATGTGGAAGATATCTCACCATCTCTGCGGCTCTGCGACATTTTGCGATTGTGATTTCTTCGATCGATCCTTGTATCTCAGGCAAATCGAGAGATTGATTGCGAACGATAATTCGAGAGTGGCCGAGGATAGCCTTGATATCGGCTATTTAATTAGCATTACCAGTGATGAGGTTGATTTCAGTCATCATGGCGATGTTCAAATTACTGATGTTTTTGTTGCGAAACCAATTGATATAAGTGCTTTGACTGGCTGACGGGTATGTTTCATCAAGCTAAGCGGCTTATCTGACTCCAGTACCGGGCCGACCCACTAAGCACTGTACTCCACAAGCGATGATAAGAGGACGGTTTGGGAACTTCGTCTTCGCTAGACATGAGGGCGTAGCAGCTGCTTGTTTACTCCATTCTTTTCCGTGCAAGTCTAGTATGAACTTCGTTGACTTTGTTCTCCAGGAGCTCTCGGCCACAAGCATCAAACTACGATAAACGTGTATCTCTGAATCTAGGCGACAAAATTTGAAGAGGCCGTGCCTTTATTAGTCTCAGAAGTTGATACGATTCTGTACAATGAGTAGTAGAGAGCACTATGTTGTCGGAAAAGGCGATAAACAGGAGAAAAATATCGTCAATTCAGTATTAACTGTGCACAGAGCAATCTCATTTGCAATAGCTCTCTGTAAACCAGAGGATTTCGGAAGCCAGATCATGCCAAATCTAAGTTGTTATCCCAGATGTGTTATTTGCAGTTGATGGCTGAGAGCTTAAATCAGCAGACAGAACTTAGCAGAAAAGAGCGGACGTAAGAATGTAGGAAAGCATCAAATCGCAGCCTGGAAAGGAGTGTGTATGCTCCAGGTATGTGCTGTAAAGAATATAGAAGGAAAACCAAGGCAATAAACGAAACATATATCCATGCCCGATGGTGAAGTGAAGGTAAGGTAGAATGTGTCCGATAAAAGAAGGTTGAACGTGTTACATCGAAAGCCGAGTAGGCTTTGGAGCACCCTGAATAAGCAGCGACACTTTTGTAAGAACAGTACTTGCCATTTCAGCCAGTTTTTCCTTGATCCAAGCGAGAACTTCCCAGATCTTATCCCAAATCTGCCAAAGCTTTGCTTGAAGGAGATCCCAGACACGATCCCAGGGAATAAAGTATACCATGCCGTAAGCGGCAACTGCTGAGCCGATTCCAGCAGCACCAACGGCTCCGAAACCACCTACTGTAGCATACCCAGCGGCCATATATAGTCCGCAAGGGCCTTTGACCATGATACCCCCAGCACTCATCCAGAAGCCGCTGGTAATGCCAGCTGCGCCTGCACCAGCTGCCATGACTGTAGCTAAGAAGCTCTTCCACTTCTGGAACCACATTTCTGTGCCATCAGCGCAGCTACTAGATGAGCCTCTGGGGGTGCTACTGACTTCTGCGTCTTTCAGCTCCTGAACACGTAGCATGGTGTTGTATTTCTCATCATGTGAAAGATTAGGAGCTTCTCTGGGCTGCTGAAGAACCCGAAGGTCTTCCTGTGAACAGTCACTGAGGTCAAAGTTGCAGCCCTCGAAGTGGGTCAACTCCTTGTTACCCTGCTGGAGCTGGAAAGGGCGAGTGTCCCACTTGAAGGTTTTGAAACCACAGTAGGTTGAGGAGGTTCCGATCCGAAGTGCATCTGGTCGCCCGCCGGCTCCGCAAGGCCTGATGAAGACTTTGTCGACAAAGCCTTCGATGTTGTATGTCAACTCAGTGACTGTAGAGCTCACAAGAAGATGCAAAGTCTTGAAGGCTTTCTTGGCGACGATGCTGTTAGTCATAGCGCTTCCCAGATGCTCTTGGAGTTGGTCTTGGGTGGTGACTACGACGGATGATCCTGAAGTCCAGTCAGAAACATCGTTCATTATATCATAGCGGCGATGGCTTAGCCATATCGGCGGGAGGGACAGAGATAGGGTCTTAGATGCTGATCGCAGGAGAAATATCATAAACTGACTTACGAATTTTCTTCTTCTTGACCTTATCATCAATAAGCTTTCTCATAGCCTTGCGCTGCTCTGGTGCTACAAGAGCAAGGACGAGTGTGCTAGAGTTCCCCTCGGTGGCCTTTACATCTTGCCACAAAGACGTGTTCTCTTGGTGGTAGGTGTCTTGTTCAGAAGCCTTGACAACTCTGTTGCTAGGCTTGCTTGCGGACTTGGAGGAGTGCTTGTGAGATGAGGATGAGGATGAGGACGAGGAGGACTTTCCATGCTTTCCTCGATGGGCAGAGGAACGGGACGAGTTGGAAGGCATTGTGCAAGGGAAGGTTGGATGCTAAGCAATGGCTGATGAGTAGACGTCTGTGAAGATTGAAAGAAGAAAAAAGAAGGTAAGCTTTGGAAGGTGGCAGACCTCGAATTTATAGGAAAATTGTCCGACTTGTGTACCTCTCTGGTGTCAAGTCTCTGACTTTGACCTCATAATCATTATGCATATCCTTTCTCTCTCGTTATTGGGTTTGAGTGATTGATATCATGAGCTTTTTGCACATGCAATATTCGGGTTGTGGAGGTTTTGATGCATGAGTGACGGCTGACGTTAAGCTTAACAGTGTTTGTCCCATACAAGCCATAACAGAACTACTTGGCTGTCTCTGGTTATCGCTGAAAAAGTGCTACCAATAGGACGTGCGGACACCAAGCCCACCAGCCAATCAACCAAAGTCATCTCCACTGACCACTTAGTGAAGTCCAATGATGTTCTGGATCAGGCACCCTTGTTTGCTGTAGAGGTTGGTCAGCTGGTCAAGCCATGC
Source organism: Fusarium dlaminii (assembly GCA_013186775.1). NCBI lineage: Eukaryota > Fungi > Ascomycota > Sordariomycetes > Hypocreales > Nectriaceae > Fusarium > Fusarium dlaminii. Next base: position 567,304 of record JAAOAL010000052.1, on the reverse strand, counting down.
ATTACCTCCACTCTTGTGTGACAATCTTGCTTATGGCTGGGATCCGTACATCAAGGCGATATGCCCCGTAATCCTATGGAAAGGCCACCGTCTCTCATGTCGCTAGCCCTTGATTCCGAGCCATCCCACTGAGGAGAGTCAAAGCCTTCAGTTCAGACCGCCGAGAAAAATCAATACAAGCAAAATACCACTCAAAATGGCACATAATCACCCAGGAGAATCGGCGTATTCCAGAGAGCAATGGCAGGCTATACACCCGATGTTTCGCAATATATACATCGATCAAGGCTACAGCCTGGAGAAGACATTGATGGTACTGGAGTTGATCAACAATTTTAAAGCAACGTAAGTGGCCTTTGTGACGCTAATAGTTGAGAAAGAATGATTTATAACATAATTCTGCAGCAAAGAAGCATTCAGAAACCAAATAAAGAGATATTGGGGGGATTGTGCAAAGAACAACAGAGTAGCTCGTGGAAATCGAACAAGACCAAAGAGCATTGCGGCAATGTTTCCTGACTTACCAGAATATATAGCTGGCTTAGCTATTGGTGCTGTTCCTCGGTCACTGCCCTTTCAACGCTTCCAAAATCATTTTCAGGTGCTTCAATCACTTGACAAGTACATTAAAGGCTTCTTTGACACCTCACCTTCACGACTTGCGCAACAGAACGACGGTACTATCCAAGATGCAAACGGTGCGGAGAAGGAAGAAAGTGAACAGAAACCAGCTATTAGTGGCAGATGGTGCCGTGCTTTGAGCCTTTGCCAAGAGATCTCGATACTGCCTCGGAAGAAAAGGGATTTCATTGTTTCGAGCAGCCTCGTCAAGGACAAGGTTAGCAAAAAGGTTTTCAAGCAGAAAGGTATACAGGAAATGCAGGAAATTATCACAAAGATCCTAAACGAAAAGGTCTTCACACGGCTGGAGGTGAATGAGAAGGAGTCTACCCCCAAGGACCTACCTGCGCTATGGAGCGTTTGTCGCCTCTTACGTGGGCTTTCATCTCAACTCGGCTATCCCGAAGATTCTCAGGCTTTGTTGATGAGACTCTTTCTTAACGAGCTAAGAGAGGCTTTCACTCGCATAATTCAAGGTTCCAATACCGAGATGGGCCGCGCTCTTGAACTTGTCCAGGACATCCCGCTGGCGGATCTCAAAGAAATTGCAACTTTAAGCTGCCTCTGCTCAGCTAGAGCGCTATCAAGTAGACTTGAGCCACATGATCCAGTTGTCCTAGAAGCCTGGGCAGACTACTACCAGCATCATGACAGAAGCAAGTTGAAGAAAGACGTGTTCCTTGCCCACTACAAGATAGCTTATGAAGAAGCAAGAGCTCGTTATGAAACTACAGGAGATGGGTTGTATGATGAAAGAACACTCCTTATCCTCATCAATTATAGCTATGCCGCTCACTACATCTGTCACGAAGAGGATTTGGCCAGCCAGCTTTCGTCAGAACTCTGGGAGCAGACGGGTGCTTTGCTTGCCGAGGAGGATCCACCAAAGTCCTGGTCGGTTAAAGTCCAAGGAATGGCCCAGGCAGCCAAGATACAAGCTTTGCTTTGCTATGGAAAGCATGAGAAGAAGTTCAAAAGCTACGAGGATCTTCGGAAAAACATACATAAGGACAGTCTCGCTAACACACATGCCCAAAACCGGTATCATGACGAGGTTCTCCAAGAAAGAGAAAAATGGCGAGGGATAGTCTGCTTGCCCCCTTATGATATGGAGACCCAATTTTCATTTGGCATACAGGAAGTAGTTGGAGAATTGACTTTGAGCCTTGACTTAGGCTTTCAACTCTTGGCAAAACAACTGTACAACCTCTTCAAGTCGTTGCTAGAGACCGAGAATCTGACAATGGAGAGATTGAAGGTAGCCGCCACGAAGCTGGACGCTAGCAATGACCAGGACTGTCAACTCTTGGCAGCAGGACTGTACGAACAGCTGGACTCCATCATATCTGCCTGTCGCAGAGATTTGAATAGTATTATTAGGTCTGTCGAGGTCCTGTTTAGGAAAGCAGAGGATTCTCCCCTCACGGAGATGGAAGAGTCTAACCTGAAACGGTACCTGGCGACTAAGAGGCAAGAAATAAGAGCTCAAGGGAAAGAATGCCGCCTCAAAGCAAAAGCACTGAGAGGATTGGTTGTTGATTTTGATAGCTTCGTCCAGACTTGAGGGTTTGTTTTCTCAAGCGGCTCCCTGATGTATTGGAAAGTTCGATATAGTTCTCCTCTCTATGGTGAACATAGAATTGACCATATGCGATACTTCTGATTGTAAATCAACTTTCAACCTTCCAGCTCATGTCGCTGTGTCTGTCCATTCGTCTCGACAGGCGAATTAGCTGCCGGTAAGTCAGCAGCACCCCGACTACTGTCCAACTCTTGCAACCCGTTCTGCTTCGAACTGTCGGCTGAAAGCTCAGCTTTGCCCCATTGCTTCGTAGCTCCTACGTCGCTGTTTTGTGGAAGATGTTTACTGGCATTTCTCTTCCGACGACGTATCCATAGCCAAACACCGACAAGAGCCACTATGGCAGCAACTCCACCGACTACACCACCAACGATAGCCCCAACTGGTGTTGGCGATGAGTTGTCAGGGTATGAATCGAATTTGGGGCCGTCTGTTGACCTTGGTGTCGATGACATTGAAGCTATTTTAGTCAGTAACAACATTTTCAGCATACAACATAGAGTGTAATTTTACCAAAGAGCTTTTCTACGTCACTGTTGTCCGACTCAAATTCATCCCTGGTTCATGTCAATAGAGAGCAAATCAAGGAAACCAGCATACATACCCCCTCTGATACCAATCTCGCACAACCTTTGGTGATTCGTAATCCTCAGCTTCCGCATCATACTCATTAGACCAAGTCAAACTCGGCAAGTCGAGAATGCCGATTCCCTGAGTCCAAGGATCCTTGTCCTTCCAACCTTCGTCTTTGCCCCAATTATTCCCACCTATGCTTAGCATCTGACGCTTTCCAACAAGAGCACATCCATGCAATCCTCTTTTTGGACCATCAACTTCCGCCTTGAATCACTTGAAGGCCGGAAGCGATAAAACACAGACATCACCGATGGCCTTTGTCTTGTCATTCCACGTGTTCCAGCCTCCGTAGATGTATCTATATCAGGTCAGCTGAACCGAATATTAGAAGCCAATATTGCAGCGTATATATCGTATGTATTGTTTGGGCCTTGTACTCCGACAGAACAAAAGTCAACTCTAGGATCTGGAGAGACCCCTGACGTTTGCTGGTAGTACCACTGTTTGGAGCTGGGGTCGAAAATAGTAATGTTGGTGAAGGACACTGGCTCTGACGTGTTTCTGAAAGCGGGCATCTTGACCTTTGCACCGCCCATAAAGATTAATAATCCTGATGAACCGATGGAAGGTATACAGGTAGCCCTTCCGGACCAAGTGGCGTAGTCCAGTGCTTTCGTAGACTCGTTCGTCCACTTCTGGGTCGTCATGTTGTAAGTCAGCAGCCCGTCAAGTGGTCGCTAAACATAACTGCCGTCGGTGAACCCCTCATCAGTCCTACTTTCGCCATAGCCACCGAGATGGTATCCGACGCCGTGGCAATTGGTGTAGGCTCCTCTCATAGTTCGATACAGAGAGCTGAACAATGTGTCGTCATCGGGGTAATGAGTTGACCAACTCCCCTTGCCATCATCAGCCCTAAAGGCATACAAGTGGTGGTCTCCAGCTGATGATGTATTCTTATAAGATCCTTGACCGCCCCGCGAGTAGATCATTGATCGTTCCTCGTCAACCCAAAGAGCGGGTTGTTTCAGTTATGGCGATGGTCCTTTCTCACTCTCTTGGAAGGCAACTGTATCGTTTGTCCAAGATTCATCTAGCGGTATCGAGAGGGTAAGACTGACTGCTCGGTGTTAGTATTACCCGCGGTATTGATGGTGGTTGCTTTACCGGCTGTTGACCGTGAGTCGTCGAGGTCGGAACTAACCTCTCCGCCGTCAATTTAAACGTAGTCATCAAGGACAGCAACTTGGCATTCGGGTGAGTTACTGAGAAGGTCATTCAAGATGTTTGCTTACCGGACAGTAGCGATCGTCGAATGAAGTCATAATTGGCTGGTAATTGTGCTGATCCCTTGGAGCTCTGTCGCGTTTCGAGTTCTGCCGCGCAGCATAGGGAAACGAGACAAGAGACAACTGCCAGTCTGTCAATAGGCCCCCTCATTGTGATCAGATGCATAGGGCTGAATCGTCCCTCTGTCAAGACATGTACAAATCTGCAACTCATGTGTGAAGACGAAGCTTCTGCCAGAAGAAAGGACAAAATTAGAAGTCAGTCAGTGTGTTGGAATGGAGTGCGAGATGACTGTTGGTGCGAGGGGAAATTAAAGGATGCTATTTGGGGGCCGTTTTTGGCGTCAGGTTTCTGTTGGACAGCTCAGACCATTTTTGCAAAACACTGCCTGTCAAATTGCAATTCACATGCGGGTGAATCCTTTGATGATGGAACCCCGGAAAATGTCAAAAGAGTTTAACCCTTAAAAGGAATTCCTCTGCATATCATTTGTAGTCTTGGTAATTTTCTAAAACGCGAGGCGATCTTGAATTATCTCTCCTTGTATATTTGTCTTGACTGGGGACAACGGGGTGTATTCCAGCTTAAGCGCCGGTTTGATGTTTCAATCCCGGTAGAGCTGGCCAATCTGCACACCGTAAGCACTAATGTCTTGGCTTGTAACCTTCAGTTAAGCATGTTCTCCCATTCAAATGAAATCGTAATCAGAATATAGAGTGACATTCTTGTGAACGCTGCTGCCTGTCTGTTGAAGCCTGCCATAGGTGGTAATGAGTTGATCAACCCCCAACGCATCAAGATTGAGGGGCATGAAAACGGTCGTAAACCATGCATTCTCCCCGAACGAAGGCATTTCCTCCCCTCTTCATCCTACCATCCCGTCAGAAAGGCTGAATTCCCCTCAGAAACATGGAAAAATGTTGTCGATTCGCAGATTCCCGACCGCAAATACCCTTCCCAGTGACTTTCCCCAACTTCAAGATCATGGTGTAGGAGCAATCAGAGCCGTTTGAGCGCAAGCAGCAGAACAAACTCCGAATGCGCTGTTGCAAGCTGCAATCGTAGCTGGGGCCGTCGCTCCAGCGGTAGCTCCCCAGGTCGCGCCGCCAGCAGCATAGCAAGCCATCGCGACAGAGGCGCATCCCGCCTGACAGACGCCGTACGCGATCGGACCTGCGACCGCGGTCGTTGAAAAAGAGGTGATAGCGACAAGGAGATGGAGGGGCTTCATCTTGAAGATCACTGTTATAGCGCGTGTTTGTCGTCGTTCTTGATACTATGTGTCGTGAGTAGCTAGGGTACTGTCGTCTTCTCTTCGTTCGTGTAAGACGATCGACTTCAGAAGTTTAGATTTATGAAAGCTCTAAAAGTTGTTAACCATCATTTTCCATCGATTTTATCATCGGGCGGGGTAAGTGGCCGGCCTCCCGCGTAAGATCACGTCATGTAACACATCAGGCTGACACTGTCATCAGTTGCAGCCTCACTTGATTCACTGTTCATCCAGGGCGCGTATGGCGCACTGATAGCCGAATAACTTCAATTGAGCAGAAATCCAATAGCAGATGAGCATATTTCTAATTGAATATACTGTATTGCTAAAGCTAAGGTCTTTCATCTTGCAAAATCAAGGTGTAGGCGCAAACAACGCGACCTTCTCACAAACCGCCGAGCAATTCCCAAACACATTATTGCAGGCAATAATGGTCGGCGGAGCGGTTAAGACGATGCTAGTTCCCCAACTTACACCGGCCGCTGCATAGCAAGCCATGACAATGGAAGAGCAGCCGGCTTGACAGCTCGCATATGCATGCCTGCGGCCCAGCAGATACACCAGCGAAAAACAAAGCGGCCACAGCGACAGTAAGTTCAGGCTTCGTTGATTCAATGAGCCCTATGATTATGTACTAGATCTGAAGCGTTCGGGCGACACTGAAGTATCTGTAAGCCTTACGTTGAGCTTTGGTCTGGATGAATGATGAACTCTGCGGTATGAATATGGGAAGAATCTAAGGTTGAATGATTCGTTTTCTGATGAGAAAATGACAAACCTTTTAACGGATATCCAAGGCCCGAGATCATGTCCCCTGTGCCGTCTATATACTACACAATGTGATGGGGGTAGTCGACAATGGTCGGCCTCCCGCTTTGAAACTCGTCATACACAGTAAGAATTAACTTGACCCAGCCAACCACTGGCAAAGTATGCGTGGCAAGGAACATCATGAGATCATTTATCGTGTAGGATTCCTCATTTTAGCCATTCATAATCTCATCAGTGTCGCTACGCTACCAACAGCCGACTCTGTCATATCATATTCGAGCCGATACTGATCTTATGAGGATCCTGCAGGCGAGAGTGGCTTTCTACCATAGACAAAGTAGCTAGTCATAGAGTCAGCACTACATCATCGAATCAGCTTTAGTCGGCACTTACATAGGCCAATAGGCATGAATCCTGGGGTTCTGCAAATCCTTTCTCACATGCGCACAAAACACCCTCGTCTCCTCAGTCGACCAACCAAGCCCTCTTGTAAAATACGCCAACGACAGCCCATCCAGTCCCCCAGCAATATTTGCACAAGCCCACGCTCCCAGCTCCTTGAACTTCTTATCTCTCGGCCACGGATTCGTCGGCCACTTGTGCTGAACCTCGACGATATCAACGAACCCCGCAGCAGCGAGGTAGTTCTTATACTCTGTTGTCGGAAACACAGGACGGCCGAGGTTCTGACCGGCTTCGAAGCAGGACCTGCACCACTTGGAAAGGTAGCTTTCTGGGTGGAGGGTTCCGTCGTCGGAGCGTGCGGGGAGGGACATGTCTTGGAGTTCGAGATAGCCGCCGGGCTCGAGGTTGTCGAAGGCGACTTTGATGATTTGTGGGAAGTCGGTGAAGCAGCCGAGCATCATGCGGGCAAAGATGAAGTCGAACTTTTGGGTCCAGGTCCATTCTTTTTCAAGGTCGTCTATTTCGAAGCTGACGTTTGGTGGGACGCTGAGACGCGATGTCAGTATTTTATCATGCGGTAGAATGCCAGAGGCTTTGCGTACAGAGCTGGTTGAATTGGGCTTAGGTCAACGCCGATGACCTATAAAGTCAGTAAGATGAAGCAAGCTACGCGACAAAGACTTAGGTACCCGTGCTTGAGGGTTCGCATCCGCTGGAAATAAAGTACTGTCAGTGTATGTTGACTGCGCCTGGGTAGTTCACTTACCATAGTCAATCGCCCATGAGCCAGTGCCAGTTCCCATATCCAGAACACGTTTCTCGCCTTTCGCTTTAGGACATACAGCAAGATCTCCATCCAGCGTTCGAACATAAAGCTCGTGTTGTAAGTCTACTCATGTCAGCATTGCTCCATCATTATAAGTCACGCCATACCTAGTCTTTCATTCTCTTCCTTTCATTCAATCAGTAACATTCAGTATGCAAAACACCCGATCCGGTATTGAGTCTGTTGATCAAACTTACTTCGTCATTCGGCAGGACATATTCTACGACTTGTCAGTTTTTTGCTCCTGATCGGCACGAGATTATCTTACTCCCGCTACTCAAAGCATGATAGCTGCGACCATTTTCCTGTCGATAAGCCAAAATGCTCGATGAGATTGAAACAACCGAAGGCTCTACTTCCTGCACATGATCAAAATACGTTATTTTGAGGCTCCGTCAAAGCGTAAAGTGACCCATGACAAAAGCGAGTCATTGAAACATACCTCGCCAATTGAGGAATCGGCATCGTCGTCGTCACCTGCAGCCTGTGCACGTCAAATCAGACCCCGCTCATGCACAAGGATAGAGTGGTAAACCAATATCTCACGATAGAATCTTGAATTTGGATGACTGGCTCTGGGGGCGGAGTGTTACCCTCGTGCTGGGAATCTTGAAGTGCCATCGTCGATGGGGCCAAAGTGGGATTGAGCTGTGGATCACGGAGAATTGATTGAAAGCAACGCCCCCTCTTTCTTTATTTATTGTGCCGGGCCGTTCCTTGCGTAGCGTGATGGGCTTTTCTGGATCGGAGCGTGGCGTTACTGATGTTCCGCCAATTGATTTGGACGGGGATGGCTTCTGAAATGCGCCATCGATGTGTAGAATCATATCCATTGGGGGTCTTGGTCCGCTGTTGGCGATACAGCTCCACTAACTGGCTGCTGCACTGACTGGACGTAGCGAGGTTAGGGCCATTGTGCTGCCTGACATGAGTGGTTTTTGTCGATGTCAAGCTCTGTAGCGTTAATGCGCCTTCAAATCAACATGATCTGATTGGACAAAGTCCGGTGAAGTCCTACGCCGTTACAGGGTATCTTGATCTCCAACGGCGTCGTCGGCTGATTAGTCTGATTAGCCAATTGCTCTCGAACGAAATGGTTTCTCTTCCTTCGCCCGCTCATCACGGTTTGATGCACTGCTCAAGCACCATTCACAATGAGCGCTGAAGGCGATACCTCTGCAGGCTTTCTGCGCGATGTCTGGCAAGGCGTTGCCGACCATCCTCGGGCCGTCGTTGCCACAGCGGTCCTTGGGCTAGTGGTTCTCTTCGTAGCTGACACGTTGCTCACCTGGTACCGACTATCACATGTTCCCGGTCCATTTTGGGCGGGGTTCTCCAAAGCTTGGATGGTGAGACAATCCTTCAAGGGAATTCAACCTTATGCGATTCAACAAGCCAATGAGAAATATGGTATGATCTAAATTTCGCTCTAGAAAGAGTAGCTAACTCTATTTCCAGGATCCCTCGTGCGCATTGGGCCAAATGAGCTGGCTACGGATGATCCCAAGCTGCTCAAACGCATGATGTCAAGTCGCTCTGCTTATACAAGAGGACCATGTATGTGATATCGTTGATAGTCAATGTATCATTGTATCAATGACTGACCGGATCAGGGTATAACGCTCTTCGTTTTGAGCCTGGAAAGGATAACCTCTTCTCCATGAGAGATGATGACGCCCATGCAAAGCTGCGCAACAAGATGGCCGCTGGTGTAAGTCCCATCGCCTTAAAAATTTTTGCAACAAAAGTATTAAGTAGTTTTACAGTACTCTGGCAAAGAAAACGAGTCCCTCGAGCGAACTATTGATGAGCATATCGCCAAACTCATCAACCTCCTGGAAACAAAGTATCTCTCAACGAACAAAGACTACCGCCCGGTGGACTTTGCTCAAAAGATTCAGTTCTTCACTCTAGATGTCATCAGCGATCTTGCATTTGGTCAAGCATTTGGGTACATCGAGCAAGACGATGATGTCTTTCACTTTATCAAGATCACAAAGTCTTACTTCCCTGTCACGTTGATCATGGCAAACATTCCATCGCTCGTGTCTCTGCTGCACTCCAAACTCTTTAGTAGCGCGTTGCCGAAGGAGAGTGATAAACTTGGCTTTGGCGCTTTCATCGGGTGAGTCGCCTTGTATGACAATATTATAGAAAACTGACCTTTGTAGCGTTGCCAACAAGAAGGTCGCAGAGCGATTTGCACCAGGTGCTGAATCTCATCCAGACATGCTGGGATCTTTCATTCGTCACGGTCTGACCCAGGAACAAGCTTCGCGAGAGTCTCTTCTCAACGTCGTCGCTGGAAGTGATACTTCAGCAACTACAATCCGCCTCATTATGCTCAGTCTCCTAAGCAATCCCATTATGTATCTCAAACTCCAAAAGGAAATCGACGAAGCAATCAAGGCTGGAAGTATCTCATCACCCATCACTGACGCCGAAGCCAGAAAGCTTCCCTATCTTCAAGCTGTTATTCAAGAAGGTCTTCGCATCAAAGCCCCTGCGGCTGGCCCGCTGTTCAAGCAAGTTCCACCTCAAGGCGATGAGATCGATGGAAAGTTCATCCCCGGAGGTACACAGATTGGGCAATCGCCTTTCGCTGTTTATCACTCCAAGGAGATCTTTGGTCAAGATGCGAGTCTCTTTTCCCCCGAACGATGGATCAATGCGGATCCTGCGAAATATGAAGCTATGGCCGAGGTTGTCAGTCTTGTGTTCTCGACTGGAAAGTATCAGTGTCTTGGTAAACCGGTTGCATTTATTGAGCTGAACAAGATCTTTGTTGAGGTGAGTTTTGACTGCGTGATGGGAAGACTTGAGACTAATTACGCCTGACAGTTGTTGCGACGATTTGACTTTTGTATGGCTCGCCCTGAAAGACCTCTTCATATCATGAATGCTGTAAGCTACCTGCTCGAATTTTACATTGTGATTACTGACTGGTGACACAGGGGATTTGGCTAATCGAAGATTTCCCTGTTCGCATTACACGACGTGAGGTTTAAGTCCACTAATCTGCATATTTATAACTCATACCAACCTAGCATTGGAGTTAATTATCCGCCTGTTTGTCACGGACAAAGCTGTTGATCATGTACCGGGTGTAAAATCAATGTAGTTCACAGTTATGTCGTGAAGAGTATGACGATCAAGTTGTTTACCCTGATGTGTTTTTAGTGTCATTATTTTTCGCTTGAAAGGAACCATGATTGGCTCGAGGTTCTTGGCGCTCTAGATCTGCATGAGGGCTCTATCTATGAAATCTAACGTGAGGCTAGTACCTGGGCTATTGACCAGCTGAGGCTAATTGTCAATAGCGTGAAGCCTCACTCAGCCAGCTGTCGCATGGACAATAAACCCCTGACGAAATGTGAATAAAAACATTGGATCCGCCTTTCGCAATTGCATGATTCCTTTTGAGCTCTAGTCTCTCTTTCAATTCAACCTTTGTCACTCTTTATTGTTACAAGAATGCGCCTTCATCATCCTTTTCGCGTTTGGTCTTGCGACTGATGTTGCAATGGCCAGTGTGTGCAAACCTCGATCTTCTGCTAGTTCTAGTGAGTTTCCTTCTTGAAATATATTTGTGGGTCATTTTTAATAGAGAAAAGGTGTCGTGTCTCTCGAGAGTGTGACTTCGACCATTTCTACTACTGTCCAAGCTGAAACAACGACTGCTACTTCTGCCGATCTGTCGACTACTCTCACGTCTAGCATTGATGATGAGACTACAACTGAGACTACAGAGACGGCCACTACCACCGAAACATCCGTAACTGCCGGTTTCTCAACTACTATTGAAACAACAGGTACTACAGAGACCGCCACGACTGATGTCACAACCAGTGCTCAAGCGACGACCACTGAGGCCACTTCGTTTGCTGAGACAACAACAGCCGATGCCACCACCGCAACCGCAGATACATTCGTCCCAATCCCAACATTCAACGTCCTCGCTATCGGCGCGCAAGTCGACGGCCGAAAGCTCAGCGGCCAGATAACAGCAGGCTCAAACATGGGATGGAACCTCGAAGGCGCAGCGCCGAACCTCATATTCTCCATCGACTCCGACACAAACAAAGTCAGGGAACGCAACGGAAACTGTCTGTGTCTCCAATACACCGAAAGAGACATCCACTTTCTCAAGCTCTGTGATCCCGGCACCGAGACCAACTTCATTGGCGGGATTGCTATTGTTACATGTGAGCAGACTCGTAATCGCAGGCTCGAGTGTTCGGCTCCTGCTGGGCAGTGCATAGAGGACCCTGTCACTAGTTTTCCGATTTGCTCGGCCCTGCCTGGGAAGTTTACGGGATTTTATACATGTTCTGGTACGACGATGGGTGTTGGTCTTGTTATGGGACGGGAGGGTAATGGTCCTACTGCCGACACGCAGTCTGTTGACCTTAGGATCGAACCTGCTGTAATTTATGACTAATAGTTAAAGCTTATAACATCTTTTGAGTAATAATAGCTACCGAGGGCTGGGACAGCATTCCTTCTTATTTTTACATAAAGCTTTAAACTGCATCATGTTTAATCATGCAGTAATTGAGTTAATATTATGGTTATTCTTGGTCCAAAATCTTAGTTACAAAATTCTTAGACGGTTCGTCTTAGTGTAGCGCCAGTGACTTTTAAATGTCACTGCGTCGTTTTGTGATCTACGGCAATAGCCACGCCTCGAACGTCGATAGCGCCACGCACAGCTCCAGAAGAGGGAAATGAGCAGCTCCAGTAACCCATCGATCAGCGCGTTCAAAACCATTTCAATTTCAATTTATGTTTCTCTGTTATTATTCTTTATCCAGCTTCCACCACTCATTCATCATTGTGACATGCCTTTTAGTCTCGTTTGATCTATCGCCCTTGTGGCAAATGCTGCCATGGCGAGTGTTTGCAAGCCTAGGTCGAGGGATACGAGTGAGGCACTGCTAACAGAGAATCGCAGGGTCAGAAATCTCATTTAGTTATTGGGCATCGCATCGGCGGAGTCTTGCACGACAACTATCTCTACTGAGACTCACACCGTCGATACTGTCACCACAACTACGGTCGAAGTCTCTACTGGCACAGCCACGTCTACTGTGGATGATATCACGACAGCGGGTACGACCGAAGTCGATACATCCACATCAGGAATGCCATCTTCCCCGACTACAGTAACTACTAGTGCCACCGAGATTAGCACCACGGTCGACGCCATTACAACTGAATCAACTACAACTTCAGATCGAACTTCAAGTGTAACAGCAACCGAACCATTCGAGACGTTCGATGTTCTTGCTATTGGCAGCTCCATCGATGGACAATACATTAAGGGCATGGCAAATGAGGGCTCAATGATGGGATGGGATCTCACAGATACCGGAATAGGCCAGATGCCCCCTTTTACCATCGAGCCGAGCACAAATTACGTCAAAGTGCCGCGCAACAATCTTTACCTATGCATTGGATATGGAGACGGTAGCGAGCCTAAACTTGTCGCCACATGCGACCGTATTACCAACGGTGACCCTACCACTGAGTTCCTCACATGCGAGCAGACCACTGATCGAAAGCTCAAGTGTTCTGTGCCAGGTGTTGGGTGCGTCTTCGAGTCGGATACAGTCTGCACGCCGACTGGTGGAGACTTTGATCGGTTTTACACTTATTCTGGGAGAGCGGATAGGCTTTGGCTTGCTATTGATTCGAGCAGCAACCCACCTACTGATAGCACTTATCAGCCTATTGAGCTTGGAATTACGCCAAATGAGTCCAAGTAGGAGCTTTGATATAAAGTATTGAGGACATTGATGTAGTATAGATGGGGTATTACGTGAATGCGTCTTAGACCAGGGCAAGGTAGTTTATGACTGTGTGTTGGTATGAACTCAGAAATACTATTGATAACTTTTGTGGCTTCTATCTACTTAGATCACGTTTATGAGTAGCCAGCTCACTGCCAAAATCACTCCCTTTCACTGAATCGGCAATAATACACCTCTCGTCGCTGTCTCGACTTGCTTCTGTTTGTGGTCCACCAACAGAAACGATTTGTTCAGATCTAGACGCGTCGCTCTTCCAAATGCCAGGACGAGGGCTTCGAGCAGCTATATCTGACAAGTTGTAGCCTTTTGCGGGACCACCTGGTCCTGTATAGTACAAGGAGCTCTTTTTGGTAGATCCAAAAATGCGGGGGAAGAGCTTGCCCAAGGGCTGTCGTAGCACTGGGAGACATGCAGCGATGATTCCCAGGTTAGCTTCGATAAGAGTCCATACGCCGCGATCAATAAAGTTCCACGTCAGGTCTTTTTTATTCTTCAGAGAATTTGACACAGAAGTTACTCGGAGGATCGATGTGATGGTGACACTGTGAAGCTGGTTAGCTTTGATCGTAAGTTATTGTCGCGTTTGTACTTACAATCCACCTAGAAGAAAGATGCAGCAGAGCAGCAGTTTCTCCCGTCTACTCGTCTGAAGCCGCATGATGGGCAAAATTGGAAGAGCCAAGACCATAACGTCGGTCAAGATGTTGAGGACAGCGTAAGCAACCCAAAACTTATTCGAGTCGATACACTTGGCATCAACTGACTTATCCCATGCGCCTCTAATGGGCACGCATTGCCAAATTGTCGCTGCGATACCACCAATACTGTATCCCACTACAACTCCCAGTACGACAAAAGACCAAACACGAAACGACTTTGTGACAAATAGTCGGAGATATAGCAGGATCGCGGCGACTTTGTTGAGGCAGACGGTTGCTTTGTATGGTGTCTGGGCGATAAAGAACATCTTTAACGCCATCCGAAGATCGGGCTTTTCGAGATCGACTTTGTGCATTCCGTAACCATGGTGTATCGCAAGCTGTATGTATGTCGATAGAAGAACTGAAGAGATCTTGGACGTTTAGCTATGATGTCGTGGGGATTATTGAGTGACTCACCAGAGAAACAATAATGGCAACATCGTCTGATCCAAGCTTGTGTATGGAGTATCGCGCAATACATCTCGCAACAACAAAAAGACCTGATGAAATGATCATCACTAAGGATGTGATGTACAACTTCCAGCCATGATTGTCGACGCCATCGGCGGGAAATCCCATACCTCTGTCAATCATTTTGGTGGCTGCACCCTACACGGACGGGCTAGAGTGGCACTCCGAGAAGGGCCTAGGAGGACCCCCAGTATATAAAGTTGCGCAGACATCCGGTTCCAACAGCGCGGCACAGCCAATGGTGCAATTGACCTATGTCACTCCGCGCATCATGATCTGATGCAGACGGGTACTACTACAAGCAGTACCGGGCCATCGTATGTTGGTTCCAAAGTCACGAGGACTTACTTTCGGAGGCAACGGAAGTGTAACCGCATTGTCGGCTCAATAGAGTGAGTAGGTAGAGGATGACGACAGGGCAAGAGAAGAATCCGTAGCGACCATCCTGTCTTGGTAGTGAGGGAATAGAATCAATCTCCGAAGAAGAAAGGATGAACGGTCCTTTTGCCTGCGATCCGGGGTGAACCAACCAGTTGGTGGTGTCATTTCATGCAGGGGTGAGGCACGGCGTACTGTTTCCCGGAGGTTGGATAACTCAGACTCCCATTGAGGTAACGAAAACATGAAAATGCGAGTAACAGCTACATCTGACATGCCAATTCTCCCACGATTGAATAATGAGAAACATGATTCTAGGAATTGACTCGTAGCTTCATTCTTAATCCCATCGTTCGCGGGCCGTGCCCATGTCAAACCGTTGATCCGGAAAGGTCGGCCGCTAAGTTCATCCTGACCTGGTCACATCCTTTGTGGATTCCTATTCAAGGCACTTCTCCGATGCGCGCGTCCCAGTGGTTAAATAAAGTTCCCAAATCTCCCCATCCTAACTTGAGACAGTGACTTTGCCTTTCTGTCACCCCTGCGCTACTGCACCTCTATCATGTACGCGGTCAATTGGGCTTTTGCATTCGCCCTTTGGGCAGGTCTGGCTGCTGCAACACCGAAATGCAACCCATCCAAGTATATCACTGTCGAGACGGCGAATGGACCGATTACTGGCCATGTCGCAGACAATTCACCGTGTGTTGTTGAGTATCTCGGTATTCCGTATGCGAAACCCCCGGTGGACAAGTTGAGGTTTGCAGCTCCTCAGCGCATCACATCTTACTCGAAGAAGCCTTTTAAGGCCAAGAGCTTTGGATATGATTGTCCATTGACGGCGAGTAAGAAGGTGGATTATCCTGATATGACACCTCAAGCCCAGCAGATCATTTCATACTTTGCCAGCGCGGCCGGAACCCCCCAGAGCGAGGATTGTTTGACACTTAATATTTGGTCCAAGGCCACGCCCAACTCTGCGAGAGCAAACAAGCCTGTTTTGGTCTTCTTCTATGGTGGACGTAAGTTACTAGTGTGTTGTGTATCAAGACCGAGACTGATTTGGTTATATAGGCTTTGCTATCGGAAACACCGACAGCCCTTTCTACAACGGCAAATACTTCGCTGACGCGGAGGACATCGTCGTCGTCACCGTCAACTACCGCATCAACATCTTTGGCTTCCCCGGTGCCCCTGGCGAAACTCAGAACTTAGGCCTGCGCGATCAACGAGCCGCTGTTGAGTGGGTTCGCGATAACATCTGGAGATTCGGCGGCAACCCTTCAAAGATCACCATCGCTGGCCAATCATCTGGTGGCGTAGCTGTTGACTACTGGACGTACGCCTACAAGAAAGACCCTATCGTAAATGGAATTATCGCTCCATCAGGCAACGCTTTTAGTTTCCCTGTCAACTCCGCTGCTGTCCAAGAGAAGAACTGGGCTTCGGTTGTGTCAGCTGTAGGATGCAACACTACCAGTGAGGTGATGTCCTGCATGCGCAAAGTCGACTGGGAGGATATCAAGAAAGCTGCTGCTGGCATCAAGCCTGCTGCCAGCTCCAGCGTTCTCCGATCCATCCCTCCATTCTACCCCAAGCCAGATAACGAGATCGTCTTCTCAGACTACGTTACTCGAACCAAGAGTGGAAACTTTGTCAAAGTCCCCATTCTGTTTGGCAATAACAATAACGAAGACGGATACTACCGTATTCCCGCCTACGGAAATGGAGTTGTTCCTACCGACGCCCAAGTCAAATCATTTCTTCTGGAATCCTTCACCTGTCCCGTATCCTACCAGGCCTCGGCGCGACGAGATCATAATGTACCGTCATGGGCGTACCGATATCTGGCAGACTGGGATAATACGAGATTGTTCCCTACGAGTGGCGCGTACCACGGAGTTGACCTGCACATGATCTTTGGCGCATCTGGCGATGTCAGTGGCATTCAGCCGTCGGCCGACCAGAAGAAGCTCACCAAGACCATGCAACATGCTTGGTTCTCTTTTAGCGATGATCCTTGGTCTGGTCTGAGTAAGCTTGGCTGGCCTACATTTGATCCCAGTCGTAAGACCTTGATTGAGCTGGGTAAGGGCACGAAACCTCGTGTCGACTTTGTGAAGCCTTCTGTCTACGACGCTGCTTGCTCAACAGTCACGATGGGGGCGCTTTCGACTTCTACATAGGATAGAACATTTTTGTTATACACCTTTGGTAACTCAAAGTGCTTAAACTTCTTATATCAACAACGTTTTATAGTCTGTCACTCTCTATTTTGTAGTTGAGTCTCTAGAAGTTCCTTTCGCGATACCTCCGTACCCCAACGGATACCTCCAGCTTGCATCTGCTATGGACTGTGTACTTTTGTAAAAATATTACATCATCAAGACGTCATTAACTCCATATAGATTGGCATCAATGCAGCATAAAATTGTGGGATTGTGAAATCATTGTTGGAAGTAAGTGGTACCTTTTCGCAGACCTTCATTCGCTGTCATAAGACACTGGCTAGGCAGACACCCTTCTGGCCTTGATCCTAGCGCCTCAGGTAACAGCGCAAGGACATGTCGCATTTCATGAAAGAGGCAATATCACCGACCAGGATGATCAGGTTTTATTCAACAAAATCATTGAGAAACAGTAGACAATACGGCAGATACCAGGTCTAGGACTTGAAAAGAGAGATAGCAGGTAAGCAAGTTCGTCACATGTCTCAGTCGAATGTCCGTGGAAAAACGGGAGTATAGGACTATCAGATAGTTTCATCACATTCCTCGCCCGACGTCGTAGCGTATCAAGAAGTTTAAGCTTAATTTACACTTTTTATCGTAAAACATGCATAAGGTGTCTCCAATTCAGCAGTCTAGACAAGCCTGGGGCTTGACGTGAGGGGTATCGGGTCTCGCGGCTCCGATGGAGCATCTCACTGTGATTCGGTCCCCCCACCACCATCTTTTAGAACTCAGCCAGCCACGGGCGGGATATTAGGGAGTCATGCATCACTTATCCTCAGCCGCAAGCCTCTTCATGTGAAAGTGTATACAACTGTCACTTATTATTGTCTTAGTTGACCACCCACTTTGGAGCAACAAAACTCCCCAGATGAGGCCAAGTTGCCAAAATTATTCAATCTAAGACTTACTAATTCCATGCTAAATTATACTATATTTACCAAAGTATTTTTGTCACTTGGCATAGTGGTCTTAGGTTTCCTTACGCCCCTATGCCACCTTTTATTGCGAGCAGGAGTTTGAGCAATGTTGCAGTCATGGGCAGTCGACATAGCAATGCATCAATTACGTGATGCTAGTAGGGCTGAGAAGGTTGTCGGCTGATCGATTCTTGCTTTCAGCCGCACCGTGAGACATGGTCATCGGAGAGTCATAAAACTGCTGCCAGTGAGACAGAGTGCCAGAATGAATGGTCTAAGGGCCAACTGAAGTATACTAAGCTCACCCAAATCCTTTTGTCACTTAAGATAAAGGTCTTAGACTTTCTTGCTTTTCCTTGCTGGCATAATAGGACTTGTCTCACTTGAGAGGGGTTCATCCGTTTTGTGAAGGAGAGGCGCTGGTATCGCTGCCGCTGCCTATTGAGATCGCTATAAGAACCTCTCCCATCCTGTGCTTGTTCACATCACTCTTAACAGTAACACTTGAATATTTCATCAAACAATCCTTTATCCCCAATCTATTATACTCACCATGTCTGGCCCTACCATCAACGGAAATGCGTTCTCCGTCTCGTCACTCCCGGACGGCCCTGGGCAGTCCGGCGGGGACGAGATGAGACTCAACCATCTCCCCGAGAACACTAATTACATTGTTCTCGAGACCCAAGACTCTCTTAAGAGGCCCGAGAAAAAAACCCTCAAAGACCTCCATGTTGAGCTACATGAGTACCTCGGCGGCAACACTTGGCTCTGCCGCTATGAGCCCACGGACATCAAGTCCCTGCGCGACCTTACTTTCGTCAAGGATGCGAAGCCCCTGCAGCCAGAGCTGAAGCTCCAGCCGGCTCTCAAGGATGGTGCGGCTGAAAGTCGTACTGTTGATATCGTCCTTCAGAATCGTGCGGATGACTCTGCTGAGGATATCTCCCAGCGTCTCCAAGATTCTCTTGGCATCTCACCTGAGGATATCACTATCAGAGATGGTGCCTCTGTCATTCGTCTGACAGGCAACAATGACAAGCTGCATGAAATCGCCAAGATTGACAGTGTTGGGTCCATTCAAGAGGTACATAAGCTCACCTTCTTCAACAATGTTGCACGTGAGATCCTCCATGCCGATGTCACTGGATCCAACACAACCATCTTCAAAGGAGCCAACCAGATAGTCACCGTCGCTGACACTGGCTTCGATACTGGCGATAAGAACAATACTCACGAAGCCTTCACCGGTCGTGTTAAGAAGCTCTTCCCTGTTGGCAGATCCACCCAGACCAATGACCCCGATGGGCATGGCACGCATGTTTGCGGGTCTGTTCTCGGAGATGGGCACTCTGAGAAGATGGGAGGTTCAATCCAAGGCACCGCACCAAAAGCGACTCTCATTGTCCAGTCTCTTCTGGACGAAGAAGGTGGCTTGTTCGGTCGATCTCAGAAGACTCTCGGCGATTTACTCAAAGAGGCTCACGATCACCAGAGTTTCATCCACACCAACTCCTGGGGCCCTATCTGGACGCGCCAACTTCCCTACAACAACGCCAGCGCAGACCTTGACACTTTTGTTTCCACCCATCAAGAGATGACAGTCTGCTTCGCTGCGGGTAACGACGGTGGTGAGGAGACTCGTCTTGGCCACGTTGGTGCACAAGCAGCGGCCAAGAACTGCATCGCTGTTGGGTCAAGCGATAACCGTCGCAGGGCCAAGAACAGCCGCTTTGACGCCTTCAAGGCCGATGGAGTTGTTGAAGGTGACCCCAACAACATCTCTTGGTTTAGTAGTCGTGGGCCTACGCTCGAGCGTCGCATTAAGCCTGATGTTGTTGCGCCAGGCAGCATGATCCTTTCCGCAAAGTCAAGAGATGCGGAGCCAAATGACCGGTTCGGCCGATCAACTGACCCATTGTGGACGTTTAGTACGGGCACCAGCATGGCTACTCCGCTTGTCGCAGGTTGTGTCGCCGTCCTTCGAGAGACGCTGCAGAAGGATGGAGTCACCTCCCCAAGTGCCGCGTTGCTCAAAGCCTTGCTTGTCAACGGCGCTGTAAACACGGGCAATGAAGCTGAAGCCCAGGGCTTTGGCCGCGTTGATCTCGCCAACTCCGTCATTCTCAAGGGCATAACTACCAACAAAGGCTACCTGGAGGGTGAAGTTCTTGACGAGGATGATGAAGACGAGTTCATCAAGACACTCACTCTAGGGGACTTTCTCATGCCTGATGGGCCAGACTCGGAGGCTGTTACGCTGAAGGTCACTATGGTGTACTCTGACCTTCCTGGCGCTGCCCTGCAGAACAATATCAATCTCCAGGTTGCTGTTGGTGATGCGCCGAGCAGATTCGGAAACTTGGGTGATAGACCCGATGATGTCAACAACGTGGAGCAGGTTATTTGGAGTGGTATTCCTGCTGACAGGGACACGAAGATCACGCTTAGTGTCACCGCACCGAGAACTATGCGTGGGGATAAGCAAGCTTTTGCTCTAGTTTGGTGTGTAATTTGATGAGAGCTTGCTAGAAAACTTAGGATGTTGATCCTAAGCGATAAGAATATTTAGGTAGCTTGACCTATGCTTAGGGTATTATTTACAGAATCTATTTTGGCATCCTCGTCTCAAGTCTTCTGTTTTCTTGCTTTCGAGGCGGGCTTATCTCAGTGCATAGAGATTGGAATATGGTTACTTATCCCGATAGCAACCAGGACTGCACTTCCGAAAGCTATAATATCTGCTTGCATGATGAACAACAAGGTAAATAGCTGCATAGATCCTCTTGGGGAAAATGGCCCGAAAGTGCGGCTGGGCCGTGTTAACCGGGTCGGCCGCCTCTCGGAGTGACGAGACTGGACGAGCTTGAGCACAGCCTTGAGATCGACAGTTTGAGAAATTCTCCACGAGGAAAGTGGTGCCATTCTACTCTCACTTATAAGCATTATGAAGTCGTTTTATCTTGTAGTTGACTGGATCAGGTTCGTGTCTTAGGGTCTAGTTGTTGCGATGATGCCAATCCTGGACGTAAACTCAATCTCAGGAGCACTACGAGCATGGCCACGAATCAAGCTGTAGCACGTGTTCCTATGCATGTTGGATATGCTTATTTATAGTTAGTAAATGGTTTATTGGCTTTATCATCACACTTGAGTATTGTCCTTGGAAGGTCCACGCGATCATGGTGCCAGCCTTGTAGGGCAAGCATAGTGGAGCCCGAGATTGAGATCTGCGCGCTCTGTTGCTTCTAAACAGTCTTATTTCATAGCCCTAAACCTGCCAATCCTTATGAATGAAATGTATTCAGTGGGCCTTGCGTTTCATGGGAATAGTTCTCGTGAACAGGCCCCATTGCTCGCCCCGAGTTTGACGGTGATACCGGGCCGAAGTCGTTACTCAGCAACTCCATCCCTCAAACTAGCGGCCGCTGCACTGCCACAACGGCGCCGAAGCAAACGTCATCTAGACATCGTATAGTTAAATGCCGCGTTTTAAAGCCCGAATCCTTCGAATATTTTTAGGTAGTGTGAAACAAATCCACGTGGTTTGAGGCTTTGCTCTGTAGCTTGATTCTTCATCGTTTGAGGCTAGCAGTTGGCAATAGCACTCTAACAGTTATGACGCGAGATTAAATGGCCTCGTACGATACTTGGGACGAATTGGCATTGTTAAAAATGACATTCCCAAGTACCTAGCAGCAATGGACTACTCAGTCAAGTAAATATGTGCATCCGGGGAACCAGTGACAAGCAGTTGAAAAAACGCCTGCGATAGAGAACCAGGCGGGTTGCTATGTGAGGTACTTCTCCCTCTCAGCCTTATCTTCATGTGAATCCACTGCATAACCCTAGAGGATCATGACCCATGTCCATCAAACAACACCGTACGATATGTTGAAACACCCGTGACGAATTTCTGGCCAAACAAAGCTCGTATTCCCTCCTTCGGGCATGTTTAGAGGCTTAAGATTGGTCTTCAATGGTCGATCATGACCAACAAGTCCACAGGTCGGCCGCCGCTAGACGCACGTAGCAGAACATGTGCCCTGCCAAGTCGGCAGTCAAGATATTTCCGAAGCTTCTAATAAGAACATTGTACAGGTCCGCCAACTGATGTTCAGAATGTATAGCATTTTGGCTATGTTGTATCTTGATCGAAATGCTGATAGGACATAACCGACGGCTCTTTATCACGTACGCCTCCCTGGCTAGTTTATGGGTCTTTTTGTTTCAGCTCTGCAGACTCTACACGTTCTCCGACCCTTCTTCCTACTTTTATGACTCGGGCCGAGCCTACGAGACGCGATACAGTGCTATTAGGCAACGCCAAGCTGATGAACTACTCGACATTGCCGAACACTTCCCAGTAGAAGAGCTAGCGAAACTTCCCCTTTTCACCAATACCGCCAATGCAATACCACGAGACTCAGAGAAGCGTATCTGTGTCGGTATACCGAGTGTCACACGAGAACGAGAGCAGTTCCTACCCAGAGCGGTGGCCTCGCTTGTCCAAGGTCTCAGTCTCGAACAGAGACAGGCGATACACATCGTCGTACTACTGGCAGACGATGATCCAGCAGCCCATCCTGCTTTTGGTAGACGATGGCTAGATCGCCTAGTTGATCAAGTCCTGTTGTACGGCAACTCTTCGACGACCGATGTTCCAGAGCAATACCGCAGCGTCGCGTCAGATCACAGCCATGAGCTCTCCCGAAATGACCGAGTCCACCGCGATTACGCTACATTGATGACAGCGTGCCAGGAACAAAGTGCAGAGTATTTTGCGTTGGTAGAGGACGATATCATTGCTGCGCACAACTGGCTAGGGAGACTAACTACTGCCTTGGACGAGCTCGAACGAACCGAAGACGCAAAGAACTGGCTGTACCTGCGGCTGTTCTATTCCGAAACATACATGGGTTGGAATGCGGAGGAATGGCCGACCTATCTCGTCAATTCGATATGGGTATACTGTCTTGTCTTGGCGCTCTACCTCATGGTAGTGACTGTAGATACACGCCGGAGATCTCAGACCTTTCACCCAAAGTCTACCATCTGGGCCCTGCCACATCTGACATTCTGGACAGCGTCGTTCATCGTCTTGTACTTCCTCGCCGGTCGTCTTTCAGTCGATCCATATCCAACAGGTGTTCATGAGATGCCAAACTACGGGTGTTGTGCGCAGGGTCTGGTCATCCCTCGACAACATCTCGACGAGCTTGCCGCCGCCCTGAACACCGCATCTGATGCTATTGCTGGCGACTCACTCATAGAATATTTCGCCGATAGCCATCACCTAAAGAAGTACGCTATCACACCAAGTGTACTGCAGCATGTTGGAAGGATGGGATCCTCGGATGTTGGAGGAACTCGCAAGGTTACGTGGAGCTTTAGCTTTGAGAAGACCAGCGCCAGGAGATCACGGCAGTAATAGACTTATGATGTTCAATTCAGGTTCAGTCCACTTGAGACGTCATATCAGTTCACCCTCAGCAGGATCCCTGACCAGGCTCTCCCAGAGATCTTGCCCGTAAGGAAAGACCATCTGGTACCCCTCACCAGTATTCGCTTCAACACCGTCATTATCGGCTAACGCAACGCGGCGTATGGTATCTCCAATATCCGCTTCAATGTCCGATGAGAAGGCTGATGTGCGCTCAAGCTCCATCAACGCGCTGAGTAATCGAACTCCTCTCCTGGCGATCGAGCTCGCATGTGCTTCCTTACCAAGGAAGTCTTTCCCAAACGCGACATAAGCGCGTAGCCTCTCCCAGTCATGCGTGAGGGTATTCCGGGTCTTAAAGAGCAAAGCAAAAAGGAGGGTGATTGAGCAGCTAATCATGTACGACAGCGTAGTCCACATTCTGCGACAGATGCGTGCCGCAAGACAATCGGGCCATCGCTGGAATGCTTCGATGCTTCGTTCCGCTATCGTCACACACGACAGCTACAGCGTATCAGTGATTATCCCAGAGTTGATCGATGGCACTTACCTGAGAGAACGCGTACCGCCTGTCGCGAAAACACGACAGTTGCAATCGGCGATGAACGGTAAAGATCTGTCCAAGTCATCAGCCATGAGCACAGGTACATCTTTAGTTTCCACTACTTTTTGAGCAATACTCATGAGAAGCATTGCTGGCATTAGGCCCATAGGCAGACCATCGTTTGCTGGATTGTCGCTTGGTGTAGTATTGACATCATGTAGCGTATCAGGCCATGAGAGATATAGGCTCTTGATCTCCTCATCGGCTCGGATGACTTCATCATATCTTCCATCAATATCATTAGCCTCTGCACTTCCGTTCCTTGACATGCGATCGTGATGTCTCCACATAATAACAGACACTGTGAAAAGGCTGTCAGCCTGCGTCGTCTAGATCGTGATGACTAGCCTTACTCTGGGCAAGGCAATTCGTCCAAGTAGTAATGGTGCAGATCTCAGCTGGCTCTGCATTGACCCTGCCATCTTTTATCATGCGCTGTTCATCATCATGGCAGTTAGCGGGCATTGGGGTGTTGAACTGCGAATAATGAATCTGGCATGTGTTTTGGAACGGGATCTGTAGCCAGTCGTACCGCACGAGAAACCACCAAACTCGCTTTCGCACTTCGCGGTCGATGACCTCTTTGACACCGGCACCAGGGTCATCGACTCCCAGCCGGTGTAAGTTCAGACATTGAGCGATGCGAATAGCAGCGGATACGAGGACACAAATTAGGTCGGACTTGTCAAAGTTATGAGCAACCTGAACCAACAAGCAGATTGTTTGAACCGAGGTCAGCTTATGCTTATCCATGTACTCGGCTTTATACAGCATATCTCTGCTCTTGTCAAACAAAATACGCGACGCTTTACTGTCAACTTGCATGGCGAAACGTCAGTCAGTTGTAGAATAGAGAAGTCCGGGCAGCTCACCCGTTATTGGCTGGGGCAGAGACGACAGGAGGTCGTTGTCGAGATGATAGAGGGTTTGCTTGTGAAGCGTCAGATTTGCGAGATGAGCAGCAGGGCGCGCATCTTACGGAGAGAAGAGCATAATAGAGAGCTATCCAATTTCTGTCACATTCAATCTTGAGAATGTTCTCATCAAACTCGCGAATAAATGTCGGCATATGAACTGTGTTATGCATCCAAGTCAAATGCTTCTCGTGAAGCGCTAGCAGTGAGCGAGCAACCTGAACAGGTAGGAATGTATCCCACTTTTGAACAGGCTGCGTCATTGAGGTGGAAATAGACTCTCGTCCAATAAATTGGTTGAGAATATTACGCCGACCGTGGGTAAGAAACTCCAGCATGGCAGCAGCTTCGTTGGTCAACCTTGTGTCGGGCGTGGACAGGGAAGCCAAAAGCTGTTCAATCATTCGCTCATCAATCTGCGGTAGGGAATCATTGCTACTTGTAGCAGTGCTGCCAGCTGCAAGGTTAACAGCAGTACTGATAGGTACCTCCTCGATCGAAGTTGGCGACACTGTCGCGAGGTTGGCCGCTTCTGGGACAGCTACAACTACAGGTGGTGGGTCATCCAGTGCTGGCGAAGGCCTGGAGCGGCCTGCCGAGCGCCTCGAAACAACTGCAACGGGCTCTCGCTGACATTGTGCAGCTTTATTCTGGCGCACGCATGCGGTGCAGGGAATGGTCTTGGAGCATTTGATCTTGCGGCGAGAGCAATTAGTGCAAGCGAGAACAGACCGCTGACTGCTTCGGACTGATCTCGGATTTGGCATGTGTAATTATTCCCGGTCGGCCGTGTTTTGCACAATTATTGCGGGTGAGACATTTGCAACACGGCCGTGATTTGTGGATGGATCTGGTCTACATCCTTGTCCGGCTAAGCCCCGGCTATCATCGCTTGCAGCAACATCAGATGGACTCTGTTAAAGATTAGAGCATCGCGGCTCGGATCGCATAACGTATCGACCAGGAGGTCACAGAAAAGTTTCTGAGTGCTTTTAATGACAAGTGTATGTTCTCGAGCCCTGGGTAATTGAAATTGGTTTTTTCCTGGGGTAACCGTAGGTATGGTTATAAATGATCGCCTCTTGCGCAGAACTCGGCCGAGCTGAGAGACGACACACAAGTTGATTGGCATTCTCTCGGAGATGGTGGGACGATAACTAAACATATTGCTTCTTAAATACCGTCATTTCCCTATTTCTGACCGGGACTTATTCGTAGCCTATTCTTTTATTATTCTTGCTTCTTTTTTATCATCATCGCCATTAACTGCGACGTATCGATTATTCATCGCACGCCCGGACTACCCTACATCATCTCCATTATCAGCAACGCCACAGCCATGGCTCAAGACGCTATGCCTCATCTAGCTCGCACCAAGATTTGTGTGTACTGCGGAGCAGGCACTGGTGCCAGTCCAGCTCATATGGAAGCTGCCCGGGCGCTCGCCCGTGCGATGGCCGCGAATAACATCGACCTTGGTAAGTTACTAGCAACGGCCGATTACCCAAGTGGCTTTCTTGAACACTTTTTACTGATACTTTGCAGTTTACGGTGGTGGAACTGTTGGCCTCATGGGAGAGATCGCCAAGACTCTGGTCTCGATCAATGGGCCTCAATCTGTCCATGGCATTATTCCCGAGGCCCTCGTCAAGCACGAACGAGCTGGTTCGTCCCAGGCTCAGAACATTCCCGATGAAGCAGTGTTTGGTCGAACTACGCTCGTGAAGGACATGCACACCCGCAAGAAGCTCATGGCTGAAGAAGTGTTTGCAGGCGGCCCAGGCAGTGGTTTCATCGGTCTTAGCGGCGGCTTCGGAACCATGGAAGAGATCTTCGAGACGACGACATGGATTCAGCTTGGCATTCACAGTCGCGGTATTGTCCTTCTCAACGTTGATGGATATTGGAATGGCATAATTGACTGGTTGGACAAGGCTGCCGAGGAAGGATTTGTGAAGCCTGGGAATAAGGGCCTTCTAGCTGTAGCTGAGACTGGTGAAGGCGCTATCAATGCGTTGCGCGAGTATAAGGTGTCGAGCTCGATCTATCAGCTCCAGTGGGGAACTCAATAGCATCAGCCAGAGAATGGATTGAACGGTGCCTCTTGACCTCTACTTTTTTCGTTCCGCTGTATATTCCAATTTATCATTTCATTGCACATATGAATGTTGATCAGAGCAGGAAATGATGTTGAAAACGTTTCTATGCATTGTGAATCGCCTTTGTCCGCCACCTTGCATAACCTAGATCAGGCAAATCTGCTCATCCTTCTGTCCACTCATTTCTCTCAGAGGAGATTGATCGTAGTACATGATCCCTTGAATGTAAGCTTCTCCAACTAGCTGATAGTGATCGGGCGTGATGTTCTGTATTGCTGATTTCCTTAAAACAAAAGGGACCTTGGAGGAATGAGGAACAAAGATCCTATCGCCCCTTGCAGCTGAACATGGGACAATCCCCGCATAGCCTTTTTCGGTCACACATATGTTCGTGCCCGGAAACCTTCTCAGGAATGTAGAGACTGTCTCCCAGAACAGGTCGTGAACCTTTTCGTAACCTCGTCGCTGCCGAGCGTACTCATACCCATCCCTTCCAGGGTCTATCTCGCTGACATACTTTATCAAATCAGGTGGCCAAACTTCGGAAGCTGATGTCCCACGATCGGTCAATGCCGATACTGAGCTTGAAGATGTCTGAGGGCGTGCAGCATCCCCGGTTAAGCACTTGATGATCAGCTCGATTTCCCAACTCTTCCCTAGGTCGTGATAGTTGTGGAGATGAGATATAAATTTGCGAAAGTCGTGGATCACTTGACAAAACAGTATACCCGTGCCAATGCTGTTCACGCCTGATGCTCGACAATTCTGGATTGTGTCAAAGAACCTCCCGCTGATGCTAAGAACAGGCACCGGCCGTCCTCCGCGTCCTTCTAAATCCTCAGCAGTGGCAAGAAGGGAAAGCGGTGCTCCCGCACTAAAGCCAGGATGCCCTGTTGTACCGGCTGACTCCCACGTGGAAATCGTTGGCGCGTAGACCTCTGTTTTTGCCGAGTTCATGAGGTCAGGAATCCAGCGACAAAAGGACGCACCTTTACCAAACCCAGCATGGTAAATGAGGTCAAGAGTATGTTGCGACTTGACTAAGTGCAGGGCGCAGCGGGACAAGATGACACTATCGTCCGATCCGTAGTCGGGACGGTAAGCTTCGTCCTCCATGTCGTGGGCGAGGTTCAGGAGTGCAAAGATTTTGTCGCGTGCTTCGGAAGATCGTGTATAAAAGAACAACTCTACAAGCTCTAGGAAACTGTACTTCAGTCGCTTTGAAGACACCGTTGACGAAGATCCTTGGTACTTTTGCCGGATGGTATGCAATGCCATAGCTGACCTGAGAAACATTCCTTCATGATATCTCAGACCCGGGGTATTTTGAACCCGGGCTTCGCATTCGAGAATCCCCTCGATGAAATAGTCCCACTCGATTCGCGAGCTGCCATGAATCAGGAATGGTTTGGAAGCAAACACTAGTTCTTGAATGATCCAAGTGCGAATAAACCACTGCCGCTGTAAGAAGGAGCTAATTAGCCGTACATCGTCCAGTCGTAGTTGATATTCTAATTTTTTGTTGATTCTGGATTCACGTAGCTTTGAAACTGTTGTCAAAATCCCTTTTTCATCTGTTGACTCTGGGCCCATCCAGATAATGACCTGCTCAGCCATTTGGTACACCTTGCCCATTTGACGGATTTGGATAGCCTTTTCTGTATCGTCATTCTGATTGATACAGATAGCATCTACCCAGATTAATGCATCAACCCGTTGTTGTCGAAGACAAGTTATACAGGATGACAGGGAATCGGTGATGGGAACTTGGACCCCGTTGACGTCGAGGAAGGGGCCCAGTGTCGTTGGTGGGAGACCCCAAACGTATGAGATTGCCCAAAAGACGGGTGCTTGCTGTAGGTCCTTTCGTACCAGAGTCACTTTCAGCGGTTGATTCTCGTCAAGACTCAGTCTCAGGAGACGGATTTGCTTGTCTTTGAGCTCCAGTCCACGATAGATACTATTACCATTTCCTCCTGCCACCCTACTCGCCGCGCGATAACTTCCTGCGAGAAGAGCATTGGCCTCGAGGGTAACCTTTGCTGTGAAGTGGCTTGGTGGATGGAGAAGTAGACGGTTGTCTTCATAGAGATGCCAAGGATCGATGTAGAGAGCGTAGTGGGGATCTGTTCCCAAGTCATAGACCCGTGCCAGGATGTAGACGTCCGTTGTCTGCCGACCAGGATGCAGCTTCATGTTTCTCGCCTGGGAAGAAGACTCATGAGTGATCTAAAAGCAAAGCTACAAGGGAAAATTGCAACAAACCTTTTCGTATTGCTCTGAAGATAGCTGGAACTGTGAATGTAGGCCTAGGTTCGTTGCACAGACCTGAATGTGAAAAGTGCATGACTTAGATATCTGGGATTCTCGGGCAGGTAGATTCTTGATCACTGCTGCCCTCAGCTTTCCTTCGTACTCATCAATTGTAAATGTCGAATGGGCCGTTCCACCCTCTGGATAGAATCGCGATAGGCCATGCTTTGACCTCATCGGGCTCGTCCAATGCCTTTTCGCCTCGTACCCAGATTCAAGAAACGTGGCCAATACTTTTGACATCTGCGAAAATTAGTTGATGCTCAGACAGGCTTCACTGAAACTTACGCATAACTCTCCACGATATATAGTTTCCTGGGTGTCATAGCCTTCGAACGTAGTAGACGAAGTCCCGGGCTGGAATCGCCCTTTGCTCATGTTCACGTAATAGTCCAGTCTGTCTGATGCTAGTTTAGATTCCGCAACTCTCCTATCCTGTTCCTCCCGCCGAGCCTCCAAAATCTTTGTGTAGTCTGTAGGCAAACTGACAGTCCACGGGCTCGATTGGGTACGTGCGGTATCACCCACGGAGCGGGAACGTATTTCTTTGCCAGGTAGTGGGAGATTATCATTTTTGCCAGTTAGATGGGGCTTTTTGGTGTCGCCACTTGGTTGGTCCATCGGTTTCTTGGTGGGTTGCTGATTGCGTCGTGTTGAAAGCTCTGCAACGGTTTCTGGCCTATGGCGATCCCGCCCTCGCTCACACTCATCACCACTGGGGGTTTCTGGCCTAGCACTCATCGAATTATGATCCATACGACGTTCAAGGACGTGGGCTTTCTTCTTTCGGTATTGGCTTGATCTTCCTCTACATCTCGGTTAGATAGCTCCGCTGGGTGTTTATCGTTGTGAGAGTGATGGTAATTGCATTCTGGCTCATCGGTTTTATCTTCCGCTTCTTCTTTGATCAATGTAGAGCCTAGGGATGGCGAGATCTTATTCCCATTTGCTCTTGGGAAATCAGTCTTTTTGTTCTTAATGCCTCCCGGAACAAGACCTAATTCATCGGCTGCCTTGTCACTGTCAGGCACTGTGCCAGCTTGTGGCTTCAAATTCGGTTCTCCGTCCAATTGTTTGGATCGCCCTTCTTTACTCTTCTTGGCCTTAACAGTTGACAGACTCGCAGTCTGCTGAACCTTGAAAGGAAATTCTCCAGCGTTGTGGCTTGATGAGTATACAGGGTTGTCTCCAGATCCTGGCGTCACAAATTCATCTGAAGCAACACTACTGCAGTCGTCAGACTGGGTTAACACTGGTTCTCGAGTATTAGCGGAATGAATAATAGTGCTTGATCAAGGTAAAAGAAGTGTCTTACATGTTGATAAATAGGTTGGTCCCGTACGTCGTTGAGCTCGATGATCCAGATCCCTCTCGATGAAAGAATTATTTGTTCGCTCAAGTATGGTTGCAAGAAGCCTTGAATCCTCTGGATCCTCGATATGGCAGAACTCTGCCAATGCCCGAACAAGGTCAGGAGGGATGTAGCCATGAGCTAAGAACTTGTCTTCACAAACAACGTACGCTTTGAGTACGTTGTCTTGAATTTGTACCATAGCCTGGTCTTCCGAAGAAACACTCTCATGCACCATATCCCTGAACCGAAGAGTCCATATTGTTTTAATAGGGCCAGACCGGAATACTTTGATGCTTTGGAGCAGCTTCCGTATTTTAGTCACCCTTCCCGTCGTTGTCTGTTGCGGTATCAACCTTCATGATGTTAGTCAAAAGCAGATGATTGCATCCGTGGGCGTGTTTTGACTTACTGTGACATATAGCATGCCTTATCACGCAGATTCTGCGCGTATTGCTCCACTGGCTTACAGATGCTGTCTTCGGGTCCTAGTGTTCTCTTGGTGACATAGCTTGAGATGCAACGAAAATCGAATTTCAGGTAATATACTAGACCCGACAAGGATTGCAAGTCTTTGATAGAGAGGCGACATAGATCAACGACGCCGTCGAAAGCCTGCCAAAGATGAGTCTCGTCTGGTATTAGCCACGGCAAGTACCTTGAACCCTCCCAAGAGCGCAGAACAACTTCTCTAGTAGCTGCTAACCTTATAGGGAACATGCACCACGATGATACATCAGGTATTATTGTGTGGCGTTTGCCCCAGGACTGGACAAGAAGGTCGGAGATAGACTGCAAGACTGCAAAGACATGAGCAATGTCATTAGTGTCCAGATGGTTGACCTCTTTCTGCATAGTACTGAAAGTGGTAGTCGGGGTCAGATCCTTGAACAAGCCATGCAACTCCGCGTAGAATAAGACAAGCTGTGGAGTTTGTCTCAAGCAGGCAGGCCCTTGCCAGACGCACGCTTTCATGTCGTACCAATCTCCGGCTTGGCCATTATAGTGATGAGGGATGTAGATGCATTGTCTCTCGTGGAATAACCATCTAGAGCATATTAGAATGAGTTTACGATTCTTCACGTGATGATAGAAATATGAACGCTTACTCAACTAGGTACTTGTCAGAAGTAGCCCTGTACTTCTCAAGCTGCATGTAAATTTCCCTGACGTAAGTGTGAGGGACCTGCTGGCCGCGGACCTCACGTAAAAGCCTGATGAATAAACTTACGTTAGGCTCTGTTGTGACTCCAAAGACACTCAAGAAGTTCCAATCTTTGTCATCAGGGGATGGGACGTCGAGGAGTCTATCCGCTGGCACAATGGAGTCATAAGCTGATGTCTCTTCTGGCGGCATTTTATATCGAATGAGCGAGCAACATGACCGCGAAGGGCGGCTAACAGCGGTGGACTTATTAGTGGTCTGATGGCAAAGCAGAATGATGCTTGAGGTCGGAAGATACGTTTCATTGAGCTTGTGCATTGATGATCTCCGGCAGGGAAATACTGAATCGGAAATGAAGTCTTTGAGCCGTCTGTGGTATTTTTACGTTAGAACTAGCGGCCAAAGAAGCTACAATGCACTTACTCGGAACCATTGATATTCTGAAAGAGGGGATAATAGAAGCTCCAGTGTGCTTTCAGTACTTCTAAAGCAACTAGTGGTGCCTCTTTCAGAAGTGTTTGGAAATCTTCATGTGGGGCGTTGTGATGATTGACGAGTCGCAGTTGCGACTGCAGACCAAAACTCTTCATTAGCCACTCAGATACGTCAGAGAAGTCTCGCAGGCTCTCTATATAACCGGGATGAACGAATCGTAGCTTTAGCCCAGTTTTGATCTGGATGCTGCTGGCCATCAGGGGAGTATCAGACTCTATGTATAGCTCAGAAGCCCGGGCCTTGACCATATCACAGGTCATAAACCAGAAGTCATGTGAGCTTGCAGTTGACGGCTTCCAGTTGGCCTGATACAGGAAAAGTATTTGTTTTATCATGTCGTCCAGTGTTGTTGAGCTCCTGTGTATGGACTTCGAGTTCTCATCAATGATGGACTTGCATAACTGAGTTGTCGACCCCTGTGTCACTCCTAGTTGTATAAAAAGCTGTCCTCGTGCTGTGCCATAATATGATGGATCGACGGCCCAACAGTTCTCAAGGCTTCCGGGGAGAGGAAAGTCGAGTCCATCAATTGCGAAGTATAAGCTACCAGATCTGGCTGAGACACAGCGATCCTGACCATACAGCGGAATGATTGGCAGAGACTGGATCTCTTTCTCGTATTCCTTGAAAAGTTTCAGCAACGCGATGCAGAGCTGAACATGCCAGCTACTTGTCTTCCTCTGGAACTCGGAAGGGAACCTCTTGATGTATGTCTTGAGATCATCCAAGAACTGCTGATTGGTCAGGGCTCTGACACCAAGCCTCTCTAAATACTTGGAAGTTTGGCTCGGATACAACTCGGATATTATCCTGTGACCAGAGAGCTCACTTGGAACGAGAGGATATCCTGCCTCATCCCTAAAGTGCTGAGGGATGGAGAAAACCTCTCCCGGGGTACGTAAATACCCGTCAACATCTTGAAGGACGGGTTGCCGAGATAACACTTCCAGTAATAGCTCCCCTGTTCGTTGGAATATTCCATTCTCATCAGTTTTGTCGGGAAGGAACAATGGCCACTTGAACCACAACTGTGGATACTGCGTCTTGAATTTGAGGATCGCTTCACTAACAGCATTGGGTATCTCTTCAGCTAGACGTTTATTCCATTCGCAGGGCTGTATGCCTTCTCGGTTGGTAGACACAATGAAATCCGAATGAGTTAAAAACTATCTACGGCATTAGCCAAGCTGTCTGTACGCAATGAGAATAAAATGAGTTATGAACCTTGAAGCCATAGTCGCGAACTGGTAGAAATGCATACACATTCTTTGTTGCAATCGGATTATTTTCGTTGAGTCTGTCCGGAAAGCCAAGAATAATCTCAGATGAGTGACGACCCGGTCGCCTGCTATCAGGCGGCATGCAGTTAACTGTGTGCCGATAAGTGACATAAGCACTCATCCTATCTGCTTCCCAAGTCTTGACAACGTTCAAGGTCTTGAGCTCATCGGGGATCAGGTCCGCGGTAAGTGTTGTCTTCCATGTTCTATTCTGCGAGAGGATGCTCGAAATCCATGAAGTTGCTCTGATGAGCTCAACATCGACGTGCTTGACCTGTGAAAGAAACAGGAGCTCAGCAGCACTAAACTTCTGCAAGATCGTCACTAATTCGGTGGCTTTCTCTGTTACCTGGAAGTCTGTGCTAAGTTCCAGCACGATTAAAGTGCCACTTGATAGGTTAGCTGCCACCGGAAAGTGTTCGGCCCAATGAGGTGAAATCTCTCCTAACGGTAGATTCCGATCGAGGAAAAATGAGTAGTAACCAGACTTGATCCAAACCTTGGTGGCGATCATGAATACCGATTTGAAGCCTATGCCCTTCTCACCAATGAAATTGCGATCGTTGGAACTGGCAGACTTGCTTGCCTTGGTGCTTTGGCTAAACTTGCATATCGACGCGACATTCTTCTTCGAGAACCCAAGCTCATTGGACTCTATACTCAAGTACCGACCGTTGTAGCGTAGAACGACATGGGGAGTTTGATCACCGTACGCATTATCATCGGCGTTCTGCAGCAGCTCGAATAAGAAGCGGTTCAAGCTACTGTATTGCTCTTCGCATAACCTTGACTAACGTATTAATACTTATTCAGAATGCAGAGGCCAACAAGCAGAACATGCCTTTTGAAAACCGTCTGGACCATTTTATCGTGGGAATACAGATCGTGGTGGGTTTGACGGATCTCGTCTATATGTCTTTTGGCCTCTTCTCGGCTCTGAGGAAACCGAGACAACGAAGCTGATGGTCCATCGGTAGAACGATAATCACGATTGCTGGTTTGAGTCAGCAACGGCGTTGTTTCTGTTGCTTGTGCGTCCTGGCTGCCTTCCATTATCAGTACGTAGGAGGGTTAATGTCATGCTAATGAGTTTGTGGATAGGTAAGCATTCAGTCTATTATCGCCAGCACCTTTTTTAAGTACGGTGAACACCCGCTGCTTTTGCAATCTGTGATTCGTAATACATGGATACAGCCAGCTTCGCAGCGGAGTGTTGGCTTGGTGGCAACATGCGTCTGGGCTGCCCCTCCAGCCCCTGTATCGTGGCAGGCCTCATCAGTAAATGCACAGTAATTTGCTTATTGTCGCCTAACGTTGCCCGAAACCGCTCGATGCGTTGTTAGTTTACCCCCGTCATCGCAGCCTATCACACCCAATTGCGGGGGTAATTCCGCCTCATCATGGCTCCTCGAAATGTTATTCGTAATCATCATCAATTGCACTGCCACGTTCCGTAAAATACAAATGGGCTATAATGACTGCCAGGCGCTGAATTTACCATAGCGCAACTGACGAACCACTGTTACTACGTTAGTGAGGATGAGCCGTTGCGCGAGTACAAGCTATCGAGCTCGATCTACCAGCTCCAGTGGGGAACTCAATAGGAAGTGGAAAAACAATAGAGCCAATAACTCCAAATATTACTTTGGTGCAATTGACTACACGAAATCTTGAGTGATAATGCCTTGTGCCACGCCTACCAAGACCCCATACGCTAAGCACCTCTACTTCAGGATGTCTTTCAACCTCTCACGACCAATCGCCCACTGGCACTAACAGAGCTGAAAGCTGAGCTTCCCAGACATACATAATACGCCGGTCTTAATCATTTCTGCCCTCTCATCATTCCACAATTACGACAGAATCGATGACATGGCGATCAATCAGAGCTTCCTCTACGATAAATTACCCAATCACCAATCATTCCGACTCCTTGAGATTGAAAATGGCGACAGCAGTTGCACTATCAGTTGCACTCTGAAATTATACTCACTGGCAAGGGCACCTTTGTATCAAGCGCTGAGCTACATATTGGGACCTCCAGCTACGAGCAATGGCAAATCAATTTAATGTAACGGTCACGACTTCTTCGTCACTGACAATCTATACGAAGCTCTGCATCGTTTGAGAGAAACAAGAGATTGCTGCTTGATCTGGATCGACCAGATCTGCATCAACCAAAATGATCTCCAGGAACGATCTCAACAAGTCAGTATCATGAGAGATATATACAGCGAAGCTCAACTCGTCAACGCTTGGTTGGGCGCAACAGATTCACCCGAGACTGCACGTGTCGCTGACATGATCTCCATAATGGCATCTTATAGTTGGTCTTGCACGATAACAAGCAAAACCCCTTTCGACGATACAACCCTGGAACCTCTCGGCCTACCAGCACAAGACTCTCCGACCTGGGTAGCCTTCAACAATATGCTCGCCCTTCCATACTTCACAAGAGTGTGGATCATCCAAGAAATTGCTGTGGCGAAATCCTATAGGATCTTGTGGGGGAGCGTCATTATCCCTGGCAGGACTTTTCTCCGCTCTACACGAGGTAGGCTATTAATACCTAAGGTATTGAGAAATTGGGCTACAGCGCATGCTGTGACAATCGCAGCCATGCTCCTAGTGGGAAATCACCAAAGCAAAGACTGGCCTTGGTTGGTATTTGAGTTTGTGCGGTACGAAGCATCAGATCCCCGCGACAAAATATATGCATTCATCGGGCTGGCAGATCAGACAGGGTATGACATCGTGACAGATTACAATAAGCCCGTTTCGGAAGTTTATCAAGATTTCGTGCGCAAAACCATCGCTGTAACAGGGAAACTCGACATTCTGCGCTTCTCCACGGTTCAAGATCTCGATATGAAAACAGGGCCGTTATGGGTTCCGTGGTTTCATAGCCTGCATAAACAGCCAATATCTTTTTATGACAGAAAACACAACTCTTCCAAAGACTCCAAGGCCAAAATGAACCAAGATACAGATCAAGGAACATTGACCTTGCGGGGAATAGGTGTCGATACTGTCGCTATAACGATAGTGCCACTTATGCCCAGTGCAGATTTATGGGAGGAAGCCAAGACAAGAATTTGGGAAATAGACCTAGCATTCTGTGATGGAATGATTTTGAATTCATTAGACTGGGTACTTATTACCTGGATCCTACAAGCGTTTGAGACGATGATGCAACATCAAGACGTGATTCTTGCGAGAAACGGCGTTGATTTGATAATACTACTCCTGAGCGCATTAACAGTCGATATGAACCCAACTCTCTACTTGGCTGATTTTAAAGAGTACCTATCGTCTGCTCTGGTACGACTTCTTGTCTTGAAACATAAGAAAGAGGGGATAAGGACTCTCCTCGGGCTTCTACATCTTGTGCTTCAGGTGCACCCATCAACACCCGAACGACAGACGATTTTCGACGACGAGGAAGAAATGAAGCAACTGAGAGATATACTCGCAGAAGTCTACGGCAACCAAGATGAAATTGACTCTTCTGTCGATCTGATAAAGAGTCTAAAGCTTCCACCACCCACGGGTCGAAACGATACATATAACAGATTCAAAAGTGCGCTGGGAGTAGATCATATGTTTTTCATAACGGAATCAGGGTACGTCGGCATTGGACCTATGTCGACGGAGCCCGGAGACCATATTTGTGTACTTTACGGTGGATGCACGCCTTTTGTTATGCGCCCGGTAGACGGTGCTGGCGATGAAGACTATTTGTTCTTGGGAGAGTCTTTTGTTAACGGGCTGATGAATGGAGAGGCTTTGGATGACGAGGGCACTATCGATAAATGGTTCCATTTAAGATGAAAGACGGAAGATTCGCTTCATTTATAGAAGCCCTTGAACTAAGATTAGTCCATCAACTGTTGCAATTTGTTCTCATGGTCTTAAGGTATTTATTTCATACTAACTACAGGGCTGAACTCAAGCGTGATAACTTTAGAGTCTAGCCGAAAGATATTTATAGAAAGAAATATGTGAGGCCCCCAAAAGGGACTGAAATAACAGTAAGCTGCATGAAATGCCAACAGCTGATTGGTTGCAAGACACAACTGACAAGCCGTTATCTTGGAGTCTAGGACTTACTCACAGCCTGATTTTGGTCTACAGTACATAATAATAATGCCTCAACCTTGATCGCGGCCCGCTGGTCTAATTACTACCGACCATGGAGCACAAGTCGTACTTCAGTTACCCTATCACCCAACCCTTTCCCTTCCGATGGTTCACCCCAGTTGCTGTAATAGGGGGTATCGTGTTCATCGCGCTCTTCACTTTGATGAACTTTGCCTCGAGTAGCTATGAACTCATCGTGCAGAACTCACTCGATCCAAATGCGACTATTTCCAGGCGCGGCTTGCTGCATCGTTACCCATCGTTCTTGACCACCAAAGTCCAGCCCAAATGCCAGCCCGCCACGTTACCAGTAAACAGCGATTTCTTCACCAACAACACGGCTTTGACGTACACGTTGACAAGCGTTTGGGAGAGGGGAAAAGAAGGTCAGCGAGTCATTTCGCCGGCTCTCACATATCACAGAAACATCCTGCAGAACTGCTCTGTTCATTCCGTGGAAATCGACTTTGATTCGCTAGACCGGGCCGGAAAACAAATCGGCTTTTGCGAATGGGGAGCTGTGGTGCGGTCGTACATCACATGCAAGATTGATACCCCGGCTGGAGAAGTCTTCTTCAATATGACACAGACCTACGACTACGTTCCTGAGACCACTTCCTTTGATAGCCTCGGCAAGTTTCTTGGTACTGGGTTCCTTAGTCGAAACAAGACAACGCAGGCTAGCCTTTGGTGGGGCGAATCCCTGATGTCGACGTTCTGGGGAGAAGTCACGCTGATGCTGCAAGACCAGAGGGGGGCGATCAAAGACGACGATGACAAGATAGAACTCAACAAGGGGACTGTTTCTTTCATGATCAATGATACGTATCCTAGTATTGAAGAAGCCGGGTTCTTCAGCCTCGACTATCGGTTCTACGGCAGTAAAATCTACGAGGTAGCCTGCTGTCCCAAACTACCGCTCCCTTTGACGGCAAAAGCCCTAGATAAAAGCGACACTTATCCGAACATATGGATAAAAGCAGACTCGCTGGCAAAAGCGGCGTATTCGACAATACTCGTTGATCTCGGCCAGAAAGCAGCCCCCAAATCCAACATCCTCACTGATACCAAGTTGCTGACGCGCTACACGGAGAATTTCTCAACAGCCCGCATGGCGAATCTGAGATCAGGTCCTGCAAATGACAGTTACAGCGCATTGAAGAAAACGACGGGTAACTTGGGTATTACGCCATCTGTCATCGCTACAACGTACATCTGTCAGGTACCGCGGCTCAAACCAGCGGGAAATCTCATCGTTGCTATTATTGTAGCTGATCTTGTGCTACTTCAAGCTGTATGGCAACTCTACAAGCTTTCGGCGGAATTTTATCTTGGTAAGAAGAATCGGGAGACGGCTCCGTGTGAGAGATGCTCTGGTGTTGGACAGGTAGATGATACCGTACCGCCATCTATGCCGAGTCAGGAGAGTGGGCTGGAGTATTTTCCGTTAGTCAATACGCCGGGGCAGAGCGATGGTCTATTGTCAGGGGGTAGAGTTTGATCATGAGTGCTTAGCACTCTGCATGATGCTTATGGGCCAGACATATAGTTTGTATTATGAACATAGATGTCAGTTGCCGTAACATCATCTATCCCAACACTCCCTACATAGGCCTCGGGTGTTTGTTAGGCTATTTGATTAAGCTTGATTGGCAAGCCATGTAATGACGACGTGCCTTGGAAGCTTCCCGCTTAAGGATCCGGCGCTAATGCAGGTTGCTGACATTTAAGGATCCACTCCCGGCGGCAACACAGACGCAATTCTTCGCCTACACAAGCTTGCTTTACTCTCGATGATTAAAACATAAATTCCACGGCTTGGCATAACTAAGCCTCGAAGTTTACGATGATGAAGTACGCGGCCTGCTTTGGTCCATCCACTGTCATGACGCATCTTCAAGATGAGAGCATGGAGATACATGAGATGTGGAATATATACTTATTAGAGTTCCGTCTGAAATAGAGACATCCATCATCATACTTCTCATTCAGTGACCATACTGCAGAAATCCACCATGAAGTCCATCCTCAATTACGCTGCTCAAGGCATCATGGCCTACGCAGCTATAATGCCAGCTTCCGCGCAGAACCTCTCCTACAGCGCCGACAACTTCTACCGCAGCGAATCCGTCGCCATCCAGCCCATCCACTTCAACACCGTTTACAGCACAACCATTGTCGGCAATCTCTTCACTTCCAGAAATACCAGCCTCAGCGCCAACTCCCCCGCCATTGTCGTCGGCCATCCCATGGGCGCAGTCAAAGAACAATCCGCCAACCTATATGCCACTAAGTTGGCAGAGCAAGGCTTCATCACCCTCACCCTCGATCTCCCCTTCTGGGGCAGAAGCGACGGCCCGCAGAATCTCGTATCGCCCGATTTCTACACCGAGGCTTACAGCGCTGCGGTAGATCATCTGGGTACTTACAACTTTGTTGATCGCGATCGTATCGGTGCGCTTGGAATTTGCGGCAGCGGGGGTTTTATCATCAACGCAGCCAAGGTTGACGATCGCATCCAGGCTGTCGCTACTGTTTCTATGTATGACATGGGTACAGTGAATCGCCAGGGTGTGAGAGGAGCTGTGTCGGTAGAGCAGCGCAGAGCAGTCATCGCCAATGCGTCACAGCGGCGATGGGCTGAAGTCGACGGAGCACCGACTGGATACGCCGTCGGGGCTCCGAACGAACTCACAAGCCAGTCTGATGCTGTCGCTCGTGAGTTCTTTGACTTTTACCGCACCGTTCGTGGCGAGTTTACTCCCGAGGGCTGGCAGCGCAACCAGACTACTCACCCTTCGATCGTCACCAACGTCAAGTTCCTCAACTTCTATCCTTTCAACGATATTGAAATCATCTCCCCTCGCCCTTTGCTCATTATCTCTGGCGATCAGTCGCACTCTAAGGAATTTAGCGAGAATGCTTATCGTGCGGCTGGTCAACCCAAGGAGTTATACCTGGTTCGTGGAGCTAGTCATACTGATCTTTATGATCGTACTGAGATTATTCCTTTCTCTAAGCTCAGCGAGTTCTTCGAGGAGAACCTCGTTTAACACCTGATACAGCTTTGAATATATCTAACCTTCCTTTCTGCACAAGGCATTACTTCCGCAGGTTCAATCAATGTGCTCTGCAGAATGACCTTGGCGTTTCGCATTTTCGAACCATTCCTCTTTCTCTAGATAGAAATAGCAAATCATGTACTCTAAGTCAAATAAAACTGCCATTCAAGCTATGAACTTTCTACTTGATAACATATTTTGGAATGATGCACACACCGAAACGCATTTGCAGGTTACATCGTCATCGAGTTGCTTCTCTTCGGATTTGATCTTTTGGTGGACGGCAATTATGTCACCACTGTAAATGTGAGCGCCAGAGCCCCAATTATCCGTCAGCAACTCGCATTAGCGCTTGTTGCCACAGTGGTAATAGCGCATCAGCCAGCTGCATTATCGCAAATGACATGCCGTTAATGACGCGACAGCGTGAACTCGTTGAGTGTAACAACTTTATATTAAGCTTCCTCTGGACACAACTTTACAAGTATTTCTTCTTCCTTATTGCTCAAGTATTATACTTTCCATAGTCATATACATCTTCGATTTGAGCCACATATTACCATGGGATTCCAAACAGCACCGAAGCCCAAGACTCCTCTTGGCCTCAATCGTATCCTCTCCCCAACCGCTGGAGTCAAGGTATCACCAATTTGTCTCGGCGGCATAAGTATTGGCCACGAATGGAAGTTTTACAGCGGCAAAAATGAAGAACCGTTCAAACTTCCCGATGCTTTCTACGACATCGGTGGCAATTTCATCGATACTGCCAACCTCTACAACAACCAGATGTCAGAAAAGCTCATCGGACAATGGATAGAAGAGCGCGACGTCAGAGATCAGATGGTCATCGCGACAAAGTACTCTGCAGGTTACCGTGCTTTTGGCGATAACCCAGAGCCGCTGCAGTCGAACTTTACGGGTAACTCTGCTAAGAGCATGCATATCTCGGTGCGGGATAGTTTGAAGAAGTTGAGGACAGACTACATCGATATTTTGTATGTGCACTGGTGGGATTATGCGACGCCTGTTGAAGAGGTTATGAGAGGCCTTCATGTTCTTGTTACGCAAGGCAAGGTTCTGTATCTTGAAATGAGTAACACTCCTGCCTGGATCGTTGTCAAGGCCAACGCTTGTAAGTACCGCCCAGCCATTGAATGACAGTGTTGCTGACCATAACCCAAATAGATGCAAGGCACCATGGTCTCACGCCTTTCTGCATTTACCAAGGCAACTGGAACGCCGCCCTTCGCGACATGGAGGGAGATGTGATCTCAATGTGCGAGGATCAGGACATAGCGATTGTGTCCTGGGGCTCATTTGGTACCGGCTCGCTGCTCACACTCAGCAGAGGAAAGATAGGGAAGCTGATCCAGATGCACCCAAAGCTCAAATCTCAGAGATCGCGTTGAAGGCTAGTGAGGCCCTGGAAAGATTCGCCGACCGAAAGGGAACGACACTACAAGCCATTGTGAGTCTCATTTTCTTCTTGTTTATTAACGGCGGAGCTAATATAACCAGGCTTTGGCCTATCTCTTCCACCAATCCACATACGTGTTCCCCATTGTTGGGGTCAATACTGTTGAACACATCAAGGCTATGCCTGATGCCCTGAAGATCAAGCTATCGAAGGAAGACATCGACGAGATTCACGATGCTTCGCCCTATACTCCTGGCTACCCCTTGAACTTTACCCAGTATATGCAGCCAGTCAAATATGATCTATCATGGACATCTGCAGATCACCAGCAGTACCAAATGGCCGCTTGGATAGATGCCCCTCCCAATCGCCTGGTAAGTCTTCCAAAGTTACTAAACAGGTTGATAAGCTAACTTCTTCTCAGCCGTACCAACCGAAAGGTTGGTAGATGTTGCAAGGGTTTGAGCGAAAATAGTCATATTTTGAAGCCGAATGGGACTTTTTGTCATATCGCTATAGGAAAGAGTGCACGAAAACAGTCTAGGCATCAGGTTGCTAAACTCAATCTGAAAGTGTCGGACATCCGATGAAGCTATCCCGCTCGGCAGTGACAAACCAGTTGTTTCTTTTCCAGGGTCCTGTTCATTGGCGGCCGCCCTGACAGACGCCAGCGCCAGACCAGACCAGCAAAGTTTAATTTCCGCATTTCTAACAATCTGGACAAAGACATTTTCGGCAACGGTTACCGTCACCCGTAACTGGAGCCTTCGATCCTTGCCTAGACTCTTTGGCCTCTGTATTTCCGACTTTTCTTATTCCGGCGACTCATACCCGGCTATCCCACCATACTGCTCACTGAAGTAAATCAGTAGGGAAAATCAAGAGAGCAAGTTCTATGACGGGAGCATAGGCTACGGTTGTATTCTTTGTGCTGTCGCCAAGTACGCTCTGATAGCTTCAGCATAAGGAATTAGTAGATATGGTACAGCAAGTACCATTGTATGTCAATAGTAGTAAACACTACTTGGATTGATGCTAAAGGTCAACTCCGTAAATCGCATTTTTCATGAGCACTTCAATTCATTAAACTGAGAAACACGGCAGTTGATGCGCCATGAGTCGGTAGATTGGTCTCGGTATTCCAGTCGAATGCCGCAGTGGGGGAGATGTGGAGTTGAGGATTAGAAATGGACCCACTACCTCACGATGCTCTCCCACTTTGCTTCTAAGTGGCATTGACGACATGTCCAAGCTCAAGAGTCATCAGTAAACTAAGAAACATCACGAATTATTATATATAGAGCTGCCATGTCGCAATCAAAAACAACAACCACACAGCAATCAATCAAGCAATCACAGCAAAGATCTACAAGTCAACTTACAAATATTCTCAACCACTATCCCAATCATGCGCCTTACAACCATTTCTCTGGCCCTGCAGTCCATCGGACTCATCAGTGCACGAGCAATTACTCATCCCAACCTCCGCGTTGAAACATTCATCAACCATGGCTCCTCTTTCGACATGGTCTCCTCATTGATCATCGGCTCTCAAGCCGCTGTACTAATCGACCTGCCCATGGCAATCGAAGGAGCAGAGGCACTGGCCGACTGGGTTCGCAACACTACCGACAAGCCACTCGTCGCTGCATTCACCACCCATTTCCATCCTGATCACTACCTCAGTGGTGGTGCACTGTTGTCGCGATTTCCGGAGGCCAAGTACTATGCCAATTCCAAGGCCGCGGCGGAGATAAAGAAGGAGGCAGCTCACAAGGTATGCGGGACACTACCGTGATGATGACGATTACTAAAATTGAATAGGTCAAGCTGATGAAGGGTGTTCTTGGTGAAAAGTCCATCGTCAACAAGGTTCACCTTCCTACGCCTTACGACTTCTCATTCTTCACCC
Organism: Fusarium dlaminii; assembly: GCA_013186775.1. Lineage (NCBI taxonomy): Eukaryota > Fungi > Ascomycota > Sordariomycetes > Hypocreales > Nectriaceae > Fusarium > Fusarium dlaminii. The sequence continues at coordinate 523,251 of JAAOAL010000052.1, read as the reverse complement.
TGCCCGGCGACGAGGCCACGCCCATCCACTTCTTGAACCCTCTCACAGGCGACACCGTTGACGAAACACTGTTCTGGATCCCCTCTATCAAGACATTGATTGCTGGTGACTCCGTCTACGGACACGACATGCATCTCTGGCTCGCCGATTCCTTAACTAAGGCCCTCACCGAATCCTGGCTTTCAACGCTCGATTTGGTCGACTACCTCAAGCCAAATGTCGTCATTCCCGGCCACAGTCTGTCTAACAAGAGGTTTGGCTGCTCAATTGATGTTGATCATACGCGATCGTATCTTCGCTTCTGGCAGAAGGAGATTGAGGCCAAGGGACTTGATCACTTTACGCCTCAGGCTATCTTTGATAAGTTTAACAAGCAGTTTCCCGGTCTGCTTAACTTGAACTCTTCTACTTCGGCTTTCTTGCTGAACAGCACGGCTGAGCAGTTTGGTCGTGGTGGAACACGCCAAGTTCACTACATCAACCTCGCTGCTTATACCGATGTTGAGGCTCTTGATGGGTGGACTATTTAAACAGTGAGCTGGTGTCTGGGGTAAGGGAAGGGTGGCATCGGAGAGTTGGTGTTTTGGCAGATGTATCGGGTAGTTGGTGTACGTATTGTAATGTATTTGTTGATTAGTATAGAGTTGCTTTTATATGGAGGTGTTCTAAAGTACGGGGTTGTAACAGATAGAGCTTATCATTCGTCAGCTGTCGCAAGTTAGCCTCACAGTGCATCCAATCAGAATATAGATCAATTTGTCAGCACTGCTTCCGCGGAAGACAAGATAAGCCAATGTCAGCATAACCTCTTTCAATCACTCATCTTTCCGTCCGCCATTCTCAACCATAACGTTAAACATGCCGCCAACACAGATGACCCGAAAGGTTTGCCGCCATGTCTTCCTGACCGAGATAGAATAAAATGCTGACAGCATCTGACAGGCTTGCGACGTCTGCTACCGCAAGCGGATTCGGTGTGACGGTCAAAAGCCCCGGTGTTCTCACTGCGTTTTGTACAAATCTGACTGCACATTTCAAGCTACGAGCCGTAAAGCTGCAATCAGGAAACGGCCCAATGGTACCGCGACGGCTTTGCAGTCTCAGGTCCAATCTCTTGAGATGAGTCTTGATGAAGCGCAGCAAAGAATAAAGGAGCTAGAAGAACGATTAACACCGAAAAGAAGCAGTCAAAATGATCAGCCCCAGTTGGGTGAATATGACGTCAGCTACTCTGGAAGAGGTTCTCTTGAGCTGGGTCTTGAGCTACCTCCTCAACACGAGGTCTTTTCCGGAGTCAACAAGTTCCTTGCAACCTTCAACACTATCCTACCCCTCTTTCATCCACAGAGGCTCCTATCTCGGGTGAATACATGGTATGAACAACCTTATCAGCGAGATACCTCGACTTGGGCGGCCATCAATGTCGTTCTCTCTTTAGCGTATCGCCATATCCCAGACGAAGGGAAGCCACCTAATTACAGTACCCTGCACTTCATGAACAAAGCTCAATCAGTTCTTAATGATATCATGTTGGGCGATTCAAGTCTCCTGGACGTCCAAACAATTGTCGGAATGGTCGTGTTGTTACAGGCCACATCTGACTTGAAACCAGCTTCAGCTCTGATACCCATTGCTTTGCGTCTTGCTCATGGACTGAGACTACATTCAAGATCAAATTCAGATCATCTGGGTGCTTCCGAAACCTTGGAGCGAGATCGAGTCTTCTGGATTGCTTACATTCTCGATCGAGACATATCGATGCGCACAAAGCTGCCTCCTATTCAGAGTCAAAACGACATCAGTATTGATTGGCCATCAGCTACACCTGCTGACGGAGCTGGCATACTATACACAGCCGATAATTCGTCTAGCTTCAACTTCTTTCTGTCGCGTGTGCAGCTTGCGCATATCCAAGGCGAAGTTTATGAAGCAATGCTATCCATGTCCCCCACTGCATCAGACGTTTACGTCCGTCTTGATAACGTGGCTCGAATACACCAGATGCTAGATGACTGGCTTGCCCGTATACCTTTTGAGTTTTCTCGTAGTGCCATTACACAAAGCGGGAACCCAAACCTACAGAGGGCTTTTGGTGTTTTGTACTCAAGCCATCTCACTTGTCGAAGTGTCGTCTGCAAGGCTCATGCCATGGAAGCGCAATGGATACCAAGTCTTCAAGACTTTGGAAGAAAGGCAGTCGAGCAAGGCATAGTCACAGCTCCACGGTTACCAGTGGGCTGGAATAAACTTGTTCATGAGTCTCGCGAGTACATCGAATTGTTCGTAGCGATTGATCAAAAGGATCCTGCATTTATCTGGTAAATTCTTCAGTTCTAGCCTTTGTTCGTTTCGCTAACTTCTAGGTTCTAGGATGACAGCTTGTACCTATATCTCTGCAGCAGTCTGCCTAACAGCCAACATCCTATTCAACCCTTGGCATACGAAAGCTGAGACGGATGATCAGTTGATCAACCCCGCATTATGTTTTCTGGATGATATGATACTGCAGGCGCCGCTTCCACAGCTGAAGCATCTACGGCATTCGTGGGATGAGCTTCTGAGGAATTCCCGCGAGATGTCATTTAGGAAAGCTATACAGAATGTGGATTGGCTTGAAGCCACCTGTAGCTGACGATCCAAAGGTTATCAGACAGAAGGTAGAAAGAGGTTTACCATGCAGAAAATGTTAAGATTTGGGTGATGCTTAGTCCTGGTTCGTGTCTCATATGTCCAAAATGTGATGCCTCTTAAATTCATGTTGCCATCCCCCATCCTCCGCGGAACATCCAGCTGAATCACATTACAGACATAACGTTGAAGATGTTCCGCGGAAGGATAAAATACATCATGCTTATGAATTAAATAGAAATGAAAAGGCTCTGCTTCATTAGGATCCACCCATTACGTGGTTGCAGTACTTATATAATTGTCGCACCCAGGAACGAATATTTCTTAACACCATCCTCCATTTTCTTCCATTCTTTCCACCTAAAATGGCACCTCTCCCATTCCCCGGGTTTTCATCATTTACCAAGTCATGGCACGCTGAACCATATCCCTTCATCTCACCAACAAGACCGGAGCTCTCCGCTGCTGGCAAGAATGTTGTCATCACTGGTGGAGGCACCGGAATTGGACAAGCTACTGGCATCGCCTTTGCCCAAGCTGGCGCCAAATCCATTGCCATTGTCGGCCGAAGGCTTGAATGTCTCGAAACTTCAGTAAAGGCTATTCAGGCTGCCAACTCCTCGACCCAGGTTCTGTTCGAAACTGGAGATGTCACCAAGTTTGAGTCTATAAGCACCGCGCTGAAAAACATCGTTGATAAACTTGGCAAAATCGACATTTTCGTCGCCAACGCTGGCATGTTGCCCAAAACAGGCCCAGTCTACGGCTATGATGAAGCTCAACTCCGTCTAGGTTTTGAGATCAACGTCATTGGCGTTTTCAACTCTCTTCAAGCATTACTCCCCCTCGCAGCCCCAGGGGCAAAGGTCATCTACGTCGGCTCTGGCATAGGTCACTGGGCCCCAATGGCTGAAGTCCCTGGTGTGTTCAGTTACGCTGCAGCCAAGGCAGCCGCTTTGAAGATGGTTGACTATTTCGCGTTCGAGAACCCGCACATCCATGTCGTTGGTATCCAACCTGGGATCATTGCGACAGGAATCAATCCGGATATCAGTGTTGGTTTCGATACAGGTTTGCTACCAGATTCTACTCATGTTATTATTTCCGAAACTAATAGAATTAGTGGAGTTGCCAGCTCACTTTATGGTATGGCTTACATCAGAGAAAGCTGAGTTCTTGAAGGGCAAGTTTGTCTGGGCGAATTGGGACGCCCAGGAGCTACTGGAGCGAGCAAAAGAAATCGAATCGACTATGCTTTTGAGAGTCACTTTGAATGGGGTTGATATGTAGGAGTTAGTTCAAATCACACATAAGCACCATGTATTCAAAAGTATAGCCAGTTAAGTGGTGCTAGAATGCTTCTAGTACTTACAAGCTTGATTCAATCTCCAAATTTCACTGATCTCGTATACATTGTCAAGAACTCTAGTATAACATGAACTTCAGCTATCAATGTGGAAGTTTGGCCTCCCCATCAGAAAAGAGTGTAAAGGAGAAGGCTCTTTTTGCTTCGACTCAACCCTCTTTCGACTTCTCACCGGGACTTTGGCCTTCTTCCTTTCAAAATTCGGTTTCGGCCTCTCTGTAGAAACGAAACTAGGCCATAAGATTATTCTGACTTGCATTCCTGGCTGTACAGTGCTTTCCCACTCCAGTGGAGGTATAATGTTGCCGCCAGGACCGAAGAGAGAATATTTACGTGCGAGAACGTGTGAATAAAGCCCATAGTCTCGTATGAACGCTTGTCTGATCATCTCTTCCATACCCTGCAGCGGTCAGTATCAAGGAGCTGTTAGGATAGGGCGATCCAACTTGCCTTCCATTTCTGAACAAGATGGTATGGGAACGTGAAGTTTCGACCAACGGCGTCTCTGAAACGGATGCCTGGGACGTCGCTTTGTGCGGGAGAAGGACTCCTAGGTCTCACTTTTTCTGTTCCAGGTGTGCGCATTATGTTTCCGGTGATCTCATCTTTGGAAAGACATGTCCAGTCCGTTAGAAGTGTGTCGATAAGAAGTTGTCCTGCTCCGGGTTCGCAAATGGCTATTTGCAATTCTGCTGGAGTTCGGACTACGAGGGCCGTTCTGTCAGAAGCTGGACTTTCGTGTGCTTCTCCACTATCCTGTTCGTGAGTCTCTGAATCTTGACAGTTTTTAGAATAGTTTTCGAAAATAAGTTCAAAAAGCCATCGGCCTGTCCCGTCAGATGATCCACAGCCACGGATCTGAACTTGCCCCGTGGCATCATCATTGTCACTACCGGACTCGGTCTTTGGTTGACTTGATGATTGGCTAGTGTGAAAGTCCCCGTTCTCTGAGAGGCCAACCATACAGTGGGAGGCTGCGTAGGTGAGGTTCTCTGACTGCTGGCGAAGTAGAGGAACCTCTGACTCTGGTTCTTTCTCCTTGCCTTCACTGATCGAAGTTGTCTGAGTGACAGGAGATCTGCGAAAGAAGATTGGTTACCATAGTATCATAACAGGAATATAGAAGCTACTCACTGTGCTTCCTTTCTTGTTGCCGCGGCAAGAATTATAATATTGAGCATCAAGTGAATGGCAGTTTTATGGCTCTCAATTAGGGTGAGTTTGTACTGTACTTCCGACCGCTTGAGACTCCAACGAAAAGTCTGAAACCCTTTGCTACTATCCATTAGTGCATATATATCATCATGAATCGCTGAAATCCGGCGTATTGCTGACTTGATACGGCGTAGAAGTTTGCGACTGCACAGGTCGGCGCTCTCTTGAAGTACACGACGAAGTTCCGAAAGAATGCAAGATAGATCCGAGATATTGCGCGCTATTTCTACCATCTCACGAGAGGCACCGCGCGTCGAGGAGATAAAGTGGTATATCGCTTTTGTGAGCGACGTGCCTGCAGTTGCGATGCCTGCAATACTGGCGATGATAGACAGAGGGTCCATGGCGACCACCAACTCTGAGGTGAGAAATGAAATGGCAAAGTTGTTTATTCAGACTAATTCAAGGAAGAAATGAGATGAGGGGCTCAGGTGCCTTGTTGTATGCCTTGCTCCCATAACCAATCATGGCGTTGAAATGCACAGCCTGATTTTTCGCAATGCCTCACAAATTCTGTCATAGTACTGCTGACTGGACATCCCTATGACGTGTAACGTAATATATTTGCGCTGGCCAATGGGAAAACAGACTCCAATCAACAAAATCGAAGCTTTCTGACCAGGCGCTCCTGGTGATCGAGCTTTGCTATAGTAAATGTCTATCCATGGTCTCTTCAGCAACAGCCAAAGTAGCTGTCATGTTCTTCGATGGCCGCTTCATGAGCCAATGTTACGATGAGGATGCACAGCCTGATTGAGGCGATCTGTGTCTGACTACCACTGACATGCAGCTTAAGTTCCTTGGCAAATACATGTTCCTCTGCTGGCAGCGATCATGAGTCCTCAATGATGTAACTTTGTTATAATTGTGATAAGACAACAGAGCCTAATGGCAGCAATACTGATAAGGGTCCGTAAAATTGAGGCACCACCGCCAACTTATCCATGCAATGCCGAGGCATTTCATTCAATACTACGCCCTAAGCGTCGTTGCTGTCCTGCTTTGCCTTAGCATCCGCCATATCCTTCATATGCCGTCGTTTCCTGGCTTCCCAAAGGGGATACACGCAAAGACACGACGCGAAAAGAATGGTTATACCATTCCAAACTTGCGCACCCAGAAATGCATGGTTATGCTGACCGCCGTGAGCCTCATCTGCCGCCAGCGCAATTGGGGGCCCGATCAATGCTCCAAACCCAACCGCACTATAGACGATGCCCATTCGAGTACCGATGACAGCCAGTGAAGGGCATAAGTACGGGATGATGAACGCCGGCAGGGTCGTCACTGCACCTGAGAAGAAGCCATATAAGATAAGGAAGACAGTGAAGCCGCCCAAGTTATGGACAGCAATCCAGCACAGAGCAAGGATGCCAGATACCACGACGTTGAACATGAGAATAGACTCCGCTCCCAAGATCTTCTCATCCACTATGGCTGCAGGTACGATTCGACCTAGAGTTTGGGCGGCGTTGAGAACGGACAACGTGTATTATGAAAGATCCTCTGACACAGAATGGTCAAGACCCAATAGACCAAAAGAGGGAGTGAGAATGGATGGTACCAGGAAGCCCAGCCATATGAAGAAGGATGCTAACGTGAAGAAAATAAAGGCTTTATCCTTGATGATCGACTTGTCGAAGAGCTGTCGTGTTGGCTTCTTGACTGCTTGGGTGCTGGGCTTGATGAGGATGGCTGCGATTGTCAGCGTGAAGAGGGTGATGAAACCAATTGCCCTGCAAGCCCAGCCAAAGCCACCGGAGTCCAGTAAACGGCGGACAACAATAGGGTAGATAATTCCGCCGAAAGAGCCTCCCGCCGTTGCACAGCCCAGAGCCAGACCGCGACGCGTCGTGAAGTAAAGAGGAATCATGGCAACGCTAGGGATGTACAACAGCCCAGTACATATGCCTCCAAGGACACCCCAAGTCAACATGACTTGGTAGTATTGCGTCGATAAACTCAGCATAATAAGTGCAAAGGTGAGCATGAGACTCGAAGCGACGAGGATGGGATAGAAGTATCCTTGATCAAAGAGCGGGCCTGAGATGACACTGATGATGAGAATCAAGGAGACTTGGAGTGTACCGATCCATGATATCGCAGATGAGGAGTGTGTTCGAAGAAGAGTTGTTTCGTAGTATGTTTGAAACACGCCGAAGCTGTTTGCTAAACCAAAGTTGTTGAGGTTGATGAGAAAAGAGCCTAGTACTTGAAGCCATGCTGTTCGACCTCCATCGGGAGGATGTTGACTCGTTGTAGATGGTTTCCAGTATCGAAAGAGTCCTTTTTCAGGCTCTTTTTCTTTTGCCGAAGTTGAGTTATCAGAAGACATGTTTGCCAGTGATGCCAAGAATCTCTCCAGTTCATTCAGCTTCTTAGGTTCACGAGCCAGCCTTTATACCCGGTCTCTCTCGAGGTCAAAGTCCGTGTCTGACGCTGTCTTGCTGCAGATCAAACTAGGGTGAGCTCTTGATAGTCCATTTTGAGATAAGTGACAGCGGTAGACAACACGGTTTGCTGTTTTGGGCTTTGCCTTATGAGACAGTGTCGATCATCGTCATGCCTTGATCTTTTGAATTGCCTAATCGAGAAATTTGGCTCTGTTCATGTCAATGATTGGCTGTTGAGAAGTGACATCATTTTTGGGTGGGGCACCTGAAGTCTTGGTCGTGTTCGTCAACCATCGCAATCACTGACACGATATAAAAGTATTGCATTTTCTTATAATGAGCGAACTGGCTTAGCACCAGGAAGAATACTGCATGCTATGAGTCTGAGATTACTTGGACACACTTTCATAAGGTACTTTGTGGTCAGAATGCGGCTGACATGAGCTTCATGTAGTCAGTTGAACAACAACATTTGAGACTGGCTCTTTTCGACAGAGCTCGGCGAAACGGTGAATGACCTCGGCATGAACAACATAAATTGCACACTATGAAATACTCCTTGTACACGAGAAAATAATAATTCAATATTCTTCAGCAGACCGAAAGCCCAGATCATGATGGCGCAAGAGTTATTGGTTACTGCAAATACTGTTTCTTGCTTACCCTGCACTCCTAGAATCCGCCTGAGTTGCCTCCATAATTCCCGACGGTATGAGCCGAATTTTTGTCATTCTCGGTTGACTATTCTTATTGTCTACAATTACAAACTACAAGGTCATATATGGCACTCAAGCAAAACTTTAAATGGACTGAGGATGCCATTCGCAATACACTCCAACTTGACCGTCACAACGGTGACACAGACATTCAATTTTGGGGAAGCTTAAATAGAAGCATAGCTCAATCTTTACTGATCCCCAAACCTTACTTACATGTATCGAGAGAATGCTTTCCCACGTCACGGCATCTCCAGGGTGAACTCGGAGTCTTGTCACACGAGTAGATGTAATGTTGAGGAGCAGTCAGTAATGAATGACAATCCATTGGTTAGAATTATCGGCCCGTCCCTTCAATCTCGCTCTTCCAGCAGGGAACCTTTGGGTTTGCGGGCGGTTTGTACTCCACTCTCCACTGTCCATGTGCCGGATATCCGTGTTGATCTTTTGCTGACCCCGCGAAGAAGTGCGAAAAGTCACCATGATTTGGGGTAGAGGCATTTAAGAAGCTGTAATACACTATGTAGTAAAAACGCTCAATACGAGATGTACGATATTTTAAGCATATTGTCATCTTTCACAGCCTCTTTCTCTATAAAAAGATGCAATGGCAAGTCCCGAGTTTGCTTCTCAAAGCCATCATGGAAATCTCCGGCGTCTCACAGTGAGATGCGGGGATGCACTAGCAGTCACCATCTCGCTCCAATCGGACGGACAAGTCCATCGGCGAACTGAAATAGGTATCTCCGCGGTGATGCCGTTGGAATGAGGAGAAATAAAGCGGCGAATTCCCCGCCATCGGCACGATATATCCGTCTGGAGGGTGCGGAGAGTACTGTAGCACTAGACTAGACCGTGGAGAAGCCGCCGTATTTCCCCGCTGGTTGTAGAGACGATCCCCAATATTTCTTAACCATAAATACTATGCCTATTTCTCCTTGACAAGTTTTGAAGTTCTGTACCTTTGTGTCGAGTAGGATATCATTGAGAAATTCTGCCAAGATGAAGTTCACCCTCGGAAACAGAGCCGCTATGGCGGATACGCCTAGTGAGGTTATGAACTGGCGCTTATACTGGAGTACCTTTGTATTCGGTTCGTCAACCAATCCCAGTCACTGATTTGACAACCACTAACTTGTTCGAAAGGTGTTCTAGGTGCCAGTCGTGGTCTCGACGAAGGTCTCGTCGGAGGCATGGTCACACTAAAGAGCTTTAAAGACGAATTCGGTCTCGATCACGGATCAGAAGAACATCAAGCCCAAGTCGAGTCCAATATCACCAGCATGGTCCAGATCGGTTCCATCGCTGGATCTCTCCTTGCATTCTTCCTCTGCGATAAGATCGGTCGTGTTCGGTCGCTCCAGTTCCTCTGTTTGCTTTGGCTTGTTGGTTTCATCATCGTTGTCACTAGCCATGGAAGCGTGGGACAGGTTCTGGCTGGACGCTTTATTGCCGGCCTGGGTATTGGCATGACTGTCGTTGTTGGACCAACGTACCTTGCTGAGACTGCCCCGAGGGCTGTGCGTGGTATGCTCACCAATATCTTTGCTGGCTCCGTCTACCTTGGTGTTATGGTTGCGTACTTCAGCAACTGGGGCGCTTCCATCAACATGCCCGACTCATCTCGATACCAATGGGTTGCACCTCAAACATGCCACATTGGCTTCTCTGGGTATGTAGACTTCCCTCAATCTTGTGTTCAACGACTAACCTTTGGTAGACTACTTCTGATCCTGTCGTTCACCGTCCCCGAAACCCCTCGCTGGCTCACCATGAAGGGCCGCAATGAAGAGAGTACCAAGGCCCTTTGCAAGCTTCGGCAACTTCCCGAGGACCATCCTTTCGTCCAAGCCGAGCTGTATGGCATTCGTGAGCAACTTGAGCGGGAGCAAGAGGCCATCCTCGGTGTCTCCCGATGGGGTAAGATCCGCGAGCTTCTTACAATCCCCGCCAACCGATACCGCTTCATGCTTGGCTTCATGGCCCAGCTCTTGGGTCAATGGTCCGGCGCTAGTGCCATCACCATCTACGCCGCTGAGTTCTTTGGCGTCCTCGGAAAGTCTGGCCAGTCCGAGAAGCTCTTCGCTACCTGCATTCTCGGTGTCGTCAAGTTGGTGTCTGCCTATGCATGCGCTTTCTTCCTCGTCGACTTCATCGGTCGACGTCGATCGCTCTATGCTGGCATTACTCTTCAGACCATTTCAGTCTTGTACATCGCCATCTTCCTTGCCATTGTTGGTACCAAGACCCTTGAGGATGGAACCTTGACAAGCACCCAGAAACATGCTGGCGTTGGCGCAATTGCAATGCTGTACATCTCAGGTGTCGGTTGGACCATGGGATGGAATTCGTTCCAGTATCTCGTCAACGCTGAGATCTGGCCCCTTCGCCTTCGTGCCCTGGGTAGTTCCATCACCATGTGTCTTCACTTTGCGAACCAGTACGGAAACACCAAAGCTGTTCCACTCATGCTGCTTCACATGACAAGCAGTGGATTCTTCTTCTTTTGTGCCGCTGTCTGCATTCTCGGTCTCATCTGGGTTTGGGCCTTTGTTCCCGAGATGGCAGGACGATCACTTGAGAGCACTGATGAGCTTTTCTCTCTACCATGGTACAAGATTGGTCGTCATGGAAATAAGCTGGCGCCTGATACTGAAGCTATCTTGGCAAGGGACGAAAAGGCTGAGATGAAACGGGAGGTAGAAGTCAGTCAGCTAGAGCATGGCCGTTAAGAAATGTGTACAATACTTATTCCGATCAAGCAGATAGCCAGGAATGGTAGTTCAAGGAGTACATTCAATTTACCTCATGGAATATGTCCGCCGATAGCGCCTGTGCTCATTAAGAAGAGATAAACAAAAAGGCCAGCTTGAGTATTTACCAAATATCTACCAAGTCTTAACTCCATCAAGTCATTAAACGCAAAAACCCATAGCTATAGCAGAAACTCCACGGCTATCTTTCCCCTAAACTGTTTCCTAATCCCAGTAAGCCTGATACAGTGATCCAGTGTTGACTCTTCCCAACGCCGCCTGTTAGATCCTCTCAATATCATCGAAAACTCTGTTCTGCCACTCCATGGTTTAATATTGTCCTCTACATTAAAGCTATCACTCTTAAGCTTCTTCTGATCCTGGAACCGCTGAACGAGTAACCAATAGGTCATCTCTGGATATGGCAGACTGTCCTGGAAAGCATTTCTGCTATCACCGTTCTCATCACTGTATTGCAGTTTTGCTCCACGCCTAACAAGCAGTTTTGCGGTTTCAATCCTGCCAAAGGCTATGGCGCACCTCAGTGGTGTTCCAAGCCAGGAACCAACCTGCTCAATTTGAGCTCCAAAGTCGAGCATTAGCTTCGTCATATCAAGGCCACCGCAACTAGCTGCTGTGCAAAGTGGTGTTCTGTAGTATGTCCCCATCGAATCTAGCAGAATAGTAGCCTCTTTCGGTTCAAGAGCTTTGTAAATACGCTTGAACTGGCTAGGAGTAGAACCATAGACGACTCGGGTGAGAATATTGCTTGGCCTTGGAACAAGTTGATCCGAGGACGGGTAGAAGAACCTTGACCGCGTAAAGTAATGGTGAAACTTGCCCCTGAGCAATGCTAACGATAGCATCGTATCGCCAAATTGATTCCTGTGGTATAGGTCAAGTCCTCTCGAAAGGAGATACTCGAAGATCTCAAGCGTAGAGGCTCCTAGAGTTGCGACGGACAGCAAGTTCGACCCATCAGGACCTCTCTCGTGTACCGAATATGGACACGTTTCAGCTAAGAGGATTACCATATCCAGGTTCCCTTTGGATATAGCCCATGACATGGCGGTGTTGCCAAACTTATCTTTTGCGTCTACCAGCGCGCCTCTAGAAAGAAGCTCCCTTGCAGCTTCGAGATGACCTTTGCGACAAGCAACTAAAAGGGGTGTCTGCTGATGAGTATCCCGCGCGTTTATACTCGCCGCGTGGCTAAGAAGCAGCCTAACCATTTTGGCATTCCCCTCTTGTGCCGCAACGTGCAAGATGGTCATGCCCGAGATACGAAGTCTCTGCGGCTCTTTGAAAAGTATGGTTTTTAAGTCATGAGTAGATACTTCGCGGAGATCATGAAAGCGACGCCATAGGTTGCTAATTATGTTACTCCAAAGAAGGATGATACGGGCGAAAGTTGACTTACTAGTATTGGCCGATATTCTCCTGGAAATGATCAATGATAACCTTTAGGACAGTGAAGTTTCCCCGGAGGACCGCTTGGCAGGCGAAGCTGTTCAGATGCCCAGGGAGGATAGCTTCGTGGCCCAAAGTAACAGATAGCATCTTTTCGATAAAGCTTGAAGTATCCATTGAAGAAACAGCGAAAGTAATCAGTTGAAGACCTTGGTGGTGATGGCAATGCACACTGCCAGTGCTGGCTTTCTGATCCAGTAGCCAGTTGATGATGTTCTCCTTCTGAGCTCTGACAGCGGCAAAAAGGGGCGTACAGGCATGGCAGCTTGGTAGGGCTTCGTGGACTGAACACCCATGACTTACAGCTAACTTGCACCGCTTGAGGTCCCCATCCATTATAGCCTCCTCAAAACCAAGACTTAAAGACTTTTCTGGTAGCTGATCAGAGATGAGACGCCAGAATCTGTCACCAGTCGCTAGGACTTGACCGCGGGGGGGAGGTGAGCCGGACTTTATCAAGAGTGACACCACGTCTTCGTAGCCTACTTCTAAGGCGTAGTCGACTGCCAGTCGCCCATCTTGGTCCTTAATGGAGAGATTTGCTTCATGGTCTATGAGAATTTGAGTAGAAATTATGGAACCACGAAGGACAGCAAAATGAAGAGGTGTTCTTCCGTGCTGGGTTATGATATTAACGTTATTGAATAGGTCATTCTCGAGAAGATATGCAACAAACTTTGGCATGTCGGCTGCAAAGTGGAGTACAGTGACGTTATCGTCAGTGATCGTGTCGTAGTACTTTGCCCCGTGAAGGGCTTCATATGATGCCGAGGAGAGTGTCTGCCACTGAGAAGGACTCGTAGATGACTCAACTAGCCACTTCAGCATATCAAGTCTCCCATCAAGCACGGCGAACATGGCAAGTCCCCAACTGTCCTCGTCAAGGGCATACCTATCATGTCCAATATCTGAAAGAGACTCTATTACTCCCCAATTACCCTTAATCGCTGCCTGAATGATCAAGGGGCCTCCACGTTGTGTAGTCTTTGGGTTAATGCCCTTTTCGTGGAGCAAGTCGATCATGGATACCTGATCTTCGTCAGGGCTTGAGCCAGCGACAACCAATTCAATTGGACTTTGTCCTGATGGGCCTGGCTCATGTGGTTCAAGATACGGGGAAGCCTCAAGCATGGTCTTCAAAGTTCCAAAGCCTGTTGTGGCACATGCTATCTCAAATAGAGATGTTGGGCTTTCGGAAATCTCATCAGGTACTCGCCGATAGATATCGACCCCAAGTCCGACTAGCTTTGCCACAAGAGCTGTAGCACCTCGATTAATGACTAACTTGCAGAAGTGGTAGGCGGGATCGAATTCTTGGAGGCAAATACTAACAGTAGAAGATTCAACAACTTGAGATAGTAGTTCTTCAACGGATGAAGGACAGAGGTGCGGTCTTTTCCAACACATGTAAGCCTGGATAAGGGGTAGCACACCAGATTCCTCTTTTGACTTCTCATAAAAGGAGAGAGCCCCGAGGTCGAGAAAAATACCCAGATATTGGCAGAAATAGGAAGTGCATCCATGAGACTCAGAGCCCTCATCAGCGTAACAGCAGAGCTCGACTGATGCCACACTCTTACACAGGTACTCCCATGAATAGATGATATTGTCGCCTTTGTTGAATTTATGGCTTTTCGGCAGTAGAACCTGCAAGAGTTCGCTGTTCAGAGGGACTATCGTATCCAGGCGGCTACTACTATTATAAGCAAGCCATCCCTGGAGGTAAGCAGAGAATGGAGATTGACCTGTCTCATGGACAGCAAAGGGGTCATAGATTGTAGCCAAATACCGGGCGAAGTCAGGCGTACAGGTGGCCGCGAGATGATGCATAGGTGAAGTATTCGAAATGCTTCTGTCAAACTCGAGAATTCCCTTGGCTCTCACAGCGGCAAAGAGTTCTTGAGAACCCGTTTCCAACACAGCCTCAATTATTGAACCTTTTGACTGAAAGTATTTCGGGTCCAAAGGACAGACTTCCAGTAAAGTAAGGCATACTCTGACCTGGCCACTATTGAGGGCAATACAGAAGGGTGTGTAACCATCGTTGTCTGTAAGAGCCAGACAACAGAGAGAATTCTTATCCTCATGCAGTAATAAGGCAAGGGCGTCTTCGCTACCTTCAGACGAAGCAACATGCCAAGCCGTTTGTCCTTTGTCGTCCTTGGAACTTGTTTTAGCCCCATGGGCCAGGAGAACCGACGTTACCTCGACATTGTTGAATTCACAACTAACATGAAGGCAGGTTTGATTGGAATCGTTGGAGGCGTGAACGTCAAGGCCCGAGGCTAGGAGTATCTCTACTACCCGTGCACTGTTCAGATATACAGACATGGCAGGACCAATTAGCAGCCAAAACCCTCTAGGGCCTGCCATCTCAAAGCGAGGATCAGACACCAAGGCTGACAATTCCTCGACCAATCCGAATGCCGAGGCAACATTAAGAGCCTCTAAATATTGGCAGTCGCTGTAGTCGTAAGGCATCGAATTGAGAGCCTGTTCTGGGACAACAAGCCCCCGCCCACGAGAATGATTTAGAGCCTCAGCCGCGAGCGGCTTCCATTGAGGACAGGTATTTACGCCAGTGGCTAGTTCGAGAATCTGCTCAAGTACAGAATCGTCAGATTCATCTTGCCATATGAAGTCGGCGAAGGTAACGATAGCGTCATCAGGAACAGAAGAGGTTGGACGGATAAATTGGGTGAGATGGTGACCGCTCAATAACTCCATTGCATGAGCAAGACAACTCCTTCCCTCGTACGTATCCGCGGTGTTAGCACCGCTATCCAGAAGAACCTTGAGTGTATCGAATTGGCGCTGGGTCAATGGATTGTCGAAGCTGTCATTGTTCTTGAATCTGTCTGCAATCGTAAAGATGGCATAGAGAAGTGGAATGTGGTTGTTACACACCCCACTAACAGGAACGCCCCTGTCGATAAGGTAACGGCATAATTTGGGATTTAAGAAGGTTGCGGCCAGATGTAATTGACCGTCAGATAGATTGTACGCGTCAACAAAGCCTTTCTCTCCAGGTGATGCCGCCCGGAACCACGCCCGGAAGCTTCGACTATTCTCAGCATCAAAGAGCCGCTCCAAGAGGCCAATGACGGGTTCTTCTTCAAAAGCTCTGAAACGATCGGGATTATTGCATTGACTTTCTCTCATATCGAAGGGTAGACGGCATGCGACTTGATGAAACGGATGTTTCCGATCTCTCTCAGTAGCATATGCCTGCTCAACGTCCCTGAGAATGGACGGCAGTCTATCAAACTCCGGGAGTAATAAGAAGCTGATAGCAACTTCGGCTAAAGAACGGTATGCTTCCGCTTCTGAGTACCTGAAGTCCGCGACTGTAGTTCTCTCCAAGTATTCCAAGACCGTAAAGTGAGCGAATTCGAATTGTTTCCCATCCAAAGACTTTCGAAGCAGACACCCACAGTTACGTGATATTAGGTCAGGCTCGATGATGTCATCGGTACCAATCGCATCCATACCTTCATGGAACGAGACTGCTTCGCACAACGCGGCAATTTCCATTTTTGGTATTCCGAGAGCTATCCACGAAAGAGCTTTTCGAATGCACTTTTGGGTCTCCACCGGACGCTGCATTACTCTTTGCAGAACACGATCATAAGTTTCGTTCAAAGTTGGGGGCAATTCGGCTAACGCCTTTCTTCGAGCTTTGTTGTTGGGCAGGCTGCAGATGTAGTCGATCTGGCAGGCTACCCATCGAAACCTGTTTAGAAAGAATGTATTAGCAACGCGGACTTGCCCTGGAGAGCCATATACCTGCATTCCTTGGGAACCATGAATCAAGGTATGGAGAATGTCCTTGTAGAGCTCGGGACTTGTTCTTTCGATGTTCTTCAGCACTTTCCGTCTACTGGCTTCTGCAAGCGTATAGTCCTCCAGATCCTTCACATGGGCTGACACCTCAATGTGCCCAAAATCCTCTTCAAGCTGCTCGCGAATATCTTCCTCCTTCCGACTGAAGAGCGCAGAACAGACTGTTTCAGATGAAGTGACCACGGATTTCAAGGACCTAGTCATCCGAGCAACTTGATCACCGCATTCATCAAGCCCGTCCACTATGATGAAGACCTTTTCATACACCTCGGACATGCGTCCAGTAAGCTCCACAAGATCATCCAGTCTTGGTTGCGTAGGAAGCCTATCGTCAGGATGGAGCATGTCAAAGTATTCTTCAAGAAGATCGAACGCTTCTTCACCCTGAAGGCCAAGTTGGACTGCAAGAGCCGCTAGGATATTTTCAGGGAGGCATGAGGCAGGGTTTTTATAATCACAGAAGGCAAAACACACTGCTGTTGCATCATCACCCTCTTCGAGGACCGTCTCAATGACCAGTCCACAGAGAACTGTCTTCCCGCTGCCTTTTCGCTGGTTAGCCAAGTTTCAGCTAGATCTAACAAAGACGGGATATACCTGGAATTCCACTCAACCACAGCTTCGAATTTGAGCCTTTCATCCACATCGTAAAGGTAGGGTTGTCCTTAGTCAGCCATGATCCAGTAGCCTCATGACGAAGCTCGCGGCTCACATCGAGATAGTGTTGAGGCTTCACACGAAGGAAGAATTTCGTCACCTCCTTTCGTCTCTCATTCAGTTCAACTCGGGTTTCAAAACTGATCCGTCTTTCAATCATGTTGTGAATTTCATCCTGCTTGGCCAAGCTCTTCAGTAAAGCATCCATACTATCTGCAGAAAGCGCAAGATGAAGATTAGCGCGGTGGTTTACGAGATCAGCCACCAAGTCTTTCGTCTCTTGTAGAGAGAAAGGCCATTTCAATTTCCGAGTGAATCGCCTGGCGGACTTGCCGCTCTCAAAATCAGCCTGCGCTTTGTCGAGCTTGCTATTGATATCCTTCAAAGTGTTGCGGCAGGAATCAAGATGCTGCGGCTTTAGCGCAGGATTTGAGTCTTTGGTTTCCAGCGATGAAGCCAATAGCCTGAGATTCTCAAATGTTCCGGCTAGCTCCCTTGCTTGAGTGGCCAGTTCTTGGGCTTTTGATGGAGCGTCTTTAGCTTCTTTGCAGAACTTCGTGACATGCTTGAAGACGGAAGCTGTCAACTGCACGAGACCCGCGATACTGGCAGCCAGACCAATAGCTTCAGCCATCCTTAGTTGCGATGATTGACAGAATGCGGAGATAATGAAGGTGGGAGACATTCGAGGGGCATACAAGAAATGTGCAGCAGTCAGCCAGCTGAGGTCTGCAGCACTCAAGTAAGCGTGGCGCAGCAGAGAATCCAATCACAAGTAGTCTTTCAAGCCACAGTCCAACAGGTGAATCGGGATCTTTTGGGGACCTGGCGCTTAGCAACCCGAGAAAACGACTGAAACTTCCAAGTCACATCGTTGGTCAAAAGCCTACAGCACCATATGAGACCAGGGTGCCACAATATGTGCTTATTAAATCAGCCGTACTCTCTGGAATGAAATATGATCTAAATTTATTTCGAGACCTCGTTCTGGTACTCTGGTTGATTGTGGTTGAAGGTCTAGCAATTCGGCTTGCAATTTTGATCATAATAATATTGAACGAGAACTTCTCTTCCCAATGTGCGTCTAAAGATGGTATTCTGGGCTGAAATTATAAGGATGAATTGTAATTTGTACTGAATATCCCAACTCGTCAAGTATTTATTCATAAATCGAGACCAGAGCAGCGAAGCCTGTTAATTCAAGCTGGTTAGAGACAATTACTTCTATAGGGCATTCGGGCGCGTTGAGGTATGTATTAAGAGCAAACTTATTATACTTCCTTTGTCAGGAAAGAGGACGCCTCCTGAAGTAATAGCTGTGATAAGGTTGAGGGGTTAAAAGAGGCGTCATGAGGCTTTAGCCCTAATACATAAAGCTAAAAAAACACATATAGGTAGCAGACTCTCTACCCAACGCTGGATTGTGCCAGCCCTGCCATTCCTTGTAGATTATACTAGATAATAGTGATAAGATATATACTAAAAGAACCCAAATTCTAGCATTATCCTTGAGCCCTAATACTGATGTGCAGTACATGGTTAATAGATAACACTAACTTAACCTCATGATATACAGAATAAGGTATTTTACCAGTATATAAGAAAGTTTGATGTCAAGGGTGGCTTTCCTGTATGTTTTGTGAGATTTGGTGTTATGGCTGGCTTGGGGGCAGAAAGCTTCTAAATGATTGAGTGGCTGATGTGTTCTCAAATAGACTCAATTGGGCGTGCATGATCTCATCATTGGCCACACACACTCCGGTATTCCCCTTTGCCCTCCCTGTTGCCTCATAGGTATCTTGCTTTTGGCTGAAAAGCTAGATATCCTGATGATCGCCACTATTAAGGGGGTATAAATCAGGGCCCGCCTGCTGCTCACTTGTCAAGACTATCCAGCTTAAAGCACACAAAAAGCACACAAAGGTAACCGACATGCCCAACCTTCTGCTACAGCAATGCCATACCCTCACGTATGAACCCCTACCCACCAAAAATCCCTACCAAGTTCTTTGTGCTATTGTAAGCCCTCAGCTGCACACAAGTCTTGATTGCGAATAACATATCTTACTACAACTTGGACATTATGACAGACAAAGCCTAAGCAATTACCACGGAATAAAGCTGATATATAAGTACCTAGATTATAATGATACTATAAAGCCTTAGGTAATTTTAGGCCTGCTTAGGAAAGACTAGACGACATTGGCTAATATCAGGCAGTAGAACATCTCGTTTTCTACCCCGTCAATGCTCTATCACCATCTGTTAACTCTTTGGCTTCCTCTAGCCTCCATTGCAGGCTGCAATGCCCAAGCTGACATTCGTGCTGACACCAACCGCGACGGGCGAGTCGACGTAGACGGTTCTTCCGACACAATTGACAAGACGCGATGGAATGAAACGTCCGGTGCCATTTTCCTCCCCAACATCGGCGATACAGATCAACGATGCCTGTCTAAGTTTCTCGATGATAAGGTTCCCAGCGACGAGAGCCTTGACGATTGCCACGGTGCTTCTGACAACACCCAGAGATCCTCCGAGTATCTCGCACCCCTCAAGACTGTCCCCATCCCAACCCTTGCCGAAGACGCAAACGGTACGGTTACAGTTCCCGATGCGACTCAGCGAAAGTTCGTACGTATCTTCCAGAAGCAGGGCAAGAATTGGGTATACATCGACAACAACCATACTTTCTCTCAACGAGAGCTGCAGGCTGGCCTTGACCTTGGCATTGATGCTCGTGATACCAGACGTCCCAAGAGTCGCGACACCAAACAGCCCGAGAGTTGGGATGGCCGTGTCACTGTTCAATTCACCATTCATTCCGGAGATACCAAGTCATCTGACACGGTCATGCTACGTGTTGCACCCGTGCTCACACACCATCATCTCCAAAAGGTCGAAGAGGTCTTCACCGTCCAGAACATCTCGAACCCTTATCTTGATGACTTCGCCAACACCCTCGAGTCAATTACCAAGGCAGCTGGCCTTAAAA
Organism: Fusarium dlaminii; assembly: GCA_013186775.1. Taxonomy (NCBI): domain Eukaryota; kingdom Fungi; phylum Ascomycota; class Sordariomycetes; order Hypocreales; family Nectriaceae; genus Fusarium; species Fusarium dlaminii. Next base: position 503,215 of record JAAOAL010000052.1, on the reverse strand, counting down.
AAGACCTTGCCCTCTTCCACATGGAAAAAGAATTTGACAAGTGGGCCCAAGACTTTGTTGAGCCAGGCTACGCAAGCATGCCTGGTCCAAATGGAACAGTATCTATCCGGATCATGATTCGGTGTCCTGGAGATGAGCGAAAGGGTGGCCGAGACCTTTTCTTGTATTTCCGAAAGACCGGAGTTGGTGCAGTGCAGCATCTCGGAGTGTGGAGCTCTAATATCGATGCTGGTGGCAACATCGAAGCCATTCCTCCTTACACCTTCCAGGGTAAGACCTGGCTGGCTGGACGTATCATCCATGGCAATAATGACATCGAAAGCCATCATATTCTTTCTTACCTTGAAGCTCAAGAGACACAGAAGCCCCTTCTTCTCGATACTGCCTGGCTCGCAGTCGGCCATGTCGATGAGTTCCTCCAGTTCATTCCCGCCAACAACACCCGAGGTTGGGTTGCAGTCATTAGTGATCCTCATTTAGCTATCAAGATTCTTGAAGACGAGGAAAAGGCCGGGCATGGATCGCTCCCCGCAATCTCACGCAAGAACGATACTCAGTGGCCCCTGGGCTGCTCCATTGCCGAGTATGCTCAACCCATCAATTCCATTACTATCAGCCAAATATTGAGCAATAAGAGGCTGAGGAGGCTCAACGACATGTGCGCTCGGCGAATAGACGGCAACATCAAGATTCTCAGGACAGAAGTTGGACTTGCTGATGAGGACATCGTTCGCATTCCGTCTTTGTTCATCAAGAGCGACTACTTGGAGTTTGAAGGCTCTGGCTCGGAACTCAAAGTCGGAGCATTCTTCCCTGCTGTCATAAATAACCTCGTTCTTACGGGTTACAACACTTGCGTTGCGCCTAACCCATGGGGTCCAGTTGTCGGGGGGAAGGATATCTTGGCTGAGAAAATTATCAACAAGTATGCCGAGGTTGGAATGAAGATCAAGTTTATCGATGACTGGGATAGTCATCATAAGGATCTAGGGGGGGTTCATTGCGGCACCAACTCAATTCGAGACATGTCTGCAAAGTGGTGGTGACCACGTAGCATTACAGGACCAAACAGACCTTTAGTAATCCGCCTTGGTTGTAAATAGTAGTTTATTCATACGCAACATTATTAGTTGCTTTCACACCTCCTGGTTCTCCAGTAATTCTATACTCTTGTGATCTACAATCGCCGCGCAGTGTCGTTCCACCATAGCATCAACAATCTCGCGGCTCTGCATGAGTGGTCCAGCAAGAGCCCATGCAAAGCCGTGAAAGGTTTGTCGTCGGTACTCTTCCCAAACATCCTCGATCTCAAGTTCCGGGCCGCCCGCGTGCTTCAGGGCGCCGAGGTAAGACTGCAGGAGGTCTTTCTCATGAGCGCGGCGATCCTGAATTGACAGTGACCCGCCGATGAAATAAGCAACGTCATGCAAGGCCGATGCAGCGTGAATGACCTGCCAGTCAAGAAAGCCAGGCTCTCCTGCGGGTGATATGAACGTGTTTCCAATGTGTGCATCACCATGGACGAGGCACTTCATTTTGGAGTCTGATGCCCAAAGAGCCTTGAATGTCGCCGTCATGCGATCTCTATCCTCCATAAACTTGGGAACTGGAGGTCTCGCATCTGGAGCAAAACGTTTATCCCATTCTTCTGGCGCCAACAATCCCACGATTGCATCTCTGATTGAAACAGTTTCGCTCACAGAGGGAATCCCTTCACCTGTATCACCCCAGGTGCTGGCATGGAGGGTAGCTAGCTGCTCGACACTCATCCTCGCTCTCTCAACCGGCCATGTCTCAAGTGGGTTACCAAATGTGTAGCCTTGAGCTTTGAGATCGGCCATTACAACGATGCCCTGCCCATTCACGGTATCTGTGCCAGCATAAAATACCGGTGGGAGGGGGATCTTGAGCTTGGGGGCAAGGTAGTAGTAGAACTCAGCTTCGAGCCTGTAAATGGCGTAGAGGAAAGGCAAAGACTCTCGAATGTCGGGATTGAATCCGCCTTTGACGCAAACGTTACTGGCGCTGTCATCGGTGCCATTCTCAACCGTTAATTTGATAGAGATTTTGGAAGCCGTTCCATGAACGGTCTCGATGACTTCAACATCTTGAACAGGCTTGTTGAGAATCTTGGTGAACCAACGCTTCGTAAGCTCATCGACCGTGAGCGGTAACGCCTCATTCGATCGTATCATACCATTCACTTTGTCTGCAATTGAAGCCATAATCATTGTAGTTTGCAACCCGGAAGAAGGGTCGTCTTCAGTGCATTGAAGAGCGGGGTTGCTTATCTGTCTGGACACATAAGCATTACAAAAGTTCTTTGACATCCTTGGCGAGCAGTGCATATCTGGCATGTTAGTAATTGGCCAGGATTACATTTCGCAGGGCTCTGCCGATCTTTGCGGGGATTGAATCACCCGATAACTGTGAGATATAATGTTTCCATTCTGAAGAGTCCACTGGCCATGGATAACACCCTATGCACATATTAAAACGAGGGATTATATAATATTCCCAGACACTTTGCTTTAAAAATGAACACTTGCTAGCGTTGACCACTGTGTGGGAGTATCTTATAGCGTGTACCTGATCCCAAGAGGAAATCAATCTAGTTCAAGGCCGGCTTCGACATGGCAAGGAATAAATAACGTATTCCAGTAGGATTAATGATCCACAGCAACTTAACCTGGAACTCATCGGCGAATGAGTCACCGAGTCACGGCAAATGGGGAAGGCCTGTTGTCGGGTGCGGGGAAAACAACTGGCCTAACTAATGCCTGAACAGCAGAATTGCAGTGAATCTGAGCTTCTAACACCATTTATAACCAGCGCGAACTCGTGCCACGCCCAGCATTGCCTCCCTCTATACACACTACAGAATAGCATCAATAGAACTTACGGCCATTTTACCTTCTCACTCAAATCTCATCATGGCTCCAACAATTCAAGAACTACTAAAGGAATACGACTTTGACCCTTCCCTCATCGACAGAGTTGCATTTCGCAAACACAAACAACCCATCGCCATTGTCGAACCCGACCCAAAATGGCCAGAGCATTTCGCCCGTGCAAAAGCACGCATTGAATCCGCCATCGGCGATACAGCAGTGTCAATCAACCACGTTGGCTCTACCAGCATCCCAGGTCTGCCAGCAAAAGCTGTGATCGACATTGACCTAACCGTCAAAGACATAAACGACGAAGCTTCTTATGTAAATGCACTTGAGAATGTTGGTTTTCATTTTCTTGTCAGGGAGCCGGGGTGGCATGGACATCGCTTCTTTTGCGATTATGAACCCGTGCCGACGAATCTGCATGTCTGGGGTCCTGAATGCCCAGAGGTGGTGAGACATAAGATCTTTGCGGATTGGTTGAGGAAGAATGAAGATGATAGGGAAGCTTATGAGAATATTAAGAGGGAGGCTGCGAAGGCGAGTGTTGAGAATGGGGAGGATGTCATGGAGTATAATAATAGGAAGCAGAACGTCATTCGGGAGATTCTGCAGAGGGCCTTTAAGGATTTGGGATACCTCTAGAGCATGCCAGGGCTTTGCTCCGGGACCAATGATGGCTTGTAGGCAAGGAAGCAATAGAACATTAGGCGAGGTCAAAAAGGATGCGAGAGAAGCTTCCGTGGTCATTGAGATAAGCACCTTGGAATAATCCGAGACATGAATACGGTGCTATCAGATTTCAGGCATTCGGTCAGTACGCGCAACTGTGCATAGAACCCGGATTTCCTTGAGATCAAGCTCTGGGAGAAGCATGCCCTCGGATGTTGCCGTGAAGTTCTTGTGATACCTTCCGATTTGAGCCTAGATTTCAGCTAGCCTCAGCTTGGTCCACGACTCCAACTGACAATGACCGAAGTGCTGCCTGAATGGCTCCGACTGAAAATTCACGTTCTTTTGCATGGTTTCTCGTATATATCGTAAAATTTCCAAGTCAATTTAGCATCCTCCTCCAGCATTTTAAAATCGCTCACAATGTCTCACACACCAATGCAGACTTGTCCATGCCACGCCCCAGGCGACGATCCCGCAGAAATCATGACTCTGCACCAAGCAGCTTTTCACCAAAACATCCAACGACTGGAAGAGCTCCTACGAAACGGCGCTGACGTATCAGCTACACAAACAGTTCGCGACTTCACACCACTTCACTACGCTGTTCAGTCCAGCGACGAAAAGGCCATGCAGCTACTTATTGACGCTGGCTCAAACCTCTCTGCAGGAAGCTCCGACGGTGTCACGCCGTTGCATAATACGTCTGCCGGTGGCAATGTGAGAATCACCGAAATGCTCTTGAAGGCGGGAGCGAGTGTTGACAACCGCAATATCGATGAAGAAACGCCTCTCCATGTCGTTTCATTGTTTGGGGAGACACAAATCGCAAAGCTCCTCATAGACGCTGGGGCGGATGTCTCGGCAAAGGATTGTTATGGAAACACGGCTTTGCATATTGCTGCAGCCCATGAGCACATTGGAATTGTCCAAATGCTTCTTGACGCTGACGCTGATGTTAACGCCGTGAATAACAATGGGGATCCAGTGCTGCATCATGCAATGAGCGACGGACCAGAATGCGTCAAATTTCTTATTGACCATGGAGCAAACATCCACCTCAGAGGCGAAGGCGGTGATACACTTCTGCATCGCGCTGCGCAGAGCTCACCTGAACTAGTGCGAGACTTGGTCAAAGCTGGGATTGATCTTGAGGCAACCAACGACGAAGGAGCAACAGCTCTCCATTACGCTGCGGCATGGGGAGAGACTGCATCACTTCAGATTCTAATTGAGACCGGAGGAAATGTCAACGCGGCCAACAATGATGGCGAAACGGTTCTGCATGTTGTGGCGGGGAACCCTTCTCTCAGAAGCGGACGTGATTCAGAGACAAAGGCTAGGCTTTTGATCGATGTGGGGGCAGATATTCATGCGAAAACAAAGCCTGGAAAGACACCTTTAGATTATGCGGTTGATTTTGAAGGCGATGCTGTTGAGAAGGTACTCCGCCAGATGGGGGCGGTGTAAAAGGCACAGAGATCAGAACAACATCTCATCAGTGCCATGGGTTTGATATCTTTTGAGTGAGTTATCAATATCTGAACATCGAATCAAATTTACTATATCATTCTCAGTAAAGTTGTGCCCACCGCATCTGATGCCTCATGCTCGATCCACAAGAGCCCAGGTATGATCAGCGATCTTCCTTCTCTCCTCTTCACTCCACTCTTTTTTCCCTTCAATCACCTTTCCATGGTTATCTATACAAGCCCAAGACAAGCCCTTCGATTGCAACCCATCCGCAGCTTTGTACAGTCCATCAAGTTGTTTTTCAGCACACTGCTCAGGCTGCAGGCCAACCAGTTTCGAAGCAACCTTTGACACAGCTCGGACATACCAAGCTGAGTTCTTCGGTGTCGCTGTATTCACTACTCCAGGATAACCGTGTGCGAAGAACTGTTTGGCACCTTGGTTTTGAAGCGCGTGATACTGTATCATTGCATCATTCATGCAGATGCAGTGGTTTGCTGCGTGAGCAAGACTGAAGGTTTCCTTGAGGTCAAGATCACCCCAGTTCAGCTTCTCAGGACTTCCATTCAGCCCGTCCAAAACTAGAAGGACTTTCGCGTCTTGACTAAGAATGGGCATGAGTTCTCTGATCAAGAGCTGACGACCGTAGTAGTGCAACGCCATCTTCCTGTCAATCCCCTCCGGTGTTTCCGTCCGTCCAGCGAACGACATGATTCCTTGCGTCATTACGAGAAGATCAAGAGGACCGTTCTGGCTATTGCTTCGGAACTCTTGCGCAAACTCTTTCAAAGCGTGCATTGATGTTGCATCGACGGAGCGAAAGGTGACTTTCTCAGCTGGCATGACCTGAGGTTTTGTTCGGCCCACGATGGTGATTGATGAGAACTGGTAATTAGAAGATGTCGCCAGACGGCTGGCGATTGCGTAACCAATGCCACTGGTGCCGCCCACTACCAGAGCGTTGGAGCCGGATATGACTTTGTTCATGGTGAAGATGAGATGAGGAGAGGAGATGCACTGTCAGAGAGAATGCGGGGAAAGGATGACATGATATAATGGTGGATTGTATGATAGACCAGTCAAAACTGAGATAAAAGAGCAAATGAGAATAATTTATAATGAAAGGGTGTGATTAACGATAAGAGTTGATACTGTGCCGCTTTCATGCGCGCAGATCACTAGTGCTTATGTTGTCGCATAATTGTCTGCAAAAGGAGATCTTCCATGTTTGTCTCACATTGCATCTTATCCCGAATCCGAGTCCGAAAATGATTAAAAGCTCCTGTCTACATTTTACCGTTGAGTACCCTATCTCCTTAAAGAACCTACAATGTCTTCCATACGACCAAACGCGATTTCATCCATCACCTCCCTCCATATTCTATTCTGAACACTTTTGCCCTCTTCAGTGTAGTAGTACGAGCCGAATCTTGGATCTGTTAGCGGCTGTTGGAAAAGGCGTTGCATAAGTACTTACGGGCAGATCTTCCAGTCCATGATATACGATCCATGGGATTCCTTTCCTTTAACAATCGCGGCATCAACGTAAGCTGAGGCAGCTTGTTCCTGTGTACGACCGACTACCCTAGCCCCCATGGCCATGACGATCTTCATGAGCCCAGAGCTTTTGTCCAGTAACCCAGTGCCCTTGGTCAAACCTGGGTCAACAAGGTTGATGATAACATCGCTGGGGTCAATGTGTTGAGATAGTCTGTCGATAAAGAGTTGACCGAGGAGCTTGGACTTGGCATAATGACCCATTCCATCAAAGTTGGCTTCTAAATCGAGAGCAGATATGATATGGTCTGCCTTGGCTTCGGGCAATTCGCAGTGCATGGCTGTTCCGGAGCTGATAACTGTGAGACGACCGGGCTTCGGGGCTGGAGCCTTGCTCTTGAGTATAGGCAAGAGAAGAACAGAGAGATACATGGTAGACAGGAAGTTGACCTGCATGGTCTCTTCATGACCCGTTGCTTTATTCAGATGAAAGGTCGTACCGCCCATACCAGCGTTCAGAATGACAAAGTCTATCCTTGGCAGAGTCTCGCAGCGCTTCACAAAGTCTTCAACTGAGCTATAGTTTCCCATGTCAAGCTTCCAGACATCAATCTGGGAACTACTTGACGATGATGTTTGACGGAGTTGCTCAGCAGCAGAATTGCCCTTCTCTTCTGATCGCACCGCGATGATAAGATGGCTCAACTTGTGCTGGAGGAGAAGTTTGGCACATGCGAAGCCGATGCCGTTGTTCGCACCGGTGATAATAGCTGTTTGGCCAGAGAGGTCGAGGTCTTTGGGAGGATACTGTGGTTTGGTGCAGAGTTGGGATTGGATGAAAAGTTGGCCGCGGGATAGGGTAAGTGCAGGCATTTGTGCGGATGCACTTTGGAAGGGGGGCAATTGACTGGCCATGGTAAATGTTCAGAGGGTTTGTTTTGAGGAGGAATAAGCTGAGAGTAGAGTAATAATCAATTCTTATGATATTGCTCTGTAGAGAAACAGCTTTCCTTTATACCAATGTTCTTGGTTCAAATATTTACACGGAGTGCGCCTTTCCCTTGTCTTACTCTGTTGTGATTGAGATAGCATATAACCAAATGGGGATAACGATGTGGTCTTCGCATCTAAAACGTAATTCACTAACGGCGTATTATTAGACTTTTCTTTAGTTCTGTATCTGATGACAACGCCCTCGCATAATCCTCCCAGGTTTTCGGATCGACCTTCGCCAAACGACCAGATTGATGTCTAAAGGCGGTTAGTGCACATGATAAGATCGGCGCTAGCTCGGAGCATTCTAAAACCCGAACAGACCGGAGATGGGGTCAACAGCACCCGATCATAACGCTTAGCCTAATCTAGGTATCAGTCTGGTCAACGTGGTGGAGTTCCGCTGATTAATTCCAGGCCAGGGTCCATGACGAAGGATCAAGGCTTAGCGGATGCGAGATTTGGACCAGATTGAGACCCTTTTTCGGATTGATCAGCATCACTCACTCATCATCGGCAATCATCTGGTTCAATGGCAGCCACTGAGTTTACATTCCTGGCAGTCGATGGCCAGGGGCGTCCGCTCGAACCCGGCAGTCGAGCGTCGATTCGGAGTCGGTGCATGAAGGGCGTCAACGTACGGCAAGACTCGCGCCGATCCAGAAGAAAGGCACGTCAGGCATACGATAATGTCTCAGCACTTCAGAGTAGCAGGAGCAGGACCGAACTACTGGACTTTAGATCTTCCTATCAGTCAACAAGTTGCGGGACCCTTGTAAAGTCGTTACAGATGAGAACTGACGAGCTTGGCTTCGACTCGTCTCGCTTACCATCTTCCATACTGCGATCAGGTGTGCACTAAAGCCATTCCTTGTTCATAGTGTGTATCTTTGCTAATATAGGGTTATAGTTGTAAAGTACAACGCCTTGCTTGACGCGACATATCCACTTGAGATATACCTTGAGAACGCAGAGGCCCAAGGACACAGAATGACCGACGACTTGACATTATTGAATGAGAATAAGACTCTACTGGAGTCAATATTCCTTGCGGTCCATGCGGTGGATGATCTATGTGCTGGCGATAAACTATCACTTCGATCACAGCGATTACTCTGCACTATCCTCTCGTCATTGAACAACAACCTCCACAACCCTTCCACCCAAAAGTCCTACTCCACCATACTCATAATTCTCATTTTACTGTTTGCAGCTGAGTCGCTTCAAGATTTTGATGCTGTCGCAACCCATCTTGACGGACTGAGGAGGTTATTGGAACTGCGTGAGACGAAACCTGTGCCGATGGACTCGAAACTACTGTTCAAGATCCAGCAGATCGATCTGAGGATGGCGTTGGCGACAGGTCGTCCATTATACTTTCCTTTCAACTATTCATACTCACAACAGCCTGTTGGCGTCGTCAGGCCGCCAAGCATTATGCCCTGGCTGATAGTGCATCCCGCACTGATGAACTGCTACCAGACCTTGCAAGCTTTGACAAATCATGCGAACCAGCATCAAGCCTCAAACGCAAAATTTCTTCTCAACTGGGCAGATTTTCAGTCTCAAGTTAGCACGAGTCAAACTCACCTGATCGGCCTTGGAAGCAGCCAGCTACCTGTCGAATCTGAAGCTTTGCGACTTGGCATGCTTGCGTTTTTATCCACACTCTCACGCAGCCCGGTGCAAAAGCCTCGTCTACCAATATTCACTTCACAACTTGAGGAGTGCTATTTGTTTATGCAACAGGAACAACATTCCTACAAGCCATTGTTTCTTTGGCTCATGCTGATAGGATACATCTCAACTATCGACACCTCGAGCCTAATATCATCTTCAGTATGGAGATCAGTTATTGAGACTGATTTGTCTTGGCAAGCTGCGCGAGAAATTATTAGCGAATTTCTATGGATTGACATGATCCACGACGAGCCAGGAGGAAGAAGCTTCAGACATCTCCAGGATCCGGGGGGCAATATCAGTGAAAATATGTCAATAGTTCGTTGCGAGAACGACGCCGTCTAAGTTGACGTTGAATAAGACCAACTACCTAGCTTTTATTGCCGATAAATGGAACGATCCGCGGTTGGAACTTGTTACAGGTAAGTGTCACTCAACCTGATTCTTATGGGAAGCAAAAAAATATCACGTGTCACAGGTTGGGCCAAAATTTCTAATAATAGTCGCAGGGTCCAGGACCAACAAGACGTCAAACACAGCTTCTCACCCCGCACAGCCTTTTGAATCAAGCTAAATAGCCATAACCCAGCTCACGTAAATTACGCGCTCCCGCTAAACCATTATATGGGCTCAATATGCCGTTCACTACGATCATATACTACCTTGCCGTTTCTCTGTCGATAATTGTACTTATCAGATGGCGCCTAATGGCCTTTGCACAGAAGCACCAGTTTTGGACACTCTGGTTCCGCCTGTCTTTGTATGAGCCGTATCTACTGAGCTCGTGGAGCGTTTCGTCCTTGCTAGCGACTACAAAGGCTGCTTATGGCCTTGCACAGCATCCGGTTCTTCAAGGAAACTATAACCGTCCGATTGTCTTCTTGTTGATCGGAGCCATGTACGTCTGTGTCTTGGACTTCATTTTTAGGTCAATCCGACACCGTCGCTATCTACGTCTCCGCTGGAAAGCTTGGACTGGCCAAAGCCGAACGGGGATCTCACCGGATATGGCTCAGTACATTGGAACGCCGGAAGACTGGAAGATTATGGCCCAGAACGGCTTGAGCTTCAATTCTCACCCTGCCGACCGATTTTCCGGAGGAGCTTCCGCTCTAATTACACAGGATCCGACCGACCTTCTCAAAGCTAGAACCGACACGGGTATCTCAATTCCTACGGGTCAAACGTCTCGTCCTAGACTACAAAGTGGTGTTTACCAACCGACTGGAAACGGGGTCTCCGTATCGCTGCTATGGGGTGAGAATCTTGGATTCCAAAGGCGATGCAGCAGAGGTATAATATCTGTTCCCGTACATCTATTCAAGACGTCACCCATGCTTAGGTGTGGCCTACCTGGAGAGGCGATTTGCCTTGCCTTTGGGGTCCTGTCCAGGAACAAAGGACTAGAGCCACGAGCCCTTATCTGCAATCTGAAGCAGAAAAGTTCATTTCGCCAATGGGAAGAAGCCGGAATTTGGCCACATCCTGCAAAGACTCTCCGAAGCTTTTATTATTCTGAGTTTCAAAAAGCGTTCTCGTTACTCGGCGACTCATACATCACAGCTGCGACGGAGCTAGCTTTGCTCTTCGCAGATTTAGATAGCTCTCTCATTGCAGAGTGGCTGGACCGAGGGTTTGAGCACCAGGACCTAGAGTTCAATAATCTGTCTCACGCTCATGGCGCGAGCCAAGAAGATCTGTCCAGGCTTTATCGAGGGCATTACGCGACCATGCTTATCAGCCTCGGTCTATCAGCCAGGCACAGCACGATTCGGCCGGAGCTTGTTGTATTTGACGCTGTATGTAGGCTCGATGGTGTTCCTGTTCCTAAATGGGCAACCTCAGATGTCATGGAATCTCGACGACAGGCAGAGCTGAAGGCATACGGGCCCACGGTTCTCAGACTGATCAGTGCTATTATATAATAGTGGCTTGGTAGTTAAAAACACTCCGTGGATTGTCGGAGAAAGCCGAAAGCCCAAGCCTCAATGTCACATGAAGTAAGAGCAAAATTCGGCTGAGACTGTTAGGTCATTAGAATTCTGACGTACCGTTTTCAACCCCCCCGGCTGCAGTTGCGGTGAGGAGTCACTGACCAGTGAGGCTTTGTCACAATATTTCATAATCAGTATCATCACAGTGTGATAGGCTTATGTGGCTTGCATCCACCCAATCACCTCTTGTATATAGGCGTCATCGTAAGCGCTTGTTTATTCATAAACTGCACATTCGGTATTGCACTGTCGCACAATGAATTATAATGGTGGTGCGAACACCGAAGGCGGCTTAAGCCAAGGCATTCTTTCGATAAGCAACCCGACCACCATTGTCTAAGGTACACGATATATAGAACCGCGTAATGTCTCTATACTAGGACCTTTCCTCATCTCCATCTTGCTCTTGTGTAGTTCATAATTTGTCAATCTTCTCGATGAGGTCCCGTTATTTACAATTCCTATTTCTATGAATTGCTATAGCACATAGTACAACTGGCTGGACCTCAACAGAGCTCTTACCAGACTCCTGAAATCTACCGAAGCCTTCATATCCATGGAGGCCTCACTTCTAACCTTCCTTGTCCAAGGGCTTCTTTGCTGGGGTATGGTATTCAGCACCCCAACCTATCTTCCGAGCGAAGCCCATAATACCAGGTCCTCGATTGGTCCGAGATCCACAAGCCTTTCGTTCTTTCAGCTCAGTAGCGCAGCTTCCACTGGATTTGTCTGGTCTTCGATCGGGCTGGCTATCTTGACCGCCTTCCTTCAGGGGCTCGTCACTTCACTTGCCTACATGACAGAGTCATCAAACTCGTGGACGTTTCGTTTTCGACTGGCAAAAGTTGAGCATTTGTGGTGGACCCTTGTTTCCTTCTTGCTATTCACATCCCTCTTCTTCAACGTGGTTTCATTTGTCACTGGCAACAGCAATGAAACCGTAGCGGTTCTAGTACTCTCGACGACAACTTTGCTGGCCATCGTGCAGTACATGCTGCCCGCCTGGCGAAGTCGACGATACCTTAGTAACCGCTTCCTGGCTTGGACAGGTCCAAGCCGGACTGGGGTGGACTCGAACCTCATGTCATTCTGTGGGGGGAGAGACGATTGGTTCAACCTGGCAAAACAGGCAAAATCGAGAGGCACAAGAGGAGTTCCATCAGACAACTACGGTTGGCGACTATACCGCATTGATGGTATCCAGATGGATCCTACCGACATACTCAAGTCCGGGGTCGTCAATCCTCAAACAGTCTCTATGACAGGGAGCAGTCGGTATACTTATCACGATGGGTACCCGGACCACGGTACCGTTTCTCTATACTGGGGGATGCATTCTGGCTTTCTACCAAGGGTTTCGCGTTCTATCTCATCCGTGCCAGTCAACCTGCTAAAGTCAACGCCATTCACAAACGATGGGTTTGCTGGGGAGGGTTTATGTCTTGCCATGGGGATCCTTGGCCGAAACAAGGGTCTCAAACCAAGAAATCTAGTTTTCAACATGAACAGGGTGTTGTCCACGCAGCTGGAAAATGATTCTACCTGGTATCCTCGACCAGCCAAAACACTTCGGAGCTACTATCAGAAATTACTGGATGATATATATGGAGGCCTGGGAACCCCATTTGTTTGCGTGGCCATGGAGCTGTCACTAATTCTGATGGATGCCTCGCCGACAGCTGTCGCATCCTGGCTGAAAGCAGGGTGTGAGCATCAAAGCATACAGGTAAACGAGGATCTCAAACGCCACGGCGCAAACGATGAAGAGCTACGAGCGCATTACGAATCGAGCTACGTTTCTATGATAATCTCTATTAACAATATGAAAGATGGGAAGGTCGGTCAACATAACCACGGTACAGCGCAAGTAGTGCGTCCTGACATCATATGCCTTGGGCTCTTACTCAAAGCCAGAGGTAAACCCAGACCCGCGTGGTGGGGGATGGATAAATTCTGCAGTTATCGAAAAGGCGAGGATGACCATCTTGGTTTCAAGTGGAAGGACTCTGCCGCGAAGCTACTGGGGCTTCAATCATACCCATCTGCTGACGGGGACGACTTTTGGGCTGTGAGAAACGAGTTCAATAAGGAGTCAGTGGTGGATGTCTCTGTATGTGAGGGCATAGTAACAACTGACAGCGGGAATTCGTCGACAAGCTGCTAAGGATGTCTCTCCATGGTCTCTTGTTCACTGGCGAACGTAAACAATAAGGTTGTGCGATTATTATGTATTATTAATAGTTGGTGTTGGTCCATAGCTGAAGCTTATGATCTCGAGGAGAATTGTTAAATTTTACTATTCGATCGGAACTTAGTCGCAATTTTCAGATCTAGGGCCGTCAACCGATAAATAGGCTATGTCACTATGAACGGGAGCCATGAGTACACTTACTGACATCTATTTGCTGCTCTGCCAAGAGCCCTCATCGGCCTTCAATGAGAAAAGAATTAATATGCGCAGACCGGGGCGCTTCTCTCGTCATGAATCTGACAAGCAATCGTCAGAGACTGGAGATGGAGCAAAAGAGCACCAATCATCCCGCAAGTCGTTTCTAATCAGGCAAGCTAGGCACTAGGTGTCCCGGAAAGGAGGCATCCCCGCGAATTGATAGCGTATTCTATTGGATCTGTTCTACTTGCTGCCAGAAGCTGTAGTGATACCAGGGTTGGCCGACAACTGGCAAAGGATCTTGCAACTCATCAGCAGCTGAATGGAGCAGCTTCTCGATTAAGCGAAGGCCACTGATGAAGTCAATCAAATGGCAACAACGCATTCTACGAAAAGCCGTTGATATCAGCTTGGTGATTGGGTGTCTAAACTAAGTTACATGGAATATGGATATCAAGTTAATATAAGTGTATGTTGCTCTAGATGTTCTGAACTCGATGTAAAACCGGCCTATTACCTGACAGGTACATTCTCGCCAGTAACCTGTGTAGGTTGTTGATTACTGGACCTGAAGTAACAGTCATCTCGATGAGCTGATTGATTGTACTGTCCCGATCTCGGCATGATATCGCTCCAGCTCGCAAGACATTCCCAGCAGAACTCATGGCGGCATAGCGTACCTAGGATTGCAGTTAGAACGAATCAAGTGGGACTGCTGGTGAGGTGACTCACAAGTCATGTGGAAGCAACCTGGGCCTTTCTGTGTATTGACTCCGCATGAAGGGCACTGCTTTGTGTTGGCATTGACCCAGTCTCGAGTCTCACGGAACCGAGGGTCTCCATTCTCCTGCATGCTATCAAACTCCTCGCAGGTCAAATCAACATGCCATTTGACCTGGTGTTGGAAGCACATCTCGTAACTGCATTCCTCGCATGAGACGTGGTTACTCTCGATTAGGTCATGTATCTGTCCATAGGAACAGTTCTCAGCAAGACACCATCGAAAAGAAGGTAACTTGCTCAAAGCCTCTAGCTTCAAGTATTCATCGTATCTTTCAGCGTATTAGAATCTGGTTCTCCTGATAAATACTAGAAACAGTACTTACTTTGAAAATGTCTCTTGTCGCGCATATAGTTTCACCTCGTCGTATTCAAGTCGCCGACCGCAATCGAAAGAAGGGCAAGTAAGTAGATGGCATCCGGATCTTCCATGTTCATCAAGCTGGGCTTCAATGTAGTTCTCTAAACACTCCGTGCAGAAGTCAACAGTATGGGAACACATATGTTCAAGCTTGCGAGGGAAAGGAAGAACCTTCCACTTCCAGCCCCCGTTGTAATCACTGCAAATAGTATCCCATTTGTTCAACGCTTCACCAATTAGATCATGAATAGGTTCAGTGCAGATCGAACATTCAACTGGAGACTGTTCTCGTCGCAGAAGTTGCGTGAAGATGGGGACACGCAATACCTCGTCAGTGCCATTCAGCTCGAGAAGCTGAACGCGTCTGTAGTTCACATCGTGTGGAACACCGTTTTCCAGAGTACGTAGTTCTGAGATCTCAAGACCAAATAGTGGTTTCATAATACCATTCAAAGTCAGGTGTTGATATAGGCCCTTGGCTACTTGACGTGCTTCCAAAGTTGGCTGCGGATCAAGGCTGTCGAGTACTGACACAAGATGCTGTGCTGTATCATATCTATTCGAGAAAGATTAACAATTTGAAGCCAGGTCACTTTGCATACCTACATTCTCAGTTTTTCATCTGCATCCTGCACTTTCGTGAGTTCAAGTAGTCTCTGTAAAGTCCCACGATCCTGGAAAGCGATATCAGCCGAACAGGCACCGCACGGACATGGCATTAGAACTGTTGACCCTGAAATTCCCCACCAAGTTTCAGGTAGTCCCTGTATAGACTTGACAACAGATCCAAGATAGCAGACCAAGCAGACAGAAGTACTGCAAGTAATAGGCCGTGGGAGACTTGTAGAAAATTCGTCGACAAAAGGGTATGAAATATTAGGTGTGGCTTGATCGAACCTCATCTTGTGACAAACTGAGCAACGACGCAATGATATTGAATCCAGATCTTGCTCGTCAAACCAATCTTGAAAGGAATCAAACATCCTTCGAGCCTCATCGGCACTGAGGATACTGTCCAAAGGACTCTCTATATCAGACGCCGCATTCTCAATTTTGGAATCAGGTACTCCATTCTCTTGAACTGCGTTGTGATTCTCGTTCACAGAATGTGATCTAGATAGTAGTTTGCTGATTATGATACCTCTTTGTGTTGTTTCAAGCATTCCTAGCGGACGCCCGGCACTCTGCGCTCGCAGCTTATCAAGTTCATCTACCACTGCCTTTTTTTCGTTGAGACTTGTTTGTATATCAATATTCATTTTGCAGATTTTCTGTAGCATGGATATTGATCCTTCAATCTTTGTTGATAGTTGAAGCTTGAGGGTCTTGTTCTCGTCTAAAAGATCGTTGATCGTGCTTTGCAAGTCTTCTATTTGCTGGTGCATTTGATTGAAATTGTTGGCAAGACTGTCAGTTATGCACTCTGCAGATATGAGTGGTTCCGAGAGGTCATCATCGGAACCGAACCAAGGAAGCTCAGAGAGCCTCGGGATGTGCTTGGCATGGATAGGATGCGGCAGTTGACTTTGACCAGCATTCATGTCTGATTGAATTTGATGGAAGGATGACATATCTAAGATGGCGAAAAGTGGTTTGAAAGATGCAGAAGAGTGGGAGTTTGGGTTGTAGGAATGTGTAAGAGGGTCAAGATGTGTGGTATCCACGAGAAGAGCCCCGGTTCTTATTGTCAAGACCGACGTCACAAGTGAAAGCCTCTTCCAAATGTACTGATGATCAAGTCCTACGTCTTGCGTCTGTGGGGATTTGCTGGCCGCTGCAGCCAGACAAATCTGACTGGAGGACAGAGAGGTTGGCCTCCCGCATGTATAGCGGGCCCTTGAAAATGTAAAATGTCAAGACATGGCGGAGCTTATTGGTTGAGCTCGAGGATGCATTTCAAACCCCGCACTAGATAACACTTGTCAGAGCGATCATCTTACATTCCCATAGACGGGCTAAACTGATGCATCTTTGTGCAGCCGATATCTGTTTACTTCACGATGCCAGGCCGCTGCCGGACCTTCTCTTTATTAAGGGACAGGAATGCAAGTCTGTAATCTTTCACAAAGATATATATACATTACACAAATTAAACGATGTGATCTGATTCGTGTTGCTAAAGATGCGGGATTGGCTACGCAACTGGGTCGAGGTGTACTGCCTGGATCGCGTGGTTGCGCCACCATCCTGCATTTGTACTGCCAACACACATTTGACTCAGGAGGCCTGCCAAGCGCTGAGGCCCAACATGCAGCTCGTAAACAAGTAACTCATCTCGCCTCTTAATTGTCCTCTTTCATTTTACTCGGCTCTTCCTTTCGAACATCTTCTACAATGGTCAAAATCAACAAGAACAGCCAGCGATGCTGCAGAGTATGCTCTACCCCTTTCAAAACCCATTCCCTATTAGCAAAACATTGTTTAGATGCAGACCATGAAAGCAATCAGTGTTGTGAGTACTGCATCAGATGGTTTTGCAGCACAGAAGCCTTGTCCCAGCATAATGAAGCAAAACATAGACCCTTGCGGGCGGTTATACTACCTCAAAGCCAAGTGTTAAACGTCCTAACACCTCAACCTCCACGGCAATTTCACTTCCAAGACCAAAGCTACAAAGGATTCCCACTATTAGATAATTCGGTTATATACGACCGTCTCATTCTCAAATGTCATTCTTCTGAGCGCCTTAGAAAGGAGGGCTATGTCTTGGGAGACGAAACTCGCGAGAACGCTAGGCAAGCCGCTATCACGAAGCAAACCATGATCGCTTCTCACCCGAGCTCTCTCGAGCCCAAAAGAAAGGCAGTGGCCTTAGATTGCGAAATGGCAGGGGTCAGAAATGGTGAAAGTGAAATCATATCCATCTGCGTGATCGACTTTTTCACTGGCGAACTTTTGATCAATTCTCTTGTCAAACCCCATGAGCCCATCATTGACTGGCGTACCAACATTCATGGTATAAGGCCGGCGACACTAGCTATAGCCGCATCCCAAGGACAAGTTCTCCGTGGCTGGGAAGCAGCACGACAAGAGCTATTCAAGCATATCAACGTTGAGACAGCAATGGTTGGACAATCTCTCCAGCAAGATTTAAAAAGGCTACGAGTATCTCATGGAAAGATTTTTGATACTGCTATTCTTACAGCGGAAGCCGTGTTTGGAACGGGTGCTCCCTTTGGTCGTCGATGGAGTCTTCAATCCCTCTGTGCAGATTTGTTGAAATTGCGTATTCGACAGGATTCCAACACTCACGATGCTTTGGAAGACGCTATGGCGGCACGAGAGGTTGCGTTGTGGTGCATATGCTACCCTGACAAGTTAAAGCAATGGGCAAAGAGGGCACGCAAGAAACACAAGGCTGAAAAAGCGAAACGAGCGGAGCGCAAGCGAAATAAACGGAGGAACATGTATTACTCAGCGCCTGTTCCCGACGATGAGCTTGAGGACTATGGGTATTATCATGATTATGGTGACGAAGAAGATGATGAGATACTTCGATGGGAGGATGTGATAGACTGGGAGATGTGGCCAAAGTCTCCTCCCTCTTCTGATTAGCATTGCGAGAAAGCATGTTTGCTCCATTTACCGTTGTTGGTTTCTCTTTTTTGTTCCAAAGCCATGATTTGTTTCGTCTGTAGTTAAATGTGAGCCACACGTCTCAACTGCAAGTAACCCATCTGTTGACTAAAGCTAAGTGACCCGTGAGAGAGTAGAAGCACTGTTCGGTAGTTGCCGTGGTCTATGTACAGGACTGTACCTAATCTTGAAGGGCGATGATGTTCTGAACAAAATAAAATATGACAGACTCGGCTTCGCTTCGTGGCTGGATTGGGTCATGCAGTCAAAGAGGGAAATGATGATTGAGAATTGACAGGAATTGATCCAGCCCATGACAATACATGAAGATTCCATATGCTAATTCAGAAGATATGGGTAGTACGCATATCTGTATATATAAGCCTCCTCAATGAGACGACACAAGAAGAAGACGGATAAGCGATAAGACTGCTACCAAAAGAAATGTAGACTTCCAAGCTATGCTTCCATTTCTACACCACGAAGTAGCTTCTCCGCCCTAATCCATCGGCCTGGGTCGAAAAGATCCGGGTTATGTTCCTTCTGTTTCTCCTCAACGGCATAATCCAAAGCTGTCTTCCCATGCACGTCACGCAGGTTCACAGACAGCTTTATATCATGGCAAAGAAAGTGCAGGACGTCCTCCACCAAGGTTCCTATTATGGAACTATGATGAAGAACGGTTCTACCCTGTGTATCCAAAGATCTTAGGTCTATGCCCCATTTTGCTAATGTCTGGAGTACACCCACAGAGCATCGGCGCGAAGCACCGACTAAATGCACCAAGCCCAACCCTTCTGGAGTTTTGAAACTGGGATCTGCTCCGTAGCTGAACAAAAGATCTAGCAGATGTTGATCATCCTGATATGGCATTAAGACAGTAGCATTAAGATATAACGCCATGGGCGACATCCCTGTGTTGTCGAGACTGTTAATGCCATTACATCGCTCCAAGAAATATCGGGCGACACGAATTTCAACAGCAGCATTGTTGCTAAAGAGGTGATGGAGAGCATTCTTCCCCTCTTTGTCTTTCGACTCCAGGAAGGCTTCTCTCTGAAAGTCCGGCATGGTGGTTAACAAATCTTGCAGTATCTGTAAGTGGCCAGTTTGTGCCGCGTAATGCAAAGTGTTAAGCCTGTTGACATCCTCAGCCATAGGATCTGCCCCAAGCCTGAGAAGATTTGAAACGGCAATGACATTCTTGTTCATAATGGCGAAATGTAATGGCGTTTTGTTTTCCATTGTGCACAAAGAGATGTCGGCACCTCTATCGATAAGCTTTTGGAACACCGACGCAGTCAAGTCCTCACAGCAGGCTGTAATATGCAACGGAGACATGCCAAAGATGTCTTGGGCATTAATATCGGTCTTGGGGCTGTTCAAGAGTAGGTCAACAATCGCAGACCTTTCTTTTCGGATCCAGGCCTTAGCTGAGCAATAGTTGTCCTCCTCCTCCTCTGGATCGATATACTCAAGAACACATTCCACGCGATTATCTGGGTTATTCCAGAAGTCCAGAGTATTGTGCCATCTGGGCCCATATAAGTCTTGCTTCATGGCCAGATGCAGCGGCGTTTCACCGTTGTGCGAAGGAATATTTGGGTTCGCCCTGTGATCCAGAAGGAACTTCGTCATCTTTTGGCTCCCTGTCAAGGCAGCGAAATGCAGCGGAGTTAAGCCTCGCTGTGAGCAGGAGTTGTCGAGGAAAGTCTGCTCACTATCTCCTGTATCATATATCGCCTTGTTCTCTTGATAAGGAGATATGTGAGTCTGTCTCATCACTGGCAGATCCACTGGTGTACCGGCGCTCAGGAAGACTCGGGCGATCGCTTCATTGCCGGTGTGAACTATGTAGTGAAAAGGAGTCATGTTCTTGACGTCAGAGTCCATAATAGCTCCTCCTTTAACTAGAGACTCAATACACCGCGCCCAGTCGTTGAGTACAGCATAATGCAAAGCGGTTCTCCCTTGTGGATCCCGGACATCGGCGGTGACGCCTTGCTCTATGAGCCACTGGGCAGTATCTTCTCCCTGGTGTTTCCCATACTTTGAGTTCAGTAGGAGCCAATTTTGGGAAACCCTTGAATTCGAAGAGCGGAATCTATCAATGGAAGGGCAGTTGGCACCAGCGAGTCGGGCATGAAGCGCACCATGGCCGAGAGAATATTTCAGCAGCGGATAGACCTGTCTTCCGGCTTTTTGGCTCTGTGAAAGTCGGTCCATCTCTGAGAAACTGATGTCAAAGACGGGGAACAGCAGGTAAGTAAGGCATGACG
Organism: Fusarium dlaminii; assembly: GCA_013186775.1. NCBI lineage: Eukaryota > Fungi > Ascomycota > Sordariomycetes > Hypocreales > Nectriaceae > Fusarium > Fusarium dlaminii. Next base: position 482,627 of record JAAOAL010000052.1, on the reverse strand, counting down.
TTGCAATGACCGTGTCTCCATTTAAGTGTGTGTTTGCCCATGTGGGCCACGTTCGCCTCAGGTACTCTTCTACCGTGTCATGGATCAGAGTGACTGTGTCGTTCCACTTATTTATCGCCACGAGGCCCGCACATGTAGAGACCATATCCTCTATATCCATGAGTTTGTCTTCATCAATATTTGAGTCTGTTTCCTGGATGATGACTGCCGTTCGCAGCTCTTCGATTTTGTGGGGTCTTTTTGCGAACGTAAGCCATGCCAGAACATCCTTAGCGACTGCTATTCGTTCCTCATCCTGGCTCTCTATTCTTTTCATTACATCATGATATGCTTTGTTGTATGCTGACGGGTCACCAGTGGGCAAGGTGGTGAGTGCGTCCCTAAATCGCTTGAAAGACATCTTACATGCTAGCGAGTCAAGATATAGGCGAGCAAGAAGGAACCTAGGTTGTTTCAGTTTTCAGATATGACCGAAAAAGACATAATAGACTTACATCCCTCCGCTCGCTCGTATGATCGCCGCGCAGACCTCCTCTTGACGCTGCTGATCGTGCGAGACGAACTTCCAAAGCCTCTGCATATTCCCATCGATGTATTTACGAACATCGGTGGCCCTGGCATATACTTCCAGTATACTGCTTCCTTCCAGAGTCTTGTCGTTCGAAATCTCAGGGATCGCCCGAGACGTCGCTAAGATATTCACTCCTTGCAGACCTCTGAGTTGAGCCATAAGGTTTCTCCACACAAGACACACATCAAGACCATCAATGACAATAAATGTTCGAGAACTGAGAGAAGCCACAGTCTTCAAAGCACTTGCAATTTCTCTGAGCGATGGTCGAGTGTCCCTTTTCTTGTGCTCGTTATACAAAGTGCTCATTGTGGCCGGTAAAGAGCCCAAGCACTGAGCAAATTGCTTGAGAATACTCGAGAGAATACGATTAACGGTTTCATTGTCTTGGTGCCCGCAGTAGTGATAAGCTATAACAGTGCTGTTGTCTTTGTCAAAGCGTTTTAGAAGATGCTGGATCACAATAGAGACGAGGAATGTCTTCCCTGCCCCTGGAAGGCCCGGACAGAACAATATTCGATCTTTAGTCTTGATCCATTCCTGGAACTCGTTTGAAGTGAGAAACCATTCACAGGTTCCCTCTTCGTGTTGTTCTGATAAAGAGCTTTGGCGTGACCCATTGTCAGAAGGTCCAAACCAATCAAGTATTTCATGTAGATGCTGCTGATCTACTCGCTCAGTGATATGATCGGTTTTCTGTTCCATTCTGGAGAACCTTTGGCTATAACTGTTTCAGCCCATGAGACTTCTCAGAAGAAATGTTACATATACCTATGTATTTGTCTCTGGGCAGCACCGAGTAGCTCAAGACTGAGCGACAACCGACTTCGGAAGTCTTGGATATCACCTTGGTCCCAGTTCAATCTTTTCCAGGCTTTCTTCGCATGCTGAACCATGCCCGTGCTGCTAGCTCCAATTACTCGATACTTATCAAGCTTCGCGAAAAGGTGATTCAAAAGACACATTGACTCGTCTTTAACTTTCTGGAGGCTTTCTCGCTGCTTGATATCGGGTTCCCATTCCGATGAAAGGATGTCAATATCTAGGATGACATTATGAAAGCTTTTGAGGCTTCCAGTCAAGTGAGTATGTTGTATGTGAAGAAGGAGAAAATTGGCTTACTCCTTTGATATTGCATCATACTGGCTAGGGACATCTACGAATCGCTTCCGGGCTTGATGAATAAGCTCCAGGATTTTAATAAAATCGCCTACACCGACCCCGATACTCATTTTATCGTTGAAGATGAGAGGTTCGGGAGTGGCGCTTCAAAACTGTGAGTGCTTAAATGGAAAATGATGACTGCTGCTGGCTCTCAAAATAAAAGAGCAGGATCTTTAATGCCCAAAATGCAAATGCGTATATTTTAGGCAGCAATGCGCGCCCTCGAGTCTGAAAATTGGCCTGCATCTGAGATCCATGTCAGGCTGCAAGGCAGAGTTTATCAGTCTCATGAACCAACGAGTCATATAACTCAATGCTCGAACAGATTTTTTGCTATTGACTTTTGCGACCGGTATCGATCTTCTAGTGAAAGTAAGAGACAGCATTACAGGTCTATAGATTTGGTAATTGTATCAGCGATATTGGGAAATTAAAGCCAAGTGATCGAGAGAGCAGAAGTTAGGCTTATCTGGTGAGATATACAGGGTAGTCAACGTGCTGTAGTGGATGACCGCTGAAATTTACATCGCACGCAAACTGGTATGGAAACTGAAATTGCGAATAAGATTTAAACTGTTCTATGTATACTACCGAAACTTACCGCGTTTACGTGTTGCATAGTTTCTGCTATAAATACGCCCAGCGAATATTTCTCTTCAGTAATAGAAAGAAATCTTGCGAATGAGTGACCAACGAACTACTTGACAAAACTAACCAGATACAAAGAAACGACTTAATGTAATGGCCACTGTGACAAGGTTGAGACGTAAAAACAGGTTTCTGGCCCAACGCATCAAGGTAAAGAACAACAGTTAACACATATGGGCAATACTCCTTGCTCTCATAATGACCACAATTGAGTGCTGAACTCGACCTCGACTGGATAACTTCTGATAGGGTTATCTTGGCCACGTCCTATCATTTTAACGTAATGTTTGGGCTCAAAAACCGAAGATCTAAACTCCACTCTTTCGTTGCATTTTTCACTTGGCGCGGCTGTCGTCCCTCTCCATTGACAGAGCCTAAGTGTATCAATAGGTGACAAGACTCTATATTTAGATACACCGCCATGAACCTGACTTTCTCAAGAACAGTCATAACTTTGCCATGTATCCAGTCGCGCCGTCCAGTTGCCTGATAGAAAACGAGTACTGTATCATGGAAGCATGGAGTCCCTTGTTGTGAATCTTACGGGCAAATTGCTAGTGAGCGAAACAGCACAAATCACCACGCAAGTCCTGCCTAATCAGGTAAACTAGTCATGAAACGGCGGCCCGGGCCTCGATAATTATCACCGTATTCTGTTAGATCTGTATTACTCGCTGCGCAGAAGTTCTAGTGATGCCAGGGGTCGGCGGATTAACAGCCAAAGAACTTTCAGCTCGGTGGAGCAGCTTCCCGATTCAGTCGCCAGTGAAGACCGCTGATGTCAGCGCTTGCAACAGGGTAAATGGGACGATGTTGCATTGAATCAACCTAAACTGACAGTTTAACCCTGAGTTATTAGTTCACAACTTGGTCCTTTTCCGAAAATATGCATTCTCGTATTATATAAATATCTGGTCTTTCCGCCAAGAAATATGAGAGTATTCAACTCAGTCCATCCAATCTTATCGCCAACACCATGAAGATCACAGCTTTTCTCACCTCTGCCCTCATTGGCGCCGCCACTGCCGCTGATACACTCTACCTCGTAAACTCCTGGAAAGGCAACGAGATCTCCAGCGGAATGGCATACTACGCTGACGGACACGACGCAACCGGCGGAACCGGAGGCTCTCGTCCCGATGACTACGTCGACGTCACCCATGGAAGCCATATCATCTGGGAGGGTCAAGCCGTAAAGGGTAAGTCTTTTCGGTTCAATCCCCAAAGCAGACGTTAACTGGTAATTAGGTACTTTTGGGACCGGCGTGTCCTTCACATCAAATATCTTTGCGGATGCGGCTACCAAGCATGACAATGCCTGGGCTGGCACGGGTACCAATGGGTACCATACGTATAACTGCTGGAAGCGTACCGGAGCTGTTGGAAAGCCTGTGGTTTTGTATACTGTTGATGGCTGGACTGTTGAAACCGTCTATTACTGCCGACCCTTTAATTAGAGTTTGGTGGCTGGAATGCCCCTGTAGCCGACTCCATGAGTTTATTCGCTCTAACTGGCTGGTGGCTCGGGTACTGCACGCGCAAACTATACTTCTTGGCTATAAACTTCTGAATTGAGAATCATTCTTATCATCTAATACTAGTCACTGTCATTGAGTCTTCGAATTGGCTTTGTTCGTTCGCACATACAGCCTCTTTGCGATAAAACGAGGAAGACGACCTAGACCAAGAAGGACAAATTTAGGGAGCTTGCGAAGTAGCGATATGTTGATTCTTGAGAGAGACACCCGGGGGAAAACACACGGGCTTCGGAACTGCTGCTGTGAAGAGGGTCCTTCACCGCAATTCATCTAAATGCTTCCGCGAGAAGGAAACCTGACTCAACGCCTGCATCAACACCTGGTATGCTTCAGCCGGCCACGCTGGTGCTCTCCAAGCAACAAAGCCATCGGGCCGAACCAACGAAGAACCGGTATCTTCCACCCCATACAGCCTGTTGAAATCGCCCTTGTTCTTCTCGGTAACGTCACCTCCAACGTGTACAAACGCAATCTCTACGCCTGTAGCTCTCGATGCCTCTGCCACTAGCTGGCCCCATCTCTTCTCCTTTGATACAACGACCCAGGATGTACCGAAGTAGTCCAAAGTTGAGATATGATCACCTACGAGTGCAACGTGGGGTGCTCTGGTACCTGGTTGTCCATTCCACTCATCCGGCCTCTTGACGGGAACAGATCCATCTGGACCACCGACAATTGTCTTAGAGTTATAGAAATACCCAAACTCCATCGCCACATCATCCATAATCTCAACATTCTTCCCAGGCCATTCCTTGTCGACGACGTATCGCTTGTAGTCATCCCTTGCAAAGATCTGATCATGTCGGACATCTGCGACAGGTCGTCTCTCAACGTCATATGTATCAAGAAGTTCTGGCGATGATTCACCACGAAGCACTGATGCGAGCTTCCATGCAAGGTTATGTGCGTCAGCGATGCCAGTGTTTGCTCCGTAACCGCCACGGTTCGGAGGGAGGGCGTGAGCTGCATCGCCAGCGAGGAAGACACGACCAGAAGAGAACTTATCCGCGATGAGACCACCGATGTCCCATTTACCAGTAGTGATGAGTTCAATGTCCTCATCGCGGAGATCCTGTATACCAGAAGCCTTGCGGATCATGTCGCGCTGGGTCGTTTCATCCAGAACAGCATCAGGGTCGTTGGCCTCTTGGTTCCAAGCCAGCATCCATCGCCCACTGCCGTAAGTGGTCATGAAAGCCTCGAAACCATCTTCACGACCCTCAATCTGGAATTGACTGTAGCCGTGGTCGAGAAAATGTTGAAGAGGCTCGCATCTGAACATGATGCTCTTGAGCTTCCGAAGAAGACCAACGCCATGGCGTTGGATACCGAGACTTTCTCGAATGCGGCTTCGGTTGCCATCGCATGCGACCATGTACCTAGCTTTGACATGTATTTCTTGGCCGTCGCTTCCAGTGGCATCGACTTCGACACCTTCATCATTCTGACTCCATCCCGTAACAGTGAAGCCCAGTCTGAGATCAGCCCCAAGCTCTCTCGCCCGATCTCTCAAAACAGGCTCAATGACATCCTGAGCAATAGCAACACCTTCAGTAGGCGAATACTCCGCAAAGGAAACTGGCGGACCACCTTTGGGCTTTTGCGTCCAGCCTTGCTCTTTTGTCCACTTTCCAACGAGACTCTCCACAACAATACGCCGGGGAGGACCGCCAGACCATTGAATGCCTTTGAGTTTTGACTCAACACCTACGGTGCGGAAGAGCTCGATTGTTCGGGCAGTGTAGCCAATTGCGCGAGGGTGAAGAGAACTACCGGGGTGGCGCTCTATTAGGATGGTGGGGACGTTGAGATGGGAGAGGAAGAGGGCTGTCGAAAGGCCTACAAGGCTGCCGCCAACGATCACGACGGATGTTTCTTCGGTAGTTGCCATGTTGTCTGTAGAAAAGATAAGTTGGTGGATAGATGAGCGGCTATGTGATGGGGAGATTGGGTCATATATAGTTCCGATCGAAAATGCTGATCAAGGCCCGAAAAGAGACGCTTCGGGTCCGACGTTGAGATCGGGCTAAGAACGGGACGGCACAGTTAGTTCGGGACCGGTGCCCCACTTTCGGGATCTAGACAGTCCGGGCTCGGCACCAAAAGCGCTTTAAGAATGAATCGTCAATTTATGCTTATTCGAAAACTACACTTCGTACTGTAAACCGGTTTCGATCTCCCTTTTCTTGAGAGTGACTCTATGCTCAAACTTGCTGATGCACCGCGATGGAGTCTTGTGATCGGCCGTGAGCATTATCTGAATGCAGCTCGTAGTAAGCATGCTTCGTCAACTCCACCTCGTCTGTATTCGATGCAAGAACGCCATCTGTTAAATGTCGTGAGTTCTGACGGGACTTATTTCCCCACATGCCAGTTCCATTTGATGTAGGCTTTGATGGATCTGTGTTCCCGCTTAAACTCAATTGCTTCAGGCCGAGCTTCTTCCAGACAAATTTGATCAGAGGACGCAGGGTTGGGAGGCAGCAACAGATCACAGCGCTGATCAGTCAGAATTTGTTTCACAGCTGTTTTAGAGCAAAGGACATACCTGTAGACCTCCATGCCAGTCCAGATCATTAGATCGACAGTACCCCAAGTTGGATCAGTCAGATCAACGGTGATAACTTTGGTGAGGCGGATGATGGTGACAAAACAAGCGCTTGTTTTATCAGCATAGAAATCGCTATTTGGGGGAAAGACACTTACAAACTACCAAAGACCAACATGAGTGCGATCAAGATCTTGTGGTATAAGGGTACCTTCAAAGCCCAGATATACGGCAGAGGAATAATCATCAGACCAATATCAGTGACGATACCGCCAATCGCAACTCCAACATAAAATTTGGAAAGATCGATGCAATTCTGGTTGGTACCATCCCAGAAGCTAGAAATAGGCCAGCATGTTCGAATTGAGGGAACGTACTACGCCTTGTCAGCATTGACCGCGGAGCTTTTTGATGGTGAACCTTGCCGTGGAGATGGCCCACGCAATGATAAAGGCGACAAATCCGTGGAGAAAATACCTCATGCTTGAGACGCCGAAGATGTGGTAGAAGAATGCTACGAGGGATAGTCTCGCACAGGCCAGAGCCGTCGTGTACATGATCTCATTTGCAATGATGGCCTTGAAGAAGTTTTCGATGTTCTTCGGATCGTCCTGCATCACCCAGGCAAGATGTCTACCCAGGCCGAATCGAAGCCACAGCATACTTGTGATGAATACGCCAACAGTATTGAACTGTATGGAATGTCAGACACGTCGACTTCGGGGAGTTGGGTACGACTTACGGCTGCAAAGTATGCAAGCCAATCATCCCATGACAGCGTCTTCTTGGTCAACCTCGATGAAAAGAACCGACACGGCACAATAATCATCATCATGACGAAAAATGCAATATGCGTCGCATAGACCTCATTCTGTCGACTCTCATTGAGAAAAGCCGCATCGTAGGTAACATTACCTCCAGTGGCAGCCATATTGCTAGCTCATATGGAGAAGTAAACCGTTTAAAAAGGGATTTAGCATGAAGGCACTCGGAGTAAATATGGCATAGCCAGTTGAGATTGATCATCGGGAGCATTTCCCTTTATAGATTGGGTATTAAGATTAACATGAGTCGGCCGAGAACTAGGGTATTGCGGGGTTCATGAGTCGGTCGCGAGGTCATTGTCGGTATACTATTTGTGGAAAGACCCTGGAATTGCATGAGTCTCGGCATCTGTGTCAGAGCGCGGTTTCGCGAGAGCCAGGCTAATTAGTGACATGCCCTTGGGGAGAAATTAAACGACCCCAATTGCACCAAAATTCGCTGGTGTTCCACCCATCGAGGGGGTCTTTTTTTATTTCCCCCCTAGCATGCATATGAACAGGGACTCGATCTACTGGTTGTTGAGCAAGTGACTATAAATCTGCGTTGCGCCACTGACACATCATCTGTGCGGTTGCATTGTCACTCATCCTTTTTGCTTTTTATCATGTCTCCAACTATCTTGGCTGTACCCGGTGCATGGCATACCATCGAGTCATTCGAGCCCATAAAGAAAATCTTTACGCAGAAGGCATACCACTTCGTCAGTCAAAACGCACCGGGGCTACATGATGCAAACGGCACCTGTCAAGACGACGCTGAGTCATTACGGAGGAAACTCCTGCTTCCGCTTGTTGAGGATGGCAAGGATGTCGTTGTGTTGATGCATTCTTACGGCGGGATGTATGGTTCACAGGCTGTTCGAGGCTTAAGCAAGAAAGAGCGGGAACAAGCGGGTAAGAAAGGAGGTGTAATTGCTCTGATCTACGTCTCGGCTGTGACACCCGTTGAAGGAAAAACAACGTTGGACATGATGGGTACAGACGCAAAGAATCTCCCTCCATGGGTAGAGTACAACGTACGTGATTCAACATCCCTGCTCCTTTGCCGTGCCGCAGGGCAGTCCCACAGACTAACAAACTCTAATTATCTCAGGAGACAACGGGCTGGGTCAAGTTCACAGGAGCGAAAGATACAATGTATCACGACATTCCTGACTCAGAAGCAGAGTATTATATCTCATTGCTGAAAGACCAAGCGTTGAATAGCATGAACACGCCGATTTCTTATTCGCCGCTTACAGATGAGAATTACAAGGGAAAGGCAGGCTATGTCATCTGCGGGGCTGATCGTGTTGTGCCACCGGCGGGACAGGAGTTGTATGCGGCTGTAGGGGGGATTGACAGGAAAGTGACAGTTGAGAAGGCGAGCCATGCATTTTTTGCTACTGCGGCTGAGGAGACTGTCGATGCGGTCCTTCAGCTGGTGGAGAGCTGAAAATTTTATCCCTGTTCTGCAGGGTTGGTGTTGGAATTAGAGTCTCAGTTTAATTCGGCACGTATGAACTTTCAAGGCCGTTGCCAAGAAGTTGTAATGAACCGTTCATAGGACGAGCTGTCAAGTTCACGTCATGACGAATACATAGCGCCCCTGTCTGCGCGCTTTTGACATCGACCCTCTTCAAGTCGTGATCGTTTGCCATGCCCGGCGGGCGGATACTGTGCGATAAGATAAGATAAGATATCGGTAAACTCAACTTGGATAGCCGAACGTATAGCCGCAACATAAAGATGATGGAAAATGTATCCCATAAACATAATACGGATACTGACATTGCTACCGACATCGTGATTCAAGTCTTTCAATCGTGCCATTTTCACATCTCATATAGTCCGCACCGCTGATGATTTTAACCGCAGAGGAAATAAGTCAGATGACCCTGTGAGGACTGCATCTTTTGACCAGGCTAAGTAAATCCGACGTGGAACCTCCATCCTCAGAAAACAGACTCCGGTCGCGAAATCACTTTTGTTTAGCCTAGTTTACCTAGCTCATGAGCCTTATCAGACCACGAGATAAGAAACTTCTGGAGTGTAATCTGACTGGGCATCATGACACTATCCTTCCTATTTCCATTCTCGTAAGCCATGAAAAACGGGACACCTTGAACACCAAGTTTCTCAGCAAGATCGGGTGCATCGCATATCGAGTCTAGCGAGGACGAAGTATTCTGGGTTGTAGGGTATTTCGTTAGAGAGTCTGTCGTAGATAGAGGTAATGGTCTTGCAAGGACCAGCCCACGAAGCGTTGGCATTGATGATGACGACTTTGTACTTCTTGATAAGTTTCTCGTAGTCGTCTTGGCTTTTGATCTCAGTGACAGGCATTGCAAAGTTTGGTTTGGCCGGGAGTGAATAATAATGAACATAGATAGTGCGGGAAATTGGACACAGGTGCTGGGGAAGAGAGAGCTGCAGATTATAACTGGTTTCAGCAGCCACCGATGCATCCGACAAGAGACCTGAAGAGGAGATACCTTATTATCCAATTGGATGTCAAGTAACTGTACTTTCGAGACCATCACCTCCTTGCATTGGAATGTTGTCATGCATAGAAGCCAATCAGCTTGACGTTACCGAGTGGTTGGTCCGGTAGTTGAACTATAAATGGCACTATTGGCGTGGAGGCTCTAAAGTGGCATGTCTTTTGGGATCTGGAACCATGAGTTCCCCGGATTCCATTCTAGGGTTGCATCAACGTTGTGCGGTCAAACAAATTCAGAGACTGTACTAGTGAAGGCAAGCGCCATCACAAGGGTATGCTCCGAGTTTGTTCTATGAAGCTACTAGCTCTATTTAAGTTCATTCCTTCTCTAGTTTCTTCCAGAAATCACCGATGAGTTTAGCGACATCCTCCGCCTGATCCCTGACAACACTGTGAACAGCCTGTGGAACAATAAACACGTTCTGGAATCCACACTCATTAAGCTGATCCTTGCTAGACAAGCCATCCAGCTCTCCAAGCACAGCGAGTGATGGAATTCTCGTCTTGGCCGCCTCATCAAAGTGAGCATGCGAGCCCATCACACCTCCGTCTCTAAAGATCGCAACGACAGACGCTGCATGTCCCGGGTGCTCGCGCATTTGCCACTCACGCACAGCCTCAGCGACGACTTCACCGTTGGCGACCCTTTGTTTCCAATCTGCTGGCACAACGAGGTCTCCGCCCTCGAGAATGTTCAAGACGCACTTCTTCGCTGCAGCATCGTCGTCTCCTTGAAGACAGGCCTGCTCGTTGGGCGTGAACATGGAGAGTTGGAGAAGGCCTGCGGGCGCGACGAGAGTGAAGCTCTTGACGCGCGAGGGCCTGGAGGTAACATAGCTGACCGTTGTAGCACCGCCGAAGGAAAAGCCGACGATATGAGCAGACTGCCAGCTCAGATGATCCAGTAGGTTGTCGATAAGCTCGTGGAATAGTGATGCTTCATGTGGAACCACAGGTGTATCGCTCAGTCCGTGGCCCCAGAGATCAATCAGAACCATATGCGCAGCTGGGAACGATTTCTCAAGAGCGCGGGCAAGGGGCAGCATGCCTAGCGCTGGGGTCTGAACACCATGGATGAACAGCACTTTATCGATATTGGTGGTACCATCCTTGGATGATGAAGATTTGATCTCGTAATAAGCAGCCTTGCCGCGTTCAGTCTGAAGGAATTGAGCGGCTGGCAGTAAAGCTCCAAATGTTTCGACGAAAGCGGACTCTGTCGGCCCCGCAACTGGCGGTTGAGGCTTGTAACTCGCCCCTGGGCGCGGTAGAACAAGCTCTTGTGGCATTGTCAACTCTTTTCTGATGATACGTGGTGAGAGAACATTATGCTTGGTCATGCGGGTTTTATGAGGCCCGTCAAGCCAAGTGGAGCTTTGATAAGCGACCACGGCGGTCTAGACCACAGAGCTTACCATGATCCTTCTAAGATCCTTTACTACCACCTGCCTCGATAGGATGAATAAGAAAGTAGATTACTCTCATCCCAGGGAAAATCTTCATGTATTCGTATAGGTTGTCACCGATCTTGTTGACCACGTCGACCGAGATCATGATGACCTGGCAAGTGAAGTGGAGCATGTATCAAGCTAGTCGGATCAGTTCCGACTGTTGATCCCGTGGAGAAAAATTGAGTCACCCCGGCCTCGGTAACAGACAGCTAGGTATCAACTCCATGCTGCCCAATATCAAGCAGGCTATCTCGTTGTCCTCTGTCTGAACCTCTGTCCTCTGTCACCAAAATTTTGAAAAGAGGAAATAAAGACTGGCTGCATTGTGTCATCATGTCCGAATCTTCAGAATCCGCGCCGAAATACCGCATCCGGCCCGGGACCTTCTTTGATGTTCCTGCCACGACGCGGATCTACGCTGCATCGTTCGGCAACGAACCACTGATCGACTTCTTCTTTCCCACGAGGAGACAGGATCCTTTGTCTTTCTATACGTGGGCTTGTCGACGATTTCAGCGTCGGTACTGGACGCCTGGGCATTCACTGAGTGTCGTGGTTGATAAGCATGATCATCCCGTCGGCCTATCGTGGTGGAAGCGACCAACTCAGCCTTTAACACTCATTCAAAAGCTTCTCTCTCCTTGTCGGTTTGCGTGCTAGGTCTCTACATAATATCTGCTAATCTTATCAGCGTTCTGGATCGGTTCAGTCGTCACCGCTTTTATCGACCTTCAAGAATATCTCTTCCCAGTCCAAGGTCTCAACAAGAACAACATGGAAACCTTTGAACAAGCGTTTTCTGCTGTTGAGCCGCATGTGCTCAACACCCCGCAAAGGCAAAAGGCGCACTACCTTTCTCTGCTGGGCGTCGACCCTGTTCTGCAAGGAGAGGGTCTTGGCAAGATGCTGCTTGAAGATGGACTTGAGAAGGTGGATGATGATGACTCGGCGGCTTGGCTTGTTAGTCTTGCTGGTCTGGAGAAGCTTTATGCAAGATATGAGTTTGTCGAGGTGACCAAGGTTGAGGTTGAAGGGCTGCATGATTGGAAAGGTGGTATGGTAATGGTTAGAGATTGATCGGATTCTGAGAGTAGAAGCACAACGGAACGGATATTGTGGGTGTCTCCCTATTTCAAGTGTATATGGACTATATGTTGTTTAGAGCAGAGAAGAGTATCAGAATGGTCTAAAGTCGAAACTGTGATCTGCCGAACGGAGGCTGACAAGAGCCCAAAGTGCCTAACTATGCTGTGTACTTCAACTTGAAGAAACTGCATCAAATAGATATAAGTCGGTCTCATGTAGGAGTGATATATTACTGGAGTCTCGTTTGCCGAATCGGCACCGAGATGGACAGTAGCAGCTAGTCAACTGGTTGTTTGGCGATGACGTTTAATCCGAGATCTCCGAGGTGCGTGCAAGTGTATTAAACATATAACACCAGGCATTTCTCTAGTATTTAACAATTCTAAAAGTTGTAATAGCTTGTGCGCTCTTTAATTCCGACATCAACCTTATTGGCCTTCAACACGCTAGCAAGCAATACATCACCCCAATGAGTATTACACTTGAGGAGCACTTTCTCTCTCGGGTAGCTCACTCGCCAGAGGCAGCTACAGACGACCCGATTCATGGGTTTCCTGCCAGTATCATCAACAAGCTCGTCAACCTCGATGATGATCGAATCAAGAATATGGATGAGAACAATGTGGCGATTCAAGTCCTATCTCACACTCCAACGAACTTTCTCGCAGCTGAGACAATAATAGCTTGTAACGATGAGCTTGCTGCAGCTGTGCGAGCGAACAAATCTCGCTTCGCTGGCTTTGCGTGTCTCCCGATGAGTGATCCCGTGGCAGCAACCCATGAGCTTGAAAGATGCATCAAAGAGCATGGTTTCGTTGGTGCACTCATCGATAATCATTCTGACGGAAACTTCTACGACGGCCTTGAGTATGATATCCTCTGGGCAAAGGCTGTGGAACTCGACGTGCCGATCTATATACATCCCGCGTGGCCGAGTGAGAAAGAAAAGAAGGCTTTGTACTCAGGCGGTAATCTACAATCAGACAGTAACTCTGCGACTGCACTCGGCGCCTTTGCTTTTGGGTGGCATGCTAGTACTGCCAACACCATCTTGCGCCTTATGGCTAGTAACACTTTCGACCGGCATCCGAATCTGAAGATCATCATTGGTCATTCCGGAGAGCTCATACCATACATGTTTGACCGCATCAATAAGGCCACCGCATTCTTCGGGATGAAACGCGGGTTTGTCGAGGTGATGCATAATAACATCTGGATCACGACTTCAGGAATGTTTGATGTGCATTCATTGCGGTGCCTTTTGGGAAACATGCCTCTGAGTCATGTTATGTTTAGCGTTGATTATCCTTTCAGTGATAACAAGCATGGAAAGGAATATTTGGAGACGATCCGAAGGGAAGGGATTCTTGATGAGGCTGGGATTGAGGCGTTTGCTTCTGGCAACGCGAGAAAGTTATTATTTCATCAACGTTGAGAAAATGATACAGTTTCGTAGACTTCTGATAGAAAAATGTTGGTTATAACAGAGAAGCGCCGCGATTGCTAGCATGCAATTAATTCTTCCCGCGAACCAACTCGGAGGTCAAGCCACTAGGCGTATGAGCGTCGACAACTTACTTGTCAATGTTCTCTTCTTCGTGAAACCAATTATGTTTAACAGGATTTAGGATGCTGACATAGCATCATCAATGCCTCACTAGTCCTTAGCAATCAGCGCGCATCATCAGTGTATCAGACTACCTCAGCGCTAATCCAATTTGATACACACCCACGTCATCCAATCAATTGCCAACTTTAAATACGACACATCGCCCTTTTCTTGTTTATTCTGGATCAACTACTCATCTCCACCGCGACAATGCCAAGAGCTCACGACCATTTCCATGGTCGCCATTACCACGCTGAGCGCACAACTGGCCCTGTCAAATCGCTCAATCCAACGAAGCGATATCTAGTCGCCGATAAGAAGACACTCAATGCTGAGTCTGGCGCCGGAAATGCTGGAAAGAAATCGCGACCGGGCGATAAAAGTCCTGGAGTTGCTTATGTCTGGAGGAGTCGCGATAACAGAAAAGGAAGACATGCGCTAGCCATCAGCGTCGATCCTCACAAGCATGAAGCAACGAAAGGACCGAGGCCGTCGAATACGTATCACCAGACTTTACGTGGTATCTTGAAGATGTTTGTCAGATACCCAGTCTGGGATGTATCGTACGATGTCGCCGTCGTCTTCACAATAGGTACTCAGCACCTCATCACACAAAGCAGTAGCTAATTTATGAAAGGGTCGATTATCTGGGTAATTAATGGCTTTTACTCATGGCTCCCCGTTCTCAATCCCTCAACGAAAGTCTCTGACTGGGCCGGCGGATTGACAGCTTTTATCGGCGCTACGGTCTTTGAGCTTGGCTCAATCCTACTGATGCTCGAAGCTGTGAATGAGAATCGTTCAGATTGTTTTGGTTGGGCCGTTGAAGAGAGTGTAGACGGAATGCTCCATCTCACTCACGCACATAACTGCAAGCATGCACACGCTCAAAAGGGGACTTTTGTGAAGCAAAGCTCTAAATCGCAGGATAATAGTACAACAGAGTCAACGGGGAACGATAGGATGTGGTCTTGGTGGCCGACGTGGTATGAACTCAGAACTCATTATTTCTTCGACATCGGCTTCTTGGCCTGTTCTTCCCAAACATTCGGCGCCACGGTATTCTGGATATCAGGCTTTACAGCCTTGCCGCCTATACTCAACAACCTCTCTACACCAGCTGAGAACGGCGTCTACTGGCTCCCTCAAGTGATTGGCGGCACCGGCTTCATCGTCTCAAGTATTCTCTTCATGGTCGAAGTTCAGCCTCGATGGTACATTCCAGCGCCGGGGGTACTGGGATGGCATATCGGACTATGGAACTTGATTGGCGCTATTGGCTTTACTCTTTGTGGAGCGCTGGGCTTTGGCATCACGCATCCGGGTGTTGAGTATGCACTTACGCTCTCGACATTTATAGGTTCATGGGCGTTTCTGGTGAGTACGAGAGTGCTTTGTGGACGACATTGGCTGACGTGGGATTGCAGATCGGTAGTGTGATCCAGTGGTATGAGAGTCTTAACAAGTATCCTATCTGGGTGGACCAGAAGATCGAGCGACTTGGACAACGAAAGAGCTGAATCCAATATCCTTTTCCTCCGTATATAGGTCTGATTGGCAGTAACAGATTTCTTCCTAAAGTGACTACAGCCGTCATTTTATACTCAACTAATCTTTGCTAAACTCAATCAGCTGATTACCAACCACAACATAATTATCATACGTAACACCCCGGTCCATCGCATCAACAAATACCTTGAGCCCCGCCCCACGATTCTTCTTCTGCGCCTGGAGCGGCAATCTAACAGGCTTCTTACCTACACAATATCCCCAGGCTGGACTCTCTCTGCCATCTCCCGCAATAAACTGCAGTCCCGTCAAAACTCCGTAGTCACCAACCCATAACTGAGCAAACTGTAGATACGATAGTCCTACAAACAATACCAGCAAGTTCACCACCTGCTGTCCAAAGTACCTCGATGACAAGCTCAGCGCTGCGCATGTCGTCAAAGGTCTCTACAAGACTCGCCTTGGACCACATGAGGTCGTTACTTCTGGGAAATCTCAAGACGGGTTCGACGGTGTTTTTTGCCTTTTTGAGGACCGCTGTTTTGTTGGCCAGCTCTTCTTCTCGTGCTGCTTTCCGTGGCCAATACTCATTGAGGATCTGCATGCAGACGTCCCAGACTCGGGCCCGATTTCGGAGACCACCTGTAGTGAAAGGCTGTCGTTGGTCTTGGCCTTTGCTGATTGCTCGCAGCGCTTTGTAGACCTTGAGCCAATCAATCTGCAGATTATCCATGACGTCTCTTCCAGGAAACAGACTGGTAACCCAGGGCATGTCGGAAGAGATTTTGTTCTTCCAGAATGCTTTTGAAGATGTTTCTCTCGCCGCACTTCTCGACGCAAGACGGACGACGCAGAGACTCTCAAGGTCGAGACACTGAAGGATTCCGGACAGAAGTTCGCCTGGCAGCTTGCCGAGTGTATCTTTATCAGCTCTATCATGTTGAGTAACTGCAGCCTGAGGTTCTTGGAGATGTGACTCAGCCAGGATGCTCTTGATGAAGTCCGTGGCACGAGGGATTTCAGTCGGAAAAGCGAGCAGATACTCTGTGCCTTTAATTTCCCTCCACTCCGCGTATCGACAATCCTTTGAGCCTCCATAGTCAAAGTCAAGACCAAAAGTATACGGTTGGGCGCAATGAGACCGGAAAGTTTCGTATATGACAAAAGCATCGATATCATGCGGGCTTGCGACTTGCCTTGCAAGCTCGAAGCAGTGAAGGTGGAATGGAACCAAGACATCGTGCTCTTCAGTCCAATCGTATCTGCTCAATTGAATCAGTATTGAACCTCGTATTGTAGTGTATGACTTACGTTGGGACTTCGCCGAAGTTGTATTCTGTGGCAAAAGGATGATCGGCTGATGGAAGAGCATACCGATTATGACCCATATAACTAACAGGTCCGGTGAGTGTTACGGGGCTATGGAACAGGTTAGACTCATTCGGCCCCTAATAATAAGCGTCGCTCTAACTCTTACCATGGTTTTGCAGCTTGCGTTGCTTGCTTGTCTTGTCGGCCCAAGATGTTGACGTCATCTAGCCACTCTGTACTCTTTCGTGATATGCGGTTACGATCATAATTCCCGATTCTGATCTTGTGTGCTGGTACACCGCAAGATAGCACAATATGTTTCCCCGTCGGCCATTTTTAATTTTACTTAGCTTGATTGATGAAGGTGCAAGGGGATGATATAAAGAGGGCGGTGATATGAAGCAGCGTGGGTACGGTTAGTTGTGTTTGTGTCGGTGATTGTCATGACGTCCCACTCGTGATGAAAATTTTGCTCTATTTTCATCAATGAGTGGAATCTTCCGGTTACACATTTTCAGGCGGAATCTAAGCAATTGACATGGATTATTGCTGTTTCCAATCGGTTCCATGTGTGTCACGGCCTCAACTCTTGTACGCACTAATCAGTTTTGACTCATCACTCTCATAAAGCCTCAAGAGACTCTTCCTCAGCGACACCTAATCTCTCAACCTCAATGAGTTATACTTAATAATTGCGCCTAAGTTATGTTTTTTCATCCATATACGGAGGTTCCCTTGAACAACAACTTTTCTCGGCTACCTCCGAAGTTGTTTCGAACTTAAGCATTTCGAGGACGGATCTCCTAAACCTTTTACAGGGAGATTCCACGCTACCCTATACTCACGAGAAGCTTTAATGTCATTCATCCCCGGTATAGTGGAGCTTCCGCGTTCTTAATCCAGACGACTTCCCTTTATGTTTGCTTAAATATCTGACTTCCAGTGGCCAGTATTTATGAGAATCCACACTGTAGAATTTACCCCTACAGAAACGGGCTGTTGTAAACTAATCCACCTGACGGCATGTCCCACTCGAGATTCACATCCAGCATCGCAGTGTCAAGCCACGATGACAGATCATCATCAATCTGAAAATGTTCAAGTCCACCAAACTCCCAACACATTCCAGTATCCACTGTTTCTGGCCAATTGCTACTTCCAGACTCAGTTCCCAGCCCTCCCAGACCATCGCTTGAGACGGCTGGGGCCGCTGTCATAACTTGCTTATTCGAGGGTGCCACTGAGACCCCTGCTGTGACTTGAAACCCAGCTTGTTGTACTACATCCCGCCGGATATATCCAAAGTGGGGGATTGCAATCCTATTTGGTAGTTTGCCAGATGAGCTTTCGTCAATGTCGGCGGTAATACCCGACAATATGTCAAGCATCCTTCGACATTGACAAGCAATCTTACATCCCGCCTTCTCTTCTCTTTCAAATATGCCTTTAACTTGTGCAATCAGCTTCTGATCCTCGTCTGGAACCGGAACGATGATCTCGTCTGGCTGTGGTTGCGACAGACATAGGATTAGGGACACACAAGCCATGAATCCGACAAAGTCGCTTGTTTTACAATCAAAGATACTGAAACCCTGAATTTGACTACGCAAAAGGGTAAAGCGTTTGAGCAGTTGCCGAGAAGCTTCCAAACATGCCAGTCTGTGAGAGCCTCGGGGAGATGTCAACTCTGTGCCGACGATGAATGGCAGATGGAGGTTGATTCTGACATGAAAAAAGTAAAAATGCAATAGCAAAAGGTTTCTCAGGTCATCCGTTTCGGCATGGGAGTTTGGAAGTGACTCGGGCAGGTCCCACCAGCTCAAGGGCATAGAAGAAGCGATAGTATCCATTTGTTCGTCAAGAAGCATTGAACTTGCAGAAGATGGCTTCCCGGGCAGCATATTCCGGTCAATGATCTTTCCTGCAATGGAAGCACACCGCAGAACGAACCGCTGCTCTGGGTATATAGGCACATTATAAGGTTCGACGGTTGGGCCCAGATGAGCGTCGTTGAATCCATATGGAAGGCCAAGAAGAAGACTTGAAAAGCGATCTCCGTGGTAAAAAGCCCACCAGATGCTCTTCAGACGAGGAGAAACCACTTCCCGTCTATAAAGGCCCTGTGACGGTGTTAGCATTGTTATGACTAATTACATATAGGATAGAATTACCATGGCTTCTGAAATAGCAAGACCTTTCCGATACATCATCCAAGACTGCCGGGGTTGCCCAATATCACTGTAGGCTTTAGCCAACAACAGGAGAAGTTCCATTGCCTCCGCAGAGTAAGAGAGCTCAGAATCGGGGATGGCCAGTCTATCAACGACTCCGTACAGGTGATGGCTATGCCCCGTGCTACGTGCATAGGCAACAACAAGCATGCCAAGCTCGGCAGGGTCACTGCTCGTGTAGGCACGCGCAGCAAATGCAGCCAGGTCTTCGTAAGATCCCTGGCAGATGACCTGAACCTTATGACGGAAACTGCTCCACCAGGCCCCATTCTGAGACAAAGTAGATATTAAGAGATCATATTCTGGTAGAACCGAGCGAAGTTTTAAGCACGCGTCACTTGAGCTTTGCGTGTAGAATGGCGGACTTTTGCGAGATGGAATTTCCTGAACAGGCTGGGTTGTTCGAAGATGGCTGTGCATCGATCCCTTGAAAGCAATTAGCAAAGCATTATAAACGAGCATCACCTTCCAACATACCTCGGCTTTGTTAAGCATGGACACAAAGGGCGCCCTTTCATCTGCCTCGACTGGCTCGCCATCAAGATCAACCGGCTCATGCGTTATAGCGTGATGTCTGACCATTGTTTCGAGAACAGCGACCCTTTCTCGCAAGCTTATACTTTCGGTATTAATATTGCTCTCGTTCACTGGAGCCGCATCTCGCTGATCGAGACAACGGGACCCACGGGCAGCACATGGGATACAAGGGGATGCAATTCCAGTTTGAAATTTGCATTTTATTTTTCTCCTTCGACCTAAGGTAATAGTCAGCCTGGAATTACATGACATGGCGTTTTACCAATTGACCATTGTCTTGAAGCAAATAGAAATAGCTTGCTAGATATATCCTGCTGACCTACACCAGGTTCTGGATATTTACCTGCAAGCACCAGCTCCATATTCAGTCCAAATTAGTATGCTGACTCACATTCACTGCAGCTATGCGTCCCCTTTCTCATCTTCCGTCTAGCCGTAACGGACTGTGACATCACCCCTGGGGCTGCAGACGTGGCGGACATGGTATACCTAGCAGACTGGGTAGATCCACGTGGGTAGGGATTTGTTCGGCCGAAAACTTCTTCGTTCGGGTTGATTAGGGCTGTCGAATGGAGTGAAACGATGCGGAGGCGATAATGCGCTAGCGAGACAGTTCATGGTGAGACGGACGAGTTTGGTCCGCATCACGTGACGTAAGCCCGTAATTGATCATATCTCCGTCCGTTTATGTGAAAGATATGGCCAAATTCGGATTTTCGCTATCCAGCTGAAGCATTATCATGGGAAAATTAAACTATAAGAAGATGGAAGGCTTCCCACCTTTGACTCACTCTCAACAGCATACTCAGCATACTTACACAACAATTCACAATCAATCTATCGTCACATCTCCAATTCTCAAACCCCCTTCAAAAGCATCAACTAGTTTATCATGGCTCCTCTTGTCTGGCTCGTCACTGGTACCACTTCTGGTATTGGCGCTGCATTGGTAAATGAAATTGTTGCCCGCGGCGACAAAGTCATTGCCTCTGGTCGCAAAGCAAGCCAGAAACTCGACCACCTCCAGTCGGACAATGTAGCCATCTTGGAACTAGACATAACGGCCCCATGGGCTGTGGTACAGGATACGATCAGCGACGCCTGGGCCATCTTCGGACATATTGACATTTTGTTAAACAATGCTGGTGCTTCTGCCTTGAAGTGCGCAGAAGAGGCTGAGTAAAGACCCTATGAACCCTTCGATTAACAAGCGAGCTAATAAGGAATGATAGAGACGCATATGTCCAGAACCTCTTCCAAGTTAATCTCTTTGGACACATGAACGTTACTCGCGCTATACTCCCGCATTTCCGTGCTCAGGGCCATGGTCGCATCGGCTTCACCTCGTCCGCCAGCTCGTGGGGTCCTCTGCCCTTTATGTCCCACTATGCAGCATCCAAGGCTGCTCTGAGCACTTACATTGAGAGCCTTCACAAGGAGGTCCGACCATTTGGCATTTCTTGCGTCGGATTCATGTGCGGTAACTTTCCTACCAACCTTGGCCACCCGAGGGAAGAAGATGGACCAGAATTCGCAATCCAAGGACCTGCCATTGCAGACTATAACAAGCTCATGGGGGAACTTGGGCTCATGTTTGCCAAGGCATTTGCTCAGAGGACAGGCGAACTGGACAAGGTCGCCAAGACTATGGTGGATATTATGAAAGGTGAGGGGATTGCGGCTGGAAAGCCATGGGCGGTTAGTATTCCTATTGGGTCTGATGCCTTCGATTGCGGAAAGCAGAAGTGTGAGGAGCAACTCAAGTTGCTGAATGAGTGGAAAGATGTTAGCTATGCTACAGATCGGGACGGCCACCATCACATCACACCCAAGGAATATCTGGACTTTGCTTCCATGCTGTAGGGTTGGAAGAATGGAAGGGATTGGTAATGGGTTATTAAATATACAGGAGACGATAGGCTCGACTTACAATAAACGTGAAGAGCAGTGCATTGAACCAGCTATTTGTCACTACAAATTTTATGCATCTTACCACCGAATTACCTCACCCATCTTACCCTGAAGTGAATTATTAATATTCTTGTAGTAAAAGGGGAATATAACAGGTCAGGTTCTAAACAGGTGAGCTATGTCACCTTGAGATTCCGCACTACCCTATACTGACTTAATTTCTTAGCTTAAATGGCTGAAGCCGAGCGCGTGATTGGTCCCATGACTTAATGAGGGGGATACGTACTTAACAAAGAAAAATAACTCAAGCTTAGAAAAGTAGTGCAACTTTGGATTGTTATTACTCATCGTGATAGTTTTGGCCCTGTCTACCTGAAAAGTCACTACCATTGCAATGTCGTCCACTTACCCTTTTGATCTTGGCTTGTATAAGCGAACTATCTCTACTACTTCCCCGGAAAGCCAAGCCTGGTTCAACCGTGGACTCATATGGGCGTATGCATTCAATCATGAGGAATCTGTCTTTTGCTTTGAGCAGGCCGCCATTTCCGACCCTAACTGCGCAATGGCCTACTGGGGTTTGGCATATAGCCTGGGGCCAAACTACAACAAGCCATGGTCGTTCTTTGATGACAAAGACCTGGCCGATGCAGTTGGGCGTGGCCACAATGCAGCTCGTACAGCCATAGCTAAGATGTCGGCATGCACTCCAGCTGAACAAGCTCTTATCGAAGCACTTCAGCACCGTTATCCACAAGAGAAACCTTCGAATTGTTCTTCTTGGAATCAGGGGTTTGCTGATGCAATGGAAGTAGTGCATAGGGACTTTCCGGACGACTTGGATGTCATTACGCTATATGCAGACGCTTTGATGAACTTGAATCCATGGAATCTCTGGGATCTTAAGACAGGAGAACCTATTGCCGGGGCTTACACGTTGAAGATCAAAACGATAATCGACAATGCCTTGAAGCTTAGCGGTTCTTTGGAGCATCCCGGTTTACTCCACTTGTATATCCACCTGATGGAAATGTCTCCGACACCAGAAGCTGCTCTTCCAACGGCCAACCACCTTCGCGGCCTCGTACCTGACGGAGGACATCTACACCACATGCCAACTCACTTGGACGTGCTCTGTGGGCACTACCAAGCAGCCATCGACTCAAACTCGGAGGCGATCAAAGCCGACGATAAGTATCTATCTAAAGCTGGACCTCTGAATTTCTATTCTCTGTACCGGTGCCACGATCTTCATTTTCGGGTTTATGCCGCTATGCTCGCGGGGCAGTATAAAGTTTGCATCGACACTGCTAGTCAGTTAGAGTCTACTATCCCAAAGGACCTTCTTCAAATCGAGTCTCCGCCTATGGCTGACTGGCTCGAAGCGTTCCTAAGCCTCCGTGCCCATATCTTGGTCAGGTTCGGAAAATGGCAGGATCTGATTGATATGAAGCTTCCGGAAGACCAGGAATTATACTGCATGACCACGTCAATCGCCTTGTATGCGAAGAGTGTAGCGTTTGCTGCCACTGGGAGAGTATCAGAATCGGAACATCATCGTGGACTATTCCATGAGTCTTTAAAGAGAGTTCCAACCTCACGTACCCTTTTTAACAACACTTGTCTGGATATCCTCCGAGTGGGTGAAGCTATGCTTGATGGTGAACTCGAATATCGGCGAAAGAACTATGATGTCGCTTTTAAGCATCTGCGTGAGGCTATTCATCGCGAGGATAATCTTCCTTACGACGAACCGTGGGGATGGATGCAGCCTACCCGCCATGCATACGGTGCGTTGGTGATGGAGCAGGGATACCTCGAGGAAGCGGTTGAGGTTTACAAGACTGACTTGGGACTCAACGATAAACTCCCTCGAGCTTTGAGGCATCCTAATAACGTGTGGGCACTTCACGGTCTTCACGAAGGTTTGTTGAGATTAGGGAGAGATCCAGAGGCGAAAGAGATTGAAGGCCATCTGGAAAAGGCACTGGCAGGTGCAGATGTTTCTGTCAAGGCCTCTTGCTATTGCAGACTAGACAAATGAGAATGCACACCGACATTCAATATTTATTGTACTAAATTTTTAGTTTGGGCTATGAGGAAACATGGGTTGCTGAATAGTGGCGACTGTCGTAATGGTAACAATGGAAATAAAAAAGAGCTGACTTCTCGTTACCTATGCTCATAACACCTCTTCTGTTCAACAGTGATCACTGCACTATTCTCCGAGTTTTACCTCAGTTATTTTAGAATAATTAGAATATTGTGGTATTGGTGTCTCATAAATGCTGGGTTCTCTCAGTTCTCTAAGTTCTGTACGAGCTGTTCTTTGTCCTACCGCCTCAATAAACCAGAACCTCTAGCCCGAGCTTTGCGTTCATATATGTTCATCGCGTAGAGTTCAACTGAGGAGCGAATGCAAGATGTTTTCGGTGAACATAAGAAATATGACAAAGGAACTAGCGGAAGGCACTGACCGAAGAGTATCACATTCGCGTATGCTATTCTCAAGAACATGTAGAGTCCAATTGCAAGCTGTGAAGAACATTTGGCTTCACGATTGGGCCTTGGAAGCTCAATGGGGTATTTTGTGAATATTTATACCTAACTTCCTCCTCAGCATCTAGGCTTTCTTTCATCAACAAAACAACAACTTCTTTCGAACCTACCTACACCTCCATCTTTAACATAGCAAATACTAATCCTACTATCAAACATCCATCATGACTTGGGCAACAACCGAAGATAACACTCGCCTCCGGGCGCGTCAACTCCGCCGCTTTCATGACAAGCACAAAAGTTCGGAAGGCCCCCTCCCGTACGGGGACAAGATCACCCAGTCTGACATCGACCTCGCCACGACTCTCGCTCCAGACTATAGTCTTAAGTTCTGTGATGAGGGTGAGCAAGAGTACCCCGAGCAGTGGGAATTGAAGCCCAAATCCCTTGCTTTCACCCTTAGCAACTTCCGTCTTAAGGCCAAGGAGCTTACAGCTGCCATGGGCAAGGAGATTATGGCTTTCATCACCGAGGACGTAACAACTATTCCACCAGTCTTCCTTGGGGGTAATGGTGATAGGGCTCATGTCCATTCCCTTAAGATTCTTACCGACCGGCTTAAGCAGCTGTGGCGGGACGCCGAAGCGGAGAAAAAGGCTGCTCTAGAGGAGGCTAAGCAATACTTGGCTCGGGCTGAGAAGGCTGAGGCTCAACTTCAAGAGCTTCTGAAGGAGCTGGAATTGGAAGATGATGAAGACGAGGAAGATGCTAGGGAATTGATGGAGCAAGCAATGGAGTGCGAGGGACTGCACCGTAGTCTGTCGGGTACTAGTACTAGAAAGTGAATTGACTTTGCACTTACACTGAACTTTATAATTCCCCTCTTGTAGAATGTGCTTTCTAACAAAATCGATATTTAGGTAAAATATCTGGCGTTCAAAAATGTCACACATAAATAAATAATAGAACAGGCTACGATACTGAACCCTCTTTCAATACAAGTATTGTAGCAAATACCTATAATAAGATTAAGAAGATATGATCAATTAATCATGAAATCAATCATACCAAGTATTAGAGATATAGATTCAACTAACTATACTGAGCCATCCTTCTCCAATCATAACTATATGCTCAGAGTACCTTGTAGAGGCAGATCTCGACTACTTCGGCCGACATAGATAGCATAGTTACCCTGCTGAAGTTGCCACTCCTGCGCATTAACATCCCAGACACTCAAGTCCCGACGAGTAAGCTCAAAGGTCACGGTAGCCGTCTCTCCAGCCTTGATAGCTGGCTTCGTAAAGCCACGCAGTTGTCTCACAGGACCACCAGGAACACCAACGTACAGCTGTGCAACCTCTTTGCCGTCGACAGAGCCAGTATTGCTGACGTTTGCTGTCACAGTAGCAACGATGTCCCACAAATCTGAACGGCCTCCTTCGGTGAGGGCACCAGCTGGGTATTCCTGAGTCTGGGCCTCGGACTTGGATACTTGGAGATCAGCGTACTCAAAGGTTGTGTAGCTCAAACCGAAACCAAACTCAAAGCGAGGAGTGATGTTCTTGGCATCGAAATGCCGGTAGTCAATGAAAACACCCTCAGAGAAGTCGGACTGGGGAAAGTGTTGGAACCGGTTGGGGGCGAGAGTCCTGTCTGGCTTCAGCACGTGACCATAGTCCGTCTCGTTGCGGGCAACAGTGTACGGGAGACGTCCCGATGGGTTTTCATCGCCATAAAGCAATGAAACAAAAGCATCTCCGCTGTCCTGACCCGGGAGATGAGCATAGATAATAGCGGTGACGTTGGGGTGACTGAAGAAGCCATCCACAAGGCGTGTTCCGGCGTTGTGAAGAACGACAATAGTGTTGGCGCACTTGTCGGCGACGTTGTTGATAAGCTCATCAGTATAGGCATCATAAGTAGCAGGTCTATCCCAGCCTTCGCTGGCCCATGCATTACCAGCAACGATGCAAGCTTCCGAAGTAGGATTGACACTGGGATCCCAGCTTTCGAAATCCCAGAAAAGAGCAGTACCGTCCTTTCTTGCGCGGGAAACGAAAGCATCGAAAGGTGAGCTGATAGCACTCCATCCATTAGCACCCGAACCTCCAGCAGAAATGAGTGTTCCGTTGGCCGCAATAGCGGAGTATGTGAGACTCAGGTTTCCGAGAAAGCCGAGATTAAGCTCTGTGAGGTTGGCGGATTGGGCACCGACAGACCAAGCGGAGAACAGGCCTTGGGCGGGCTCTGGGGTGTTCTTGTCAGGAGCTTTGTGAGAGTATCCGAACAAAGAAACGAGTTTCATGTTGGACTTTAATGGCAGTGCATTGTTGGTGTTCTTGACAAGAACATGGCCTTCGACTGCACCGTCCCAGATAGTAGGCTTGGAGCTTGCGTTGCGAGCGTCGACTACTGGGTGAGGCTCCCAAAGGTTGGTAGCAAGTCCGTGGCCAGGGGCCTCAGTGTCTTGATCCTGATTCAACTGATACCAAGTTGCAAGGAGACTAGACGATTGTCAGCGAAAGGAAAATTGAGAGGCGAGACCGAGCTTTAGTGTACCGTGTAACCATATTGTCAACATGTGACTCGGGAACAGTTCCGTTGTTCACACCAAGGGTAAGGTTGGCACCCCACAAGGTCGAGCTGGGCATCACAACATCCAGGCCAGCCAACGCTGAAGCCATACCGGAGTGTTGTGCACCCCAGTCTGAAACGACAAAGCCCTGGAAGCCCAGTTCGCCTTTGAGGACGCCGTTGAGAAGCTTGGAGTTCTGGCAGGCATATGAGTTGTTTGCCCTGTTGTAGCTGCACATCACACTAGCAAGTCCGGCGTGAACTGCATCAGCGAAAGGCCTGTTCAGGTGTTAGTAAACTTCATCGATACAGCCTAGGTACCATGTGCTTACCAAAGATATAGTTCATGGAGTGTCTTGTCGTCGAGATTTGATGAGATTGCTTGAGCCCCAGTGACGGACGCCGGATTTCTGTGGGTCTCCTGCTCTTGAGCAATGAAGTGCTTCCCGCACGCAACAACTCCGGCGGCTTGGATACCAGCGACAGCCTCATGCCCCAACTTACCCGCCAGGTAGGGATCATTGGAGAGGCCCTCCCAGTTACGCCCACCTTCAACAACTCGCCCCAAAGGTCCAAATACTGGACCAAGAAGAATGTTGACTCCCTTAGCTTTGGCCTCAGCACCCATGTAGTAGCTCCGGCTGTAAGTCAATTCTGGATTCCAGCTTGCGCCGACATGAATTCCCGAAGGAAACGAGCTCACATAATCTGTGTTGCGGACACCGTTGCCAGCGTCTGCTAAACACAGTCCTGGAAAACCTACACGGGGAATGCCAGGGATGAAACCAGAGCAGCCGGTAGTTGTCTGACCTCCTGTAGTCAAGTTGACTTTCTCTTCAAGAGTCAACTGGGACACTAAGTTCTTTGCCTTGGCTACGGCCGCGGCCCATGATCCGGTGTCTACCTGTTCCGCTTATCAAGAGATCAGTATGACTCTTGGAAATGCAGAGAGAGTGCTCACGTGTAGGATAGACCGGTGGAGATTGACCGTAGAAGTAAGTGTCATCGGTGATTACATTGTCCGGTTGCTTCTGAGCTAGTAGACCCTGGCTCATCAGAGACAAGGCCACCAAACAAGATATGGAAGAAGGAAACATTGCGACTCGATTGCTTGTCTCGATGCCTGGACATACTGCACTTATGCTCAGGATCTGCGCTCTTTATATACACTATTTTCAACCTCACAGCATACAGAAACAACACCACTCGACCGACAGTCCCCCGCTCATCGGCAAAACACATCGGCTCCTCTGGTAACTCGTCCCAACACCATCGGGGAACTTAGCAAATAACATGGTGATTCTGAATAATGGACCTTGGTCTCTAGCCTTTACGCAATGCTTTCAAATGGGCAGGAAACTCGGCAATAGCGTTACTCTTACAGGAAAACGTCGAGGAGATTCGGGCCTTTTAACAAGTCACTGGGACTGTGGGGTCTATGTCGTCGCCTGACATTGGTTTCCCCGACTTTTCAGGGACAAGGGTTCATGGGTTGGGCAGACCATCTCCCCAGTTTTCTCCACCTCCGCCTTTCTGGTTTCGGGTTAAGCTTGGCTGCATTTACCCCAGAATTATGCGCTCTCCGGTAATGTGACCTTGATTGAGTTAGTGATAGAGCTCGATCGCTGCCCGTCCCCGACCTTTACCCGGCATGTCACATCGTTCTCTTAATCCCCGACGGGATATCCGTCGTCTTGCGGCATCGGCGTTGAAAATTTGCACTCTCTTTCTTCTTCTTGTTCATCTTGTAGCTCCGAGAAGCAGCCGAGTGGGCTTCATACATGCAGCTTGCGCTAGCACCGTTCAACATCACGGGAGGATCGAGGACCGCACCACTGGATCAAACGAGAACATGAGCAAAAAGGAAGTAGATCATTGACCAAAAAACATACAACAGCGGGGATTCGCTGGTCGTCACCGACCCACTACTAATCCGCCCCTTACTTATCTATGGGAGAGCGGACGGGATCCCGAGTTCTCTGATAGGTATGGTCGTATGTGCTTGTTCATGGCTCTGCGCTGAATCATAAAGGCACTCGCGGAACGAGGAAACATAATTATTACTAGACCTTCACTGTCACGGCCCGACAATACATAGATAGTTGTATCTGTTCGTTCTAACTTAGTCAACTCGCCGGCCTCTTGCTAGAGTCTATTCTATTACTTACTTATAGATACAACCTGTTTATGCTTAAGAAGGAGAAGCAGACTGAGATTGAAAAGGATAAAGATTTCCTATAAGGATTTGAGTCCAAGAGTCACAGTTCATAACAGAAAGTCTCACTAAAAGTCCGGTGTTCGCTCTCAAATATTAGTCTCCTAGCATAAAGTCATTCTTCATTACATCTGCCCAACTTTAGATTCTCCCTGGGTATCTCATTCGTCCGCAAGACGCGTCACCATTTGCTGAAACCCAGAGCGCCCTTTAGATGAACAACATCGCCCTCTCATGAATATTGGCCCGTTGTTCCATTCTCAAGAGCTTTGGCGTGATTGCTCTTGACTCTTTCCTTCAACCGTTACAAGCGACTGAGATGGCTATCCTGGATCTCATTAGGATGGATCGTAGTCTCCTCTCTTTCAAGATTAGGACCTTCGAGTTCGGCAAAGTCGATGCAGCCTTTATTTTAGTCTCGGCGTGGCAAAGGCCGAGCTTAGCGTTCGTTCTGCAGGTCTTCAATTCTCATGGTGACCTATTTGAGAAGAGCGCCTCAGACTGCGACTAAAGACCCGCGCGGCTGTTGGGTCTGTTGTGAATGGCTATTTGTCGCGTCAGCTACGCTTCAGACAGGATGAGAGAACGACTCACGTTAAGGAACACGAATGCGATTGCATAACGCAGAAACTACGTTTGTTTCCTCTGCATCTTACTCGGGATAGACAGATGCTCTCGAGAACAAATTATCCCATGAGCCCATTACCCACCGCTCATATTCGTCCTTTTCCTCTTCTGGCGACTTTTGTTCCCTCGTCCTCAAGGCATCGATGTCATGTCTCATTCTCTTGGATGCGGGTGCAAAGCTTGGTGTTGACTGAGCCGAACCGTTATACCCGTCTTGCCGTATCTCATTTTCGAGATCATGGAGTAGTGAGCGTTCGTGCTCCGTCACATTCAGTTTATGAAGAATGTTTGCAGGATCTCTATCATGCTCGCCGGTCGAATCACTGGAGTCAACTGAGCAGGGAGATGATTTGGAATGCTCTTCTTCTGATTTTGGTGAAAACTGGTGAATAAACTGAACAGATGAGCCGCGATGGCTTGTATGAGGTCGTTTTCTCTTTCGTTCGTGGGAGTGTTGCGGCGGACGAGGTGTTGAATGTGTCGTTTCAATGTCAGAGGCTCGGAGGTAAAGGAGCGCAGGTACCAAGACGTTGTGCGGTCCTTCTCTGAGGAAAGCGACATCTGATAGATTCCAGTATGGAGTATGAACAACAGCCACTGTTATTGGTGAAGCTTCCATTTTGGAAATACAATGTGGGGTTGGATGGATTGGATGGGAAATTGATGGCTGGGTACCCGAAGACCGATGCTGCAACCGAGTTATAAGACCGGTTATGCTTTTGGTTGTATTCATGGGTGGTTCAAGAGGAAATAATCTATATGTTTGATGCAGTTCGGTCCGAGCTAGCAGTTACCGATGCACGTAGTCATGCATTGAGTCAACCTGGCTAGTCAGTGCTCTCCACCCGAGTCAGATGGCCATGCAATGCTATGTCATACAGTGATTATCCACAACACACTGCCTACACGAGGTACAATAAAACTTGATGCTGATAGGAGGTATTAGGAAACATTGACTGAAATTGTTTAATTCCTATCTGTTAATAATGTCGTTTTCCGGACCGCAATTAGAGCCCCGTAGGTCACCCACCCTTCAGAAAGCCACTAATCGCGACGCTAACTTAGAATGGCCAGTGATTGGGAACCCTTCCATATGGCAATGGATCTTCGAGGGCGACGAGCTCCTGTTAGGCCAATCTACTTCAGCGGAACCAGCACTATCTCAGACTCGCGGATTTCACGACAGCGCCACAGGCGAGTTCCTGTCATTTTATGACCTCAAGTCCATTGCTACCGCCGTCTCTACAATTCTGTATCAAGAATATGATGTCAAGCCTGGGCAAAAAATTGCCATCATTGGGCAGAACTCCATCTGGTATCCCGTTGCAATGTTAGCTGTGAGTCGATTAGGTGCTGTAGTTACGCTATTACCGCCTGGCTCAATGAAGGATGATCTGATCTATTTTCTTGGAACATCAAAGACAGCACTTGTGTTCACTGACGAGGACGCCGTTGATGAAGTCACAGCCGCTTGTAAAGCAATTGGATTGTCAGCAAAGAATATTCTAAGATTGGATGGACCTAAGCACGAGACAAACAGCCTCCACAACCTGCGGCAACAAGGAGAGTCACTCTACCCTTCGTCATATGCCAAATCGTGGGAACCGAAATACAGCGAGGTATCTCCATGTGCATTTCTTTCTTGGAGCTCTGGTACTACCGGAAAGCCTAAAGCTGTGAGTCAAGCGCTTCGACTATAGCCTATGGACCCCAAACGAGGTGATACTAATCTTGGTGGTCTTCAGGTCCAGATATCTCACGCCAACGTCATCAGCCAACTCCGTCAGGTCAGCGCCCTCACTCCACCAAATCGACGGCGGACAGTACTGGGTGTTCTGCCCTTTTATCATAGTAAGTTAGGCGACCTCTGTTGATGACCTTGACTGACAAGCCTAGTAACCGGTCTGGTCCATTTACTTCATCTGCCCATTGTTCTCGAGCAGCAAATGGTTATAATGGCCAAGTTCGATATGAAGCAGATGATGGAGACCATCGTAAGATTCAAATGTGATGAGCTATGGCTTGTGCCTCGTAAGTCAACCTTATAATCTGTCAAAAGGAACCCTGAACTGACTTACCTAGCTCTGTTGATCCGATTGTTGAACGACAAATCGGCCCAAGGATACGACTTATCATTTGTCAAGCAATTCAACACGGGCGCTGCCCCATTAGCGGATCAAGTGATCGCTCAGCTTGCGAGAAAGTTCCCGACCGTTGCTGTCCGACAGGCCTGGGGTATGACAGAGACGACTTCCTGCTTGACGGTGACTCCGCCGGATTTGAGCACCTGGAGCAACGCCTCAAAGGTTGGCAAGTTGGTTCCAGGTACCGAAATACGTGTTGTAGATCCTGACACAGGAGAGGATGTACCAGCTGGAAGTGTTGGAGAGGTGAGAGACCCACCGTTATGATAGGTGTTAGTGCTGACTGTTTTTATGGTAGATATGGGCGAAAGGGCCTCAAGTTACGATGGGCTACCTGGATCGTCCTGAAGAAACAGCATCATCGTATTTAGAGGATGGGTTCTTCAAGACTGGTGATCTTGGCTCCATCGACAACGAAGGTTTCATTACCATACACGATCGGATCAAAGAGATGATAAAGGTCAGTCTCACCTCCCGCCTTACAAAGTTCCATGAACTGACCCCAAGGATCTAGGTACGAGGTCATGCAGTAGCTCCAGCTGAGCTCGAAGATCTCCTTCACGGGCATCCCAAAGTCAAGGATGCTGCCATAATTGGCATCCCCGATGACTATTCAGGTGAGACGCCCAGAGCCTTTGTCGTCCTTGCAAGTGGAGTCCAGGGTGGACCAGAGGTTGTGAGGGAGTTACAGGAGTTTGTTGCGGCGAGGAAGGCGAAGCATAAACGCTTGAGTGGGGGTGTTGAGTTCATGGATCAGATTCCAAAGAGTCCTTCTGGCAAGATTCTGCGTCGGGTGTTGAAGGCGGCATGGAAAGAAAAGATGGAGTCGAAGAGAGCGAAGCTGTAACTACAGACTACAGGACAGCAAGTTTATTTCTATTATCTTTTATGCATAATTCGGGTATATGCACTCTTGAGGCTGGAAGGGTCACTTCTCAATACATAGCAGACAGGATAACCATAGACCTCCAAGATCTTCATGTCGTCAAGGTAGGCCCACGAACCGGACGAAGACAATTTGATTCATAGTCATATGGCGATATCAGGTGCTTAAATAAATCTATGATAAACAGCATTCATTCGATGGTTATTGTGGTCTCTATGCCGGCGAAACATTGGGTTCTCCCTGTCGCTCATAGTACTGAATCCTCTGTTGTAAAATCTCGAGCATGATAGCTGGATGAGTAGAGACCCATAGCTTCCCAGCTGCAATCTGTTCCACGATCAAACGGCTCGCTTCATCAATTCCCATCCCCTTCTCCCGCGCCATCTCAGCCATTGACTTTCGATGCTTCTCCCAAGCGGGATCAACCGTTGAGGTATCGTGCTGAGCACGGTCGAAGATACCTGTATTCAATAGTCCAGGAATAACAGAACTGACGTGTATAGGCGCCTTTTGAGACCTCAACTCCACATATAGTGACTCGGTGAAAGCTTGTACGGCGTGCTTCGTCACGGCATATGCTGATTGGCCTGGGATAGTGGTGAAGGCCCCGACGCTCGAAACGTTGACGATGCGGCATTCCTTTCCGGAAGCCATCATACGGGGTAGAAAGGCCCGAACACCATGAATAGGGCCATGGATGTTGACGTTCAAAGTCGCCTCCCACCGGGAGGAAGATAATTCCCACAATGGACCAAGTGTCTCGATTGCCGCGTTGTTGATGAGCAATTGAACATCTC
This sequence comes from Fusarium dlaminii, assembly GCA_013186775.1. Taxonomy (NCBI): domain Eukaryota; kingdom Fungi; phylum Ascomycota; class Sordariomycetes; order Hypocreales; family Nectriaceae; genus Fusarium; species Fusarium dlaminii. The sequence continues at coordinate 449,462 of JAAOAL010000052.1, read as the reverse complement.
CGTAGTGAGTGTGAACGTATTCAGCCAGTACATCCAGCTCGTCTGGCCGAGATACGTCGACAGCCCTCGCTTCAGCCTTTCCCTTCACGGCCCTGATATCTGAGGCAACTTCCTCTGCACGTTTGAGGTCAATATCAGCGATAATGACGGTCATTCCGAATGAAGCGATGTGTCGTGCGAGGCCGGAACCCAACCCTCCCCCAGCTCCTGTTATCACTGCAACGCCGCTGCTGAATGCTTTCTCGGGGCTTTGAGTTGTCATGGTGGAAGATGAATGTGCGAGACAAATGTTGCTGGTCACTGGGAGGATATGAGCTGGGGAAATCTCGGACACTTATACTTGAGGATCTGGCAGTTATGACATATAAAGCTGACTCGAGCGGTCGAAGGCTGCGGCAAGTCACCAGCGACTTAAATCGCCATGATTAAAAGAGCGGGAGTTTTTTAGCACATAATATCACGGAGATAGATATCATCATGATACGTTCAAACGCAGCAATTTGGGGCAATCACGGGCAAGGTTATTAGAGCTGTTGGGTCTATCTTCCGGTTGGCACAAGTGGCATTGCAGTTCAACCTAATCTTGGAGTCGAGGACTACGAAAGAAAACCGATCTACTTCGGCGTCAATGCTGCGAACGCGTTCCTCCCAATTCATCAAAGAAACCTCCTAAACTACATCCAAATCATACCTTCACGCCTGGCACCATATCATCGAGATCTAGGAATGTAAGCTAAATACTGTTAGAATGCATTTTGGGTACTTACAGTATGTCAGGTCTTCACCCTTCGCCTCGCGCTGAGATATACCGTTGCCCATAAACGAAAATGGATTCGACTGGTTTTTATTAGCCATTATCATCTGAGGACTCATCTTACTCACGTTGATGTACTTGATGTCGAAGTCTTCCCATCGTGGGTTAGCAATCATCTCCATGAAATGAATGCTTGATCCCGGCCAGACTGCAACAACTCGGCCTGACTTTCGGTCTTTGTCTACAGAAATCATAAATCAGCTGAGATTGTTGGGTAGCGGGATAAAAGGTACATACACCAGCTCTGGCAAGATCCTGTCCAAACTAAGTCCTTGTGAACTTCTTGAACGTAGTCATTAAATGCGTCTTGGATGGGTTGCTTCACATCCAAAGAGCGAATCTGGTCTGTTTGGATCTTTGTGATCGCTTGGACGATGTACTTGGCGCTGTTTTCAAGGCACGGTCAGTATGGGATCTTGGGGGGAGAAAATAGGGACATACCTCGACTCGATACAGGGGATGAGAGAGCCATTGGCGATAGGGCAGTTGGGCCCTAGCAATGCTAGTGATTGTCAGTCTGTGTTTCAAAGTGCCCCATTTACAGTCACTTACTGAAGTAATTGGGCAAGCCTGCAATGGCCATTCCAAGGTAGGCCTCTGGACCTCTAGCCTTCCACATAGTACGTAGACTCACACCATTTCGACCAACGATGTTGAATCTGGAAGAGAAAGAAGTGTTGAACCCAGTTGCACAAATCAGAGTATCGACTTCATGGATCTGACCATCATCTGTCTCAATTCCCTTCTCAGTGATCCTACGAATGCCTGTTCTGATGACATTGACGTTGGGCTCTTGAATGGCTTTGAGGTACGGCAGACTAGGAGTAAGTCGTCGGCATCCGAGCTCCCAACTATTGCACACCGCTGTCAGTCACAATTGGCTCGGAAATAGGGTGATGAAATACCTTGGAATGAGCTTCTCTCTCAGCTCTGGTGAGGCAATCGCCGAACTCATCATCTTCTCTGCCCACTATATCATGGTCAATACAAAGCTCGCAGCTATGTCAGTTCCAGCATACCTGTCTCCCTTTCTCCTGTGCTTCTGAGTTTTTAATACTAGCAGCAAAGTTCTCATTCATCTGTTGCTCAATTTGCTTTCTGAACGCCTTGTAATATTCTGGGTCGTTGTTAAACCGCTCGATATCCGCCGCAGTATCTGGTCGTAGTCAGTATAAGATCTTTAGGAGATCATGACTCCATACATGGAGCGTTGAAGTTGGAGGACTCTATGCCGAACCCAACTGTCGGCAGGATGTATGTAGGTGATCGCACATAAACATCGACCTTGTCGCATAATGGCTGTATGGTTGGGACTACTTGTATGCTGCTTGCGCCAGATCCGATGATACCGACAGACGCGCCTTTAAGATCAATTTCGGGGTCCTGACCATTTTTAGTCAAAGCTTTTGGACCAAGAAATATCTCATCTTACCCAAGCAGCTGTATGTATCAGTTTTCCTTTGAAGCTGTGCAAGCCCTCGATGTCAGGCCACTTCCAATCATTCAAGATACCGCCCGCGTTGATGAAAACATGAGCATGATGGTCTTCAACGAGAGCATCGCTCTCAGGCGAGATGTCGCGCGCAATTTGAACCCGCCAAAGCCCTGTATTGTCGTCCCACTCGGCGCCAATTACGCGGGAGTTGAATGTGATTTTGTTGTACAGATCATGTTTTTTGGCCACTGAGATGAAGTACTCGCCGATTTCCTCGGCCGGTGAAAAGCTATCATCGTCAGTAGAAATATCAAATGACGGTCAATTTGTTTTTCTTACTGTCGAGACCAATCCGTCTTGTAGTCAAACGAATACTGGTAGGCGTGACTTGCAACGTCACACGCTGCGCCAGGGTACCTCGTCTCAAGCCATGTTCCCCCAACATCAGCATTCTTCTCGAAGCACAAAATCTCAACGTGCGAGAGTTTCTTCAGCTCAATCAACGCTGCGATTCCTGAAGGGCCTGCACCCACGACGATGACTTTCAATGGCCTCTGTGATCTATCATGCAACGGATGCTGGGCATATCCTTGTGTAGTTGGAATTCTTGGTGGCTGCGTGCCGTTGCTCTCATGGTTGCTCTGCGAGATAGTCATGATGGATGAGGCAGTTCGAGATCGGGAACGAGCTAATTCAATGGGCGTGCGATGGACAAATCACTACTTTCTCAGCTAGAGCAAGCCTTTTTCATTATCTTCATATCATGACCCAGAGCGTACTCGGCGTCATCTCGCCCGGATTGACGGTACATAGCCGAAGGTAGGGTTACTAAGAGGAAGCTATGCAGGGAATGATGACACTTGGATGCGGGGGAAACTGTCGAGTCATTCAGTCGAGTCAGCTTAAATCCTCGGTTATAATACACCACTAAAACCATTTCAGGTTAGGCTTGAAATGATGAGAAAACAGCGTGGGGTACCGAAGAGCAATTGAATCGGATGAGAGCTGGTCTAATTATTCCCATTCCCTGGTACAAGTCCATCTGATACTCATTCTTATTAAGTATTTACAGCTCATACCAAGGTGAGCCACGATATGGAAAGAATGGAGTGGTAATTTGAGGTACGATGAGGGTACTTGAGATCAGGATGTTGATAAAGCTCGACACATTTCACACTATCAAAACCAAGCCGTGCTGGATATTAAATTATCCACTGCAGGCTTCTTCTTCTATGGGGAGAGATGGTAGCCTCATTATTTTCCCCCAGAGGCGGCATTACGCATCGATCCAGCGAGACAGACCTGGATAAGCAGTTCGGGAAGAGACTAGTCTACATAATATGATCGATATACAAACCCGCAAAACAACCAATAACTCAGTATCTCCCTTTGGGGTTTCTGGTGAAGCTTCGTATTCCATTATTCACACACCTCAAGGATCAAGCCATAATTGTAAATAGCGCTGGTCGAGGTTGAGATTCTCCAAGCTGCGCTGTAGACTACAGGGCTAGCTCGCCTGAAAGCTGGGGATCTGCGGGGTCGAGATCGATTCCGGGGCTTACAAGGACCCCGTTAGTCTAACTAATTCGGGGAACATGGTCTGAAGCTCAGAGAGGGGGAAGGGGTCCGATGGCAAATAATCTTTCTCTTGTTTCCATCAAATCCATTGCCATTCACTTAACAATCTTATACAGTGACTGCTGTTGACAACACCAATCAAAGGCTTTGGACTCTACTCTACTACTCGCTTTATCCGATCGATGCCGTCGCTTGGCGCAAACGGTAGCCTCAACATGACCGCCGACGCCGAATCACGACGCGCAAAGAAGCGCCAAACGGACAGGAATGCGCAAAGACAGCATCGGAAGCGGCAGAAGCAGTACATCGAAGGACTCGAGGCTCAAATATCTCTTCTCAAATCAGCTGGTAAATCTGAGGCATCTCAACTTGCTGCCCAGAACCTGCAATTACAAGACGAGGTTGGCTTTCTCTCGTTCAATTTATCTGCCTGAAATGAGGTGGCTAACTAATTGAGTCGGCAGCTCCAACAAATGCGCGGTCTCTGGGACGAGATGGAAAACATACTGCAACGCCAACGCGACCTAAGATCAAACTCCATACTCAATGTACCATTGGTCTGTTCTGATGGTAGTCCAACACCCAGCCACGATAGCAATAATGAGAGGGACGCTTCGGCACAGGCATTTGCAGTGAGGTCTTCGAGCTTCAACGGCACCACCCAAGTTCGTCCTGCAGTACAATCAGCACCTGTGGCCATGAATGACCACTTGCAATCCACTGGACTCTCAGATCTGGACGGACTTATGCTTCACGACACAACGTCAAGGCACGATCTACCAGACGACCTGATCCATTGCGCGACGTTGGATCTTCATGATGGCTCCCACCTACTAGACACAGACGGCAATGAGATGAATGCGATTCTGGGAGACGACTTTCAGCTGGCCAGTATGGATCATTCAGATGAGAGCGACAGAGCCACGACCGAACTCACTCACTCGCAATCACTCACAGTCCGGAATATAGACTCCGATCACTTCTCTACGATAGATTCATCTCAGATACAGACGCCTCGGGGACAAGAATCTGAAACAGCCATGACCATGAGATGGATAACCAGCCCAAGCCATCTCCTCCGAGAAAACGACGACATGGATCACTTCCGAGAAGTCGAGGGCAGTTCATCACGCCACCAGGAAAGGCAACGTACCCCGGATCCTCTCGATGGCTTCACAGAGTTATTCGATGCGTGCATGAAGCATAACCTCCCCGCCTTCCGCTCAAACATGCCCATGCTGATGTTTTCGTCCGCTGCGAAAGACGTGTTGTTACATGAGATGATACAACGTGCTAGCCAGAACCCAGAATCCATCGGCCCACCGGTGCTGATTGACTTTCTTGTTGATAATAAACAGAATTCGCTGTCGACTGATCTGAAGGCTTATTTGGAGCCGGTGCGGAAAACGCGTCGGACGTCAGAGTATCTTGCGACATATTGGGTTTTATATCTATTACTGAGGGTATGCATCCCGCTCAGAGGTTTCTGATAGTCGTTAACGTGTAACAGTGGCAAATTGTTCGCAGTGAAGATGCATATCATAGCTTACCGCCTTGGCTTCGACCTACACCCCTGCAGCTCGTCGTGCATCACCCAATGGCAGCTGATCTCATAGCATGGTAAGCATGGCTCTCTCCGCGCTAGGCTCCTCACTGACGGTTGACAGGCCTGCGATAAGAGAAGGCCTCGTTCAGATGTCAATGTCAGATCCCGATCGTGTGTATGATGTTTCTACCGACATTGGGAAATATCTCACCGTCGAAATTTCAACGTCTGAATCTGATCTCGTACATGACCCGCAGCAACTCGTCTCCAAGATATTGGATTTGAACAATTGGAAGTTGGATAAGGAGTTCTTCAATCGGTATCCGCAATGGAAGGGCAATACTACCTGAACACAATGGTTTAAGATTAAATGATATAAGTATCTATAACTATTCTGAGAAGAGAGGCTTTGCTATATGCTCTGGATCCAAGTACCATGCCAGATCTCCACCATTTACCTCCGGCAGCGTGAAACCATTACCCATAAATTCGAACCTATTACGGCTTCTGTACTGAATATTGTAGTGCTCGTACCGAGGATTCTCGAGCATCAACCGCCAGTGAACAAGTGATCCTGGATACTGCGCCGTGATCTTGCCATTCGGTCGACCTTGGTTGTACCATGAACGACAACCGGCAGCCCAGACTCTGCAACTTGGGCATTAGCATACCGAAATGTTCTGGCAGATTGAAGGGACACTTACGTTCGTTTCAACCACTCATGGACATGTTCATTGTACTCATCGACAACCTCGGGCTTGACATCCAGGGTGAGGATGTTCTCCGTTTGGATCTTCCTGATGACCTTACAGATGTAATTCTGCGCTGCTTCCAAGACGGTGATGAACGATCCATGACCCGCAGGACAGTTTGGTCCCAACGAACCCACTGCACGCAAATTAGCACCCAGTATCGTCCGTGTACTGAGTCAACTTACACATAAAGTTGGGGAAGCCACTCGCAGCGAGTGCAAGGTACGCAGCTGGATCATCCTTCCAGGCATCAGCAAGCGACACATCATCGCGGCCGATGACAGGGAAATGTGGCTTGAAGCTGACGTTGAATCCCGTCGCGCAGATGATGACGTCTGCTTGATACTCTGTTCCATCGGCAACACGTAGACCGTTCTCGGTGAAAGACTCGATTTCGCCTTCGGCTAGTTCAACGTTGTCTTCGTGGAAAGACTCAAGGAATCCTTCAGCTGGGCCGAGGCGACGACATCCCATGGGAAAGGTTGGGATCAGGCGCTGGGTTAATTTCTCGTCGTTCTTGAGAATCTTGGCCATTCTTTTAGCCACAAACTGCAGATACATGTCAGAGCCTGGCAGTCTTTTGAGGGTGGCGCTGTAGTTATACTTACCTCGCGAGCCATCTTCTGGTTCGGGTGATCTGCGATGTTATTTCGGAAACTCGTGTTGATCTTTGTCTCCATTGCTTTTCGATGCTCCAAATACGCCTTTGGGTCTTCTGCGAATTGCTTCTTTTGCTCATCGGTATCTAAAAAGCCATATTAGACAAGCCTGCATACGAGGTTTCCTCAACTCACAGACAAAGTTTCGTCCCTCCGAGTCCGTGTAGCCTTCCATGGGTAGACCAGGTCCAATCCACTGCGGTGTGCGGTAGAATGAGATGACTTTCTTTGCTGTCGACTTGATTGCTGGCACGATTTGGATGGCAGAGGCGCCAGATCCAATGACGATCACAGTTTTGCCCTGTAGGTCAAGATTGGTATCGTAGTCCGCTGAATGGGTGATATGTCCACGGAAGGCTTCGCGGTTGGGAATGTCGGGCCACTTCCAGGTATTCAAGATGCCAATGTTAGCGATCAAGAAGTCGACGCGGTCCTCGAAAGTGCGCTCTTGGCCATCAGCAGCCTCCGTCACAGTCAGAATCCACTGTCCGTTGGGCTCATCCCAAGTCGCTTTGTCGACGCGATGAGATAGCTTGATGTAGTTATCCACATAGCCCTTCTCTCTGGCAAATGACTCGTAATACGATTGGATTTCAGCCGCGGGAGAGTAGTACTTGGACCAATCTGCTTTAGGGTGAAAGGGGTATTGATAGGCGGGCGAGGGAACGTCGCAACGGCATCCAGGGTATTTGTTGGCGTACCAGACGCCACCTGGCTTGGGGTACCCTGAGGAGATTGGAGATTAGATGATACTCAATTGACCTATCATGTTGATCCAGGCTTTACTCACTCTCATAAACTATCAGATCAATGTCATCTCCAAATTCCTTCTCCTTCTTGTAGCACATCATGATCCCAGAGGCTCCAGCTCCTATACACCCAACTCGGAGCTTCCTTGGAGCGCATAGGATATGCTCAGATACTTGGTAAGGAGCGTCATTGTCGCGAGTAATGGGCGTACCACCGACACGGTTGTCGAAGGTTGTTGCGTAGCTGTTTCCGTTTGAGACTGTCATCTTGATGGTTGAATGAGTAGACAAGGATGAGTATGAAGAGACAGGTTAGCTCAGATTGCGACGAAACAGCAAAGAAATAAAGCACAGGGTCTTGGCAAGCAAACACTCCATTGCTTGACAAATCCAGATCTTCGGCTACTGACCCCGCGTTGACAACCGCTAATGTTGACTCCATACCCCAGACTAAGCTAGCCCCCATGACTCTGAAGCTAGTGCGGTTAGCACCCTCAACCCCGCAAAGCTGACTCTTCAGTCGAGTCAACACCTCCACGCGGGGAACTCTTCCCTATCGTGGCCTGTGCAGCAATGACCCAGGACTGCTTCCCCATGGGGTTGATGCTGGTAGCTCCTCGATCTTTGGTAACCAACCAGGCCCATTGACCACTAGCGCTGCACTGCTGTGCTGTCTAGAACGCACAGTCTCATTATTGTGGCGTTTCGTGTTCAACTACAAAACCCCTTGTCAATAACGAGGATTCTTGGGTTTCTCTTGCTCCCAACAGAACCTTGTTTTCTTTGCAGGAATCAAGATCTCTCTTCTACTCATACCTCTTTTCATCAGATAATTTGTCATGGATACTAAAAAGGAGGCTACGGCAATGACTACTGCTGAACACCTTGAGATGCAGCAGGCAGAGGATCAGGCTGAAGCCGCTGCCAACCAAATCGCCTACGAAAAGACCCTCAGCTTCGCCCAGAGCGTTCGAGTCTTTTGGCGAAGCACTCTCTGGATCTTGTACGTCCAGCTTGTTGTCTTCGGCTACGGTATAGACGGTATCATCGCGGGTAATCTGCTCGCAATCCCCAAGTTTCGGTAAGTACTCTTACCTCTCGGCCCATACGCGGGTTTATACTGACTGGCTTCAAGCGAGGACTATGGCACTACACTCACACAAGGCGGCACGACGAGTTACATCATCCCTGCCACTTGGCAGAGCCTTTACGGCGGCGTGTCTCAGCTTGCCGCTGTTCTTGGAGCTGCCGTTACTGGGTGGCTGGCTGATAAGATCGGTCGACGATACACCAACATGCTCTTCTGTGCCATTTCTATCGTTGGAGTCGGCCTTCAATACCATTCAACTCGAGACGGCTCTCTTCCAATTTTAACTGTGGGAAAAGCCATCAATGGTCTCTCCATCGGTGCATGGCTCATCATCGGCCCCCTGTACGCTTCAGAGGTTGCTCCCTTGAAACTGCGAGGTTGGCTCACAGCCATGACCAACTTTATCCAGTTTTGCGGTACGCTGCTCTTCACTGGAATCATGTATAAGCTTGGTCCCCGAAACGACGCCGACTCTTACATCGTCCCCTTTGCGTGTCAATGGATCATCCCGGCTATCGTTCTTCCTACCATCTGGCTCTGCCCCGAATCACCCGTCTGGCTGGTTCGGGCTGGGCGCCGAGACGCTGCCGTCAAGTCGCTCGATCGTCTCCACGGCGATTCAAAAGACATCGATAAGAAGGCCATCCTTGCTGTTATTGAGCAGACTATTCAGCATGAGCAGGACTACCGCTCTGAGACATCTTCTGTCTCGTACGCATCGTGTTTTCAGAAGCCTGATAGACAACGCACGCTTATCAGCATGTTTATCTATGGCTGCCAATACCTCAGCGGTATCATCTTTGTTCTTGGATATCAGTCGTATTACTATCAACTGGCTGGCTTTGGTGCACAGATGTCTTTCTTGCTGAGCATGTTGAACAACTGCAGCATGTTTGTCGCCAACATCCTTTCTTGGCCCCTGTTGACTGTCGTTGGTCGCCGGCCTCTTATTGTGTGGGGACAGTTTATCTGTGCCATCACGTTGTTCATCGTTGGTGGAGCTTCTTTGCCTGGGAGTCGGTCAACGAACCTCGTTACCATTGCCTTCATGTTCGTCTGGGTAAGTCAACAACCCCCCCTCTCAACAACATATCTGTGCTAAGGTGATCTCGACAGGGCTTCGTTTATCAGATTACCTTGGGTACAGTTGCATGGACCGTCGTGGCAGAGATCCCAACCTGGCGTCTTCGCTCACGAACCCAAGGCCTCTCCAACATTGTCCTCTGTATCGTTCAATGGCTGATTGGTTTCGTGTTCCCGTACATGTTCAACCCAGATGCCGGTAACCTCGGTGGCAAGGTTGGTTTCATCTTTGGTACTACTACTCTCATCGGATTCGCTGGCTGCTGGGTTTGGCTTCCTGAGACCAAGAACCGAACTACTGCGGAGCTTGATGATCTCTACGCTGCCAAGGTCAAGCCACGACATTTCCACAAGACTCATCTGGGCGAGGCGGCGGGGTCTGATGATAAGACTGCCTAGGATGGATCTGATGCTAGTTGAGATAGGTTCTAGTTTATAGCTACCTCGGTTGCTTCCTGTACTGGTACTTTGTAATTAGCTCGATTTTAACAATAAGTAATCATTTTGAGTATTATCCCGACTACAACTTGTTGCCCGCATGCCAGTAAAACTCTGAGTTATCTATAGTTTGAATAGCTTCAAGAGCTTCTAACTACACCAAATGCGAAACAACGCGTGTTGACAGGTATGAACTGAGTAGACTTGGTAGTGTCTTCGGGCTACGAGCCGACGAGTTCATTGATCTGAGAAAAGGCAGAGGATGGTTTCTTCAACTTTCTACGAATGGCAGCTCAAGCTTTTCGCGCGCAGTAGATCAATTATCAATGCCAATACTTGTTTCGATTCGATATTTTATAAGATCCTTTCAAAATACAGCTGATTCCAAAACATATACAAAATATAGATTCATACTCCTCTTCTTAGACTCCACATCTGTCAACAATCCAGTCAGCCTGTAAGTGAATGCCAGAATACGCGTTATCTTCCTCTTGTCCACCCCGAGCCGCTGGTAGCCCGGGCTGTGTACCTCCAAAGTCTACCAGACTCCAGACATGCCCTTTCTTAGGTTCAACGTGCATTTCAAGGTTATTATACCCGCTCTGCTATGACAATCAGTTTCAGAGTCATCAAAGGCGCAGGGTGGGAAGACTTAATTTGAGGACATTCTGAGCCAGCTTTTGTATGTCGGCGACAAAGAGCTCCAGGTCGCCGGCTACCAAAAGCGTATCCTTGGGAAGAATCTCCTTCCAGCCATCTGAGCAATCTATGGGGTTCGCATACTCATCCAAGGGCTTCCCATCTAGATATGCCTTCCGCCAACGGTCGAGAGCGCCCTTGTCGAGACAATCCTGGTTCGCATTCTGCCGATACGATTCCCCATTGTTTTGCAGATTGACCCACGGACTGTTCAGGCAAGTTACTACTACACGTCCAGTTTCTCCTTGAGTCTGCGTTAGTGGGGGAATACTCGGGTGAGGCTTGACCAAATGTCGAAGGAGTCCAAGGCAGAGATTACCCCCAGCCGAGTCACCAGCCAGGATGATGGGTATATTCCGACTGGCGATGTATCGATACGCTGATACGACTTGCCTCAGAGCACCTGGGTAGGGATACTCTGGGGCGAGGTCGTACTCCGCGACGAACATATCAGCTTTGAAGCTCCGGGCTTGAAGCTCGACGCTCAATTGCAGCAGATACGGCATCACAGATCCTGGCGAACCGCTGACAAAGCCGCCTCCATACACATAGAAGATGATGTGTGTCGGGTTGGGATATTTGACCAGGTAATGCCCCCGATAGTCTTCTCCTACGATCTGTTCTCGTCAGAATATAGACGCGATCAAATAGTTACAGGTATGGTACCGTTTCGGCTGTTGCTTTCTCCTCGAGGAGAGTCGGGCAGTTCTGCAGTAGAGCATTCGCATCACACTGGCCAGAGCTGATAGCTCTGAATTGGTGTATCGATAACGTAGATGACAACCTAGAAACAAATTCAGCACTGGAACATACACAAGGACCCTAATTCTCACCATCGGATCGTTGCATTGGCTAGCATATGCTGAAGTGTCGGTTCTTGCTTCCCAAGAATGCGTGATATAAGAGCTCGTAGTCTGGTCCTAGGAATCACATAATCTGGACAAAACATATCAGTTGTCTGTTCCCTTCTTCTGGTATGCTCCAAGCTTGACTTACATTTTAATAGGATCAAATAAGCCGTCAATCTGGTATCTTCGAACATTGTGTTGAAGTCGGTCATGTTGTCACAAATGCTTCACCCGCAACACTCTTCGCACACCAAGAAGTGATTATGGTTAGTTCATCTATCACTCAGATTACCGTGCATCAATAAGTGGCGTATCTATCAAGGCCTCTCAACTCATCCTTGGCTAAATAGGGTTCCACTTGGCGATTCAGTCCACTGACTCGCTGACTGAGTCAAGCCCACCGAGGTCCCCTAAGCCTGAGATTTAGCGGCATATTGACTCAACAGCGCACTATCGGGCACTAAACAATCGGCCCCAGAGTGCGGGGAAATCTTGATTATAGAACAAGTAGGGTGAGCATGGTTGTCACCTACCCTTCAATTAATTTCCTACCTCTACCAACGACAACTTACACTTGACCATGTCCCAAACGAAATTGACATCTCTTCAAGGCCGCGTTGCCATCGTGACTGTAGGTTGTTCACGTATGAGTGTACCTATGATGGCACTAACTATGCTCGTTACAGGGCGCGGGAGGCGGCCTCGGCAGAGAGTATGCTCTTCTGCTAGCATCATATGGCGCAAAGGTAGTCGTCAATGACTACGGTGGCTCTCTAAGCGGCCAGCGCGGTACTATATCTCGTGCGCAAACTGTCGTTGACGAGATCAAAGCAAAAGAGGGAGAGGCCATCGCAGATGGCCATGATATCTCTGTCCAGAGCGAAGTCCAAGAGCTTGTGCAAGATACGCTAGCGGCGTACGGAACTATTCACATCCTTGTCAACAATGCAGGCACTGCTGGTGAAGCTAGCACGCACGACAATGTAAACGTCCAATCCTTTCGTCGGACATGGGAGATTGCGGCACTGGGTACTGTTATGCTCATTGGTGCAGTGTATCCTACTATGGAGAAGCAAGGGTACGGGAGGATAGTCAACACCTCGTCTGACAGCCTTATCGGAATGGGGGCAGGTGGCGATGGTGGTTATGTGTCAAGCAAAGGCGCCACCTTTGGTTTGACCCGCGATCTCGGGCGCATGAGTCCCAAGCACGGTATCAAGATCAACGGTGTTCTTCCCTCGGCAGCATCCCGCATGTCGGACTTGTCGCCTGTTATCAAGAGGATTACGAGAGAATATTTCCAAACCCATCTCGTGGCTGATTTTGTCGTGGCGCTGTGCAGCGCGGAGTGTCCGGTGTCTGGAGAGCTGTTCAGTGTTGGTGGTGGAAGAGCCGCGAGAACGACGCTGGCTACGGTGCCTGGGCATTCTCGCGCGACGGGTCCGGAAGATTATTTGGCTCACTTCGATAAGGTTATCGGTAGTACCGATGAGCTGTTTGTTCCCAAGGATACGTTGGATTTGGTGTCTTATGCGATAAAGCAAGCAACGGGAACTGATGTAGGGGTGATAACCTTAGATTAGTGAATGTTCTGTATAATTAAATACATATCTGACCCAGCACATCTTTATACATCATAGCTGAATCATGTGAGCGTTTACCATGTACATCTGAAAAGCTCCCAATGCGTAAATGTGAGTGACAAAGTGATTATCAGAACCTGCAGAATGCCCTGAAATATTCTCAACCTGCTATGATAAACTCGAGACAGGCTTCCGATTCGCTTTTGGTGTCCTTCTCAGACTAGTTTTAGCACTAAATTGGCTTGAGTACAGTTCAAATCTTTTAAAGATATTTAATACTGCCAGTTACACATATAAAACACTTGTCCAGATCTTTTAAAAGCTGGTAAATGCTGGGTAAAGAGACGAAGCTACCCTGAGGCTGACTTGGATGATCTAAAAACAGCTTAGTGGAGACCTGAAACACTTAGTAATCGCTCTTTGAGTGGTCAACCTAAGCTGTAGACGTCATAGCGCTAATCAGGGATGAGTCATCTGTTGTCGTCATCGCCAAGCTGATTGGCTTATCGTTATCAATACGATCCACCGGATGCTACCACGCGGTTTTTCAGGCTCCAGTAGCATTGAACAGGTCATCATGCATAATAAATAAAAGACCCCGAGTGGAGACAGTTGAAAAATAAAACCAACCTCTTAATATTACCCGACCGATCGTGTCCAACCCTATTCACGCCGGCCTCAACCTCAAAAGACATGACAAGAAGACAATACCTCATATCTACACTCAGGACAGAAATCGAGATTGCATGAGTGAGATAAATCAAATATACCCATGGCATCCATCGCCTGAATCGCTATAAACACGTGTCCCCACCCCGTCCCCTCACTTCATGAGCTCACTCTACCGACCCTCCACCAGAAGAGAAGCCCAAGCTGCCATGGCCAAGCTCACCGCCGCTGAGCGCGCCGCTCACGAGGAGGGGAATCTTCACATGCTGCGCGCTACTATTGAGCGCACTCTCTGGCATCTTGATCCGCACAGTGAATTGGCCGCTCATCTGCGAGAGACCACCAAAGAAATCAGACGGCATACCCTTGCGGGCTTACTTCCAAAACCGAAACCAAAGTCACAACAGAAATCATTACCCTACTCACAACAGGAAGAATCAGAGGAGCCAGAATTACCTCGGTTTTCTGTGCCGCGGCAACAGTCACCAGCTCGTGAACCGCAAAAAGCTCTCACGAATGAGGGCAGCAGATATCAGCTGCGCGATAGGCAGGATCACGTGCCGATAATCGAACTTAGCTCTGACGTATCCTCGGAACTGTCAGATGAGCCCATTTACGATTTCGACCATGCGCCCGACCAAGGCGAGAGCGCATCGGCCAGCGACATGAGCACCTTGGCAAAAGAACACCAGAAGCCAAGTCGAGAGATACCAGTAGAAGAAACACCGGCTGAGGAGGCGCTGACTCAAGACATGCCGATGCATGAGTCCAAAAAGCGACCTGCCGAGGATGACGGCGAAGACGACGCGTCACCAGTCTCAAAACGCGTCAAAGGCTGGTTGACACATATCACGGGTGGATACATGTGATTTCATCATTTCTCGCTCTTATGAACAACAAGATCCGGACACCGATCACGTCACCATCAAAGAATACCCTACCGCTACTACATTTGACTGCATTCTGGAAATGCAGCATTAAAGCTTCGAGGCTTAGAGATGGAAAATCCGATTTTTAGGCACAATGTGCAGGTTATACACTGGTTTATTGGAAAACAATATGTAAAGGACTGCCAGACCTGTTTGAGATAAACTGGGGTCTGGGATAGAAAACATCAGGAATGGCTATATCGTAAGATGGGGGAAGAGATTGAACGGAATACCCTTATGAGGCTTGGTGGATAGCTAATGTATTATTTGACTTTCAATATGAATCGGTGTTTTATCTGGTGCAGTCGTGCCTTGATGCCTCTATTGTATGTCTGCATACTCAAACTTTGGGTGAGAAATCGCCAGTCCCAAAAGACAGCCACGGTTTTCGTGTCGACCTTGAACAACATAAACATGTAATTACGCGGCGTGACAATTTGCTTATCTATTTCTAATACCCACGCTTCTGGTTTAGAGTCGAATAAGCACTAGGTAAAACTTCCTGGCTGATTGTTCCCAATGCGTCGGCCCTCGGAGCTCGGTCTTGGCTGTCAGCACCATCTGCTGACAGCTGCATCTCCGCCTGCAAACAAAACTCGAGGCATTTCGGACTTGGCGCTCGACAGCTGAACCCAATCAGCGCTGGAGACAAATCCGGACCGTTATGTCTAGTCCACTCGTTACTCGGCGTAACGGCAAGAAGCAAGCATGCGAGCCTTGTCGGCGCCGAAAAGTGGCGTGCGACCACGGTTATCCAATCTGTCGCCGGTGTAGGAAACGACCGAACGGTGCATCTACGTGTTACTATGTATCGCCTGAACAAGCAGCGACACCCTCTCGATCAAGACCTTCTCAGCAACAAGTGTCCGAAGCATCGGCACTAAACTCCGAGGCCGCGGTGTCTTCAGCCCAAACCAGGAGCTTCGGGACCGATGATGGGCTATGGAGCTCTCCTGCTGCGAGACCGCCGCAGGGCTTCTTCGGGCCTACAAGCTTTCCGGCGGCGTACCAAGAGACTGAGGCTAGTTTGGCTGCACGGGGACCCGCAGTGGCAGCGGTTGACACGCCTTCGTCACCAACTATTCCAGCTCCACCATCGGTGGCCGAGATACAAAGTATCGCGAATATGGATCAAGGAGCAAGCCAAATTGCTGTCAGGGTACTCCAAGCCTTACCAGAGAAGCCATCCGTAGGTAGATCGAAACCTGAAGTTAGCCTTGACGAGGACTGGTTGGCTAGCATTGGTGATAGACTCCTAACTAATACCTGGGAGACATTTGGTTCTTATCTTGGCAATAGAGCAAATACGGCGAAATTGCGCGAGATGGGAAGTAGAATATGCATTAACACACGAAAGACGCTCAGGGAGGACCAGGATGACTCGTCTGCGTGGATTGAAAGCTTCTCTGGCGTCAATCTAAGGTGGGAAGCTGTTGGCGTCATGTTTCTTTACACAGCTCTCAGCGAGTTATCAGCTGCTTCGAATGAAGAGTCAAAGAGGATTATATCTTACTACACTGAGTACTGCGCTTCCTGTATAACTCTCGCGAACATGGGCGGGAGTTCTGGGACGCTTATGCTGTTTCTGATGTACAAGCGCTCTGTTCTTCATGCATGGATGCATGGCGAGACCAGTAAGTTTCTCCGAAGCCCGTCCTCTCGCTGGTGATACGGTCTGATCGGTGTAGGCCTGCCGTACTGGAAGTTTCACGCTGAGACAGTTGCGATGCTGACATTCTCGGGACTTCATGATAATCGGTCCAAGTCATCTACGAACGTGTCATCGGTACCTACCGAGATCCACAGGCGCATCGGATGTCAAGTATTCATAGTTGATAAGTATTTAGCCACTTTTGTTGGACGACCACCTCTTCTTACACGGAGATTTTGTTTTATAAATCCACCACTTGATCTTGAAGAATCGGTCCTGCTGTCGGACAAAGCGGCCTTCCAGAGGCAGCTTCAACGTCTCGACCGGGATGGATGGAACGTGGATGGCAGAATCTACTCAAGCTCGCTTTTGCGCGTCCGTATGATGATCGCTCTGCTCAGAGATCAAATCCTTGAAGTTGCATTCGCTCAAGATGGTGAATACGGCGTCACGGATACTATGTAAGCGAAACCTCAGTATGAATGAGGTACGCGGCTAACAGTTTATTTGAAAATAGACAACTGAAGGCGAAACAGCTTGATCTCTACAAGCAGCTCCCCCAACATCTTGCATGGGATGCTACTGCAGAGGAAATAAGCGAAATAGATCTGGAGATAGGCTATCCTAGGCTACTGATACGACTCGACCATTTGCTGAACATGTTTCTCATCCAGCGACTGTTCGTCAAGCACGGCCATACAAGAAACGAGCTTCTGCGAACCAGTTTCGAGATGGTGGTTTTGACACTGAACTTTTGGGCTCAGAAGCACATCTGGGCTGCTTTGCAAGGTAAATGCAGGTGGATAGTAAGTTGCCTCTCTTTAATCCTAGCACGATTCGTCCGAGTTGACAACTGTTAGATCATGGGATACGCTACCCTCGCCGGAGCCGTCTTGTGCATGGAACTCATAGACCCCGTCTCCGTGACCATGCCACCACAGGATAGCATCATCGCCGGCGAAATATATTCTCGATCATCAATCATTCAGCAACTCAGCCTTCTTCTGGGATATCTTAAGACATCATGCCCATCACAAACGCATTGCTCAGTGGCGCATAATGCTCGGGGCGTGATAAAGAAGGTTCTTGATCATGTTCTGAATAATCCAACCCTAACTCAGCCGGCCGTAGAGCTTGGAGAATTGGACTTCGCTGGTGGTTGGGATCATTTTTCATATTTTAGTGCGCTGGATAACTTCGACTGGCTTATGGAGGAGCGTGGCATTGAAGAGACCTCTGGCTTGCTGTAGTTACAATCTATTTTAATCTAATCGATCTAATAGCGCTCAAGAATGTCGCAGTGTTGATAAGTAACCCGTGTTGTATTTCTTCTTAGCAATTGGTAAGCACGTTGGCGTTCTTCGGTGCTCGGCTCTCGATCGCGGCTCTCGAAGCCGAGTGAAGCCCAACTTCACTTGCACCGACACGATAGCACGCCCAGTAACGGGGTTTCTGGACCAGAGGCTCAGTTTCATTACCAAATATTTCCGAGCTGATAAATCAAGTGATGGGGATGAAATAGTATATATAAGAGTGTACGATCGCGACATATCGGCGTCTCATCATAACACACCAACAATCATCTGACCCTCTCAGCATACCATCTCAGTTCGTTAAACCTCTCTGCAAAAATGTCTCTCCCCAAAACCTTCAAAGCCGCATTCTTTGATGAGAGTGGCGCGAAGCTAGTTATCAAAGAAGTCAATCTTGAACAACCTGGCCCAGGCTTCATCTTGGCCAAAGTTCTCGCATGCGGCGTCTGTCATTCTGATTCGTGGATACAGCAAGGTCGCTTTGGAGATTTGTTTCCTCGTGTACCGGGTCATGAACTCGTTGGAGACGTCGTTGCTGTCGGTGATGGCGTGGCCAGCTTCAAGGTGGGCGAGCGTGTTGGTGGTGCCTGGCATGGCGGTAAGTCTCAGTGCATTCTCAAAATTCCCATGGTGGTTTGACTGATGATGTTGTGACAAGGCCACGATGGAACATGCCGTTCCTGTCAAACTGGATCATTCCAACTGTGTAACAACGGTGCCATTAACGGCGTGACCATGGATGGTGGTTACGCCGAATACGTCCTGCTTCACGCCGAAGCTGCCGTCCGGATCCCTTCCGATGCAGACCCCGCCGAAGTCGCCCCTCTCCTCTGCGCTGGAGTCACCGTCTTCAATGCCATTCGTAGGATCGGCGTGCTTCAAGGTGGTCTTGTCGCAGTCCAAGGTCTGGGAGGATTAGGTCATCTAGCACTTCAGTATGCTTCCAAGATGGGATACACCGTCGTTGCCATGAGCGCAGGGAGCGAGAAAAAGGACTTTGCGATGAAGCTAGGTGCCCATCATTACATCGACTCCAGCAAAGAAGATCCCTGCGAAGCGTTGCAGAAGCTTGGAGGGGCTAACATGATCCTGTCAACGGCCCCGAATGCAGAGGCAGTCAGTCCTCTCACAGGGGGCCTTGCGGCCCTTGGTAAGCTGGTCGTTCTCTCACCTCTTGGGCCTGTTGAGTTCAATACGGTTCACATGATCATGAAGAATCTCAGTGTGCATGGATGGAACACGGGACATCAGCAGGATTCGGAAGATGCTATCGCGTTTGCGCATACCCATGGTATCAAGTGTATCATTGAGAAGTTTGACTTTGCGACTCAGTACCGAGAGGCTTTTGAGAAGATGGAGAGTGGAAAGATTCGCTTCAGATCTGTTATGACTATGTAGGTAACTTCTATTGTCATTGCCAATAGGTGCTGTTGGTTCCGTGTTCATTTCAAACGCGAAATGCGAAATGGCTTTGCATCTCGGGTTTGAATTGCGGGGACGTTTCCGGGATACAGTGCCGAGTTCGGAGCGACCCTTATCTCTATCACGAGAAGCTATCAACTGCCGGTTCTAGAACCACTAGCTTCGTGAGGACTCTCCCTTTAAACGAGGCATTTTAGATACTCAATTCTTATAAAATATCCAAATTTGTTCAACAATCACAGGGAAGCGACTGAGCACCATGTTTTGGGAGACTACCGTAAAGCAGAAAAGGGAGGATCGCGATGGTGCCATCCAAAGCTGCGAGGCTCAGCTCCCCGCCGTTGGCGATGAGAGCGTTGTACCAGAACATGTCGATATTTCTTTCCTCCTCGAACAATTGAGGACGGGAAAAACAACAGCAGAGAAACTCATCTCTGTTACGATCCGAAGGTAAACCTCTCATATCACAATCAGCTATTTGCCATTACTAACTCCTTGCGCCAGGGCCATCGCTTCACACAATGAGGTTCGCATACAGTATGGCCATCCGTGAATACGACTGACATGTTTTAGACAAACTGCCTCAGTGAACCTCTTTTCGAAAGTGCACTTCAGCGCGCGAAATATCTCGATGAGCACTTCCAGAAACACAAGCAGCTCATTGGTCCGCTCCATGGCATTCCAGTCTCAGTAAAAGACCAGTTCAACATCGCTGGCGTCGATACCACATTAGGCTATGTCGGCCGATCTTTCAAGCCCGCCCGCGACAATGCAGTCATGGTAACCCTCCTGGAAAAGCTAGGTGCAGTCATCATAACGAAGACCGTTATCCCTCAGAGTATCATGTATGGCGAGACTGAAAGTCCTCTCTGGGGACTGACTACGTATCCCGGCAGACCCGAACTTTCACCAGGTGGTTCATCAGGTGGAGAGGCTACTCTGATGCGAATGTCTGGATCACTTGGGGGCTGGGCGACTGACATTGGAGGCTCGATTCGCGTTCCAAGTCACCTCTGCGGACTGTTTGGACTGAAGCCTTCGTCTGGTCGGTTCTCATACTCCGGTGCAGCGAACTCCCACGAAGGACAGTCGCACGTTCCTTCGTCAATTGGTCCTATGAGTCCATCGCTTCCTAACCTCATCGCTTTGACCGAGGAATGTCTACTCGCAGAACCGTGGAAGCTTGACCCAAATGTTGTCCCAATTCCATGGCGACAGGCTGATTTTGAGGGCGTGCAAGAACGAAAACTCACCATCGGCGTTATCCTTGACGATGGGGTCGTGCGACCTCATCCAGAAATTCAAGAAGCCGTCCGCCGTGCAGTGGCAATCTTCGAAAAGGCAGGGCATAAAGTTATTCCTTGGAGTACAGCAGACCACTCAAGCTGCATCGAGATTCAGGATCAGTTCTATCGCGCAGATGGTGGAGAGGACATCAAGACTGAAGTGGCTGTTGCAGGCGAGCCGATGATTGCCCATGTCGAGGCGCTCGTCAACTCGTCTAAACCGATATCAGTGTATGAATACTGGCAACTCAACCGCCGAAAGACAGCGGCACAGGAGGCTTACAACAAGAAATGGGCTACGACTGCTGGTCTAGAGGATGGAGAATGTGTTGACATTATAATTAGTCCTGTATCGCCTCATACAGCTGTTCCGCATAGGTCAAGCAGATGGACTGGCTACGCCAAGATATGGAACTTTCTCGACTACACAGCTATGTCTTTTCCATTTGCAAAATTTGGAAGCCCTGAGGATCCAACATCGTCGGATATATATGTTGCTGCAGCTGATGAAGCGCGCCATAGTTATCTACATGATTATGCGCCACGCAATGCGATTGATGAGTGGATACGGGGCCTCTATGATCCTGAAGCAATGAAAGGGCTTGACATTGGAGTACAGATCATTGGAAGGAGGTATGAAGAGGAAAAGGTGTTGGGCGTGGCATCGTTGTTAGAAAAGCTCACCCCAGCTTGATAGAGTTTGTTCGCGGAAGATACAGATACAGGATATTGATATAATGAACAAAAATCGAATAAACAGTGGCATTGCCTTACCATTTCAGCACAGTGTTCTTATTACCCAACACCTCCAATATAGCGATAAGAACACCCAATTATGAACCGATGAAACCTTGGAACTTTCGACCTAAGGGATTTGCGAGTCGCTAAGTTACATGTTTGGTTCATATTTCCGTCAGATAGAGTTCTTACAGGGTAAGACGAAAGTCTATTCCAGCAATTACGGTTTACACGAGTAAGGACCCTGCTCGGAGATATTCATTTGATACGCCGCAAAAGCCCGAGAATAAAGTGATCTCCCACAAGCCGAAGTCTATCCTCACAATTACCTTTTGATTGCCTTTACTACTGCAGCGGCTTCATAACTCTATCTATCACGATTGGCGATGATTCCGCTATCAGCGGAGAAATCCCGCGTCTTGAATGTCGCCATCTCTCCTAACCGCGATAGGAAACCCCCAAACCCACGGACGAAAAGGTCCCCTCGTCAACCTGCTCTATCAATCGACAGACAGAGAGCATTAAAATTACGGATCAGGCAGCGGAGTCGCGGCACTTGGATAAAAGTCCCACGGGCTAAGGTCCCCCATTCGATACTGAACCCGCGCGAGTGCAACGCTGATCCCTGCGGTTCCCCTGAGCGCCAAGGCTAGCATCTAGACGCTCATTCGATCAGCTAATCCGATCTTCCCTGCGCTAACTTTAATCTGGTAGGTCTGTTGATAAGGGAGAGGGAACTTATGGTAATTGCTCTGGAACTTCTGGAGGCGGTTCGAAGCATTTATGGGAGGTCATGCAGGTTTGAGTTTGTATCGCTGGGGGCATCACATGTTCCTGCATATAGACGGGGTTGCTTGATCTGGACGGATACAGATATTCCAAAGAGGGCGGGACACTCCGTGTAGCCTATATAACATTGTGATAACGCCGTTGATCTGCCAAGGTTTTCTCTTCAACCACTCGTTCTGGTATCCTGTCACTCTTTGACTGCCCCACACTCTTTATTGCGTTGTTTATCATTCTTTACAAGTCACTCTTTATATCACACTACACACATTCATTATGGTCCGTCTAGGATTGACGGCTCTGCTTTTCGCAGGGCTGTCCGCTGCCGTTCAAGACACTGAGCAGGGTACCGCTGTTACTCCCGTCCCAGGTGCCTACATCTTCGAGTTTGAGGAGAACCACGTACGCAACTCACCACCGCATTTCACTTCGCTGCTAACAGTAGTAGGATACTGCCAAGTTTTACAGAACTGCTGATGACAAGTACACCACCCGCGTCAAGTTCGACTACGACCTATTCAAGGGCGTTTCTATCCAGTTTGACGATGTTTCTACCGCTGAGGACATGGCTGCCAAGATGGCGGCTCTTCCCGCGGTCAAGAACATGTGGCCTGTCAAGGTCTACAGCATTCCTAAGCCTCGCATTGAGTGGACTGCCACGCCTGGCATGAAGGCTCCTCTCAAGAAGCGTGATCTGAATGATACTGCTGATACATTCTCACCTCACGTTCAGGTTCAGGTTGATAAGCTTCGAGAGAAGGGTATCACTGGCCATGGTATTAAGGTCGCTGTTGTCGACACCGGTGTATGTTTTGTACTGTTGAGTTTAGACCCTGGCTGACATGATTAGATTGACTACAAGCACCCTGCTCTCGGTGGTTGCTTCGGTCCCGACTGTCTTGTTTCCTTCGGTACTGATCTCGTTGGTGATAATTACGATGGTTACAACGCTGTTTACCCCGATGATGATCCCATGGATTGCCAAGGCCACGGATCTCACGTCGCTGGTATTATTGCCGCTCAAGAGAATGAGTACGGTTTCACCGGTGCTGCTCCCGGAGTTACTCTCGGCGCCTACCGAGTCTTCGGTTGCTCTGGAGAGGCAGGCAATGATGTTCTCATCGCCGCTTTCAACCAAGCCTACCAGGATGGCGCTGACATCATTACTGCTTCCATCGGCGGCCCCAGTGGTTGGTCCGAGGAGCCCTGGGCTGTCGCCGTCACTCGCATCGTCGAGAAGGGTGTCCCTTGCACTGTCTCTGCTGGTAACTCCGGTGATGTTGGTATGTTCTACGCTAGCACTGCTGCCAACGGTAACAAGGTCATGGCTATTGCTTCTTACGACAACAGCGACTACGTCTCTCTCCTCAACATTTCCCACTACACCGTTGACAACAGCAGCAAGAAGATCGACTTTGGTTCCACTGCCGGTAGCCCTGCTGCTTGGGGCAACGTCACCCTCCCTCTTTGGGCTTCTAACCTGGATCCTACCACTCCCAACGGTGGCTGTGACGCTTACCCTGAGGATACTCCGGATCTTAGCAAGTACATTGTCTTGGTTCGTCGTGGAACCTGTACTTTTGTTCAAAAGGCCCAGAACGCTGCTAAGCATGGTGCCAAGTACTTCCTCGTCTACAACAACGCTGCTAGCGGTGCTTCAGCCATTGATGTCTCAACCGTAGAGGGTATCGTTGCTGCCGGTATGGTCCCCGCTAAGACTGGTGTCAAGTGGGTTGAGCTTCTCAAGGCTGGATCTACCGTCACTCTCGAGATGTCTGATGGCTCTGATGGAAAGGTCATTCTTGAGGAGAGCAAGAACAATGTTACCGGTGGCGCTGTGAGCACTTACTCTTCTTGGGGACCTACCTGGGAACTCGATGTCAAGCCCCAGTTTGGCTCACCTGGTGGAAACATCCTCTCGACCTACCCTCTCAAGAAGGGCGGTTATGCTGTCCTTTCCGGAACTTCAATGGCCTGTCCCTTGGTCGCTGGAGTTATTGCCCTTATTGCCGAGGTCCGCGGTACTCTTGACCCCGAAGTCCTTGAGAACCTCTTGTCGTCTACTTCCAACCCTACTCTGTTCAACGACGGTGCCAAGTTCTACGACTATCTTGCTCCTGTGCCTCAACAGGGTGGTGGTTTGATCCAGGCTTACGATGCTGCTTACTCCACCCTTCTACTGAGCCGCTCTAGCTTGGCTTTCAACGACACCGATCATTCCACCGAGGTTCTCAACTTCACTCTTCACAACACTGGTAAGACGGACCTCGATCTGAGTATCTCTCATGTTCCTACCAAGAGCGTCTACACTCTTGCCAAGGACAGCATCTACGCTTCTGAGTTCCCCAACGACGTTGCCGATGGTCACGCCAGCCTCAAGTTCAGCGAAGCCAAGGTCAGCGTCGGCGCTGGTGAGTCTGTTACTATTGAGGTCATGCCTACTCCTCCTGAAGGTCTCGATGCCAAGCGTCTCGCACTTTGGTCTGGTTACATCGCTGTCAATGGCACTGGTGTCTCCCTGTCCCTCCCCTACCAGGGTCTCACCGGTTCACTCCACGACTCCAAGGTTCTCGCCTCCGACGATACCTGGATCAGCAAGTCCAACGACAAGGATGAGCTCAACCCCGTCCCCGCCAACACCACCTTCGTTCTTCCCGTCAAGGGCCAGAACGCTACTGATGAGAAGCCCGCTCCTGCTCTGGCATGGAAGCTCGCCCTCGGATCCGCCAAGCTTGAGGCTGAACTGATACCCGTCTCTGGTAACTCCACTGCGAAGAGCCTGGGGGCGCCCGCTGGCTTCCCTAGTATGTGGAACCCCATGGGCAAGGGCTCCGTTGTCTGGAATGGAAAGTTGGCTGATGGAGGATATGCACCTGCTGGAAAGTACAAGGTTGCTTATAGGGCTCTGAGGATCTTCGGTGATGAGAAGAAGGAGAGTGATTGGGACAAGTCGGAGTCGCCCGTCTTCGGTGTGAGGTACCCTTGAGTATCATGATTGCTTAAAGTTTGGAACATTATGAAACGACTTTTATGTCAGTACAGACAGCGGTGGTGGATGGCATGTAGCTAGCAGTCATTTGACACTATCATTCATCGATAATGGAATCTCTTTATGTCATTACATACTATCCAGTCTCAATCTCGTGGCTCTCAACCTGTAGTCTGTCTCATATTGTACCCATCAGATACCGGAGTCATCCTGGAATATATGGGCATTCCAATGGTTCTTATCATTCTTGAACCACTTATTCCAGTTATCGCAGACCCTATTGACCTCCTTCATCTTCTCGGGGTACTGATCCAAGATCCTATTCAGCAACTTCTGTTGCTCCAGGATCTGAATCGCCAGCCCACTAGACGCATGCCATGCGATGTGACAATGGAACAGCCAAGAGCCCGGGTTGTCAGCCTTGAAGGCAACGACGAGATATCCTCCGGCGGGAAGCAGTGCCACGTCTCGACGCGGGGGGTTGTCGAACTTGAGGTTCACCTTTCCTGTGTCCAGATCTGAGAAGTTGGTACCTTGCGCTAGAAGGGCAAAGTCGTGACCGTGGAGATGGAGCTAGCACATATTAAACCTGGACGGATGGTGAGTTGGGTTGTGACTTACAGGATGAGCAACTGGAGCAAAAGCTCTGTTGGGTTTGGTCTTCATCGGAGCTGGAGGCGCTGTGATTGCGATGTAGACCCATTTATCCTTCTTGGAGTCAGGTACAACGAGATCAACAGCGTAGTCTGGATCCCATGTGGTGTTCTTGAGATTCAGAATGGTAGGGTTGGAGAAGTTCAACCAGAGAGGGTTCTCGCCAAAGGCCCACCAGGTGAAGTTGTCCATCAACTCAGGTCTGTGAGCAAACTTGGCCAGACCAATGTCGAACTGGCTCTTGGTGTCTAGCACGACAGAATTAGATGAAGGATCCAACGTTAGGGGCGACTGTGACTTACAGTTGATCTTGACCTGGTCAACATTCCACTCATAAACCGGGCTGAGTCGATCATAGGCCTCATCTCGACATTCCAGGGAGTAATTCTCCCGGAATGTTGTAGGAACAAGTTTGCTCGATGCATTGTACCGTAGAATGCCTTGACGCTCATCAGGTTCATTACCTGGCTCGAAACCCTTACAGCCAGTTGCTCCCACGGTTCGGACCCAGTAATTTCCGTCTGGGTTTGCAGGCATTTTCGTAGTGTTGGTGGGATTGGCATCGAGGACAATATGGTACCTCTGACCTGTTCATATCGGTGAGAACGACTGCGACCGATCGTGATGAGAAAATATGCTTACCGATTCCGAGGACAAGGTGAGAGACAGAGTAAGGATGGATTGGCACAAAGTCAGTCGACATAACAGTGAAGTTGTGATTATCAATGCTGAAGATCCATGTTGTGTCGACGGACGTGTTGATCACACGAAGAACATACTTCTTGCCCTGCCGGATGTCAATGCTGGTATATCATTCGGTGTAGTCGAGTAACTAACCTTGGTAACAGTCATGTTGAACCGCTCACGTGGGAAACTACCAGCAAAGTTCCCCACGCCATTGATCAAAACACCATTCATCATAGGTCTTGTAGGATTCGGCACAAGCTCTCTCTGCCACGATTGGAACGCACTGCGATGACTCCAATCCGTGATAAGAATTGGGTTTCGTCCCTCATCGAACGGCGCAGAAGACGGCCCGTAAATAGTGATGGGACCAGCCAAGCCATCAGCATACTGCAGAGAATAATGGCTATGATACCAAGATGTACCGTATTGCACAGCACGGAAGGTGTAAGTATAGCTGTCTCCAGGCGCAATGGGACATTGAGTTACGCCGTTGACACCGTCCATCTCAAAGGTCTCAAGCTGTCGTAGACCGTGCCAGTGAATGGTGGTGCCATTGTACTTGAGATGGTTGTGCACGGTGACTTTGATAAGATCGCCCCAGCAGGCTTGGATCCAAGGGCCGGGATACTTGCCGTTGAAGACCTTGCCGAATGGATTATCAACACCATCGCCGTTGATGGATTGATCAGTGACATTGAGGTGATACTGGCCTCAGTTAGACGAAGTCAAGCCAATGCCGATGTACTGCGACTCACCTCTCGTGTTATTCCAATAGGCCAGAAGTTCTCATAGTCTGTATTGACAGTGAAGTTCTGCTCGTATGGACCCTTCAACCAGCACGAGCGATCATCTGCAGTTGTGCATGGCCTCCAGCCTTTGAGGTCGGTGTAGTTGCATGTAAAGACCTTGCCGTCCTGGTCAGGACCACTTGGTGAGTCGAAATATGGGTAGTCAATCTCTGGTGTGGAGTGTCCGTGGGTGAAGGTCATCACATCTTGATGAGGCCCCTCGTCTGAGACGGACGGGTAGTGGAATACCGCCACGAAGGATAAGACGACAGCCTTGCAGGCGTCCGTAATCCACATCTTGATTCAATCTGATGAAGTATTTTAGCAACAATATGATGTATTTTAGTCAATTGACTCAGTAAAACGCATCAATTGCAGAGCTAGAACGACGAGTTCAAAGGAACGCGGGACCAAGGGCGACTCGCTTTTTCACTCTGTCCACGAAAACTCTCTTGTCTCGTCACATATCCGCTTCCTGTACGTGACAAGCCACTTTGTCCAGCCGTTGTCCAACTCAACGCCGATAACGCCAATCATTACCCGCCGTGAATCAATAATTTTCGACACTATCGATATTCCTAGCAGGATGGCGTTGCTTTGAGGTTCCTCAGCGGGTGCGGGGGATGCGCCACTTCTTTTAGTGCTGAGCTGAAATACCTTGGCTAGAGAATCTGGTCTAGCGTCGCAAGGGATTGAAGCTGTTTTCAGGTCGCGGCGGCGCTGATGAACTCTTTTGGGAACGTTATTGAGAGCAGAGCGCACCGTGCGCCGTGCCGTGCCGTTCCGGGCCGTATGGTTCGCTGGGTGCGTTGGGTTGAGAGGAGTTTTGATGACGCGGTACTATATTCAGCCAGCCACGAGATGGGCATGCCAGCAAGGGAGGCATAAGCGTGAGGGGACTTTGGACATGGCGTCATGTCTCATTCTCTTTGCTTGTTGCACTGCCTTTTTCTTTTCGTCGAAGTTCCGATAATCCCCTGTAATGACGGCATTGGCTT
The DNA here is from genome assembly GCA_013186775.1 of Fusarium dlaminii. Taxonomy (NCBI): domain Eukaryota; kingdom Fungi; phylum Ascomycota; class Sordariomycetes; order Hypocreales; family Nectriaceae; genus Fusarium; species Fusarium dlaminii. The sequence goes on along the minus strand of JAAOAL010000052.1, from coordinate 421,278 downwards.
GAACTGCTGTTTTGCAATGATTTCTTGTGACACATTCCTCATAATGCTTTAGCCACGTCGACGCCGCAAGGGAGACGGTTTTGGAGTTAGTGAACCAAGTAGGGCAATAGATCAGCCACGCGCTGGCGCCAGTAGCTCTTCGCTATCTCCAGTGATCTGTATTTATTCAGCCCATCTCCACCACCTAGCTACCTAGTCAATTGCACGACTTCCATCTATCCAAAGTATCTTTTTTTTCTGACCTTAAGTATTCTCAATTGCGTACAAAATGAGCTCTTTAACAAAAGTCGTCAACGGCAGGGTCGTCACCAACACCAATGTTCGTACCCCATCATCATTTACGTTCATCACTAATGTTCGACAGGTCAAACCCCCCGCCGGATGGACCGTCAACTACGAAGACTTTGGCAGTGAAACTGAATGGGGCGAAGATGGAGAGGTCGCAGACCTTGTCAGCGCTTATGGCATCCAGGGAGTGGTCAAGCCGCTGTTCAGGACCCGGTACAGCAGCAACGAAGCCATTTTTGTGATTGAGATCAACGAACAATATTATATCTATAATGGCGAGAGTGGATGGGTGCAGCGGATCGTTACGCCGACGGATTTGGAGGAGATTGTGGACTTTATCAATGAGCAGGGATGGTTCAGGCTCGAGACTGAGAATCTTGACGCTTGATCGAAGTCGTCCATCGTATCGAGTCTATATTGCAGCCATATATGCATAGCCATTATATCTTAGCTAGAGGGGTGCATTCTCATTGATGGAGGCATTTCATAAAGAGGACACTGTATTTGCAATGGACACAACAGTCTGAAGAATCAAACCGACCAAAGTCAAACTGTACCAAGTCGGTAGTTGCTTCCTGCACTCTTGCAAGTGTAGCAGTCTCCTACCCAAGCCAAGATCGCCTCAGCTCAGCGTACTGCTGCTTCAGGTCAGTATACCAATCACTCAAGGTGAGAACCGTTCGAACGGTCCATCTGCCCTTACCGCTGGTAGCTGGAGTATCTTTAGCATAGTCCTCAACGCTTCTGCATTGCTCCGCCGTCACAGAGTTGACCAAGGCGTGACCCACAAGCTAGGCCGAACTGACACGAAGACCAGCAGCCAGGAGCAGCTTGGCTAGATCTTGAGGGAGGAACTTTGTCATGGCGTTTGCGGGTGCGACGGCGTTATGGTGACATAGTCTATGATAGAAATAGAACGAAGACCACCATTCGATCCAACGATCTGTGCTTGTTGAGCTTCCAGTTTTAGTCAACGGGGAATTCCTATTTACAGCGAGTTTGGAGGCGCCATATACTAGTAGATCATGCTCCAGTATATAATCCCTTGCACTCCTTGTGATAACGATGTGTTCCGTTGCTCTATCGAAAGCCTGTCTCTAATTTCATATCTGGCTGACTACCAGCTTCACAAACTAGAGAAGGTCGGAAGCTGACATTGATGACGCCAAATCAGGGCAGGTTCCAGCAATCTTCTTATCAATTCACCTGAAAACTAGTAGTACTCTTCGGATAGATCATCGTGGAAATATTGAGATCGATATGAGCTGCTTCCGTTACAGCCCGCTCAGGTGCGTTGCGTAGATCTATCCATCAAGGCACATCGCAACGAAGGAACTTGGTAAACCTGGTTCACCCTCTGGTGTCGAGGGTGTCGTATTGGCATCTGCCTCTTTGAGGCCCAAGATAAAGTCTTGAACATGTTTGGCGGCTCTAAATCGAACTCCGGTCAGTCCAATCCCAGAAGCACCGCCTGTAGAATAAAAGCTGAGTTGCATGTATTATGAAATCAAACTTATGTCAATGATTTCCAGTCATATTGGCAACTTCTCTATCGAGTCCTGTGATGTCCCGTTACTGATAGGCCATAATGGAAAGGTCACAGTGTTGCCAGATATGCATTTATTGTCAAGAACCCATAATAGCTGATATTCATAACCGGGCATCTAAATCTGACATTCAGCTCCGATACAGAGATATCCGCCTTCGGGCTTTATCCGCGGCTGAAGCTGGGGGTTCAGCCTATGACAACAGCGCCAGCAGCTCTGCCAATGGTACCCTTATGAATAATCTCTCTTACCTTGATGACAAGAGGGTCTGCTCTGCCTTGAATGCCAACGTCATTCTGGACGCCATGTCTAGCAGCTAGTGCCGTTAGCTCTTTACTCTCCGTCAACGTCGCGTTAAATGGCCACTTCAATACGACCTTGATTCATTCTGCAACGCAGGCTGGTCAAGCATGAGTGCTTAGCACTATTAGGAGAAACGACCGTGAGATCGTCATTGGAGTCATTGGCTAGATCTTCGGGGTTGACGTACGCCTTGAGAGTGTCGGTGAGTTTGTGTAACTCGATCAACTAACGGGCAGACTCGACAGATCAGTTACACACAGCCACGATATCGTACCGTGGCCACTCAGGGAGGGGTCTCAGGCGGGGGGAGACACCCCGGTCGCGGCCGACAGGTTCTAGAACGCCGATGGGCGCGAGAGCTACCAAAACAACTCATGTAGGTGCAACGTCGAGGCTTGGGTTTGAGGAGATAAGAATATTGATGGGAGTTGTCGCTTGAGATAAATGATTGGTTGTCAGTTATAATTATATAATTAACTTCCTCTTTTCGTAGAAGTCATTCATTGTCTGTATTTCTAAGAAATTGTACCGAGACGGACAATTGCCTGATATGGACAGCAGAGCGACCTCATCTATAAATAATACTCTCCCCTCACCTCGGGATCTGATTACGTTCTCTCGAATCAACCTTCCCAATTCAGACTACTAATATCTCAGCATCAGATTCAGAAATGCCCGCAGACCTAGCGCTTACTCCCGGGGATTGACCCGACTTGCTCGCCAGAGCCAAAGAGCATCTTCCGGAATAATTCTCTTCCCACGAGGAACGGCCCGTTGCGTTGTCGATGGAGCCGGAATCCTTCTGCTTGTGCGCATACGTAAGCGGCCTCTGCAGGGCTTACTTGGACGTGTCTTCTGCGTGAATAGGCCTCTATTCTTATCATTTATGCCCCTCTTGGACCTCTGACTACCTAGCTACCTAATCTGTCAGTATCTTCTTACACTCCACTTTTGACTCTACCTACACGACAGTGCATCGTTGGGGTTACAGATGAGCTTACGAGATCGCCGAGTATTTGCGCGGCGGTACTACCGTCCCAGAGCGGATGTCACTAGGTAAGCAGCTTGCTGTCGTCTTTGAGATCACAAATATCTCAAGTCCGTAGCCTCTCATTCTCTGGGGGCTGTTTCCCGGAGATACATTAATCAGGCTTACGATATCAAAAATTCCCCACATAAGATTCCATAATAGAGGCGGGATAATAGCCCGTTGGTTCATCTGAGTCAGCTCCCCTGAGCCTCGGTAGATATTAATAGGTAGTCTGTGAAAACGAACATGCTAATTTGCAATCATTTGCGTGATTTTGAGGGAGATAGCGACAAACGCCATCTCAACGCAACAGTCATGAAAACATCTTCAAGGTTGTAATGAAACAAGGTTTCAACAAGTTAGCCCGCGTTGGCCGTAGCGCCTCGTAGCGTCATGCGGGATACGAAAATTGCAATCTGTGGCCATAAGTACGAGCTGCAGACCCTGATTCGCTTTGAGACGTTTGGATCGCCACTCCCAGCTGAATTAAGGTGCAAAAACATGAACTTCTCTTATCTCAGAAACATTCCCCGCCATTGCATATGCGGCTGCAACGTAAGTCCACTGTGCCTCTTATGCAGTCACGTAAGCAACCGTTCGCGGACGTTGTCCGCCAAGATAGTTTATTACTGATAGCTAAGCTTTTGAAAGGAACCCAGACTGTGTATCGATACTATAAAGCGTGGGATGATTATCCGCTGAGACAGTGCGGTTGGAGATGCTTATATGCACGCCGGGTCCTTCGTTCTTAGCAGGGGTTATAGGGGTGGATGGATCCGCGCGAGGCCATCCCCGGCTTGGCCGGGCGATAATGGGGATAGGATTGGCTAGTATACAGTATTACAAACGTAAGGTTGTACAATATTGCGTGTATATGTCATTGTATACTATGCCACGATAAATGCAGATTATGAAACAGACTAGAGATTAAAGAATTTATTTTACTCTTAGATGATGTTCGATGAGATCCAACCTCGACATGGAGTAATTCTTCATCTCTGAGATCGACGCAGTGTATGCTGTGTAAACCCCGAATACCGTGAACACCCCGAAGAGACCTTTGACGAATAAGCTGTGAGGGAGATGCTCCAAAGGGCTGACTTTGCGTAGTAGGCTAGCCTCAGTATGTCTTATGATTATGCACGGTCGGCTTATTGTTGATATTTGGAAGCCGCCAAAGATACAGCGGACAAGCAATGACGAATGTCTTAGTATAGTAGGTGGCACAGCGGCTGTAATTGCAGCAAGAAATCAATTAGGTGATTAAGTAATGAATGGCGTGCACCCCGTGGGGAGAACAAGCCTTGTGCACCCGGCACTCTTGACGCCGAGGGGGGGCTGAAGGATGAGGTGAGAATGCAGGCTGACCAGCGCCCCCAAAATGTCTTGATAGCTAGCAAACCCGCCGAACCCGCCTGCATTTGCCTTGGAGTGGCATTTGAGACCCTTTTGACCTTAAAAGAAGGATTAGAAAGCCTTCAAGGAGAATATCACCCCAAGCAAATCTCTAGTCGTAGCGAATCTCCAATCTGCGGCTAAATTGCAGAAGCTGTTGGCACACATCCCCTCGGAAACTGCCGATATTGGTACAGCTTATATATACAAACGGCTAATTGGCTGATGGTGGCAGCTGCAGTCTGATTCGTGCTGTCAACCTGACGCAGCGCAACATAGTGACCCTCACACGAGAGGAGGTCTATCTTATATCAAAACGGCTATTTACCCAATATGTTTGGCACTCTCCAGTTCAACCATTCAGCAAACGCAGGGCCCACCTTCGTCGAACGAGCAGACGGCGCCGCATTCAGCGCCTTGGGAAACAACGTCCTGCAGCACACGGCGTGCGACCAGTGCCGCCAGAAGAAGCTCCGCTGCACGGGACGCAAGACGGGCTGTGAGCGCTGCAAGGCGTGTTCTACAGAGTGTACTTATACCCAGCTCTTTGGAAGCAACGTGCGGCGCAAGGACCGAAAGCGGACGGCCAGACAGAATGATGCTGCTGCGCAGTCGCAGTCACCGTCTTCTGAGCAGCAGTCCGAATCGGATACTATGCAGAGCACCGTTGCCGTGACCAATAAAAGCTCCCCGAGCGTTTCGATGCAGGGGGGCAACAGCGGTGATGAGAACGGTAGCAATTCTTCTATTGATCCCTTGGCGAATCCGCTGGATGCAACACTCCTAGAAGATGCGGCCATGAGCAGCAACACTTCGGGAGATGAGTTCGTATTCTTTGACTTGGACCCCTCCACTTTTGACTGTAAGTTCCTTTCTCTCTCACGGTAAATGACAAGTCACTAAGCTTTCTCTTTGCAAAATCAGTGCCAGATTCCAACTCCTTGCCAGATTTTCACTGGTCACCATATAGTATACCTGGTCTACCTTCGCCGCGCAGCACACAAGCCGACACTTTTAGCTTCTTGGATTCTCGTGCATCAACAACCACGACAGCTACACGCATGCTCAGCAATCCCATCAATGTCAGCAACAGTAGCTGTGGCGGCCAATGTCTGAAGGTCATGAAGTCACTGCTCGAAGAGCTTGAAACTCGCATGCACGACATGAGGCCCTGCAAAGCCGACGTTGCGCTGACTTTCCAGAAACAATCATGCATCCAGTGTACCCAGGTAGTTCGCTGCAAGAGCTGCTACACCGACCCAGACGCCATGTTATTTCTTGCCATGATCTGCGAAAAGCTTATCATGCTCAACAAGAAGATACTCTGGTACACCAGGGAGGGTTCTAATTTAGAGCAGCAGTTGCGTGTGGGTGAATATGATGTAGACCAGACTGAAGAATGGGGGAGTATGTTACAGCTCCTTACGGTAGTGCAGCTACGGAAGATTAAGGCGCTGGTAGATGATATTGAGAGAAGTCCAGCGATTGAGGGGAGACACGCTCAGCTTATAATGCTGAAGAGTGTGAAGCAGCAAGTTATTGCACTTTTGGGGAGGATTAGAGAGGCGTTATTCAAGGTTGTTGATGAGTCATAGACAAGCTGGATAGAAGGAATTCAAGACGGGAAAAGACAAGACAATGTAGACAGACTATAAACTATCAATTATGGGGAAAGGTAGTACTTTCAACACTCTAGAATCTCAGATTCGGAAGTTATTCGGTCATTCGAAAAGGGAAGTCTCAATCACAAGCGCGCAATCTTGCCTTTTACAACCTGACAAGGTAACCCTCGGCGACATATGGTAATTCTACATACATCGAGAGAAAACTACCCAGAATAGTACATTCGGTGTTACCATGGCGCTATTATTTGATAACCTTGCCTTTGCCCGTGCCAGATCGGACCTCTCCCGAAATAGAACATGCAGATCCGGTACCTCTCACAAGACATGACAGTGGCTGTCACCCAATCAGTTAACTGATCATTCTTAGTTATACTTGCTTACCATTGTGTTCTGGTTCACTTGCCTACCAAGTTGTGAAAACAGTAGTCAGCAGACTAATCACTGTCAAGAACGGTGCAAGTACTTTGATTCAAAACAAGCTTTGGCCCCCAGAGAAAGCGGCTGACTAGCGTTTTTGGCGCTGTTGCTGAGCCCTGTATTTAGATCAAATTGGGAGGGATCCGGGAAATATTCCACGTCATGAGTCAACGTGTAAGCACTTGTGTAGATCTCGGTCTGTAAACGATATTAGCCACCTAGCGTCAGATCTCCGTCTTCAGAAGCTTAGTCTTTGTCCACTTTTGATACCGCCGAGATGAAAGAGCACGAGAGTTTAGTACTGGTCGGCATCAGTGAAAACCTGGGCATGTTGTCTGACACGGCAATGAAGAAGAAGTGGTCAAGAATAAATTGCAACCAAAGGTGAGATTTGCCAATTTGGGTGCTAGAGCAGCCTCTGCGAAGAGAAAAGCATGGTTTGCCATTTTGATACCCCCGAAAGACTCTTCAACTGCCATCTCTCCAAGAATATCGACCGCAAGCACCTCACACCATTTGGATCACCTCTTACACATCTGACCTGAACTCATCAGACCTACCAATCTTATTACCAAACACATCAACAACATTCACCACATGCAACCCTTGTTAGAGAAAACAACAGCAAGACGCTGCTTCATAGTCCTATGCTTCTGCGGATCGCATTCCCTCCCAGTACACAAGCTCCTATACTTCACGCCATGTGGCCATACATTTCATAGATCTCACTCAAGATACATCTTCTGCTTCCCAAAAGGACGGCCGTATATATCCTTCCCCGACTTTGAAGACGCCTGGCCCTTCACATATTTGACTAGTTGAATCCCCAGGGGAGAAAGGTTATGAACCACCATATTTCTTGTGATCTTTATCGATTGCAAAACGGATACGGCCGCGTGTTGACCGAACGATTCTCCATATCTTTCCGGAATTGATAACAATTGCTTCTAAGTACATTACGAGGAGCAAGGCACGTACTGGGGTAGATATTGCTAGGAGGGGGCCGAGGTAAGACGCTAGTGAGTAGAAATAGAGGTGGTAGATTATGAGGCCGGTCCAGTATAAGGTGAGCTATCGTGGGTTAGTTTATGTGGTCTTGTAGGGTTAGTGGTCGGCGTACCAGTACACCTAGAACGCTGCTACCATACAGGGCCAACTGTCCGGTGGAGGACTTGCCGTTGAGTCGAAGCCAAGCTTCCATTTTCGTTGGAGTTAACACAAGTGACATGATGACGGTTTGTTTTCTGAGCCGTGAACAACGACGTTGGTGAGAAGACGCCTCTAGTGTTTTATACTTCCTGTTGCCGTAACCCTCCTGAACTGTCAGCTTCTGAGCGTCTCACTGCTCCTTCAGAATCCCATTAATATTCAAATAGGAATTGACATGACCTCCACTAAACTGACACCTGATCATTCATTTCGAGTGTTTCAGCCCCCGCTAATCATAGTGTCTAATGCGGTGCACCCTGAGGGTTCGGGTAATTACCGGATTAGGAAACAAGCCGACATGACTGACATCCGGAGCTTCATAAGTCAGATGCATAGCAAGAAAGGAAATAGGCCGCCCAGTTGTACGAGATGACTCTAATAAACTTGGCGGCCGCTGATAAATGTGAGGCTGAAGGGGTGGTTGGACCATGCTACTAGACGGTGGCCGGTGATTTAGCAGAGGATAGGTTTTGTGGCGGTAGTGCGTGTATAGGACCCCAAACAAGAAGAAGCTAGGTGATAATGAGTTGGATCTTCGGGTTGTCTTTCACATGGGAGTATGAGATCTCACTGTTGCAGTGGCAGCTACGCGAGGGTCAAGACGTGTACAATGTCATGACTGATGTCTATCAGAGATGAGCCCATAGTATTGGTTCTTCTGCTACATGACTTCGAGTGGGGCGGGGTTCCATAAGCTCATCTACATGAACAACTGTTCTGTGCATGATCTTCTCTGTCAGCGGGCTTTACGCTTACATCAAGTCAAGTCCTGGTTAGCTAATCGGACTGACTCTGGTGCATGATGCAGCCCGGAAGCACATCTCCCAACGCAGTAATACTCCGCAGAATGTTCAATGGAACATAACCCAATTGAATAACAACCGTTGCGCATAACTCAATTGGCATAATAAGACGGCAGGTCCGAGTATAGCATAAAAACAATTGAATCGGTCGCACAAGAGCTTTCACTTCATCAGTTAGCACAGCCATAATGAAGACACTAGACGGCGATATCCAAAGCCTGTATTCAACAACCAGCACTAAACATGAACTCCCTCCTCGTCCTCGCTCTCTGGGCCACTGGGTTTTGCATGGCCTTCAGTATTGCCAGTTTCTACTGGCCTCATCTCCGGTACGACGCTAAAGGTGAAACCGACGGCTGTCAGCGTGCGCCGCGCATACTCAGCAAATACCCCTTCCCCTTCGATTTCTTCTTTGCTGCTGTCAAGGCAGATAAGGAGAAGAAGGTTCCTGAGATAATAGTCAAGCGGTATGGGAAGATGAGGCGTGCTGGGGCGTTTGAGCACTACACACTTGGGAACTATCAATGATCGATAAACATTGAGACTGTACTCTTGACCCTGTTCAAAAAGTTTGGGTTGGGTGGATGACGGAGTAACACGTTTCGATTATTTGTTGGAAATGGTGTCCATGCCGTTGATGGACTGGGCTGGGAACATTCCCATGATATTCTTTGACCTTCACAAATAATCAAGTTTCCGATCTTGGATAACAAAAAGGAGACATTCAGCATACGATGAAAGCTCTTTCTAAAGAAAATTCTGGCTGGGCACCACCAAATATACGCCTGGGTTTTCTTCTTCCGCCTTACTGTCAATACGACCACTGAGCTTCGTTTCCGCGAGCCTGTCGAGTCACAGGTCGCCAGTCTATCATTGAACGCCGGAAAAGCATGTACTTTGGCAAACGACCGGTTTATTGATGAAGTTAGCTTTGCAGCGGCTTTTGACCATGCACGAGATTGACTTTCTGATCAGTCTAGCTTGGTGGATAAGTACTGGATGGATGAGGGTCCAGGTTGTTGGCGAAATGCCAGGATTGTGCACAGTAGTACCGCCAGTAATGGGTTGACTCTGATAAGGCACGGAAGAGTTCCAATTGTGTCTTGGAGGTGTCTTTTGACATGGACTCATCTTTAGCTACTGGATATTCGCAAAGGCCATATCATTCGCCAGATTGAATAAGCAATCGCCAAGAACTGATCATGCCCAATGCCTTTCACATCTGTATCATTGATTTGCTACTGTGCCTCTTTGTGTGAGCCAAGGTCGCGTTCAATGTCAAACGGAGTTAGTGCCCGTAAATCTGGATTAAGCCCGATTGGTATGACGCTTAGACACAGTGAATCGATGAAGTAGAGGGGCTTTCATTCTCTCTCCAGTTCAATCTTTCAATTTTGGGCCAATTTCATCACATTGCCTCGCCCTCAATACTCAACTGTCAGCACTTTATTTTAAGCTGAAACATCATGTCCCGCTACGCAGACGCTTACAACAACACCTCTGGCCCTGGCGATGCTCGTCCAACAGCCCTGCAAATCGTGCGCAACGAGAGTCTTGAAGGCGCTTTGACGGATAAAGTCTTTTTGATCACTGGGACCTCCGCAGGAATCGGCGCTGAGGTAGGCCGTGCTATTGCTGCGACCGGCGCTCGTGTTTTTCTCGCTGTGCGGGATCTTGAGAAGGGCAAGTCTGCTTGTTCTTCTTTCTTGAAGCCTGGCCAAGTTGACTTGATACGTCTTGATACATCTGATATGTCCTCTGTTCGTGCATGCGCCGTTGAGTTCCTCGAGAAATCGTCTACACTCAATGTCCTCATCAACAACGCCGCCATCATGGCGACACCTACACGCATTGAGACTAAGGATGGTTTCGAGTAACAACTAGCCACCAACTACCTCGGCCACTTCCTCCTCTTCTGGCTCCTTAAAGACGCCCTTCTGAAAGGGTCAACCCCAGAGTTCAACTCCCGCGTGTCAACGTATCTTCCTCAGGCCACCACGCTTCAGAGATCATCTACGACGATTTCCAACTGAAAGCCCCAGACGCTTATAATCCTTTCAAGGCCTACGGCCAAAACAAGCTCTCCCAGATCTACATGTCCAACTACATTGACCGTGTCTATGGCCCCAAGGGTATACACGCCACTAGCGTCATGCCCGGTGGAATCGCATCTAACCTCCAGAAACATCTCCCTGAGTCGGTGCACAAAGACATGAAGGAGAATCCAACGACGATCAATTTCATGAAAAGTCCCGAGCAAGGTGCTGCGACTACGGTTCTGGCAGCAGTTGGTAAAGAGTGGGAGGGCAAAGGCGGGAAGTATCTTGAGAACTGTCGGCCATCCATGCCACAGCCGCTGATCCCCGGTGTGATGGGGTACAAGGATTATATCTATGTTTCAGAGAAGGAGAACCAAACTTGGGAGCTTACTTTGGAGACCTTGGGTCTCCAGGAGACATCTTAAGGAATGTACGAATGATGACCAAGCAGGTCCGTTGCGATGTAACCTCATGTTGATAGCTATTAATGCCTGAAGTCAATGGCCTTTGGGCAGCCGCTTAAACTCTTTCTTTATAAGCTATGAATTAGCCCGTTCCATGTAACCAGCTGCCCACCTTGAAGCGATACATTCGAAACCCTAAGTAGTTTAGTATGAGACTGAAGTGCTATCTGGCCCGACAGAACTAACTATTGATACAGCACAAAGCCTGTCTTCTTCTTGCCGCCTGAAAGCAGACCATTTTACCTCGCTATATACAATATTTACAGGGCTTTGCAGTAGGCTGAGGTGGTCCATAACACGGGTGTCCTTGCCTACAGACCCGCCTAGTTCTTGCCAAGATATAAGTGGCTATCAAACAGCCCTCGTATCCTTAACCATAGATTTAACCCACTTTGGTTTTAGTATATGCTAAGTTCTCTATGCTGATTTAAGCTCTCAGCCATAAGTCTCAACTGCAAATAACACATCTAGCTCACAACTTAGACATTATACCAAAATGCCTGACCAATTGCTACAGCAGGTTCAGTATATGAAGCCCCCCCTTGATCGGCAGAGCTCTGCCATCACCACAAGCATACAAGCACAATTGGCATATTGCATTATTCTTGGTTGAAGCATTGCCGATCTCAAGCTTCCGGTCGAATTCTTTGAAGCCATTGGACTGTTTCCGAACCCTGTTAAGACACTGTCTGTGCGCCGATGACGAGTCTCGATGTGATTGGATAGCCCATGGTGAGATTTCATCTCAGCTCTCTTTGAACAGAACATCTTAGCCATTTCAAGATTATTATCGTATGACTAGCTTCAGCTAAGCTCTGTTAGCTGACGTCAATGGCGTTTATCGAAATTTCGCATTTATCCGATCCATATCATCAGATTCTTTTAAGTCCTTTTTGTTCATCTTCCCAACCCATTCACAACCACTACGCGACTTTTTTTTTTTTAGCACTCTCCTCACATCAAAAATGGATTTCGATGATATTGCCAAGGATGCTCAAAGGCAAGCCCAAGCCTCTCTTTGTTAACGAGAGTGGAGATGGCGAGGTTATTTTCCAAGCTGGAGATAAGCTTTATCTCCACTACCTCGATAATATGGAGAACGTCTTTTGTATCAAGGACTACACGGATCTGGAGTCCTTGTGGTGGCTATAAATGATTCGGGGTTTGGTGAGTTGAATGTTGTTAATCCTCGATACCGTTAGGCAAGCATCAACCCAAAGACTCTCGCATAGACAGTCATAATACACTTCTCATTTTTGCGCTTTGCCTGTTAAATCTTTTCATCCCAATTGCTAAAGATGTCTTTTTTTAGGCTTGTTCCTAGACCTACATGCACCATTGAGTACGATCACTTTCAGCCAGCCACCAGAGTGCAGATCATTTTCTCGTTCTTGTAATGATGTCTTGGATCTTGATCGTATTACTTAAGTACTGTTTTAAGAGCATATGAACCATGCAACTCGGTGGAGCCAATGCACCGTGTACCGTAGATTACGCCATTGGAATTTCGCGTTATGTAGATAATAGGTCAGGATGCTATTTGTTCCAACTAAGCTAATATTCTTCTATTCCGCTCTTATCTGTTCTATGCACAAATAGCATCCACAGCTTGATTAATCCAAAACTGGTTCGTAGGGTTAGGATCATCCATGGTCTTCTGAGCAATCGCCTTGAGATCATCCATCCTCAAATACTCATCAAGACCAATCTCCTCCTTCAAGAATGGGTTAAAACGAATATACTTGGTATCCTTGTGCTCTTCTCTCTCATTCAGATGCGTCATGTGTCGTGAAAAGTCCTTGCCCTTGGCGTTCGTGTTGGTAGCAAAGTCCATGACCTTGGATGCTACTCCGACAACCTTGATCCAAGACTTCTTTGCCTTTCCAGGGCTAACGTAGCCAGTACCAAGGCTGATAACACAGGAGATCTGGGGTGAAGGGTCTTTAGGGTCAACGAGCTCAAAGCGTGTGTACCAGAGCTGGTCGATAGGGTTGTTGTTGAGAAGACCGCCGTCCCAGAACACCAGCTCAGGCTTGTCTTCTGGAAACTTAACTTCGGGGAAGAAGGTTGGGGCAGCGGATGTTGCGCGTGCTGCGATGCTGATGGTGAGCTTGTCGCCATGTTTGAGAAGAGCATCGTTGACTTTGGATTTGGCGTAGATGGTCTTGTCCTTGTAGGTTCGCATCAACATGGACTCGGCTCTATTCTGGGCAGTAGTACAACAAAACCTGTATGATATCAGTGGCGTCTTAAAAGGCTGAGAGATACTTACATCCGTGCGCCACCTTCGTGCTGAAGAGGTGCGTTGCCCTTGAGCTTCTTATCGTTCTCATCAAGGCCAAACTTTTCGACAACTTCGTCAATAGCCTTGCTCATAGACCCAGCATCAAATCTGCTGTCCTGAACCAAAGCCTTGCTGTTGTTAAGGTATGACGAGCCAGGGATCCAACTGATATCCCAGCCGTAGATCTTGGGGCTAAAAATGGTCTTGGCGATTCTGTCATATTCAGCAATAGTGTCATCGACACTCATGCGAAGACGAAAGAGCATGATGCCCATGATACCGCCTGTGCTGGTACCGCCGGCGAGCTCAAAGTAGTCAGCTGGCAGGGGAATCTCGTCAAGGCCTTTCTTCTTTTGGACGCGAAGCATGAGCTCTCTGAGGATGACGAGGCCCATGATACCTCGGACGCCACCGCCATCGAGCGACAGGAGACGGAGTCCCTTGGGATGCTTGGTAGAGGTTGCGTAGACCATTGTGACTTCTGGCCGTAAATGAATAAAATGCAAGGAATAGAGCTGGGAAAAATGAACTGCAGCTGAACTGTATAAATACCCAATTAATTTTCAGATATTCTTTTTTCTCCTCTTATCTTCATGCCTCAATACAACGTCACTAAGCTGAGACTATTGCACCCTCCGGGGGGATCTTGTCCCCTTTCGGTTACCTGCCATAGCGGTCCGAGCACTAGAGCCAGCTGAACCACCTTTAGTTTACCACTAGTCGCTGCGGGATATCGCTAGTTTTCAACCTCATCCTGGAGAGTTTTTCTGATAATTAGGTGAACTTGCAGGGTTGGGAACGGCACTGCCATGGCATGGGTATGTACAAAATCGGAGGGAAGTGGTTTTAGCGTAGTGAATCATTTAAGTATAGCATTACTGGGTTGGTCATTCGCCAGTGAGCAGACGAGGGAATTATTTCAATAGGTAAAGGCATGTGATACTTGCTTCAAATTGAGGTACTGTCTGACCATGCTCAGGATATAAGTTGGTGGGTTTGGGGGATATGCAAGCCACTTACGGCAATTCTTACGCCGTGTTTATCTCAGTCATAGCTGAGGTGATGATCTGGCAAGACCCCTCACGCCACGTAGCCATGCATCACATTCACTAAAAGCATTCAAAGAAGAAAGACCCAGCGCTACAGCGTCTCTGGCCCTCCGTTAGCTTTCTGGAGTTGTTCGCAAAGTCATATGTTTTATAAAGGGCTGGTTGCTAGCATTTTCTTTTAGCTTGCTGACTTTACCTCAAAGAACATCGTTGCCAATGCAGTGTTACTCACTATTATGAGAAGTTGTGTAATATAAAATTAGCAACATCCTGTTACTAAACCTTCTATTTCTATTTAACAGATTTTATAAGTGTAATAGAGTGGCACTGCATTGTCAAAGATATCACGCTACCCTAAGGTTTCAGAAGAGTACCAGGGCAAGAGATAAGATAAGTCGATAAGCGATAGCGATAGTGGCAAAATTGACATGCGATAAGAGATGCGCAAAGCACAGACGCGATGCGTTTGATCCTCTTCATGGACATTTAATCGAGTTGACAGCCACTGGTCGCATCAACGGGAATGAAGCCTTCGCTACTAGTCTTCGCTCCCAAAGGAGACACTGATATAATTCTGTGAAAGCCCAACTTTCGCAACCACCAGGAATCGTTGCCACAAGCTGCTGATCCGAATGCCGCCGCGGAAGTGAATGACGAGCACGCAGAGCAAGAGCTGCAAGACGACCAAAACGAGCCTCAACTACCCGTTGTAGAGGAGTTCAATGACATTACAGCTTCGATAGAAAGTCTCAATGATCTGAAAACCCTAAAACCATTCAACGAGCACGGGCAAAATGTCGAACTGTGCTATCGCGTTTCATCAGCACACTTGATGCTTGCCTCTCCTGTCTTTAAGGCGATGCTTGACGGTCCTTTCAAAGAGAGCGCTCGTAATGGAGATGATCGCTTTGAAGTCAAGACTTTTGAGTGCAGCGCCGAAGCGCTGCTCATCTTACTAGACATTATGCATGGACACCACAGAGATGTCCCAAAGGCCATGGAGTTTAGCCTATTAACGGAAATGGCTATACTTGTTGACTACTACGAGTGCCATGAGATCGTGGAGATGTTTGCTGAGAACTGGATCACCTCTGCCATCCAGGAAGATGAGATAGAAGGATCTGATTATCAGAAGAATATATCTCGACTGTTTATCGGCTGGGTCTTTGGGAAGATCGAGTTGTTCAACTCTGTTGTCTATTTAATCCTTAAATTGACCGCTAGGCCTATACGAACAGACTTGCCTCTCCCTAGTACCATTTTGGGTAAGTTGCACTAATGAACTGCTGGGCGCCCATAACTGATAGCTGTGCAGACTCACTGGAACAACACAGACAGAGTCTCAAGCAAAGGTTCCTGGATAATATTTACGAGCTACTCGATTCGTTCTGGAGCAGTGACGGAGGCTGTCACATGGAGTGTACCGCCATGATGCTGGGGATGCTAATAAAGCAGATGCTCAGCTTCGGTTTGGAGGTCCCGCGCCCCATGGCGGGCCGTCCTGTTCCAGAAAAGAGCCTTTTGCAGCTATACGAGTTCTATACTCGGCTCAGATCGCCAAGGTGGTGCCGGAATGGTTATGCTTATAGTCATGATTGTTCTTTCAAAACCGTAACAGAAGCCTGGTCGCGAAAAATGTCAAAAGTCGATATCTGTCATGGTGTCAGATTCGAAGATTTCAAGCCGGGGACTTCGGCGCCAAAGGAGGTCGCATTAGAGGGCCACCTCTCGAAGAAGGAAACAAAAAAGCGCAAGCGCGACAGTCATCTCTTCCGAGGGTGAGGGAGAGCTTTGATTCCTGATGCGGAGATCGGTGCCATTGTGATACTGTATTTATGATACATAGAGACCCTGTCAAACAGCAAAGGCATGATGTCAATTGGATCGCAAAACCTGCAGATTAAAACAAAGTGAGGCCCTTGTTGAGATCCGTAGCTGCTGTCCCAGTTCTACTCAGCTGCTCAATCGGTTTGTCCAATTCCATTGTGAACCAGGAAGGGCATTCGGTCTTGCGTATTGACGATCAGCGGGCTGATGTAAGATGTTGGGTCGGCAATGACTCTTCGGTGAGACCGATACGGAAACTGGGGAATCAATCCTTCAGGCCCACTACCCGATCAGTATTTAACCCCGTGACAAGACTCGAATCATTAAAAATATTACAATGATCCAATACTAACTATAAACTGTCAATAATGCCCAAGAACAGACCATCGAAAGAGAAGAGAGACCAAGCGAAAACGGAAGAGAGACGTGTCAGGAGAATAGAAAAGGAAACCAAGGAGAATGGCTTTGCGGAAGCAGTCGCTGATGACAACACCCTCGACTTTGCTGCAAAGATTGACCGCTTGGCTGAGATACGAAATTGGTTTTGCGCAGATACAACTGTCATTGATCAGTACATGTTAGGCGAGATTTCAACAACCGAGGCAGTCGACATTGTAGCTAAGCCGATAGACGACGCTTATTCAACGGCAAACGCTGGCACAGAATATTTTCGACAAGAGAGGGTCGCTCGAATACAGCGAAAGTACCATAGTCCCGAGAAGGCACTCGAGCTTTGGGGACCTGAACAAGATTGGCCTGAACCTGAAAATGAGCGAGATCACTCTAAGAGTGCTGAGATGCTTCTTTGGAACCTTTGGTACTCGATTCTTCACACAGCAAAAAAAATCCACTTCACCGATGAGACTCGACAGGACAAACTAGTTGATCTAATCAGAGCACTCAAAGCCCGACCAAATCCCCCAGAACCAGTACCAATGACAATCCCCCTCAAGAGAGACTGGGTCTGGCAACTAGGCACAGTTTGGAGCGACCTTATTATTCTGGGCGCTTCAACCACCGAGGTGAGGAATGACTCCTGTGGATGCGGAGCCGGTTGGTCATGGCCAGAGCAACAAGCAGAGCAGAACCTGAACGCGTTCTATGCTCGACTAACTGCCAGCGGGGTAGCAAACATACACGTCCAAGGAGAGATATGTGCTGTTGACGCGCTGGAAAAAGCTCCAACGCCATGGTATCGGCGTGTATCACCACCACCAGATCACGAGATTCTCAGTCACTACGTCACTTGCGCCGCGTTGTGGACCATCATTGCTGGCAAGGAGGTTTATGCTCGGTATCCGCATACGAGAGACGAGAGGGATATCGAGGTGGTGGATAGGATATTGGAGTTGAGGGACAATGAACTTCCGTGGAACAGATCACGGAGGAGATATAAAGGTCGGGCGAGATGGGAGACGGCAAGGAGGGAATTTGCACGGAGGAGGTTTGAGGCTGAGTCTAACAACGACGATCTATCGCCCGAAGTCCGGGATCTGGCTGGGCGAGCTGCAAAGGCAATGAGGGACATTGTCT
Organism: Fusarium dlaminii; assembly: GCA_013186775.1. NCBI lineage: Eukaryota > Fungi > Ascomycota > Sordariomycetes > Hypocreales > Nectriaceae > Fusarium > Fusarium dlaminii. The sequence continues at coordinate 403,465 of JAAOAL010000052.1, read as the reverse complement.
GGCAAAATCAGGAGGAGAAGTAATTGGTCTCATCAATGGGTAATCTTGTACGCGTTATCGCCGTCTCAAAGTGGGGATGTAACTAAGACATACTGCGTTGAGCACGTAACCCATGATGCGGGGTATCACAGAACAAGACAACAAGACCAATAATAGCAACAGAGCAAATGTAGGAAGATGCAGATTCACATTAGACAAATAAATTTGGGGCACGAAAGTAATGTAGACTTTTACATACACGATATGCCGTATTCCGTGGGTCATGCGGCAACAGGGTCCTTTCCGCGATGCTCAACGGGGTTACTAACAAGTCTCAGCTGAAGCATCAAAAGCGCAAGCTCACCTTTCCCCATTCTAAAATTAGCACATAAAAGACTGCATATATTCGTTCCATGCATGAGACTATAGGCTTTGAAACATTCACCGTGATGGCCGTGTTTCGTATGCATCACTCGTCACTGTTCTAGACTGGTCTTTGTGACGACGATGGAGGGGAAGGTTGCGATACCCCTCAGTGTGTAGAGAATGGATAGGCTAAGTATACGAATTTGTTGCACTTTCAGCTGAGGTCAAGATCAGTAAACCTTTCCGGTTCTGCAGAGGTAGGCTTGTGGTATCACTTATGTTATAAGAATAGCGCTTCTTCCTACTTCTCAAGGCTACTCCCGAGATCCCCATACTGTTCGATATCTCTATCACTACTCCAACTTAATCACAATGGTCACCGACGAGCAGATCGAGCATGAGCGCCGTCAACATGCCCGCGTCGGCTCGTACTTCCTTGGTCCCCGCGCCGAGAACTTTGAGCTTCTGAGTGAATCCTTCACTTACGTCTTGAACGAACAGAAGGAGACCCGAGAGAATCTTTACAAAGATGATCCAGCGTTCATTACCCAAGACATGATCAAGACTGAAGAGTTTCAAGGTAGTATCGCTCAACTCCGTGAAGATGTCAAAGATATCTCCAAGAAGCTGTCAACAAACTCGATTCCATTCTGGTCGCCGAGATATAATGCTCACATGAACATGGATACTGCTATGCTTAGTATCATCGGATGTAAGTAAGCTTCGATTCAATGGTGAACCTTGCTGACGGGACAGTCTGTAGATATGGCAGCTATGATGTACAACCCCAACAACGTTGCGACAGAGGCTAGCCCCTACACTACTGGCGTGGAGTGTCAAGTCGGCGAGGACCTTTGCTGCATGCTGGGCTATGGTTATGGTGTTGGCGGTGAAGACTCAGATGCTGAACCATGGGGTCACATTACCTGCGTCAGTAAGCTCCTTATGTGTCGTGATGATGTCTAACAACGTTGCAGGATGGCTCAGTCGCTAATCTTGAGACTATTTGGGTGAGTAAGTATAGTATTCTACTTGTTGTCGCTCTGCTTGTCTGACCGAGGACTTAGTTCGAAACCTCAAGTTTTACCCACTATCTCTCAAGCTCGCCATGGCTGAAGGTGCACCATTCAACTTCGTCACCCGCATTGAGCCGCCCTTCAAGGCCACTACCTGCAAAGGCGATGAAAAGCCCTTCACTGAGTTGTCAACCTGGGAACTTCTCAACCTGAAGCCCACGGCGATTCTCCAGATCCCCACTCGCTTGACAAGCGAATATGCCATTTCTGCTACCTTCCTCCAGGCTGCTCTGAAGGATTACCTGATCCAGACTGTCGGAAAGGAATATGTTGACCAGAAGTTTGGCATAATCAAGCCTGCCAAGTTCTTTGTTAGTGCTACAAAGCATTACTCTTGACCCAAGGGTGGAGGTAAGCAAAACCGTCGCAAGGGCTAAGACAGACTTGCTAACAATATGCAGCTATCTCTGGCCTTGGCTCCGATAACTTTGTCGACATTGCAGCCGATGAAGAAGCACGCATGGACATCTCCAGCCTCCGCGCCCATCTCGAATCTTGCATTGAAGGCGATGACGAACATCAGTACACGCCCGTCTTCGGCGGTGTCATCATCATCGGATCAACTGAACATGGTGCCTGTGATCCCCTTCGCCAAGTCGTTGAGCTTCGCGAAGAATTCCAAGCCCGCGGACTTTATTTCGCCATCCATTGCGATGCTGCGTGGGGAGGTTACTTCTCGTCTATGATTGAGCGCAGGATGTTCGCTCCCATTCCTTGTGGAGACTTACCCTTTGTGCCTAAGTTGGCCATTCAGCCTTATACGAAGGAGAAGCTTGAGTGTCTGCCTTTTGCTGACAGCATCACTATTGATCCTCACAAGTGAGTTCCAAAGGCCGAGAATAACTCTGGTTTACTAACCGTTGCCAGGTCCGGCTACATCAACTATCCTGCTGGTGGTCTCTGTTACCGTGATCAGCGTATGCGCTACGTCATAACCCGGATCAGCCCAATTGTCTACCATCAAGGTGACGATAAGGGAAGTATGGGAGTCTATGGTGTTGAGGGAAGCAAGCCTGGAGCTGCAGCAGTGGCTACTTGGCTAACGCACAAGACCCTCGGTCTTGAGGTTGACGGATATGGTAGACTCCTTGGAGAAGCCATCTTCACTTGCACCAAGGTTTGTACTACTGAAGCTTTTAAAAAAGGATGTGCTAATTAAGATAGCTCTACTGCCACTGGGCCACTTTGACCAAGTCAGAAGATGATTTGATCGTCGTACCCCTCATCAGACTTCAAATTGAGCGCAACGGTGGCTCAGCTGAGGATGTTGCGAAAGAAAAGGAACGAATCCGAACAAAGATCCTTGGAGTCAGAAATGAGGATTTGTTCAAGGATGAAGAGGCTTGGGAGCTTCTCGAGACGCCCGGTAGAGATCTAATGATCAATGCCTTCTTGCAACTTCCGGATCAATAGCAAGACCAACACCGATATCGTAAGTCAATACATTCTCATCTTTGCGTATATACTTACAAGACACAGGGAGAAGCCAACTACCTCAATCAGCGCATCTTTCAGCATCTCTCCTACACCATGGAAGACGACAAGACGCCAATCTCTGATCGGCCACTGTTCCTTACCTCGTCATCATTCTGTGAGAAGGCTTATCGCAAGTGTTTGACCAACTTCAAACGGCGTCTTGAACTCTCAAACGAGGAGCATTCTGCTTATGGAGACATGTCATTCTTGGCCAACGTGACAATGAGTCCTTGGCCTACCGACTCGCCATTTCTTGAGAGTTTGGTCACTTCCTTCAGAAAGATCGCGGAGGAAGAGGTGCAGGTAAACTTTCGGGACTGACCCTTGCATAGCTTATACTAATAACCGTAGCATGTTCTTACTCGCAACGTAGAGAAGCCAGATATCCATGGCTTTGTCGTTCAAGGTCACGACAAGATCTACCTTGTCCACATTCCCATGTTCAACATGGCCGCTCACCGCTGGCAAGTTATCATCACCGCTGAGCTCCTTGGTGAAGTCAAGGAACTCTATCAGAAGCTTCTCAAGGAGAATCCAGATAAATTCTACACCATCGCCAACGTGGAACCTGAGAAACTCGGTAATCTTGAGTCAACTGGCGATGTTGAGTTCCGAATGGACGACGGCATTCCAGCTGATAACGCTAAACCTCTGGCCAAGTTCAAGCTTTCCAACATTGACGTCGTCGTCAAGCGATCCATGTCGTATGATGACTTGGACAAGAAATACCCTGATAGAATGCCTTTCTAGATAGTAATGCCGAGGCTAATATCGATCATGTACTGAGAACGTCTCCCAATGCCCAGCTTAGCGGAGATCGCGTCAAACTCAATCTTAACCCGGTATTGAGTGATGAGCATCTTGGTAACCGCGTAATTGCTGTACTGGAAGACGTCTATAAGAACTCAATCCAGCCGCTGTAAGTCTTTTCTTCTAATATTGAGATTGTTCATGCTGACATGTTGCAGACCCCAAGAGGAGAATGAGGAGGGAACCTTAGTCGTCAAGACTGATGCGCCTGGTCTGTCGCCTGTTGCCGATCACAAGCACAGGGTCTCGGTGTACAACACGATGACTTCCTTGGAGGGTCTAAGCCGATCGCAAGCGGTGACTTGAGTCTCACATCCAAGATCTTTGCTGATTGGGGAAAGGTCAACATGGATTAAACATCATTAGGTCATCAATACATTTCATGAGAAATCCGTATTAATTCCAATTCATGATTACTCTAAATGAACTACCAAGCGATGCGTATAATAGCTTAGCGAATGTTGATCATCTCACTTCTTCACATGTGAGTCAGAACCCATCTCATAGACCGGCTCCTGCTCACGGGCCTCAGGACCAGCCATCTCATACGCCGGCGCAGGTGTGTGAAACGGCGGGGGCGATGGCTGTTGATGCCATCCCCCGGGTGAAGCTGGTCCGACACTTGACATAGGTCCACTCATCATCGATATACGTGCATCTGACGGCGCAGGAGATGCCGCCATGCTCTGATCAGGATAAGGCTGTGCAGCTGGTTGGTAATGCTGTTGCTGGGGGTATGGGTTCTGGTTCATAGGGGCGGGAGGAGGAGGTTGTTGCTGAGCCATGACTGGTTGAGCTGGTGCTGGTGCTGGAGCGGGTTCAGGCTTGGATTTACGTCGGCGCAGCAGGCAGACGGCACCAAGACCGATGAGGCCAATGAGAGCGACACCACCGACTACACCGCCGACAATCGCACCGACAGGTGTTGGCTTGGGCTTCTTTGTAGGCTCAGGAGCTTCAGAAGTAGTCGTTGTCTCTGTTTGTGTCTCCGTCTGGCTTGCCTGGCCAGCAGAGCCACTATTGGAAGTGGTGGCTGTGAGCGACTGTGACGCGATGCCGTCGTTGATAGTTGTAGTCTTGAAGTTGGCATTCTTCTGGCCGTCGTATGTGAACTCGACAGATTGTATATTCTCGACGGGTGTGGATGCACATCGATAGTCGGCAACACCGCTTGGGTAGTGATACGTGCGACAGAAAGGTAGATCGGAGTCGGTACTGAAAGGTTAGTTAGTATTAGGAATTTGACATGGCGATAATAGTGTCTCACCATTTAAGATAGAAAGTGTTACTCTGACACACGTCATCGCATGAACTGGGATTGACAGCTATACTAGACTCGACGCAAAGGAGATAACCCTCGCGGCCGCAAGCAAGAATACCGGTACGACTAACAGGGGCCCATGTACACGGGCTACCATTGTCGCAGGTGACTGCAGCGCCTGCTTGCCCAGACAAGTATCCGCATGTTTCGTCGGGCGCGATAGTGACCACCAGAGGCTCACTCGAAGAGTCTGCTTGTCGCGCTTGAAGTCCGTTATGGCCGACAAGCAGCTCTAGTTCGTGAATGATACCGGATGGGGCTCCGGTTGTTGCTGCTGGTACATCGCGTACGTGATTCCTCTGGGCGGCGCGAGCAACGTCCATTGCGTTAGCTGCCTGGAGCATAGCTCCAAGCAAGAGAGCCTGTGAAGTTGACCGCATGGTGAACCTGCGGGTCAAAACCGTGAAAATTGGTACTAAGAATGGCAAGGGAAAAAAGAGATGCACGAGGAAACAACCAAGCAAAAAGACAGGCGACGCGATTGCAGGAAACAATTATTATGAAGGAGCCAGGGCAGAGCGAAAATGCGGCTCAGCTGATTCCCCCCCTGGGCAGATCAGAACGCCACTGAAGGGCCAGAACCAATATTGTGTGACAGGGCTTGCAGAAGCTGAAGCCTCCATACCAAGGGTCACCTCAGCCGCACCCATTCAGGGTGATTGTTAGCAATCTCCGCCTCGGAACGGGGCTAATTACACTGAGAGGGGAGAATTAGACGATGGCTTGAGGTCCAAAAATGGCGAAAATCGCGATTCTTGGGGGATGATCTGAGGTTTCTTTCGTCGACGAGGGAAATGCAGGGACTATCACGACTTGGAGAGAGGTTCCAATTGCTTCAAGGCGTTGTTGCTAGGACAGGATAAATATCATCGACCCCGCTACCTAATTGACGCAGAGGCCTTGCTTCACAATGAGTTACACGATGACACCACAAAAGCACGCGTTGGTGGCATCTACGGACCGTTACTCAAGCACTGCTCCTCTACCATTCCGCATTCGATTTATCTTCATCGCCAGCCAACAGTAATCTATCTCAAGCCCAGACCGAATAAAGAAAGAAAAGAAGCAGAATGAGGCATACGATAACAGTGGCGAGCCATAGACCAGACACAGATTGACCCTCCCTTGCTTATCGTCCTCTCGTCGCACAGCTGCCCCTAAACAGCGCCCCTGCCTCTATACGAGATCCCCGCCGTAGTGCAACCTTTCATCCCGATAGCCCAACTCAATCGGGCATGACCTCCCAAGACCGCTGTTTTACAAAAAATAAGCATGAGCCGTTTTCATCTCGGCGAATATGCTCAAAATCAGCCCTGCCATGTCTCATTGGCTTGGCGTCGGGAGCTGAAAGATTTCGGCGCTATGATTTGGGACTATTGGTCTTGGCAACTGTCTCACTGCCAATGCCCCGGAAAATGAGCCTTGTAAGGCTCTCAGCACCGCAAGTTGAGAAACAATCGTGGTAACGTTGCGGTAAGTGATGTGTGACTTGCCAAGGACAAGCCGGACGAGGAACTGAGAGGAGGATATGTATCCAAGAGGTGAGGCTCTGTGAAGACCAGAGGTCCTGTGATTAGATGGTGCAGAAGAGCGGTTCTGTGCTGGCGCTGGTGGTCCAGATGCGCTCATAACGATCCTTGCCGCTAAATTGAGGGGGTTGAAACGCCACCTCTGGAACACATCACAGGCCAGACGAGATTCAACAAGTCACGCTTGGTTGCTTCAACCTCTCGTTCAGCAACATTGACAATGTCGCTGTAAAAAATAAAATTCTCACTTTCTGGCTAGTGAAATAACCTTAAAAAACTTTGGGACAATAATAGCAGAATCACTCAAGCCCGGCCAAGTCCCGCAGTTGGAGGTTTGTGCATAACATACATAATCCTTATGCTAATAATGTAGGACTTTATGCACAAAAAACTTCTGTCAGCAAATAAGAACCTATGACACGCACAAGGAACATAATGACATCACCTGTCTTCCCCGCCTCTGTCAGTTTATCTCCATGAGCCAAGGCATTCGCCAACTCCAATAGTAGCATCTATCTTCATACTAGCCATACTTCTCCGTAACATGGCCATCCTATCCGACTTGTCTGACGAGACCCTCGAGAGAATTCTTGAATTCGTCACAAGTGATCGCGAGTCGCTAGAAAACGTCAGCCTCGTCAACAGCCGCTTCAACAAAATCGTCTTTCCTCTCCTCGTGCGCCAATGGAACAACAGCCAAGAATGTCATGAGCCCTCAATCGATAGACTTGCGCTTCATCTTCTCCGAAACCCTGACCTTCGACGGCACGTTGAAAGACTGGACCTTGGATATCTTCGGCCCTTGCATGATCGTAATCCCAATTCAGTTGACTTGAGCCCCGAGAGTCTAGCTGCTCTCGCAAACGCTGCTGAGAAGGATCTTCAAGTATCCAAGTTTCTCTCAACTCACGTGTGCCGTCGCATACGCCTCGGGTGCGAGGATGCAATCGCCGTGTTGATCTTGGCGTGGTGTACAAGGTTAACCCATCTAAACATCACAATACCATTCTTTTATCCTAAAATCCGCCAACACTTTATGCCTTTGCTTTACGTGAAGGAGGCTATTTGTCGATTGCTTGATGAACCGGCTGAAATGGTACCACAGTTGCCCCTTGGCCAAATTCGTCATGTTACCTTGCAACCCTGGAACAGCAAGGAAGTTTTCGACATGACGTACGCTACAACGTTTCTGCACCTCCCTCGTATCCAGACGCTCTGTGCCTATGGTTTAATTGATGATCTGGATAAGGGGTCCGGTAGGTTGGATACCGATCTCCCCCTGACATATCTTGATGATTACGTGCTCCCTTTCCCCGTTTCGACATCACCAATCACAGAGTTAACCGTTATGGGATGTTTACGATCTGGAGTCGCAGGCTTCATCACTGCATGTCGGACCCTCACAAAACTCAGCGTTCGTGTCGACTATGGTCTGGGAATCCACGGTATGCCAGACCAGGAAGCGCTAGTAGAGGCTGTTATGAGACACAAGGATTCTTTGGAAGACTTGGACTTCGACATTAGTATCATGAATTCCCCCAACCCTGCCCCTCTTATAGAGGAAACTTATTCAAAAATGTCACGGCCCCGGACTCTTGCGGTCCATATCGCCGACTTTTTCGAAGGTGCCTGGTCAAAGGGAGCTGTGGGCCGTATCAAGGTCGTCCTTGATCGAATACCTCAAGGTATCCAAGTGCTCAAGCCTCGTTCCCATAGGTTCATCGAAAGCTGGGTCAGAAGTAGCAATGGCGTGCTCCTTGAGCCATACCTGGTGGGTATTATGGAATTACTTGAAGAAGCCGGACCACAGGGGCGGTTTAGGAAGTTGAGAGTCCTGGATCTGTCGGAAGCATTTATGGATGACCCGACTATGTTTGATATTAAGAGGATCAAAAAATTGGCTAGGTCGAGAGGGGTCAAGGTTTTGTTGCACGACTTCAGTATGTTCAGTACTCTGGAGTAATATCTCAGTAATCTCAGACGAGAGTCAACGCCAAAACTATTATATTATCCAGAATCGTTATCGCCTTTGTTTATTAATCTGGAGAAAATGCCAGCTTGGACGTTCATGACTTCGCGCATGATGTGATCCTCAATGCCGAGAGCTTGTTCAGCGAGTACTTGCTGCTCTGGACACGCATGCCTTGACTGCAGGTAAGCACGGCAGCCCTGAAATTCTCATGCGTCTGGTAATGGTGCCACGTATAAAGGAGGGATCCACAGGCTTGGCAATGTCGACCAATAGTCAAAAGGGTTGTAACTCAGCTCTGATTGATACTCTGCGCAATCTTTGGGGTCAGGTTACCCATGTGCGGGATTTATGTTTTCTCAGTTCCCCAATTTCTGCAAAGCGATTAAATTTGGTAACCTCTCTCTGTGCTGTAATATAACTTCCCATCGCTATAAGTATTGCCTATCAGACTGATAATCGTCATTTCACCTACTCATTGTTGCAGCCTCAATAAAAACCTCCTCTCTTCTGTAGCTCATCCGCTGGCAGGCAAAGCCATCATGGCAAAAAGCCAAGACCTCATCTCACAGAGCAATCTCTGCAATATCTGCAGCGCCGTGGACTTCCACGGCATGTTCACAGGCCGCAATTACCGCGATCACCCTGATGGATTCAACCCCTACCGGGCAGATCTCTACTATGAGAGACAAGTCCCGAGATCCTGGGCGCACATTAAAATGAACGCCAAGTGCTGTGCCTTTTGCAAGTTGACTTTCCATCAAATACAGACATTTCGCCTGGTGACACGCACCCCGAACCGTCTTCGGGTATCCGACCCTTTCCCTGATGCAGGAGAAGATGAGATGGTGATTGCGGCGGTCGAGATAGATACAGGCATGTTTGACGACGAATTTACACAGTGTATTGGCTTCCATAACGGTACATATCGACATCCCAGCCATGAATCACTGATGATTCGTGGTCTTCAGCTTTGTGCTCCGGAGCGCTCTCACAGTGCAGCATGGGAGCGCGCGCGTCAAGTCAAGAAACAAGCCGAGTCACGTTCGGGACTTCAAGCAAACAAGGAACTAAACATAGAATTTGGGAGCTGTTTTGGCGGGCGACTCGTCGGCACGGATATCGACTTTGAACTCTGTAAAACTTGGCTAGGCCTCTGCAATGAACAGCATGAGGAGTGTAGGGAGTACAAACCAGTGGGCATGATAACTCGGCCAAACAGGCTTATCGACGTTCAGAATGAGTGTATTGTCTCTGGGTCTTCTTCATCTGATGGCTATGCTGCTTTGAGCTACGTCTGGGGTGGTGGTACACCTGGTACCCAGCTGAATACCTCAAATGAGCAGGAACTCCGACAGCCAGGGAGTCTCTCCGCGCCGGGCATAATTTTAGGAGATACCATTACTGATGCCATGAGGTTCTGTCGTCAAATTGGTCTGCGCTTCTTGTGGGTCGATCAATTGTGCATTCCCCAAAAACCGGGCTCAGTCGACCCTGAGATCCACCACATGGCGTCAATTTACTCCGGAGCAACTTGTACTTTGGTCGCCTTGAGCGGCACTACCTTTGCGGACCCCCTCCCAGGGGTTCGACCGGGTACAAGGCATCCAGAGCCACAGTACCAAGCTACTATAGATGGTTTGAGTCTCATGACATGCTACCCATCACTCTTCACGGAGATTGAGAGCTCAGTCTGGTTCAGTCGTGGCTGGACATTTCAAGAAGCAGCATTTTCAAAACGAATATTTTTCTTCACGATGTCGCAGACCTTCTTCTTGTGTCGCGAGACGATGTACTGCGAGGAGAGTGTCTGGGAGGTACCAGGAGGTAGTTCTATGGCAGCTTCGGCAAACACCGAAACGATAGAGGCTGGCAGAGTAAAGGATCTGATGCTCCTCCGCTCAAATGGATCGTACCCAGAGGGGGGTTACTACAGGATTGTCGAAGAGTACACCAAGCGGACCCTGGGCCATCCCGAGGATATCCTTAATGCGTGGGCTGCCGTGATCCAGTGGATGGAGGAAGACAAGAAGTGGGGATCGACGTGCAGTTTCGGTCTTCCCTTGGACCAGTTTGGCTTTGGGCTAGGATGGCAACCAGTCCATGGCCATAACCCCGATCCTGACAACCTGCGAGCCGAGTTTCCCAGTTGGAGCTGGTCTAGCTTCCAAGGTCCAGTTGAGTGGTGTCTTGAAGTACCTTCTAGTACACGGACGTATGGTGGAGGACGAGAGAGCGCCTGGGGTAGGTCTGGCATCGTCCAAGAGACAGACATTGACATTACGTTGCGTGAGAGATACAATAAATGTCTCTCACCAGTGCGTATATCTCAGAGCCCTTTTGCGCCGCAGAATCTCATCCTGGAGTTCAAAACCTCAGCTGCTCATATTACTGTCGCCAGAAAGCCCGACGGCAGGACTGGGCTACCAGCCTTTGACATGATAGGGAAGGACGGGTATTCGATTGGAAGTCTGCAGTGTGATCCGGGCTGGCGTGCCAAGCAACCAGATAAACTAGAGTTTATCGTCTTTGCAACTGCTAAACTGACGGATCCTGCGCCTCCGCAGTACTCCGGACATCCCGCCGGTTGTGGAACGAGCCGATATAAAGCAAAAATGAGCGGTCGCTTGTTTTCCGATCAATACAGTTATGACGCCGCTGTCTCTCGGTGGCAAGATTTATGCTCGAAGGAACGATTTGTACTTGATTTAATGAGTATCTCTAGAGGGGATGATGGTATCGCTCGAAGGGTTCAGGTTTGCCATGGAATATCCTTGGATCAGTGGCTCAGCCTTAAGCCCGAGGAAGTGTTGGTCAGACTTGGATGATCACACAGTAAGGATGGTACTTGCTCAATCTAGCGGGTACCATCGCAGTCATGCATATCATCCTTGATCTTGTGTTCATTATTTGTCAAGACTATACGTGGCTCAATGAGGAATTTTCATTCTTCACCTCGTTCGGACAGCGAATCACTATTCGAGAAAGCCCCCAGGAAGAAAGAAGTACCCGATGAAACCATCACTGCAAAGTCGGCGGGTCTGTTGGTTGGGTCTGTCGCTGTGCCCGTGACATGCATCGGAATACGTTACTCGACCAGGCAGTATTTCATGATCGCACTTTCTTTTTGATTGCCTATCGGGAGCCGAACTCCGAGAATCACCTCACTGTTGATGGCTTTATTGCTGTCCTTTCTCAAGTCAACGCCTTTTCTCCAACTGATTGACACTCAACAACCAACTGCTGCCTATCACCGGCAAACAGACGAATTACATCATGTCGGCGCCTACTCAAGAGCCGCATGAGGCATTGGTATACAGATACTGCGGTCTTGACAGCGCTGAATGATGCTGATCTTTCTGAACAGGCCGCTGATACCTTTGACGACAGCGACTCGACTTTCTCTAGCGTAAGTTCAGCGGCGAGCCTTCCAATGGCACCAAGTGGCATATGTGATATTGCACCCAGAGCTAGAGCTAAACAACCATAGACCGATTCAGAAAGCCTAGAGTCGCTTCGATCAAGAATTTTGCGCTTCCAAGAAGAAAATGGAAGAACCTACCACGCCATGAGCTCCGGCAGTAAGTCGTTCTAATCGACGTACCGTTCATGGCTAACGTAGGATCCAGAATATAACTTCCCTAATGACGCGTCCGAAAGTGACCTTTTGGGTAGGTCTATCCGCAGGCTTAGTTTATGTTACATGCTGAGTGTTGGTGAGGGTCTTCAGCATAATCTCTGGCTACTCACCCTTCAAGGAGAGCTTGGACTCGGTCCAAAGATCACGGAACCTGCCAAGCGAGTCATGGATGTTGGAACCGGAACTGACATTTGGGCTATCGAATATGGTGCGTGAGGCAATTTGTGAACTGATTCATGCGCTGACCATCTGATCTAGCCGATCTTCATCCCGAAGCTCAGGTATCATTCCTCTTTTCCTCAACAATATTACTTTGACTGACTGGTTCAGGTCGTCGGTGTAGACCTCAGCCCTATCCAACCTTCATTGTATAGCTTGCTCTCACTCTTAGACTTCATATGACTAACCTGTTCTTTAGGGTGCCACCGAACTGCACCTTTGAAATCGACGATCTTGAGAAAGAATGGATGTGGTCAGAACCATTTGACTTTATCTTTTGCCGTGTCATATGACAGGGTCCTTCGCCGATATGGAGAAATTCGTTCAAAACGCCTACGAGTAAGTCAGGCCCCATCCAATCACCACTCCTCTCTTAACCTGCTACAGTAATCTTGAACCAGGCGGCTATCTCGAAATGCAAGACCTAACTTACCCCATCGCCTGCGATGACGGAACCCTCCCCCCAGACTGCGAAGTTCTCCGCCCCGGTCTTCTTAGCATCGAATCCAGCGCCAAAGCAGGAAAAACTATCAACCTTGCTCCCAAGTACAAGACCTTCCTCGAGAAGGCTGGGTTTGTTGATGTGGTGGAGAAGCAGTTCAAGTGGCCTATTAACGAGTGGCCCAAGGACAAGCACTACAAGGAACTAGGCAAGTGGTCTTATGCTAACATCAACAATGGCTTGGAGGGTCTGTTGCTTGGACTATTTACGAGGTTCTTGGGCTGGAGTGCGGATGAGGTCCGCGTGTTCTGCAGTGCGATGAGAAAACAGCTGCGCGATCGACGTATTCATGCGTATATCCCTGTGTAAGTCCATACTCACTTTTGATACCACTGTGGCCATCTCCTAACATTGGCATTTATAGGTACGTGGTTTACGGAAGAAAGCCACGGGAACAGCCTTCAGGCAAAGCCTAGGGATATCGTCTACGTGTTCACAATATGCAGCACGTTGTATGCCCTCATGAGTGGCTCAGAGTAGTATTTCTCGTTTCCATAAATTTCGTTCTGCCAAATCTCGTAACAGCTCGGCGGATAAGTTACATAAAGACATTGAAAGCTTTTCCATAATATCCTTCGTTCTTGAATAACCGGACTAGTCCAAGTTACCCAGCTTTCTCGAGAAGTCGATGGTCTCTGTGATTCCCTTCTCGAGGCTGATCCACTCCCTTCCAGCCCACTTTTGGAGCAGCTCGGGTGCAATATCGTTCTCAATCTTGTAGCTTAGAACAGGGTCTCCAGGAATAAAGTCGTCTTCAAAGTCTTCCTCGGGATATGCTTTACGCATGATGGCCAAAGCGTTGTTCCAATTGAAAGACTCGGCCAGGGCTGGAATGCGAGCGCCTTTGACATCCGGGTCGATAGCTGCTGCTACGTAAATGACGGCCGCATCGGAGACGTGAGTGTAATAGACTATCTGGTCAGTATTTCTAATATTCTCAACTCATTGACCTGTCAACTTACCCGTTGTGTTCTCTTTCAGGGCATCCGTCTTGCCAAGGTACAGTTGCTGCAAGAGTTGAGTAGGCATAGGCCCATAGTGTCTCGCATCCAAAGGATCGCCCAGAGTCCAACAAGGACTAACCGAATTGACTTCCCATGGGACATTCTCGTCTTTTGCAAACTTCCATACCGCCTTCTCGGCTTCAACTCTGGCACCGAGGTATACTGGGAGAATACGGCTCAGCTCATACGGTGGCGGCGCCTGTGCGGCCTTGACCAGATCATCGTTCCACGTATCCTGCCCAACAGTCTTTGTCTCCCCAGGCTTGGGCCAGACTGCTGACCATAGTCCAGCCGCCACCACAAATCGCTTGACTGACGGTTCCTTGGCAGCAGATCGGCACACGGTCAAGGAAGCCTCAATAGCTGATGCGAAACCGACATTCGGATCTGGTGTATAATCGCCGATATTGGCGAGATGGATAATAGCCGAGACGCCTTTCACCGCCTCATCGAAATCTCCGGGCTTTGATGTATTTGCGACAACCAATTCCACCTTTCCTTCGTCTGCGTGCGGCTTCACGGCTGGATGCTCGAGCAGCCACTTGCTGTAGGAGAGATCTCTCACTGTCCCGCGCACTTTGAAGCCTTGCTTCAGAAGCTCGATGACCACATGGCTGCCGGTGTAACAATTCGCTCCCGTCACGAGGACCCAGGAGCCTCGGGGAATAGCCGTCGGTAAATTGCTCATGATGAATGTCTTTGTTCAGTGCGGAATCTCTTAATTGTATGGACGTGAGGAGTGTAGAAGTTTCCTGGTCGGATAGAAGACGGTAGGATGAGTCGAGGTATAATGTTTAATCTCATCCATCAACTTTGGAATCGAATCGAGGGATGAGATGAAGATGGGACGATATATGGAGCATCGATCCCCGCCTTCTTAGCGTGAACCCGGAATTTTCCAGCTTCCGCTATCGCTAGCTTGCGGTGAGCCTGAAATCTAAATGAAGCGATCGCTTCCGGTTCATTAGGCCGAGACTAAAGATTTTAGCGATGATGCGGATGACGGATCGTGGGCCGCAGGCTTAGCTACTAGCCATGACTATACTTTGCTGAATAGAGTAAGAACATGAGTAGTCTCTAATAGACTCTCACTATGCATTCTTCTCTTGTTTTCGCTGAAAAAAAGCGTCTTTTTTCTGACTCTGCCTGGGTTGAATCATTAGCTCAAGGTTCACGATAAAATCGATTGGCGTCAAGGATTATTACGATCGGCTAGCTAGCTTCGTCTTAGTACCGCATTGGTGACCACTCAGGACCCAAGCTCCCTTACCCGACTCCCCGGGCCATCAATCCCGGAAGCTTAGTCTCGTAAATAATAGGCTAATGCTCCCGGAAAATCTCGTCCCAGTCAGTGGGTTACTTGATGCAATGGTTCGTTGTGACAAATGCTTTCCAGGGTCATGTAAGCTCGGTTAGCAGCTTGCGCATGTTATGGGACTTCGGGCTATTATTCGGATAAATTGACGGCCTGACTCATCCGGGGGTTGGGTGAGATGATCCAGGGTAGTTTATGAGGATAACTTAGCAGCACAAGGAAACGATGCTGCCAGAAGGCTTTCTATACATGGTCCAGTGTTTATTTTATCTACTCATTCTCCAAACTAAGAATATCTAGCCATCTAGTTTCAGGCAACAACGGTCTTCACGATTGTGGCTATGTCGCGCTACCAAAACTTTCGTCAATGTGAAAACAACATTTTCACCGAGCCAGTTAGTCCAGCGGGGCAACGACCGACCATAATCGATAAAGATGGATCAACGCTATACGAAAAGTTTGCTTTTCCCCTCCGCACTGCCATTATCGAGCATAATGATACGGCAGCTTTGAAGCAGTATTTGGAAAACGCGCCTTGGGCTATCAAGAGAGGTCATCTTGGAATGGACTCTGATCCGTTCATCGCCGCAGCTAGACATGGGAGTCTCGATACCCTCGGAATACTCTTAGGTCACTACGAAAACTTCATGAAGCTCAGTGGAAAACTGATCTTGATGGTCGTTGCTGCCGAGTGCTGGATACAGCAGCTCGATGTGGTCGACTTGAGGTAGTCAAGCTGCTGCTAGACCATCCTCTGCTTCAAATTGATATCCACCATAACTATCATGGGTTCACTCCAATCATGGCAGCTGCCGACATCTCTGACTGGAAAGATAACCTCGAGGGAAAAGAGGTAGTCGCCAACTTTCTGTTTGACCGAGATGCCCACGCTTCTGATGCTGACTACGTGTGGGATTTCTGTGATAACCCTATCACTGGCGAGCCTATGGACAAACGGGTGCCGACTTTCATGGCTTTGAACCTTGCTGCAGAGTGGGCTGGATCTGATCTAATCCGGCGGCTCATTCAGAGTGGCACTGATCCCAACACCAAGCTGGTGGAGAATAAGGATGACAGAATTCGCACTGATATAACGATCATCTCCACCGCAAGTCGATGTGCGAATGTTGATGCGCTCAAAATCCTGCTTGATTGCGCAAGCAAAGTAGGTGGTGTCGCAGACGCAGTATCATATCGCGATAGCTGGGGAAGCATGCCGCTCCACTGGGCTTGCCAAGTCTCCATGGAAAAGAATCCTCGCGAGGTGGCTGAAAAGGTTATGGTGGAGAAACTGCAACGAATTATCACTATTGTTGACCTGCTACTGGGCTGCAACCCGGAGACGATCAATACACAGGACATGTACGGGAACACTTCCCTACACTATGGAGCTAAAAACTACAGCAACTACGGAGAAAATACACGGCGATATTTCACTTCCTTTGTGATAGAGGCGCTGATGCGAGTATTCTCAACAAAAAGAGCGAGACAGCGCTACATTGCTTATGTCACTCACGACAATGGAGTATGGCCAATCGATACAGCAGCTATAGAAATTCTACTCGGGCATGGAGCAATGGTTACGGATACAGATGATAACGGGAATACGCCACTGCACTTGGCAGTCAAGAACCTAGAGAATCTCGATGCCATCGTGTTTCTTCTTGATCATGGTGCAGACATATCGGTCAAGAACCTGGATGGAAACACGCCACTACATGAAGCCGCGAACGGAATGTTCTGGCCTGGAGTAGTCGAGGAAAAGTACAAACCCATGGGAGAAATACTTCGAAGGTTTCAAGGCGATGAAGGAAGTCTGATGGATGAGCTGAATGCAGAGGGAAAGTCGCCTCGGCACATTCAGGATGAAGTAAGGAAAGATTTGAAAGAGAAAATGGATGATATTGAAATAGAAAGAAAGTGGTGGGAATCTGAAGTATGGAAGAAGTGAGATGAAAAACAGCTTCGTGGCTTGTTTCATAGAAGAGCCTTATAAAAGCTAGAGACTGTTGTATTTAAGCAGGCATAGTGCCGCTATTATCTGTAAAATTACTCGTCATGTTATCTCTCTTCTCTTCTCTCATTTGACGAGGGGGGAAAGTTATACTGTACCCGATTGGCCAAGAGCAATAGACCCTTGACAGCGCGCGCATTTCTCGTCTCACTTTAGCGGATGGCCAATCAATTCTGCTCGTAAGCGCTCTGAAGGCTTCCTCCTGTGTTCTTTAATTTACTTCCTTCAAGCAATCTGCCAATTTCGCTGTTTACTGAATCGTACCAAACTCGTTTATTCAACAGTAACTATGCCCGACGACGACGAAGCAATTGCACTGGAAGAGTACACTGTTGGCTGGCTCTGTGCTCTTCCTCTAGAGATGGCCGCTGCCAAGGGCATGCTGGACCGAATCCACCCAGACCTCTCTCAGCAAGATCCCTATGACCATAATAGTTATATCCTGGGCGAGATTCATGGTCACTACGTCGTGATTGCCTGCCTCCCTGCTAAGAATCACGGATCGTGCTCTGTCGCTACCGTCGCGCAGGACTTACAACGAACCTTCAAATCAATTCGCTTTGGATTGCTGGTCGGAATAGGCAGCGGCGCGCCCTCACCACAACACGATATCCGACTAGGCGATGTAGTGATTAGCCAGCCTTCCGGAACACTTGGAGGAGTAGTACAGCATAACCGAGGCAAAATCTTACCGCAAGGGGGATTCCAACGTACAGGCTATATCAACGCCTCTCCTCAACTGCTCCTGACAGCTTTAGCTCGACTTCAAGCTACCCACATGTGTGAAGAAAGTCGAGTACCTGAGTTTCTAGCTCAGCTTGTTGCAAAGATTCCACAGCGGATCAAGCACAAATTCAGTTATCAAGGCGCCTCAAATGATCGACTCTATCAGGCAGACTATCATCACGTCAATTCGGAAAATCCAACATGCAACGGATGCGACAGATCCCACATGATTCATCGACCAGACCGAGACGATACCGATCCATATTTCCACTACGGTATCATAGCTTCTGCAAATGTGGCGGTTAAGGACGGCCAGACACGTCAGCGACTGAGTCAAGAATATGGCGCAATGTGCTTCGAAACGGAAGCGGCAGGCTTGTACGACTTTCCGTGCCTTATCATCCGCGGCATTTACGACTATGCGGATTCGCATACAACAGACCTTTGGCAGGAATATGCAGCTGCCACGGCTGGAGCATTTGCAAAGGAGCTACTGCTGTTTGTAACACCTGTCCGGATCCGGCGAGAGAAGAAGGCCCTCTACGAGGTTGCGTCCAGTAAGTAAAGTTTTGTTATTCATGTTGTGACGGTAGTTTTGGCCACCTATTAACATCCGTTAGCCACCAACAATGGATTCAAAATCTCAGTGCAGAGTCTCGCTGAGCAAAATTATATCAAGTATGTCTTACCCTTCTATAAACAGCGCTTTATGAACTCAGAATAGACACATGTTAAACAACCAACCTATGAACGTTTACATGGTCGACAGCGCGCGCTACAACAGTGAAGACAACCAAGAGGGCACCAGATACGAAGATGACACCCGAACTCTTAGCCCAGAGGCCATAGAACAATAGGGACACCAATCTTGTACTAATCACTGTGCCGGCTTATTTAGCAGTAGCACCGTAAAGACTGGTGCACCTACTAGAAGAGCGATTCGCTGCTTGCTACTTCCGCTAAAGAGAAGGAAAGGACTGGATAGATAATAGACGGCTAATCTACACTTGAGAGATTCAAAATGCTGATGCTGTTTCCTCTCTGAACCGCCTAGACGCATATGAAAGGTTGATACTTGGATTATACAAAGGCGCAGTTTCAACACTTTATTTTCATTCCGGCTTTGTAGCATACACCGACCAACTTTTACATCATTAGTATATGACTTCATTGTTCAGTTGCAGACTTACATTGGCCAGTATGAATGAATGTTAACATTCTTAATATCCTTTCGCACATCTGTCAGAAAAACCTCGACTTCCTCCTTACTCCAGCCAAGTCCGCCCTGACCATCAGGGCGTGTGAAGACAGCAAGACTCAAAGCTGCCAACGCATCTAGAGTGTTCTGTTGGGCCCAGATACCTATCAAAACCTTCAGTAGCTGCTCACAGAGAGTTTTTGACGGGGCTAACTGACCAATCTGCTTATGTTTGGGATCCTTGGGCCATCGATTCAAAGGCCACTTGCGCTTGACAATGTTGACATCTACAAAGCCCGCTGCCTCAAGTTGACCCTTATACTTCAACGCACTATCCATGGGACGACCGTTCTTGGTGAAGATGTCGTGTAGAAGTTCTGACCACTTGGATAGTGCTGAGTCTTTTGTCAGGGTATCGTCGTCGGAGAGGAGAGGATAGATGATGTCAATCATTTCTATTCTGCCTCCAGGGTTGAGGTTCCTGTTGATGCGTATTAGACTATAGATAAGGGTAAGAGAGGGGATGGTGCACTTGTAGCTTTCGCTGAAGAACTTGGGCCAGTCGAGAATGGAGCCTGTGAGAAAGCGAGCAAAGACAAAGTCAAATTTGTTCGAATAGTCCCATGGCTCCTCAAGATCGTCAACGTAGAAGGAAGCGTTGGGTGGAATGCTTCGAATGGTTAGCACGTTCTTTTATTATCACGAGAACAAATGCATACACTGAAGGCTGAATTGGACTCAAGTCGACGCCAATGACCTGAAAAGTCAGTAATAGTCTCCCAAGTCATCCTCCCAAAACTCACCTCGCACTCGGGATGCTCATCAGCTGCCCAGTTTGTTAACGTCATGCTCATTGTTGTGTGGTTTGCAGTACTCACCAAATTCGATGGCCCAGATTCCAGTACCACAGCCCGCATCAAAAGCGCGGTTGAGCGTCTTGGGCAAGGGGGCTGCGTGCAGTCTTTCGTCGAAAGTGAGCAAAAAGAGATGATGTTGAAGATCTGCAAAATATCAGGTCAGACCGGGTTCATGGGAAGAGATAATATGGTGTACCTAGTCGTTCGTTCTCAATCTACATCAGGTCAGTAGCGGTTACTGTGTAACGTGAAAAAGGCTTACCTCGTCATTAGGAAGTGCATAGGCTGCGTCAATTAGTTCAACTTTTTGTCGCAATTGCTGCACGTCCTCGGATCTCACCTCCGTCCTTGTAAGCATGATAAGTCCTGCCATTCTCCTCGCGGTATCTCAGAATACTCGATCTTAGAGATGTAGTATCGCTAGCATTGTCCTGTAACTCGTTAGCTACCGCAATCTTCCTGAAAATATCCGCTTACGTCTCCAAGGGCGGAGTCAGCATCAGTGTCATCCTGAGCGGCCTACTCAACCGTTAGTCGCCTGCACTAAGCCTGTAGCCACAGTGGATGCATACATGCTCATCAACAGCAAGGGGGTCCTCGTCCGCGCACATCGTCAAGGGTTCGATTTAGTGTTTGACGTACGTGACGTTAGATCGAAATGGCGGTCGGCACGAGTGGGGTTTGGAGACGGATGAGATGTCACCAGTCACGTGTGATAAGAATCACGTTCCAGTCAGTGTCGCGATAACATAATGCTAGCATCATAGCGGTTAGATCAGGATGACAACATCCCTGTCGATATCCAAGGCCCAGAGCGGGGTTTTGAGTGATATTGTCAGAACCAACACGCAAATCAACGACCAACGAAACAATCACTATCCAGTGTCTGTGCCCAGCATGTCTCACGCCGAGAAAACACAATACGATTCATTCGCGCCCAAGTATGCTTCTGTAGAGGAGTTACCCTGTTCGAAACTTGAGGGTCAACTTGTGATAAATGCTTTGGGGGATTGTACGGGCTTGAAGGTGCTTGATCTTGGCGGTGGAAGCGGACTTCATGCCAGAAGAGCGATTGATGCTGGGGCGAGTGTTGTTGACGTTGTCGACATTTCGCCCGAGATGATGAAAGCGGGCGCGGAGATTGAGAAGAGCCTCGGACGAACAGACCGCATTCGTTGGTTCGAGGCTGATGTCACCAAACCCGTCACGGAGCAAGTCAAGTTGGAGGAGGGCTACGATATCGTCATGGCCAATTGGGTTTTCGATCATGCTACCTCCGTTTCAGAACTGAGAAGCATGTACGAGAATGTCGTCAAGAACTTGAAGTTTGGTGGCAAATTCATCGGCGTGAGATCAAAGAGCATTGGAGCCGAGTATATGAGCTATGGTAAATACGGCGTCACCTTTACCGATGTCACCGAGATCCCGGGAGGCTTGAGATACCAAGTCAATTGTGTCACCGAGCCTCCGTTTTCGTTCGAAGCTACTTCTATGGAATCAACTTACTCACTCTCTGATGACATCGGAAAGGAACTTGGATTGGTTGACATCCATGTCGCCCCAGCAGAAGGAACTGAGCTTGTCAAGAACAATCACGAGTTCTGGG
Organism: Fusarium dlaminii; assembly: GCA_013186775.1. Lineage (NCBI taxonomy): Eukaryota > Fungi > Ascomycota > Sordariomycetes > Hypocreales > Nectriaceae > Fusarium > Fusarium dlaminii. Next base: position 381,858 of record JAAOAL010000052.1, on the reverse strand, counting down.
AGGATTATCTCAAGGACCCAAACTTTGTCGTTGTAGTGGCGAAGAAGGCATGAAGAACGCTTCGTCTGGAACTGTCCTAGTATTAGTCACTTAACATGCCATGCTCAACACTTGATGAGATCTTGGATACAGCAGTGACTTTCGGAGCTGTGACACCAGTCAATGACTATCCCAAGTTACACTTATATCAACATTACATAATGGAAAGAACAACAAGACCCATCGAGTTCGTAAGAAAGTTTCCGCTATATCAGCCTATATCCGATGCGACTTTTACCAAGTCTTCATTTGGCGGTCTTTCTACCTCTATGAAAATTTATGTTGTCAATGGAGAACGAGGTGGATGTCAGCTCACGAGATCTCGACCTTCTAACTCCGCTACACTATGCTTGGCAACATGTTGTACCAACTGCATTCGATGACCGTGATAACTATTATGGACATAGAAACGTGGATATAATATTAGCGCTTCTGCTCAATAAGGCCGATATTTATGCCCAAGATCTTCGAGTAAAAACACCACTGCATTTGGCTGCGCAATCTGGCCGCACGTTAATAGCTAAGGTCCTCATGTTTAAGGGTTGCAATGTACAAGTCTCCAATTTCGAGGGTCAGACGCCTTTTCACATGGCTGCAGCCTTAGGAAAGGCAGCTATGCTATCCATATTACTAGACATCTACGTAGACATCGATGCGCAGGATCAAGCTGGGCAGATGCTACTCCACTAAGCATTCATCTCTGGGGATAATAAGACAACTGAGATACTGGTGAAGCATGGTGTAAATAAATATATCATGGATAAGAGTAGAAAGCCGACAACGTTGCTTGCCGGGTCACATAATGTCCTTTCAGGATTCGGCATCAAGTATGAGAGGGGTGTATTGGCATCCACAATCATTGAAGCCATTATCGCTCTGAATCAGAGCGGGACAATTGAAGCGACATGCTAGGCCAAAAGAGTGCAACCGGGAGGATACCAAGAGAGCAGGCAGAATACTGGGAGAACGCAGAAAATTTGGGGTTTCTAGACTCTGTGATGAAAGGGGCCGGAATGTTAGATTGAAGAGATTGGGCGTCTAATACTAAGCTTCAACACAATTTCCTTTTCTTTTTTCGCACCCCTACGACGAATGTTGAAGACCAACTCCCTGTAACTTGAAACCCTCCACAAAATTCACCGGAGGGGTGTACGCCTTCTTGCCGTGCGTAAGATATGCAATGGCGGCGATGATAATAACACCAGCCCATATCAAAGGCGCCCAGTTCGCTGAAGCAGTATCAACGGGCAGAGTTAATGGGAAGCAGCAGAGAATGACAATGAACAAGCTGTAAAGCACAGAAAACGCGTTGATCGCCCGTCCAAAGCGACCCAGGCTCCACCGAGCAGAAGGCAGCTGTTCACCTCTGATGCGCTTGACGAGTACACAGCCAATACTGAGGAGGTAAGTGCTCATGATGCCGAGGGTCGAGAGTGATACAAGGACGGTGAAGGCGACGTCGGAGCCGATTTGGATGAGGCTGAGGAGAGCAGCACCGATGGACATGAGGTAGACGGCGTTGAAGGGCATGTGCCACTTCTTGTCCCTGTCAAATTGTTAGCGGGAGATACACGAACCGGAAGTGAGAACTTACATATGGCCTATCCACTGAGCACCAGGAAGTCCCTTATCTCTCGCAAACGCCCATGTCTCGCGAGCACAAGTCGCAAGAGTTGTGATGTTGCCAAGATAGACCAAGAGCCAAAGGATGACGTTGAAGAAAAGGTTGAGACCCTGAGATCCGGTGCGATCGAACAGAGCGATGAAGGGCCAGTCAGCCTCTATGATGGCATCAAGAGGCCCAATGCAGAAAAGCATGGTGATGAGCATGATGAACCCAAAAAAGACGTTACCAAGGTATGACCACCAGATCGCCCTTGGTACAACGATCGATGCGTTCTTGACTTCTTCAGACAGATGGACGATACTGTCTGAACCAAAACAGCACCAGAGAACGTAGATCTGAGATGAGATGTATGCAAAGCCCATGTTCTCCCATCCACTCTGGTCCGTGAACTGCAAAAATACGTCGTGCGCATCATTCTTATCACAAAGGACCCAAAGAGGGATCATGACCACGAAAAATCCCAAAAGGTGACCAATCAAACTCGCTGTCTCGAGCTGGGGGAAGAACGCAGTGCCCCAAGTGTTAAAGGCGATGGTGACAATGATTACAGCCCACATAATCAGCGCAATCTGCCAAGTCGTAAACGCAAAATCAGGCTTCGTAACGTTAATACAAGCCTGAACCTGAAAAGCGATAGTGTAACAACTACTCGCAAAACTAGCCAACCATCCCAGCGTCGTCATCCACCCCGAAGCATAAGACAGAACCTTCTGGTACTTGGGCGGTGAAAACTCGCTAACCCAGTGATACTGCCCACCCGAAGTAGGCGCCATAGAAGCCATCTCCGCCAAACTCGCAACAACAGCAGAGTACGCAACAGTCGTGGTAACAAAACACCAGAAAACACCAGCATATCCACCGTTCGTAAAGCCAGGCGCAAGCGAAATCAGCACAAATTCCCACGTTGCCATGTAAATAGCCACAAAGCCAATTGACGACCACAGCGAAAACGTTCGTTTAAACTGCTGCTTCTTGCCCAGCCGCTGCATGTCCAGATGGTCTTGATGATCGTTGTGAAAGCCATCTTGGTCGAGTTCTGTTTCTTCCGGGAGGAGTTTGTTCGCTTCTTTGGAGAGACCGACTGCAGCGGAGGGATCTGTCGATGATTTGGATGAATCGTCGGCCATTTTTTTACGTTTGGAAAAAAGGACAGCGAGGATGAGGAGAAATTCACTACGTAGAAATTAGGTGGCGAGGACTACTTATTAGGTCTTACAGGGGAAGAGATTGAGCTTTATCCTTATCGAAGCCACCGATGGATGCCCCGCTACGTGAGAATAGAGTACATTCATGCGTTAGGCGTTTGCAGCAGCCGTCACGATGTCTCTAGCTGATGGGATGTAGCGCTGCGTATTTGTGACCAACCAATTTCGAGTCGGAGGCGGCCCGAAGGTCTAGATCCATTAAAATGCGATACACTAAGATCAAACAAACGTAGATCGTCCGAAGCTGCGGGTCGGCTAAGACTGAAACTGCTATTTGAGGAAGCTGGCAAACAGTCGCAGTTTCATTGGCTTTCTCTTCAGGTGAATATCATCTCCATGACCAATTGAGGCTCCCTTCTTAGCATTAAATGATATCTTTGTAAAACAGGCGCTGTATTGTACGTGAAGGAGATCAATATATTCACTAAACCAACGATTTATGCACTCTCTAGCCTAGCCGCATCTCTGCTCTTCACCTTCTCGATGATCCGCACCAGTGGATTCTTCCTCGCCTCCTCTAGGGCTTCTCCTTCAATCTCCAGTTTTGATCCACTCATCAAACCTTTCAGATATTCCTTCACCTCCTTACTCCTCTGCCAAGGCTGATCCTCAAATTTCAGCGCTGAATCGAACGAATCGTGTTTTGAAGCAGGACTCTTGACGAACGGGTCGGCACCCTTCTCAATGAGAAACTCGACAATTTCCCAGTTTTCGTAGTGAACAGCCATTGATAGCGCTGTACAGCACGAGTAGGTCCTTGCATTGATCTCAGCCCCGTGACTCAAGGCCATCTCCATCAGAGGTCTCTAGTCTGTCTGCGCGCTGGGAATGGAATAGCAGTGTAATCTTTTAATAGCTCCATGTAGGGGGCGTGAGTATTGTGGATGAGCGCCATGCTCAAGAAGCATCTGCACCACGATCATTGGACTCTTCTCAACCGCAAGGTCGAGCGCGAGTCCTGATGTACGATCCATTGGTGGTGTGGCTTTCTCCCCCCAATCGTGTAGCCTTCCATCCTTGAATGGGGCAAGATCCGGATCAGCGCCATGTTCAAGGAGGAAGCGAGTGATATCCACGTCTTGAACGCAGTGGTTTAGGGCAACACCGATATGCCCATCGCGGCTAGGTATCTGCTGATTAGGGTGATAGCCATGCTGAACGCAGAGTTTAAACAGCGGGAGGAAGAGGTTATCGCAAGCTTCTCTCACCACTTCACCGTTCAGAGGAGTCCATCTCTCATGGAGCAGATATCGCACTACTTCAATCTTATTCGCCCTCGCTGCGTAAACCAACCCGTCTTGGAGACCCAGCTGTTGAAGCTCTTCTATCCGTTCCCCATCTTCTGTCCAAGCCTTGACCTCATCAAGCAAGCCTTTATCACAAGCCACCATAAAAGGTCTTACACTCTCGTTGCAGTGATTTTCAGCCCTCTTTATTTGTACATTTAGACTGCATCCTGGAAGAGGAGGCGGCAGAGGAGGAGATTGAGATGCTCGAAGTAGCTGTATATGATAAGCCTCAGCGGTTCTCTGGATGCATCGTTTCTTGCCGCGTCTCTGTCCATGATATCCTCAAAAGCTTGCGCGTCGGCCTGACTCCAGTCCCGGGAGTGGCGCGCACGGAGTTGTTTGAGTTGTACTTCATCTTCTTTGCTTCGTTGGAACAATTAAGGCTGATATGAAGCGTTACTGGGGGTGTCTCTCAAACCGAACTGTATATAATAGTATAGAGCCGATTTACGGCCAGGACCACGCATATGACGACTTGTGTATGCCATATTTGAGGCAATTTAGGCTCGGGTTGAAAGGATCTGGATTGTCGCATACGCATTCCATTTTGCTGTAAGGAATCAGCTCATGAAGTTCGTGTTGATACCTCAGGCGTCATATTGGTTAGCTGCCTAAAGCACGTCCCTTATTTGTACATGCTGTATCATGTATATTGCCGTTATCCACGTTGGCCCCCAATTAATTCTTGTGTAACTACAATGGCAGTAATTCTGCCGAAAGAGAAGCAATCGCCGCATGCTGTGCCTTAGCTATTGATCCTCCCTACTGAGGCGAATACGATACCTGGTTTCGGAGCATTTGCCCCAGGTCAACTACATCTACAATCGTTGACGCTAAGACTCGACACATGTTTTACATGGCATCAATCAGCGACCGGATAGTACGGCCGGATCTTTCGGTGCATGTTGCAGGGCATCAGGTTCATAAACGGCCCTTTGACGAAAAACGACATGATCTTGACTTTTTGTTCTCCCAGGGTCCAATGTATCTGAGGTTCTAGATGCATTACGCAAACATGGGAGGCAAGATCCATTAAGGTAGCATCGCGCACCTTGGCCATGCCCTTCTTGTAAACTGAATGGACCGGTGATCTGGTACTTTGCGGGGCTAATGCTAAGCGCACCAGTCCATTGCACGACCAAGCATGCACTGCATTCCGAAACGGTCTATATTCCTGACGATCCCCTGGCAAGTATAAACTCAAATAGACTATTTTCTCACTAACATCAACACAATACTACACGGATAATTCTGGATAATAGAATTTCCATTTAGGCACAAATCTTCCGTGACGGACGTCGTATCTGCTTACGCTTGGCGGTGTGTTTTATCGCCCCCAGCTGCTTAGTTAAGGGCTCGGTGCAGCATGACAAAGAGTTTATATAGAAAACATCCAGTAAACTCTATTAAAATTGTTTTATCCGGCGGGCCAATCCTGTGCCAAGAATATACCCCGCAACCCCCGTATTTCCAGGGGGAATAGGCTGATTTATCAAGGGAACAAACTTAGTTAAGGTCATCATCACGGTAGTTGGTAGTAACGCAGTGGAGAACTAGGTATAAAAGAGAAGGCCACGATCCACGAAATTGCTACTCATCAGGCTCTTGTTCAATCTTGTCAATTAAGCATTCGGTTCTCCAGTTCGCTACGATGCAGCTCAAGTTTCTGTCCTCAGCATTGTTGCTGACTTTGACCAGCACTGGCGCTGCCCAAGACACAAATGATATCTCTCCTCTGATCACCGACCTCTGGTCCGCGGATCCCTCAGCTCATGTTTTCGAGGGCGAGCTTTGGGTTTATCCTTCTCACGACATCGAACCCAGTAGCGTCAACGGAACAGGAGGTGGCCAGTACGCCATGAGAGACTATCATACCTATTCCATGAAGAACATCTACGGAAAAGACCCCGTCATTGACCACGGCGTCGCTCTCTCAGTCGACGATGTTCCCTGGGCTAAGCAGCAGATGTGGGCTCCTGACGCAGCTTACAAAAACGGCAAATATTATCTGTACTTCCCTGCCAAGGACAAGGATGAGATCTTCAGAATTGGAGTTGCTGTCTCCGACAAGCCCAGCGGCCCTTTCAAGGCCGATAAGAGCTGGATCCCCGGTACTTACAGTATCGACCCTACTAGCTTCGTCGATACTGACAACGAGGCCTATCTCATCTGGGGCGGTATCTGGGGCGGCCAACTCCAGGCCTGGCAGGATAAGAAGAACTTCAACGAGTCGTGGATTGGAGACAAGGCTGCTCCCAACGGCACCAACGCCCTGTCTCCTCAGATCGCCAAGCTCAGCAAGGACATGCACAAGATCACCGAAACACCCCGCGATCTCGTTATCCTCGCCCCCGAGACAGGCAAGCCTCTTCAAGCTGAGGACAACAGCCGTCGATTCTTCGAGGGACCCTGGGTTCACAAGCGCGGCAAGCTGTACTATCTCATGTACTCCACCGGCGACACCCACTTCCTTGTCTACGCCACTTCCAAGAACGTCTACGGTCCTTACACCTACCAGGGCAAGATTCTTGACCCTGTTGATGGGTGGACTACTCATGGAAGTATTGTTGAGTACAAGGGACAGTGGTGGCTTTTCTTTGCTGATGCACATACTTCTGGAAAGGATTATCTTCGACAGGTTAAGGCGAGGAAGATCTGGTATGACAAGGACGGCAAGATCTTGCTTCATCGTCCTTAGATTATGACTTGCGCATGCGAGTAAACTTTCTCTTCTTCGGATTGGTAGATAGTAACTAGTAGATGTTTATGTAAATAGCCAATATTATGAGTGGAGTCGATTATCTCTTCTTCAACACAAGACTATGTCCGTCCTGCTATTATGTCTGTAGTGATTTCCAGTGTCTTACTAAATGGTCCGCAAAAGGTCCTGACCTCTTATAATTCCTTTTTCCATTCTCGCTACAGAACGGGCAGTTGTAATAGTTATCTCTGTCTCTGAAACCAGCCAGAGTAAACGGCATGTCCCCTGCAGCAAGGATCCTCTCAAGATACTCTGCTAAAGACGTTGGGATCTCATGGAACGTGGTACCAGCCTTTTTGTCACTCGGTATCCGACACGTACCGTTATTATGATCCACATCGCCATGAGTTGTCGTGTTGTTAGTGGGCTGCGACTTCAAACTCGGCGCTGCCTTCTCGTGGGGATTTGGATCATAGTGGATCGGCTGGAATGGGTCAAGGCTTTTATCTGAGGCTGGGTATGATACCTGGCTTGCTCGTCGACTACTCTGGGGAGTATGAAAAACAGGCGACTCGGCTACGTCATCACCAAATGATATGATTGGGGGAAGAACCCTTGGAGATTCTGAACGATTGCTTCGTGTTGTTGGAGAGGCCGTGAAGGGGGAATAGTACCCATCTTGTGGTGTTCTTTGATGGCTTGGTGGTAAGTGAGATATGTATCTCGGATGCGATAGGTTGATATTGTCTGCAGAGGCCCGACGAATAGGTGGAAGGCAGAGGGCATCCCGAAGCCTCTCCGCCCTGTTCTGGACGTCCATTTCTTGTACTGATGGAGGCGAAGATGAAGTCCCAGGTGTCGACCTCAACGACACAGCTTGATTTTCAGTTCTTATGTCATCCTGCTCAGATGTAGAAACCCAGGGCGTATTCTTTTGTTGCTATAAAGCTCATTAGCATGAGACTCTGTATGTGGGGCCCGAGCACTAACCAAATGGCGGTAGATGCTCGTCTTCTCTATCAACCTGGAGCCCTCTTGCTCTGGATATACTTCAGACCATGCTTGTAACGATCTCTCGACCTGAGGTCGTCCGATTATCCCGACGATATCGTGGCACATGGTGGTGATGACTGCCCGCAGTTCCTCCTCATTCTGCGCCGATTGAGCGTGCGCAACATCTCCGCGGCACTTGGCGACAGCTTGTTCTATAAGCATCACCCGATCCATCCATTCATCGGTCGACATGTTTGCCTTTGGTTACCATGAAACACGAAACATCTCATGTTTGAACGGAGGGAGAGTCACAAGAACGATGTTTGTGAGAATCATGTGAAGGGCGCTGTTGACAGGCCATGGAAATTCTGCTTAGTGACTCGAAAGTCGGGCAGCGCTATTGCTTGCCGAACCTCGGAGGCATGGGCGAATGGTTGCTATGCGCCTTAAATAGCGGCTGTCAAAAATTCATGATTCCGCTGTAAACTACTTAGTTCGCGCGAGGACGCGTATTCTGGTTGGCCGATGTAAGAAGGGAGGGTATTCAGCTGACGGCGGATAGATCGGATAAACCGGATTATGACGTTGGCAGGCGATATGTAAGCACATCGTCTTTATATTTTATGATAAGACAGCCAGCAGCATTTTGCAAATGATGGTTAAAATATTCAGCGTTGCTAGATGTCGTCTGTGTTGAGATAAATATCGAGTCTGAACTGTCTAGTTACTTGACTCAACTACCCGGTAGTATAAGTTTTGAAGAGGTGATAAGCTTCAGAATAATTTTAACGAGTAGTTTCTTCTAAATTTCCATCGTAAAAAGCTTAATATCGAGGGACTGATGACTCCCAAACCAATATTAAATGTGTTTAAGTCTTCAGCATCAGCAGTCTGGAGCGAGATATTAAAACCAGCAACGATATCCCGCGGGATGTTTATATTCACTCGCCGAGATTGTTAACTCGCACTAAGATAGGCGAACATCGATAGTGGAGTAAATCGTCGAATGAGGAAGAAGAAGCCGCCAATCAGAGCACTCTAAATGGATCCAGTCGCATTCCGCTTTCGCGGAACGAGTTACTGTGGCAGGTGAAGCACCCATTGTGGCTGATTTTGCTTGCGCCTTGAAAACAAGCAGGCCGAGAACGGAGCGAGCACAATAAGAATTACAAAGCAACAATTTGAACAATTTGATGTTCCAGGAATAAGTCGCAACCTCATGCGGTGATTTCCAGCACAAGGAAGTGTAATTGAAATTGCGTTGGGGCAACAGATGCCATGTGCAGGAGAAGACTAGATGAGGTTGCAGCTTGGTGTCTGTTAAGGAGTACATAAGATCTCATACTAACATCAACTATGCGTAAGTATCTCTTAACGCCGTATGCTCTGCCAGAAACATCTGCAACTGTCTAGCCTCAATTGGCACGCGGGGTATATCGTGGCTGGCTGGACTATCTGCCCGAGATTGGTCTGGGCTGAGCAGACTATTGAACAGTATACGCCATGTCTCTCAATATGCTCAGAAGGACTGCAGTCATAGGTTGGTAAAGTTCGATAGCTACAGTAAGCTGCCCGTAGTCAACTGCCCGCCTATGTATGTTTCTTAGGAAGTGGTTATGAACTATAATAGACTGCATTAACGTGGCCAGCTGAGCTCCCATCCAAAAGTCCAGACTGTTGATGTTGAGGAAGTTGATCGACTCTAGGACATTGGCTTTTTAGCTATAAGAGGCGTGTATGTTCCCTCGTTTAGGTCTTCACATCACAGAAAACAGTAAACAATTCTTTATTGCAGTTCCTTATAAAGCACTTGTACAAATCTCTGCCACAATGACCAACTATACTCTGACAGTCAAGATTCCGGGACGTGAGGCCATAGAGCGATTCTCTCAAGAGGGCTACAAGCTCTGCTTTGCTTCCGGGGTGGAAGGCGAGGGATTCAGGGTCATAGCATCAACCACACGTAAGGCTTTGTGTTCCTACTCTGACCTATACTAACTATTATCATCAAGGCCTTGGGCCCAATATCCAACTCCAGTGGAGTGATGACTATGCTATTGCTGCCAGTCGATCCGACTTCACGGAAGGAGGTATGCAGGCCATCCAAAACCATAATTAAAAAGTCAACATGCTGACCAGCTTTCCAGTCCAAGTTCAGGCGTACACTGATGTCCACTCCATCAGGCTTGGACAGACCTACACCTTGGCCCCACACTTTCTAGGCAGAGTCAGTGATGGTGGACCTCAAGGTGCTATTCGTTTCGACAACCAGGCCGACGGAGCATCCCCCATTATCTACAGAAGCATCGGCCGCTCCAAGGCTCCCGTTTACTTCGGGTCCCAGCAACTCCCTCAAGGCAGCAGTCAAGAGATTCGGCCTAACAACAGGGTTGCGGTCTGGTTCCAACCGGATGTCGAAAGTGGCACTATGATCAATGGAATTCGGGAACAGAATATCGAGATCGACATGTCGGGAAGGACTAGCGCTACTGTCGTCTTCAATGATAATTTTACGTGGTCGCAGCAGTAGATACGACCCGGGCTGCGGTTATTTTGGCTCGGATACCTAGCGTCTTGCTATAGCTGTTACATCATTGTGAGAATGGAAGAGAGATCTGTTTGTTTTAATTGAGAAGTAAAAATACAGAATGATAGTGTCGTTCCTACATGAATTCGCAGACAAGAGGCTGAAGAAAAAAATACCCCGGCTTTTCTTGCTTGTTAGTACCAAACAGGCCGATAACAGAGGGGCTTTATAAATTTAACCAAACGCCACCATTTAAAGTCCAAAGGAAGAGAATATTGTATCAATTGCTGAATAAGGAATGCTACCGTCGCATCGGGACAACAGGTGCCATATTCTCGGGGAGACGTGAGGCACTAGACAAGCTGAGCGGACGAATAACCCCCCGAACTCGTTGACGTCAGAGCTGAAATAGCCCGCACCGGTCATCCATTCGCGCCGTCCCGCGTCACGGAGTGAACGATGACTTTTTCAGAACCAAGCAACAAATGAATTAAATAATATAAATATAAAGCCAGCAGCAGAGTCTTGATAGTTCCAGTAGCACAAAGAACTGCATTTTTCCATACTCAGAATACAATCGCCATCTGACAAGGCTACTCAAATCAATGACAATCGGAATGCGCGAAATTCAAGAATCAATCACAATTGCGGCGCCTCCATCACAAGTATGGAGCGTGTTGATGGACTTGGAGTCTTGGTCAAAATGGAATACTTTTGTCACGTCAATTGAAGTACAACCTCCATATACTGAGCTCGCTGTTGGAAGCAAACAGACTATCACGATCCATAAAACACAGACATACACCAATGTCGTATCGGTGCTACAGCCTGAAAAAGAACTTCGATGGAACGGCAGCATCTTGACGCCAATTGTCTTTGATACGGAGCACTGGTGTCGCCTGGAAGCTGTCGAGGAAGGAAGATTGACACGATTTACGCAAGGAGAGCGTTTTTCTGGCATTTTGGCGCCAATAGCTGCAGCGGCAGGAAAGCTGAACGAGCTGCAGAAAGGGTATATAAGAATGAATCAAGATCTGAAAAAATCTGTCGAGGGAGGCGTATCGAAATAACTCAGTTATAGATAGAAGATCTTTCTATTTCTTCAGGACTTTATCAGGGAAGCGCATTGGCCCTTTTTTTATTGCTTGTATAGGGAGATCGCTAGTCCAGGACGCGAAAGGGTCGTTTTGCACTTGAGACTTATGGCTGAGAGCATAAATCAGACAGAGAACTTAAAGATTACTGGAAGCAGGTGCAAATGTGCAAACTGCGAGAAAATTAAAAGAAAATAAAGGAAAACGGCTCTGCAACAGGCAGAAGAAACAGGCAAATAGAGCGTGGTGGAAATGCTGGGCACAGTTCAGGCAAAGTGATGATAGCTTTTGTTCCAAGGTATCCTGTATTTTGAGAATGAAAACGAAAGACCATTCCTTATACATATTTCTTAACTACCCAGTATCAATTGGTGCTAATAGCTACTCTGATTTGAATCTATAAAGTCAGAGATCTCTTATCCAGCAGAGTTGCTGACGAGCTACTCCTTCGGGGAGAGTCTCGCTGGCGTAGTGTCTTGTTCCAAAGAGAAGGGAGATAGATCAACATCAGGCTCTTCTCCACGCATAAGCTGACTCATGACTCGGCCACTGCCCATTCCCAGCGACAGACCCCATGATCCATGACCCCAACAGACATAGATTCCAGTAGGAAATGAGCCGGTATTTGGAGTAATGTCTGATGATTTGACCTCTGAAATTACGGGAAGTCCAGATTTAGTCGCCGGCCTAAAAGCCCTGCCTTTCTCGAGTATCTGGACGTCATGGCAATGCGACTCGTGACGAGTGCAATTCAGGTTGAGCCACTTGCGTGCACATTCACTCAATTCCTGAATTACCTCCTTATCTGGTTCAGCCGATTGACCTGATGATGGCAGCGTGGCATTAAAATTCCTTCGTCCACAAGCCCATATGCTCCCGTCGTTCCGTCCAGCGAATTCAAACTTTTCTCCAATGAGTGGCTCAAATGAAACGAAGGCCGTACTCTGAGGTGTTGTGAGGCAAGGATTCTTGCAAATAATCCAGTCACCAGCATTTGTAGTCCATTGGAGATGGACGGGAGCGAAAGGAAACAACCGTTCATATACAGTTGGTGTCCATGGGCCACAGGCCAAGAGCAGCTGCCTGCATGCAACAGTTGTCTTCTGCTGATCATTTGTCCTCAATGTTATGGTCTGCATCTCATTCAAGGTGGATAGTCCGACCCCAACAATCTCCGAGTTTGTCATGATTTCGACCCCTCTCGCGAGGCACTTCTGTGTCAGCCATTTGCCCAAACCATTGGGGTTCCTTTCAAACAGAATCAGTATCTGAGTCCTAGCGCATTGGACTTGGATCTCGGGAATACGTACACCGTTGCCGTGCTATCGCCCAAAACTTTGGTATCGACGTTCCAAGAAGTCTCTGTCTTCACCCAGTTTGGAAGCTTATCAAGGCCCTTCCCGTCGCCTTGAATAATACCGTATGAAGAATTCGACCGATAACCGGTTGCAAGTCTGAAATCGGCGTGCTCTGCCTCTTGTGCCCATAGGTCGAACGAGTATTTTCCGAGAGGGGTCAGTGGCTTGCTCAATGGGCCAGGAAAGTAGTAGTGAAAACAGCCTGTGCAAGCTGATGAAGCAGCGGGGATTGGTCTATCAGAGGCATCAACAACAATGATGTCACATTCTGAACCCTCGGAGCTGAATGCCTTGGACAAATTGTATGCGGTGCAGAGTCCAATACAACCCGCCCCGACAATGACGATCGCTTCTTTGTCCTGCATTCTAAGTGTTTATTTCGGGTCTCGTTACACTGGCCTTCGTGTTTGCGATACTCGATGAAATTTCGCTGTCCCAATTGCGATGACTACATTCGTCACTGAGCTATACTGTGCGATCAAGACCTTATAAGTACTGACGGCTTGGAGCGACGTGATCTGTTTAGCGGGGTCTAGCTTTTAGTTACATATCGCTGACCACTTGGTTTGCTCCAGTGGCTGGGGCAATTTGTCCACTGGGACCTGGCTAACAATGAATGCGGCCAACCTCCAGTGGTTTCTCAACAAACAAGAAAAAAAACCTGGTAGGCCTGAAGAAAACGAATAATGGCGGACAACAAGTCATTACCGCAGACGGAGCGTCGATCATTGAGCACAAGATTGTGAGCGCAACCTTGTCATTTGGACTACCCCGCCTGCCCGCCCGTTGGGGGCCTACAGCAGAAGTTTAGCGCTAAATCTTGGCGATCTGCCACTAAATAATATTAATCGTTTTACTACCTCAGTCTAGGCTGTACTATAGTTGTTATTCATTCAGTCGCTCATCAGATCTCAACCACCAATTTATAGTATGATCAGTTCTTGCATAGATTTCTCCTGTAACTGTGCAGCCATGGAAGACGTCAGTGGCTACGTCACGACTATCACGTGAGTCCTGGCTTGTCTTACCGTGACACCTGAGTTGGGCCAAGACAATTTCCCGACTCAACAACATCCTCAACACCCGTCTGGCTGGGTACCAACGTACACGATGGCCTCTTCAGAGGCATCACCTCTGATTGAATCAGTCGTTCAGCAACCTGCGACACCGATAATTACATCTCGTCGCCGAACTATCCTTCTACTGCTCCTATACCTCGTGTTTCTCGATCTCGGATACGAGCTTATCGTGCCGGCGCAGACCCGAGTCTTGGAACGCATATACTGTCGACTTTACTACGACAATCATGCTTATGGATTACATGGCGGCGACTCAAACGGAGGGATTGATGAAAGGCTGTGCAAAGTTGGCGTAATACAGAGCGAGGTCGCCATGCTAAAGGGCTGGCAAATCACTCTTGACAGCATCGGCAGTGAGTTTTTAGCGAGAGTGGTGTTGGATAGCGGCAAGGGCCGCTTTGGAGTTGTGCTTCTGCTTTTACTAATGCTGTACCCTAGTGCTTGTATTTTCTGTTCCGTGGGCGCACGTTGCGGATTTCCAAGGTCGAAAACCAGTCTTGCTGTTGCTCACATCTGCACTATTTGCGAAATACGCTTTTGTTCAGCTCGTTTGTGTCTTTGAGGGCGCCATTCCTCTCCGGTGGACATGGCTTTCGGCCCTGCACACCGTCTTCGGTGGCAGCGTCACTGTTGCCACAGCGTTGATTTATACCGTCATATCTGATGTGATTCCAGAAGATGATAGGTATGTCTTTACTCCGGTTTCACGAAATGCTGGGTTAACAAAAGGATCCAGAACATCAGTCTTCTTCCAGGTTATGGCCACGGCAATTATCACACAATTTCTTGGTCCGCTCATAAGTGCAGCACTGATGGTTTGGAGTCCTTGACTGCCAATGGTCCTTGGCCTGGGAGTTGAGCTCATGAGCATATTGACTCTCCGCTTTATCCCAGAGACTCTCAATCAAGACGACCCCGGCTCCTCGGAGCCTCAACCTTCTCTGGCCCCAGATGCTGGCACTGGAGAAGAATCTGCCTTGGGATGGAGATTAATTCTACGGGCCAAGACCTCAGTCTCATTCATCATTTCCGATACACGCATTTTGATCGCAGCATCCGCTTTCAGTGTTCACATGCTTTTTATGAACAGAGACATTTTGCTCCAGTACATCTCAACACGTTATGTTATATCTCTATCAGCGGCTACAGTTTTCATTTCAATCCGTTCTGGGCTGGTTATATTTCTATGCATTTTCATCCTTCCCAGCATCAGCACGCACTATCATGATCGATTGGGCTCGCTACAAGCAGACCGCGTTCTTGCCTGTATTAGCGCGACTCTCCTAGCCATGGGCTTTTTGGGGTTGAGTATGGCGCCCGACTTATTTGCACTATCAGTCTGTTTAGCAGTCAACTCTCTCGGCTGGGGCCTTTTCGCCTTCCTAAGAAGTTTCTTAACTAACCTTGGTGGTAAAAATGAGGCCGCGAGGCTGAACAGCGTTATCGGGGTTTTCGACACCTTGGGATTGATGGTTGGAAGCCCACTGCTTGCAAGTCTGTTTTCGAGCGGGATCGAGATGAAAGGTGCCTGGTTCGGATTGCCCTTTCTCTTCAGTGGGTTCACCGTCATGGTCATAGTTCTCTTCTTATCACAAATTACTATTTAAAATGTGTTCTTAGTTTTGAAAATGGATCTCTTATCTGTCTTCCTCAATATATTATTTCGAAGTGTGAACTCCCTAATAGTCCAATGTTGTTTGTGTACCACAACTATTTGCGTAATTAGTTCTTTGTGATCAAAGTTCCGATATAACCGCAGAAGACGTACCGTTTCAGCCCCCATACCGACGACCTTGATCCCAGTATACTTAGCCCAACTCCACGCCTCAATCCTCTTGGCATAGGCCAAAGCACCATGCTCAGGTATGCTGGTGTCTAAGACCTTCTTTGGCAGAGCTAGG
Organism: Fusarium dlaminii; assembly: GCA_013186775.1. Classification (NCBI taxonomy): domain Eukaryota; kingdom Fungi; phylum Ascomycota; class Sordariomycetes; order Hypocreales; family Nectriaceae; genus Fusarium; species Fusarium dlaminii. The sequence continues at coordinate 366,045 of JAAOAL010000052.1, read as the reverse complement.
TCAATGACAGATGGTCGAGCTAAACCGACCAGATCACAACTACCTCCTTTCACGGCAGCCTCCATACCTTGACGTGTCCGAAAGCCACCAGTCAGCATGGTGGGGACATCTGGGAGCTCAGATCTCATGGCGTTTGCAAAGTCAACTCCCGCATCAACGATGGCCTTTAACTGGGTATCAACTCGCCTAAATCTGTGTGGTCAGTTGAGTCGACTTTTATGCCTACGCAGCTCCCAGCTGGCACAGCCTTTCTGACAGCTTTGACGGTATCAATAACGACCTTGGCTCTTGCTAACAGGGAATCGCCATACGCATCTGTCCGTTCCTTCGAAAGTGGCGATAAGAATCGTGCTAGTAAGTACCCATGCGCAGTATGGATCTCTACACTAGCAAATCATGCTTCCACTGATAATTGTGCTGCTTCTGCAAACCTCGTCACCACGTCGTCTATGTTAGCTTGGTTCATCTCCTTTGGCGTTCCATATACAAAAACTGAAATGCCATGGAAATAGACCCTTGCCAAGGTCTAGAGGAATTGGGCTTGGAGCTAGGCTTTTGACAAATGGTGCTTGCCGACCTGAGTGATTGATCTGGACGATGGCTTTGGCTCCGTGGAGTGAACAAGCGCTAGCCCACGATTTCCAAGCCGTAAGAGTCTTGTCTCTGGGGAGATCCCGATTCACTGTGAAGTCCCCTGATGCACGGTGATGAGCGGGGATCGATTTGAACATTACCTGTCGCTTGGTTAAGAATGTGGTGAGTTGTGCTAGTTTAAGTTTCTCTTACCACTGGTGATCAAGCCCCAACCCCCTTTCGCCTATTCACTGTAGGTTGCGAGACATTGTTTGCCACCTGGAAGGCCCTCTTCATAAGCCAACCTTTCGGCCATGACGGCTTTGGTGAGTCTATTTGGTAAAGTGAGCCCGCATTTTAGCGTGATTGGTTGTGAGATAGCAAGTTCAACCTTGATAATGTTATTCAGATCGGCACTCAATTCGCAGCGAAGGTGGAAGGTCCCTAGTTTCGATGAAGAAACTGGGTGAAAGCGAGTTTACAATCGAGCAAGTTCAAACACTACAGACAGAATCTATAATTGGCCCTTTCTGCAGTGTTGGGGAACGGCTCAGATTGTTGACTGCAGATCCACTTGAAAATGCGACTCCTTTATGGATGTCAGGGCAGGGCCCGGTATAACACGTAATATTCCGCTATTCTCTGTGCCCAACCAGATGCTGCACCTCAGCCTTCAATTCTTTCTTTGCGACTTTCTCTCTGTGTTCCAAATTCTTGATGAGGCGGTCGGCGGAAGTTCTTTTTGTCCTTGATGGGGAAGATGCAGTTGAAATTAGAGATGTTGTGGAGTACAGAGCCAGAGGTGCCATTGAGAGACGGCAAATACCATTGTACCCTCCCAAGGAATCTTACCGAGGTTAGCAATCCCTAAGTCGCTTGCAGCTCTGGACAGTTTTTCTAACAGTAAAAGGCCGAAAAACAAAAGATGGGAGAAACGGTTAAAGTGGAACACTATGAATAAACTAAGAGTTCTGGTACTAGGTAGATTGTTTGCCACATATATAGGCACAAGTAACTAGGTACCACCCAAACCATTATAAAGAAATAATAAATCTCAACTTTCAAACTTCTCAAGTGCAACTTGGGTTATTCTAAATCATTTAGGCCCAAGTCATGTCCATACTGTTCAACTCCTTGGGCCTTGTTCTCAATGATCTCCCGGTATGTGCTAGGCGGCTGGTCAACCCTGGCTAAAGCACATCGATTAGAGCCTGTGTACTCTGACTAGGAATTGTATCGACTGCAACATTATTCTTTGTTATCCAAGTTCTAGCAGTTTCAACCTTTTCACCAGTCCATGGGTTGCTAAGAACATATCCCTCCTTCCTCGTGCATTTAGAAGACAACATCTGGATAGCGTCCAAAAGCTGTCCAGACGATGATCGATTTCTGCCTTGCGCGATGACGACTACCATCTCTTTTGAAATGATATCAAGAGCATCATGCAAGAAGTCGGAGCAATCTGGATGTTGATGTAACTTGATGATCCACTTCTGAACATTAATAAAACACTGAGGCATTCTTTCGAAACGACTTACTTCGGCAACCTCTGCCTTAACCTGCACCTCATAGCTCTCTGTATCAGGTCTTCTTTTAAAAGTGAAGAAGATATTGTTATTTGCACCGTTGATGAACATCGTGGTCCTTGCCTGATTAAACTCTTCGACATACCGAGGTCCGCCTAAGAACCAGGTTATTAGCTCCAGAAACAAGCACCCCAGTGTCCATATATCAAAGGCTCTTGATATAGTTTCCCCTTCGATGTCGCATTCAGGAGGGCGGTATACGGGAACTGGGGGAATCTTTTGATTGTGGATGTTGGAGCGACTCTTGATGCTGTTGAAAGCCGATAAGCCAAAGTCAGAGATGACTAGAACGATCTCGTCTTTATCCCCTAATTTCTTGAAACAGAGGATGTTATTGCACTTAATGTCCCCATGCCTGCCGTAGCCACTGCCTACTCCCTGCTCTACATGTTTCGGGTTATGTATGATCTCTAGCGCACCGATTAGTCCTAGGATTTGGTTAGATATCCAGATTGTCGCCTTGCTGTGCCTGGGGGGTTCGCTCTTTGCCAGGTACTCGCTGAGATCACAGATCGCACTGGGAAAGATGAACCCCCTTTCATCTGCACAACGAAAAGCACACAAGGCAGTCACTAGGTGGGGATGCTTGAGTCCGTTGAAAGGCTTGAGCATCTCCCACCACAGGTGCAGACCAGCCGTTGCTCTTCGATTCCTTCAACTTGATATTGACACTTCTTGGTCATTCTGTCTCTACGTTTGCAGGTTGATCCCACCACCAAGAGTAGTCGACCCCAAAACTCCAATCCATCACGTTGACTCCTTTTTCACTAGTATGCTTAGAGTATTTCTCACTCTCCAGATTTGGCGGTTCATGACCACAAACACCGGTTTGTTCGTTGTTAGAAATATCTTGCAAAGAGCTAAATCGGATGAATGAGGACAATCCGATGCAATCAGGTGCCGGAGCCTTTTCCTCGAAAACCTCTTCAATCGTATCGAAGTCGCATAGTGACATAAAAAAGTTCACAGTTTTTTCAATTGCTTGTACAACTGCTAACGCCTCCTTGGATGCTGGGCCATGCCATTGACTTAGCTCGCCAAGATTGCGCCTCAGGTCCAGGATGCTCTGAGGATTTGAGAGGTCTGACACTTGCTGAAACGATGCTGGCAGTACTTCTGATGCCTCGTCACTGAGCGTGACGCGATTGCAATGGGAGGCAGCACCGGTTCGCACAAGCCACCTAAAATTCAAGATGTTTGTTTGTAACTGCTCGTCTTCGCTAGCATCTTCCTTGCTTTGGTCATTCCCTTTTCCTTTTCTGTGGTTGTTCCCAGGAATCCACTGAATTCCTTCAGCATCCAGCAGCGAAGTGACGGACCATTCCTGCTCAAAACCGGCTAGTGTTTTGATATCGACACTTGATAGTCCTTGGGAAAGGTGTCGACGAATCAAAGCTCGTAGGATAGTCATAACAATGACAGCCCCTAGTTGGGCAATGCTGGCGAGCCAATGCATCCCCCTCAAGCCGATAAATTGGATAAAGAATCCAAGCAAGCTGCTCAAGGTCCCGAGCGTTACCATGGCTTCTAAGCGCACCTTATGGCTAGAAAGTTTCTGTCCCATGATAGAGAGCTGCATTTGCTTGTTCCCGTCTATCCTCTGCGATGTACAGGCTTGATGCCGAGTTGTTGTTGGATAGATCGCTGCAGAGTCGAAATGCTGGTCGCTGACGCTCTTCTCTTTCTGAAGCCAAATCGTTGCTACTGCAGTGTTGCCTTTGTTAATGGTCTCGTAAATCTCCTCCTGGCTACTCTCGTCAACAACACGAGCACATATAAGAATGCCAAGGCTGACAGAAAGCGTTCCGATGACAGCCATAGGCATAGCGTAGCTTTCTACTTGGATTCCATCTTTATCAAACTTCATGGTTTTGTGTTCAGTCAGAAAACCAAAAAAATACCAGGACCCCTGTTTGGATGATGACACCAATCACAGCACATGCCCGGACCTGCCAGCGATCTCCATGTTTGGAGCCATATTCTTGGGGTTGCAGGTAATGACAATGGTGTTGACTTCCATTTCAGGCGACGAGCCTACACTCCTGTCCCGGTTTGAGTTTACTATGTGTAAGTAGTGGTGTGCGCCTTCTGAAGATGATTCCCGATTACTTGGAGCCACTGCCTTTTCGATCTGCATGACTTGAATCCGCAGGGTTCCTATCGTAATCCTTTTCCCTCGCATGGACTTGGGATAGATACAAACAAACTCACAATTGTCAGTAGTCCCAGGACATCTGACAACAGCTCGAGTCTGGGTGTTTCAAAGTTCGCATGATTCTGGCGACGTTGAGGACATAGCCTCAAGCTCGCTCTTCCGATGACTGCTTTGAGAATGCGAGGTCCGGCGACGCGGATTGCGCTCACAATTATTGTGACCACACCAATGGGAGCCATAGCGAGAGCGATGCAGTCGGCCCAGCCGGTCGAATGGCTCATAAATCGTGTCGTGACCCGTTCTCCGAATAAAGCCAGCAGTCTTTTGTAACTTAGCTCCCCATTGTAACTGGCCACGTCAATTTTGACTGTCGACAACAAGGAAATTTCGATGATGTTTAAACCAGTCGTGTTCTGATTTCCCCGAATAGATTGAAAGGTGGCTTTGTATGGGCAATAATGGTAAAAATAAATCAAAGAGAAAGATAAAAATAAAATTAGGCTGGGAAAAGCTTTTCAGATCATCTATCAATTGCAGAACCAACAGTTAGGCGCTGAACGGCTGAAAAACACCCTTGGCAATCCACGTAGACGTCCATAATTGGCCCAGAACCGAAAGCGATACACTGACCTGCAGTTCAGCTTCCAGGTTCGGTGTCATCCTACAGCGATGCACTGAGCAAGAACAACAAAATCGGCAATGATATACCGAATACTGAAGTGAAGCGTATCACCATTTCTTCTCACGCCAGATCCGCCTCTACCGTCCAGGATTTCCGATAATTCTTCCAGACATCGCTTGCCTTCGGGTAGAAAAAGAGTGGTCAGTGCACTATGCATGGTTACACAAGTCAGCTTTGGTCGACGCGCACAGCCAAATAGAGAAGATGCAGGGGAGCCCACTGTAGGTATCCGCAGAACAAAAAGGACAGAGGACGGACAAAAGGAGACATAGAAAACATTAAAGTAAGAGATGAAGCTGCTGGAGGCTTTATTATTTGAATTACTTGTTGTACTTTTTCTTTCTTCGTAAATGGTATTATATGGCACTGTCATTATATGGAAAGGCAGTTGCTCCCTATCGTCTAAGAGCTCTTATCGTCACTAAGACTAACACCTAGGTGCCCGCCCTGGACAGTCTCCCGACCAAGTAAAAAATGCTCTGACAATGGCAATAGTTGATCTCTCCACGGTGTTAGGTAGTGAATCCTTCATGGGTTCGCATAAATTACCAGTGCCAATGCCTCAGTCTTCATGTTTTTTTTTTCTTTCAGTCGTCTCTGTAGCCGTTTATACTGAGCCGCAACCTTCCTTCAATCGCTTTCAACTAAAATTGCCGCCCAGACATCCATTGTCTGCACCTTTTTGTCCTCAAGCGCTTCAACAGCTCTTATTACTGCCTCTCTACCACTCTTGACCACAATCTTTATTTTACTATCCGCAACATATTGCTCAATGCCATCAAGAAAACTCTTGCTTTTCACATCCCCAACTTCCCAGCCACCATCTTGCAATGCCTTGTGCGGCACAATTTCTGTCTCTCGTTCCACTTTCCAGCCTGAATTCTTTGCAATATTCTTGATTTCGATTGGGCCGAAGAGACATCGAATGTTCGCTTCGCTGTCTGGCCTTTGGGCCTCAAGTGTAGCTCGTGTCAAGGCAGCAAGAACATGAGGGACGGCCGCTGGCTCAGATGCCTTCATGGCGTACTCAGCAATGCAGATCTTGTTCACACGGCCCTTCAACGCTCGGAGCATATGTGCAAGGGTTTCCGGTGCATCGAGATACCACAAACAGTGCACAAAGATTGCATAGTCCCACTTCTTGTCGCCAGTCTCTTTTAGAAAATCTTCAAGCTGGCTCTGCCAGAATTTTACTCGCCCGCCCAAGGCGCCTTTGGCGATATGTTGTTGTGCTTGGCCAAGGGTGTATGGTGCACCGTAATCAAGAGGTGCGGGGTCGATGGCGTCAACACGGCCATCCTCACCAATGGCATGGCCCAAGACAACAGTGCATGTTCCTTGGCCGCATCCAATCTCGAGGATATTTGATGAAGCATGAATCTGAAAGAAGTTTAGGAGTTCAATCCGATGAGTTGTTTGATCGATCTCAATTTGTAGGGACTCTGGTGTTGATAGGGAATGAGACGCTATTGAGGGAGCGATTGACAATGGCAAGGCTTGCCATGTCTCTTGAGGCCGTGTCTGAGTTGTCATATCGACGAAGAATCTGCAAATAACAAATTTCTAGATGTAAATTTTAAGTCGATGAATGTCCAAGGGATTTGGCCTTGGCAACGTCAAGCGGTACAAGCTTACACTATTTATAAGCGCCCGATAATCTTACCTGTGACTCATCCGTTATCACAGATATCAACCTCCTTCCTATATGGGCAATCACCGTTTAATACCGATAAAGCGTTCAGGTCGTTAAAAGACTATCATGGCTGGAGAATATTTGAGCAACAGCGACATTTTACCAGTGGCGTACAAGCTACCTACGCTCACAATACAAGGTTGGATCCTGCTGTTTATGCCATGTCCTTACATGCCTTTCAACGTTGGCTCTCCGTGCCGTGCCATCGCGCGCCATTTGATACGTGCATCCCGGGAAGCTACAATACCATTTGATAGAGCCATGCTGTTCGTCTTCATGACGGATGCGATCCTTCCTCAGTGCAAAGCTTGCGCTGCACTTAGTCTCGGTGCATTTGAATGGTCTTGTGTGAGTTTTAAGATGCGCGCTGTTCGCATCTGTTAGTCTCGGCACTCCGAAAGGTATATAGACGTGGAACTTACGTATACGGCTTTTTGGTAGCAAAAGCAGCTGGCACTTGGGACACTAGTAAGGGACTGTCGTAGGTACGCCACCCTGACTGTTGTCGTTTTCGTGAGAGCGGTGACTCTCAACAATATGTTCTAGCCTTGAATCTTCTTCGACTTGTGCGCTCTGTCCAGCAGGCTGAGGAGTAGTACTTGAATACCCCCAATCATAGGGAGGCAGAGGACCCGCGTTTCCGGATTGAGTCCAGCTCGGGACAATGAACTGGGGAGTTCGATGTTCGTGATAGTGTTCGTGTTGGTGAAATGAACTCTCTAGTTCAGGTGGCTGTGACTGGTTTTGACTAGAAATAAAAGACCCCTACCTGTGATGGGAATTTGGTGATGTTCTAACCTGTTGAAGAGAGACAGTAGAGGAAGAAAGAATACGACGGCTAATGACTTTAAAGGGAGTGTAGACAGTTGGCGATAAGTGGATGCGACGAATGAATGTGGAAGCACCACCAGGGTCAACCGTGGAGAAGAAAAGAGAAATGTACGACCATCGCACATCCAGATAAGTTTATGTAGACGATTTCAGTCTAAGCGAGTGCCTCCAATCGGATATGGCGGATCAATTTAGTTTGACCGATTGGCCAAACTCTCCGGCTAGGCCTCAGAATTTGCACGGTGATGACAGTTGCATCTGGCAAGTCGGGCCAATTATAGTAATGGTAGTGAGACGGCAGTTAGTCGAATTTAATGGGATATGCAGCTTGGAAAGAGAGGTTAAATACTCAGCAATTTCTATCATCTTCCTTCAGTAATCTTTATACTTTCATCACTCTTTCTTTATATTCCTTCAAAATGTCTACACTCTTCTGCTGTGGTGCCATCGAACCTTATCGCTCTCAATACCTCTCCCATCAATCCAAGTTCAACAACTTCATGTCATGAGGGTCTTTCTCCAGAGAGTCCACTCTTCATGAGGTCCAACGTGACCTCTCCTTGTTAAATCCTTCTTATGCAGTCCAGCTTGTTAGACAAGTCAACTTCGGCCCACTCGAGTCCAAAAGATACTTTATCCCTCAGAATTCATCCGAAGGGCAATACATCGAAGTGTCTGAACAAGACTTGATCCAAGTCAACTTCAAGAAGGCCAACACGTAAGCCAGCACTTTTGTCCTATGGCATGACAACCAAGTCGATGATACTGAGAGTCCCTCCAGCTACAAGAACTACAAGTGCCGTAGCCACAACAAGTTCTTTGAGGTGAACATCTACCAGAAAGACCCCGTCAACAAACGCCACTGGCGCGCTGATATCGCGAGACCGGCTGGTTCAATCGACCTGTAAGCTGCTTCTGGTGAGGGGGCCATGTTCGTGTAACCCTGCGCCACCCAACAATTTCCAGGGCGCCATCCTTTGACTAACACGTACTCTCGCAATCAATAATGATGTGATACGAGCGTCTAAGATGGTGCTAAAGCCGGAGGTATTAGCCTGCGGGGTCAGGTTGCATGTTATACATTCTGGTTAAGGAATTTTGTAATTTCGCGGAAGAAATCGACTGTGATAGGATATTCAAATGCACTTCGAGGCGAACTGCTTGCCTTTGTGATTCCCTAATAGCGTCGCTGATGTCTGCTTCGCCACACATGGCAGTCACCGCATTTGTCTCGTATTGCGGCAAAGCGAAATGGAAAAACAAAGAGCGTCACACTGAAATTGCCTAACCTATGGATATTATATTCGTTAATGATCACGATACCAGTGTCTGTACTAGGAGGCCTCTTTTTCAGCGCAGGCTATTTCCAAAAGCATCAAGTTTCGCCAGCATCTGCATATCGGCGCAGCACCTCGCCAGCTCAGATGAGATCTAATTAACAAAGGACTTTCCCGGGCTTCATTTATTATCGTCCTTTCTGACAGAATCCCATACGTATCAAGAACCTTTCGGGGCCCAACTGCTTTATTGGGGTAATTCAGTACATCGTACAACACGTGCCCCGTCTCGGCTCTCAGAATGCGATGCAATAACTATCAGAGTCGGACATACTTTCTAAAAATCCATTCAGGGCCTCAAGCCCTTTCTGATCAATGGAGACTGCCACATCTCATTTCTAGTTGAGGCCTGTGGCTTTATAACATCCACAAAGAACTCGGTCCTTTAAATCCGCTTGAGGACAAGATAATGATCAATTCAATCTCGACATACTACATTTTCCCCTCCCAATAAAGGCTAGTGCAATATGCCTTAGACAACGCTTTCATCAGGAGTGAGAACAATCCATATCGAAGCATAATTCTTTTGGCGATGTGATGTAATGAATGTAGGTAACGTACATACCTGAAACTAAGTTCTCAAGCTATGGAGGTGACATTTTATTCACCCTTACCTTTATAGCCTTCACGATCCAACCAAGGAAAGACTTGAATGGTCTCAGACTCAGGAACAGACTTGTTCTAAGTGCTGAGGAGGGGTTCATATGTCTCTTGTACCGATAGACTCCGATGTACCACCACGCTCCGACTGTAAAGGCTGTAAAGCCTGCGGCTAGGACCACATAGATCCAGAAGGACTGAGACACAGATATAGTGCCATCGTCAGATTTCCACTCGAAGAATCCCATCGAGAAGATACTCTACACTACCTGTCAGTAGGTTATGAAGTGCTTGAGCCTTAACTTACTGCAAAGAAGGTTCCAGGGAGGAATATCATAGTGACTAGTGCAATGGACCGCATATGACGTGAGTCCTGACTAGTCGCCAATGCTATCTCCACATTTGTTTCTCCTTGAGCCTTGATACTATGAGAAAAGGTTTTGAAAGAGGGCGAAAAGGGGAAGATTTACCCATTGTGTCGTCATAATCATTCCTTCGTAGCCTGTAGTGCACTCTCGGATCTTCTCGTTATATTCTTTCATGATTTCTCTTAGTCTCCATCGCATTTTAGCGCCCGTGCGTCTCATATAACTCTTCGTGAGTTTAACTGACGATACGTCATGATACTTGTAAACCTGAGGGTCCGTAGAAACAACTTCCGCATGATGGCTGACTTCCTGGTTTTGCTGGCCATGTACTGGGGAGACCTCGTCGATTGAGTCATACCAGCCCGTGTCAGGGTTCGAAGAACTCATGTCTCGAAATACTGTCTGGTTGAGGTAATCTGCATGCTCGTAAAAGGCTTCCAAGCAGGTACTCCAGCTCAGCAGTTGATTCCGGAGATACTGCATGTCTAGCCAGGCTAATCTCCTGGCTTTCTTGCGAGAAACCTTTTCCGTCTCTGTTATATGTTGCAGGAACTCAGGATCCTCGTCCAGCTCCAGGATTCGTCCTTCGAGCTCGTCAAGAGTGTTGTTCACTATTGGCATATGGCGCCTTCTCTCAATTTCGATAAGCATGCTGGTAACCAGTAGTGGATGGCAAATCTCGTAAGTGGCCGTTCCAAGCCGGGTCAATATCTCTGCTTCGACTGACAACGTGCAACCAAACATAACTGCGAATGTTAGGTTACAGTGCGGGAAATATGTTGATGATACCGCAAGATCACCTTGCCAAGCATTTGCAGTTCGGGCGTTGTAGACTTTAACAGCGTGAGAAGTGATTTATATCTAGTAAACGACAGAAACTAACCTTGTGCGGGTAGGCAACGACAATTTTGCTTACCCATGTCTAGCTTGACTGCTGAAAAGTGTGAAATGTCTGCTCGTCTGACAACTTCATCGATCGATTCGTGTATATAAAACTTCTTTGCGATATCCTTGAAGCACTGCTCTGAGAATGGCAATTCCCTGACGTCGAGGAGGCCCGAAGTTTTGTCACGCGGGGTTTTGGATGCGTGGCTATTGTGCGGTGTTGCTCTCTCGATAGCCTTGATCCAATCATGTGCCTCAATACCCTCCACCGGATCGATCTTGGGCTCACCGCTCTTCCTTGCTAAACTAACACAATTGTCATTTTGAGGGCGTCATAGTTGAGAGCTGAACATACATCAGAACTAGGCCAGCGTCTGATCCGTCAAGCTTGGGATGCTGCTAAGGAAATACGTTAGTCTCGGGAACCCTAAGAAGTAAATAGTAATACCAACCTTATCAAACCATTTATTCCAATCACTACCATTGGTCATTGTCCATACCAAAGGCTTCTAGAATACTATTAGTAAGCTGCAACCGGTTCCCTTATGGAATATAAACCCTGCTGTCTGAGAACACTCGCACCACGCTGGTTGGTCTCTCATGATACTTAAATACTCTGCTGGTTTCATGTTCGCAGCATATCGCATTATCATTTGCCCAGTTCATTTCTTTCCGAGGTTGTAAAATCGATATGATGGCTTTTTCAAAAGATATAAGGTGGAGTAGCCAACAAGACTTTGACGGGGAAATTTGCTGCTTATTATCTAGCCAAACGGGGCTGTGTATGGAATACGATATGTATTTTGGACTCTATTGTCCTAGGGGGGACGAACCCTCATTAATGGCTGTGTTGAGAAATGATAATGTTGTGCAATAGTGCAATGTGTGACAGGCGGTTGAAAAGCGTCGCACAAATAATGAGGCGAATAGTGTGTAATAACTTATTTTTCGCATAATAGCACTATCAGAAATGGATGTGCGACTCACTCTGTGCCCGTAGAATTGACATTCTGAAAGGTAACTTTGAGAAAGCATCTCCAGGAGGTAAGTAATTATGGTTTTATTTTATAAAATGGCTGATATCCCTGCAGATTAGTTATAAGTAGATGCACTTACTAATAAATAGACTTTACTAATAAATAAATTAAAATCTGCAGTATATAACTGCTAAATTTAAAGTTAAATTATTAATTATTAATACTCATGTTTGCGGCCATACTATCATAAGCTAGTTATCGTCACAACTTTCTCCATCTTCTGCTTTTCATCCTTTTCGTGTCAGATAGCAATGACAAACAGCTTGGGGATTACTGACCTCAGTAAGACGTCTTGGAAGGTTACAATGAAATTTCCCTAGATCCCACTATATATATAATCAATAACCTGTGCCTCTTGAATGTAGGTTAGGGACATAATACCTCTACCGTTACACTTTGTTGATAAAAGATCGTAGTTAAAAATGTCTCTAGAGCGTTTTTCTCCGTTGAGGTCGCACGGATAATTTCAATGGCCATTATAGTAATAGAGTAGTAATTAGTAACTAAATGGGTGAAGGTTAGCGTGGTAGGTATTTGTTGTAATGGCGGAGGCTACTTTGATTGAAGTTTGAAAAGAAAGAAGGCCGCACTGGAGCTTAATATATATACCTTAATCATCAGTGATGCTGGATTCTTCTGTTAGTGATGCTAGATACTTTTGTTAGTGATGCTAGACACTTTTGTTAGTGATGCTAGACACTTTTGTTGGTGATGCTGGGTACTTTTGTCTGTGATGCTGGACCTTTCTGTTGGTGATGCTGGATATATTTATTAGTGATGCTAGACTTATGTATTCGGAATGCTCGTCTTATATTGCAAAGTCGCAGCGAAAGGGCATAGGACAGAGACTCGAGACAGCCCATTATCATATAAACACATTCTAGGTATTTTTTTAATATTTAATTTATACAATATTACACAACCCTGGAATATTTGCAACATTTAATATTGCGATTTCTCTCTACAGCTATGATAGACTTATTTCTTATTCGAAACGTCTAATAAAGACAGTCAGCCTACAACAGAAGACCAAGGCATCAAGGGGGGGATTACTTACTGAACTGGAAGTGGATAATATCTCCATCTTGAACAACCTGCAGAGAACAAGATTGAGCTTTTGTGAAGTGAGTCGAGTTGCGTACACTTACATATGATTTTCCTTCTTGGCGGTACTTGCCAGTTGCTTTAATGGGGCCCATAGACTTTTGTCCTTCGCAGAGATCGTGGAAGTCTTGATAAGCGACAACCTCAGCCTTGATGAAGCCTCTCTCAAAGTCGCTGTGGATAGCACCGGCGGCTTGCGGTGCCAAGCAGCCCCTGGGAATAGTCCAGCATCGGATCTCCTTCTCTCCAGCTACAACCAAGTCAGCGTTGATGTTATCAGTCGGATGATTTGTCCAAACCTGTGAAGTAGTATTGTAGTCCAAGCTTTGTGAATCCTTCAGTGATAATCTTATCCAACTTTGACTTAACCTTGATATCCTTAAGGAACTCAGCTTGAGCATCAGGGTCATCCTTTAAGCTGTGCAGCTTCTCTTCGAACTCAATCGAAAAGGGAATAATGTCACGAGGTGTACCACCATGCTCAGTAACCCACTTGGCAATACCGGGGAGGTACTTGCACTTCTGTCGAAGGTAATCCTTCATTGTCAAGTTGACGAGGTAAATGACTGGCTTGGTAGTGATGAGTTGGATCTTCTCGTTGATGAGGGCGATCTCAGCAGGTGTCCAGCTTCCATCTCGAACTGGTTGGTCCTTTTCCAGCATCTATTTTGTGTCAGTCTTCCTCCGATCTCCCAATTGTCACATGCTTTTCACTAACTTCTTTGATCTTGGTTGTTGTCTCAGTGAAAAGAGGCAGCATCTTGTACTTGCCACCAGCCTTCTTGACGATCAGCTCCTCAGCGACGATTTGCTTAGCGAGAATGTCTAAGATCGGTGTTAGCTTTGTTTAGTTACCGAAGAGAAAGTACGTACCGAGATCCTTCTTGCAGAGCTCGCTTTGAATGGTGTCTATATGAGCATTTATCAGTTAAGTTACCTCTAGATACGGTGCTAGACTAACCCAAGTCCCGAACAGGGTCAATCGAGTCGTCGACGTGCAAGACCTGATCGTTGTCGAATGCTCTGTTGAACAAGCCAAGTCAGACTGATTCCTTACCACTCTGTTCGACAGACCTTACCTAACAATATGGAACATGCCGTCGACGGCCTGGATATGCGACAAGAAGGCATTTCCAAGACCCTCTCCCTGAGAAGCACCCTTGATCAGACCAGCAATGTCGGTGACCTGAAGATAAGCAGGGTACATAGAAGGAGGTTTCCAAAGATCACAAAGAAAGTCCTGAATTTCACCGATTTAGCTCCTCCCTCACCGATGTTTGGCAGGACCTCAGCTTACGTATCTCGCATCCGGAACAGCACATCTCGCCTCATTAGGCTCAATAGTACAAAAAGGATAATTCTCCGCCGCAGCGCTCTGTTCCGTCAAAAGGTTGAACAAGCTCGACTTTCCAGCGTTAGGAAGACCGACGCATCCCATCTTCAAGTTCTTGCGAACTCTTCCAAAGGCGACAACATTATCGATAACGGGTTCGGGTTTCTTGGGAGCCATTTTTGATCGATAGTTGCCGAGATTGAAGTTGAGATGTTTTTTGTTGGCGTTTTTGTTTTGAGGAGGATTCAAGGGATGAGATTGTGAGGAAGACTTTTCAGAAGTGGCCTGATAGCCCACTTTAAAGACATGGGTGTAGAGTGTTCTGGCCAGTTAGTCAAAAGCCACGTAGATCAGCTGTAACCTCAAGAAAATACGAGAAAAGGCTGAGTATTAATATTCAGTGACTTTTTCCAATAGCTCTTGTAGTATGTCAGTTATAATATCTACAGAGAGGTCCCAGCCTAGCCTGTACATGGCTTCATATGGCGCTGCGAGGGAAAAAGGCATTCGTGAGGGGTATCACGTGAAGGACCCTGAAGATTTAGTGGAGGGGCGGAGATGCCGTTAACAGAGAGGACTAAGCCTAACTCAGCTTCGGTTAGGAAGCGAGCCAACGTTGAATCGTTGCTAGCACGGCCACAGGAGTATCTCCAGCCACGACCAAGCCACCTTTAGGGACTAAACTTAGGATATCTATCCTAAGAGATGAAAAGCTTTAGGTAAATTTAGTAGAGACTTAGAAGACCTTCAGACTAGGCATCAGGTGATTCACTAACAGGTCTCGCAACAAAGTTGAACCGAACTCTCTAGTCTTATTATTCTAACTAGCACTCTAGTTACCAGAATCCATGGGCCAGCCCATTACTTCCAGCACCCCATCACTCCAAGCCAAGGCATAATCTCTCCCCCTTCACCCCAGCCATTACATGCCTTGCTTCTTCTTATCCAAGCCTACAAGAGACTTTGTAGAGTGCATTATATCTTAGTTGCAACCAGCAGCCTGAGCGTTTTGCTTGTTCTGGCCGCCTTGGTGGTGACGAGCCTCGAGGTCTCGCTTACAGTTGGCGTTGTTACCGTTAGCGGTGGCGGCGGCAGCGTTGTTGCGGTTGTTGCCACCTTGAGCTCCCTGATGGTGGCGAGCGATGAGCTCTTCCCGCTTGTTGTTCTTGCCGTTCCTGTTCTTGCTCTTTGCTCCCTGGTGGTGACGGGCGACGAGCTCCTCATCACGTTTGTTGTTCTTGCCGTTCCTGTTCTTGCTCTTTGCTCCCTGGTGGTGACGGGCTACGAGTTCCTCATCACGCTTGTTGTTGTTGTTGTTATTGCAGTCGCTGGTAGCGGCAGCAGCTCCGTTACCATTGGCATTACCATTGGCGTTGCCTCCCTGGTTTCCCTGGTGGTGACGAGCTACAAGCTCCTCATCTCGCTTGTTGTTGGCGTTGCATCCATTGGCGTTAGCATTGTTGTTGGCGTTTTGACTTTGAGCCTGGTTGTTGTTGTTGTTGTTGTTGTTGTTGTTGTTGTTGTTGTTGTTGTTGTTCTGTCCGCCCTGATGATGAGGCTATTCTTGTTAGATGAAGTGCTCCTAATAGACATTAATATGACTAACCTCTCGTTTCTCAGCGGTGAAGATGGGGAGAGCGAGAGCGTCTGCTGGGAGAGCTGCAGAAGCCATCAAAGCCTTGTTCATGTTAGCTTTGAGGTATCGTAAGCATGATGAGCAACTTACAGCAATCTGTCCAAAGCTGGAGCGAGAGACTCGGCTATCTTGAGAGAAGGCCTGAGCGGCGAGGACAGTGACGACAACGTTGGAGAAATACATCTTGACTTGGAAGTGATAAAAAAGGGTGTAGAAGTGGTTTTCTGACCGGCAGGTAAAATGAGAGCGATGTAAAATAAAAGTAGGACTAGCCTTGAAAGTTGATGAGAAGAGAAGGACGTTTGCGTCAAGCAAAGTTAAGCTCAGATGATTGAAGAAGGAAATGTGAGTTGGTTGAAGAATTAAGATTTGAGCTGAAGACGCCAAGCTTCTTATACTTCTCGATTTTGGGTATGTTAAGGCTAACTTGAGATGAAAGCCCCAGATTCTTTGCGTCTTAGAATAGATCGTCGCCCCCCGCCCCCCGATCTCGCCAAGTTCAGAGAATCGTCAAACGCAAGCACCAAGACAAGACCGATAACGTTTGAAGACATGTTGGACATGATGCCGACATTGCCGCTCTGTTGAGTCAACAACGGAATAACCGCCGTATACGGAGTACGAAAAAAAGGCGCTGTCCCCTTGATACCCTCGTCGGCCTCCCACTAGTCAACTTTTGGGTCAAGGTGTAGGGACGGTTAGAGCGGCCAATCATGAAACTCCAGCCTCGGCCGAAACCTCAAGACTCTGGTCGTTGTTTGCTTAAACGCGAAAACGCGAAGTGACATGCCAAAATCATCGGTGGCGCGCCATTGGTGGAAATAAAACTCAAACAAGTTTCGCTGGTTTCACATGATTGGTCTAGAAGACACGACCCCTGACGGCTACGACGTATAGTGCTTCACGTTGCCTGAGAATATTACTGACCCCTGTTACAGATATTGTCTGGGCCTATAATTCTCGGTGCGTAATGGTTTACTATTCCTGATTCGAGATCTGTCAAACCCGTGAAGCTGGAACATTGTTTTAAGTGGGTGGTCTGGATGACTTGTTGTAGGATACTGTTGTCGCACGAACCATTTCACGTTTCGTCTTGGCGTTTGAAGAGTTGTTATTGGGAGCCGATTATCCGCTCGCTGTAGAACCCAAACGCCAAGTCAAAGAAGACCAATTATAGAATCAGGTTTCTGGGCATTGATATATACATCATTGCTTCAAAACTTGTCGCACTTGTTTTTTAATTTTTTTTCATCGCCCTGGAGGTTGACTTTCATTCTCTTACTGCAGGCCAGTCATTTTCTTAAACGTCTTCGAGATTCAGTCTACCATTTTCTGCAACAATGGGTTCAAAGTATCGTCCAGTTCCTGAAGATGAGGAGCAACAAACTCATGAGAAGAACGCTCTCTTATCACCTCTGCCCATCTACACCAACATCTCGCCATTCATTTCACAGCCAGGCGCACATCCAATCTTGATATGGATAGGTCATGGTATCTTACTCTCCTTCTCATTGGCGTTCTTCGCCCTTTCATTACTACTTCGCGCCAGCCCTTTACAAAGTGGCGTTTGCAATCAGCCAAACTTTCCCTACTGTGAGTCTATCGCAGCCTTCTTCTTACCTCTTTTAACATCGAATAGCTCCCGCAGAAAGCGTTGCAGACTTCCATACGGTCCGATATAATATCACTCCAGCACTCGAGATGTCCGAGTTTGTCGGATACGGGCCTGAAGTTGATAAAGCGTGGAACCATGTTACATACGACGTCGGTGATCAAATGATCTCACAAGCTGAGCTTGACAAACTGGGTCTTGACCCCAAATCTCTCAAGGTCAAGGATCCCAAGACAGGGCATACTGGCTATCGCGTTGGAATTCAAGTATTCCATCAGCTTCACTGTCTGAACTTGCTTCGGCAAGACACCTACAGAGATTACTACTCCAAGATGGGTGGCGACATTGAGGTTGAGCCTGAGGACTTGAGAGGACATCTTGGTAAGTCGGACTTTCTCGGCTGAGCTTGGTCAATACTAATCTGATTTGTAGACCACTGCATCGAGATTCTGCGAAACAACATAATGTGCCAGAGCGATACTGGTGTCTTCGCATTCAAGTATTATGATGGCTATGATGGTCACTGGCCTGATTTTAGCACGCTGCATACATGTCGCAACTTTGATGCCATTCGAGACTGGGCATTTGAGCATGCTGTTGTATTCGGAGATGAGGATTAAACAGAGGGTGAAACCCATTTAGATAGAAGTGTGAAGCCAACTATAGAACCCTGGAGGTGAACAATGAGCCATTAATCTCGATCTCCATTCTCTCATTGACCTGGTTGCGCATACCTTGTACTGCAGCAGATTTATGACATCCGGCTTTTTTCATGTGATAAATGATGACAAGCATTATGTCTAACAGAAGTGATGATGATAAGAGTTCTGGCAAACTTTCAACATACAAATGACCACTTCTGACTGGCTGAAACGATGCGTGGAGTTTATATCTCAGCTGTCAATTATTCACAAAATGAGATTGTGCATGCAAGCCGATAACGTCAGATGAAAAAGTCCCTGCAGAGTGCTCATTCAAGCTTAGCCATGTATGCATTTTAATTGGACCGTCTAATTCGGTTGTGGTGGAGATAAGATAAGATGGAGCGCGATAAGATTTCTAGCACTACCCTACAGAGGAGAATGTAAATAATAAAACATTATTACTGGCATACAAAGACTAAGTAGATATATTGAATTATAATAAGTAAATTGTCTGAAATTCCTATTATCTTTTTGTTCTTCTTCTCAGATTGTTTCTACTCGTCTCTAAACAAATTGTCATCCAATCAGTACGAGTTAACAGTCTTCACTAATGACTCGACCATTCTAAGACATCGAACTTTACACTCAGAGCAATCCCTTCATCCGAAATAGCCCAATTGTCTCGCCAAGCCGGCATCGGCTTCAACCCCACAATCTATTAAGATAATGTGATCAACTAACATAAGCTTAGCAAAAGTTCTCAACCTCTGGTAGTTAACCATACCATAATGCTTCATTTTAAGCTTACAGGGGTTGACCCGCCCGATCAAGCCCGTGCGTCGGCAGAAGATCCTTCCAAGACGGGAAGGTCTCTTGGCGTCCGAAGTTCGGCTGTCTCGTATTTACCACGGCGGCCATTTCCTTTAATAGAAGGTCCAGGGGTCCATTTCCGAACACTAGCATAGGTACGGAATAGATACCGCGGCAAGCTGTCCACTCATGAGTCAATATGGCAAGTTGAACTTACGGAATAACTTGTGTACTTGCTCTTATGGGGAATTGGGATAGATAAGGATGGTGAGTTATGCTGTGATGAGATGGACCTTTGATCTGGATGAACGGAGACATGGCATAATTGGAAACGATCGCCATGAGATAGTAAGATGGATAGATTATGCCCGCTCCATATCGCTACTGAGAGCATCAGAAGAGCATTATAAATATGAAGTGTAGTTGCATAGATTATAGTCGATATCCTCATCTTCATCTATCTCGTCACAACTCATCACCACAACGATGGTTTCCAAGCTTGCTCTCGCTCTCTTCTTCGGCAACGCCCTCGCTGGTCTGGCCGGACGAGCCATTCCCCCTCGTTGTGCCATCGCAGACCCTACGCCCGAGCAAGTCCAGCACGCTCAGAACCTCAAGAAGATCGAGTCCGTCTCCAAAGTCGCCGCTACTTCCATCACCGTCGACACCTACTTCCACGTTGTGTCTTCCTCCTCCTCAAAGTACATCACCGAGGCAAAGCTCCAAGCCCAGCTCAAGGCCTTGAACGATGCTTACGGTCCTCACGATGTTACCTTCAACCTCATTGATACCACTTTCACCACCAACTCTAACTGGGCTGCTGGAAATGGCGAGGTTGATATGAAGAGACAGCTTCGTCAGGGTGATTACAAGACTCTCAACTTGTACTTCACTGATGTTGCTAAGCTTGATGGTCTTGACGCTCTTGGATACTGCTTCTTCCCTGAGCCTAACGTCTCAACTGGATCCTCGACCTTTATACGCGACGGTTGCGTCATTGTCGCTGAGACCGTCCCCGGAGGTTCAATGGCTCCTTATAACCTCGGTGGAACTGCCGTTCACGAGGTCGGCCATTGGTTCAACCTCTTCCATACTTTCCAGGATGGCTGCAATGGTGGAGATCTGGTTAGCGATACCCCTGCTCAGGCTAGCCAGACCAGTGGATGCCCTGCCCGACGGGATAGCTGCCCTAACCAGGCTGGTGATGACCCCATCCACAACTTTATGGACTACTCCGATGAGTAAGTTATTCCCGAAACGTTGATTGACATAATTACTAATGGTTATTCCAGTGTTTGCTACGAGGAGTTTACCCCTGGTCAAAAGACCCGCATGCACAGTGCTTGGACCACTTACCGCAAGTAGGTTTGCGATTATGAGATGAGATAAGATGAGATGTCGTATATAAATGTTTGTACATATTTCTGCATGGGAGCGATGTGGAGTTTGCGAGTTGATGGGAATGACTGCATTGGTGTTATCTGGGTAGCGAGTATGAGATTAGATATGAAGAGATGAGTTGATCTGAAACGTTTCACATGTTTTAGTATACGACTCCGTACTGAATCCACCACTCCTCGGTAATCGCCGTGATATTCTTTGAAACTTCGGCCAGTCCCGATTCCATCTAATTGGCTGCATATGTAGGTGAAAGCGCTGTTACAACCAATGGATGGAAGACATTGAGAGACTGCGATGTAGACATGCCAGGCTCACTTTAGGTAAGTTTAGTGTAGTTAATCTAAATCTCATCAAAAGTTTAGTCTACTTACTCAAAGCTTTGACCAAGTTTAGTATAGTTATTCTAACCTTTACCATGCGTTTAGTGTATTGTTCCCTAAACTCTGATTGCTTATATATATTTCTTCGAGTAACCAATGCCGCTTATTATACCAGTGGCTGCCAGGGTGGCACGTTTATTATCTGCTGATGCTTTAAAGCTCGCACAGCAGCGAGGATCTCCAGCTGGCTGTTCTGAACAGCCAGAAACCGAGAGATGCCCACACAAAACCCATCCATCTTCTCAAGCTCAAGCAGGATATTGGCTTGAGTGGTCTGCCCACTCTGGTACTTCTGAAGAAGCTGGTTCGGTTCAGGCTGGCAAGGACCGCAGCTTGCGAACTTTCGAGCCGACCAAGGTTGGCTGGTGACAGAGTTTACACTTGGTGAACTCGGCGATGGGACTCGGCTAGCAGAAAGTGGTGAGGATGCTGATGGTGCTGGAGGGGCTTCGGGGACGATGGCTGGTGTGGCGGCAGTGGGTGCTGGTGGTACGCGGGAAGGGGCCAGGGCAACACGTTGTGTCTGACGCTGTTGTGATGCATGAGTAAAGGACTGCGCACGGGATATACCACGTGCAGAAGCACGCGATGTGCTCATTTTTGTTTAAATAAAAACAGGAAAGCAGGAGAGGAAAGAGTATGCACAGGACTGGAAGTGGAAGTGTAGCAGGAATCGTGGCTATATCCAGTATTGCAGTTGGTGATGGAGGACGAGGAGGTGCTGCTAGTGTTGACCCAGGAGTTGGAACTTCTGTGGGCGGAAGCTGTCTTTGGCGCTGTCGAGAGGCGAAGGTTGATGATTGCGCACGTGATATCCCAAGTTCCATGCCGCGTGGCTGTGTCGATGAGCGGTGCATTACTGGTAGCGTAAGGGGAGGAGAATGACACAAGTATCAAACGGGCGGTGACTGTCAGGATGAAACGTGAGGCCTGACGAGGGACGCGTGGTATGGGCAGGTTTGTCAGCCCTAGATACGTGGATTATAAGCTTTCCGATCTCTCAAAAACTCTCTTTGAGCGACCTTCTTGGTTGAAACTTGTCTCCTAGTCTGATGCTTTTGGAAATGGTAGAAGTTACTGATCACCATGGGCATCCCAACCATGAAGAAGGAACATGGCCATTTATTCGCCTAAAATGTGATAATAAGAAAAGTTCTAGGCCTATGTTAGGTATGCCAACGTTAACAGACCGTCGATCATATGAAGGTTTCAGCTTGTCTTGGGCTGTTATGTGGGTAGTTGGCATGCTGCCTGAGGTATGCTTTGGAGGGTATTGTTTTGAGTTGGTTAACAAAACAGCTGATGCGTCAGATACCAATCAGACCCTACTCGAACTAACTTTCAAGGACCATAATGAACCCAAGTTGCCCAAAATCTCGGATCAACACCAGCCTGTCGCTGTTCCAGAACAGCTTGTCTCAACGCCCTCGCAGACCGATCCCCCGTAACATCCGTCCCTCCTTTCAGCAAATCAGCGTAAAAAACCTTGGATACAAGACCACAAGTCTCATCCTCTGCCTTCCACAGACTAGCCACTACACAGGGTACACCCGCCATTTGGAACCCAGCGGCAAGATGGATCGATTCCTGAGGAAGCATCGGATCACCTGTGATAGCTGTCTCACATGCTGATACATAGATGAGAGCGCAGTTTAGCTTCTTTGGCGCTGACATCATGCTTTGAACGTCGAGGACGTTTCCTCTTGTGATTTCGCCATGTGAGTCTTGGGTGTACCAATCCCGAAGGAGAAGGCCGCTGCGTGCTGGGTTCAAGTTGTCGATTTCGCCGTGGCAGGCGAAGTGCGCGACCTGTGAGTTTAATAGACCCACGAGGGCCTCCTTTCGTACTGGGCGGTCATGGATCACGGCGTCGTATCCTCCATGAGTGAGAATTGTCTCAATAGCGTCGATCTCGCTTGAGGCATGTTGTAGCGGCGCAAGGTGATCTGTTGTCTCCATCTTGACCAGCATCGCTTTCTGATGTCCACCATGTTGCATGATCTCCGTCTCGCGATCTCTGACAAATGACAACCCTCGAAGGGTATTTGTATACGATGGAACGCATTGATCGAGCACCGTGCAGCGCTCTCCCGTCTCCACTGCCCGTCGATGATCCCCAGCCGCATGAATGGGCCAAGCATTGATGCTACTCGTCGTCAACCACCAAACCCTAGGCAAACTTCCATCTTTGGGAGCCGCATTATACCCCAGACTGAGTAGAACGGGTTCTGCTACAACGTCCCAGAGCCATGTAAGTAGATAATGGAGAAGATCCCCGCCCTGACCATCGCCGTCATTCGACATATCAATGGATTCGCGAAAGAGTTGTTTATGCTCCCTGATATCATCGACAGTGAATTTGGGGAGTGAGATTTTCCGAATGTCAGTGGTGGTGATAATGAGGGCGTAGCCACCGCTCAGAGGTTCTGTTTCCACAATAACGATGGGACCAGACTCGGCAAGTTCATAGAAGTGCGAGTCCTCGCGTGGCAGCCTGAGAAAATCCTGGAACCCGTCTTTTGATCGGATCTCGGCTATCAATTCCTGAAACGAAGTCGACTTGTTGAAAGCCGTCTGACTCTGGAGAAACTTCTTATCAAGGTCAAACCGAGCCGCTCGCTGGCCCTTGACTTTCTCGGAGATCCTCGCTTCAATGAAACGAGTTGCCAAATCCGGAAACTTCTCCTTCAAATCATCCGAGCCAGAATCAACACCCTTGTTGAGAATCTCCTCCCACAAGACACATCGACTTCTCTCATATAGCTGTAACGCTTCAACCACTGAGTCTCCAGCGGCAAGCGAGAACCAAAGAGCAAGTGTCGGCACGGCTTGGAACTTCTTCGCTTGACGTAATTGATCAGCGCGCGTGGTACAAGCATATACCGCAAAGGGGAGATCTTCAGCTGCTTCTCGGATGTAGTTCCTTGCAGCTGTCGAATCCTTTGCCACCACGTGCGCAAACACAGATGCATAGACCTTCATCCACGCGAGCGCATGACGAGCGATACCGGGTGCTGATGAGAATTGAGCTGTCAGGATCAAGTATGCGTTTGCAGCGACGGTGCTCAATGGAGCGGGACTGACGGTATAAATTGCGATGAGAAGTTCGGCTTGGTTGATTAGTAGTCCTCCACGGTTAATGTCGTCCATACCTCCCATGGAGATGCATTCTTGGAAGTTCACGAGCGCATCACGAAGGTCTCGCAGGCTGAGTGTCTTCTTAGCTCTGTACTGCAGCGTGCGCGTCAAATTGACCCGCGCCGAGAATAAGTAAAACTTATCCGTGCATCCACAAGAGAGAGCTTTGTTGAAGTTCTTTTCAGCCTGGGCAAGAAAGCTCAGATCCTCTTCTCGGTGGTATTGACGAAGATATGCTGTTCCCAGCATATTGTGAAGTGCCGAGATTTCGACCGGTGGGAGGTTGAGATTCCTGCCCAGAACCTCTTCGACAATCTGACCAGCCCTGATGACATCTCTAACGTCCTCGGTATCGTCGTACCTGAGCTGAAGAGCATGGCTGAGACTTCTCGTCCGGGAGCCAGCCCGAACTTCGGCAGGTCCAGTTGAGTCCAGACATATCTCAAAGGCTTTGATCGCCGTGTTGATGTCTTCCAGTCTTCCAGAGAATTTGAACTGGTACATGGCCGTATTTCCCAAACCATGAGTTAACATGATGTTCATAGTGTCACCAGAAGACCCTTGCTCCTTCGAGGCATCGAGACCGTCCTGATATGCTTCAGCGGCCTGTGAAAGATACTTGGCATCGCCGGTACATTGACATTTGACGACGTAAGCGTTGCCGATATCATTCGTGACAGTAAGATAAAAGGGATCCGTTCGAGATGCTATTGCTTTCGCTGCAACGAGTGCCGTCAAAGCACCATCGATAAATTGCTCCTGTCCCGGAATCTGAGCTGACACAAAGGCAGCCCTCCCAGAAGCTCTCAAACATCGAGCTTTCATCGGGTCTTCGAGGTCGTTGAGAAAAGGCAAGACATCGAGATTTGCTTGACACGCGTTACGGAGATCATCTTTGTCACCGTTACCTTCGAACCTGAGGAGAAGTGCTATAGCGAGTTGTTGGTAGCAGTTGATCTGTTGATGACCTTGTAGATCTGGATGGTCGAGGGCGTCTTGTAAGCACTTAACAGCCTGGTCAATTTCTGAGAACAGCCCGGTTTTGTTGAATTGCTCTTCATGAGCACCCGCGTCTCTGATCAGTCGTGCTGGTGTTTTCGGTGATGGATCGATGATCTGTAGCTCATTTATCCTCTCGATAAGCTTATCTGCTTCGACTTGCGTTTCCCGGTGGTTATTCAGCTCAGCTCGTTCACCCAGTGCATTCGCCAGCTCTTCCAGTGCATCTGTGGAGTTTGGATGAACCCGAAGGGCTTGTCTAAAATAGCCGATCTCAACAGAAGGGTCTCGTGTATTCTCTTCTTCACTGAGCTTCTGCTGTAGCGATGCCAAGTTCATGAGACAGTTGAAACGATCTTTCGAACGCCTTTCTTCAGAAACTGCGAGTCCTCTGTTGAGACACGCCTTTGCCTTTCTGAGGTTCTCGATATCTTGGTTCAGATCATATAAGTGGACGAAACATGCTGCGCGAGCACGATGGATATCTGCAATGGTGTATCTGAAAGGCGTCGAGTCGAATTGACTCGGGACTGAGTCTTCAGCAAGCTGGAGAGTGGCCATACTCTCAAGAAGTAACCTTTCCTTTTCTTCTTCCTGAAACAAGGCCCTTTCCTGCTGTAGCTTTGCCAAGCCAAGATAGAAGATTGGCTTCCCTGGGAAATCTGTCGCCAACGCTTCATGGAAAGCCGCAGTGGCTTCCTCAAAGTCGACCTCTTGGTGGGTAGCCTTGTACCTATGTGTCAGAATATCGCCAAGGTCATCCAGATGCAATGCTCGATTTGAATGATCCCGCGGCCCAAATTCAACAGCCTTTCGGAGATATTCCACTGCCCGATCCA
The DNA here is from genome assembly GCA_013186775.1 of Fusarium dlaminii. Taxonomy (NCBI): domain Eukaryota; kingdom Fungi; phylum Ascomycota; class Sordariomycetes; order Hypocreales; family Nectriaceae; genus Fusarium; species Fusarium dlaminii. The sequence continues at coordinate 340,402 of JAAOAL010000052.1, read as the reverse complement.
GAGCTTCCGGCTCATCATCTGGACTTGCAACCTCCCATTGTCTCCGCAGAACTCTCCCAAACATGCTGACAACGACCCCTCTCATTGGCTCGCTCTTGAGAACGTTGAAAACAGCCAGAGCGCCCAAGATAGCGGCATCCTTCAAGCCAGATGTATTGTTGCCGACACCTCTCGTCATCAAGACTTCCTCACTTGCCATGGAGAATCGCCTTGCTCTCTCGGAGCGATCCAAAAGCATGACAGCATAGATATACTTGCATGTTTCCGGATCCACGCCCTTTAGAAAATCTTTATTACGGCAGAACTGACCGTCCGGAATGAGCTCTTCATCTTGCTCTTGAGATGCGATCAATGTTGCTGCATGCTCAAGTTGACTCGTGAGATCTGATGCCATGGTGAATTTTGTGAGAAGCCGGCACTTGAGCAATCATTTAGTGACAGGAAAAGAGGGGAAAGACGACCTGCGCATGCACTAGGGACAGCAACAGGACATATGATCATTGGACTCTGATGCGGGGTTTTGATCCTAATGTATGTAAGAAATTTGAAACATTGGCGCCAGGTGACAAAAATATTGGAACGGTGGTTGGACACTTTGTGGCCAATTCAACGGTGTGATTGACGCGTTTATTCTTTCATTGATTATCGAACGGCCGAGACAATTGTGCAATGCGACCAGCTGATAGGATACAATATCACAAGCTGAAGCGCAGTGTAACACTGCGCGCATAAATATTGGCACTATTAGCGCCACATCGGATAAATCGGGTCCTGAGATACGAGGTATTTGTGCTGCCTTGCGTTTACCCAAGATAAGAACAGATCTACTACCCCTCTATTGCGTAGCAAAATCTTCCAAATAGCTAACAATAATGGGCAAGGCTTTAGATCTTAAATATGCCGAGCTCATGCGGGCGCATCCTTTCGGCACGGCGCTCTACCTTCCGATTCCCTCGAGTCAATTTCAGCCCGGATTTATCGGATATTTTGACTCAACTGGGGCCTGGAACCCCATTGGAGACCTCACATCGTCGTCAAGCTTACCATCGGGGCTATCATCTATCGACGGCAACACCTTGAAGCGCGCTCCATCTCAGAAACAAATATGGGGACCGAAACTAGGTAATGAAACAAGAGGCCGCGCCATTGATCTCAGTGTCGGCCTTGGGACAATACCTATGCTGGCAGCAGCAGCACTACCCTTCAATGTTTCTGCTTGCTTCCGATTCCAGGCAGATAAAAATCACGGAGCTGTTCTTCTTACCAGTGGTCCTGTTATCCAGGACCGGTATTATCATAAAGAGCCTCTTCTTCAGTGGATGAAGCAGAACGCGAAAAGCATAGTGAAATCACACCCTGAGGTCAGAGAAAATGGCTTGTGGATCATCACTTCCACATGGACAGCAGAGAATGCATCGGTAAATTGCTGGAACTCTAAGGATAAGGTGGTCGATGTTGGGTTCAGCACGACAGGTCTCGAGTTTGGCGAAGTGGCTCCGAAGGGTAGCTACCTGCACGGAGGAAGTGCAGAAGGATGGATAAGCACCCAGAATGATGATGTAAGTTCTTATGTCCATTTTTTGCCAATTGCTTAATTAACGGGTACAGAACGACAAAGGCCATGTTGTCTTCTTCCACGGGATCAGATTCACATGGGTTCCCATTCGCGGAGTGAGTCACTAAATTGAACAGTGAAATGCATGAAAGCTAAATAATGCCAGTTAACAGAGACGAAGACCACCAGGAAATTCCGAGGAGAGGGTCCATCGACGTCTGCGCCTCTGACAATATTTGAGGATGACTTGGGTAATGGGACTTTTGAAGTACGATATGAAGATCAAACTGAGAAGGAGGAACAAGATGCAGTACACCAGGATGACGAAGAGGAAGATGCGTGGGAGTAGGCGTTGCTGTGTGATCACTAAGTTAAAGCTTACTAAGTAATTATTTGTCACCAAGTGCAAATTGGCCTTGTGCTCTGATTTCCGAACCCACTTTAATTCTGAGTTTTGATGAGGTCTTGTAGGAGTGCAATAATACAGCTCATTGTCCAATCCTGGTTATTAACAGAAACCTGCACTCCAAATCAGAGCCACTAGTAGAGCACTGCATCTCAGGTAAAACTGTGATGGGGATATACTTTCGTGAACAAATAAGCTTTAACGTTAGGGATTGGGCGTTTTGCCTGGAGCCTTTGCGTCAGACCATGTTTAACCTTTGACCTTTGTAATACACCTATAGTATTTCTTTTCTTATCACCAAGTTGACTTTTTCCTTTCATATAAGAGACAACGAACTAAGACTTACATGTCAAGTTTTTCTTTTCCTTTTCACCACTATGTTTCATAAATCTTGCTGCATCCTAGGAAGCCGCCCTCCGCAGTCCCCATAACAACTCTGCTCCTTCGGATCTTGTTGGATCAACCGAATAACCATAATGACACTTCTCGGCAAGCTGAAAAGGCTGACTGTCTGCAGGTCACATGAAAAGTCTGATCATTCCAGAGAAATGCTGATCTCAAAACGGGTCAAGAGCGGTGATGTCCCAGAAAGCAGCAAGAGAAGATTTCGCACCGCAAAGCGCCCCGCCGCTGTTATTGATATGATCATCATGCCCAGAACAAGGTCGTCACCACGTACAACCCTTCAAAGCCTCCCTACAGAGCTGCTAACTGAGATCGTCACTCTCCTCGCCCCAATCGACCGGGCAAGCCTTGCCTTCACATCAAGCTGGCTTCATGGCCTCTTCAGCAACACCACAAAGCTTAACGGATTTGATCGTTGGAAATTCCTAAAACGGCTTGAACAAAGCTACATGTGGCCTTCTGAGATCCTCTGCGAGATATGTCAGAAATTCCACGAACCTCGGAAGAGTCGTCAAACATTCACGGAAAAGGAAGGCCGGAGGGCCTGTATTGGAAATGGCGCTTCGCATCTTCAGCAAGTGTCCATATCGCCTTACCTTTCGAGGGGGGTTCATTTCGATGCCATGGCAGCTATATCGAGATCCCACCGTCTCACCCCAGACGCGCCGCTTCCAGGCGAGCCAAGTGTACAGTTTGTAACGCCGTATTTCAACGATGATGAAGAACTCGTTATACGGTTACAGCAGACTGTACATTTCTCTCGTCAGAGACACGTCCTCCTCAAGTCACAGAGGATACTATTTCCAGGACGAAATACAGGCCGAGAGCCTAATAAGGTCATTAAGGGCATCGAAACTCTACACCGGGCTTTTCAGGAGTCCCGCGAACTTGGTACCATATGTGGGCATGCTAATTGGACCGATCTGTATCCGTTCATCACTCGCCCAGAAGAGGAATTCGAATGGCCTCGGGGACAATGGTCATTCCGCTACTCAGGTCTACAAGAGTTTGACCTTCCTGGCGAACACCTACAAGAATGTCTATGGGCTCACAAGGGGGACTGCTGGCTGATTTGCCAAGCGAGGGCTAGACTAGACAGCGCCCTCGACGGTCGCATATGGTCCTGTGGCGGTTGTTCAACCGACTACGCGGTCAACATCATCCGCTCAGAGAGCTCGTGCGCGAATTATATCGTCATGACATCGTGGAAAGACCTCGGGACTTGTATTAGAAGAGGCGATCGGCTGTGGAAGGAGCATATGGACAATGGTCTTCACGCGGGCCATAGGCGTATGGAATATGGTAAGATCGCGGGCCAGATTGAGAAGTTGACGAGGGGTACTGTGACGAAAGTACACTACTTCCCTCGCATTTCGAAGAAAAGACTTCGGGAGATATTCATTGATGAAGGAGGGTGTGAGGAGACGAAGCTCACCGGGAAGGTGGAGGTAGATTCGTGAGGTTATATTTCTGCTCGCTATTTGTAGAATATGAGCTGTGATGCAGGACCTGACGACCATGAAAGTCAACAGCTTCCTCCTTACTTGAGTTGTTTCCCATGTGGATAGGGAAAGAGAAAGGAGGTTTCGATAGAGGATAGCAACTGTAGTTGACCAGCGCGGCTTTTCTTTTACTGGCTGTGGGAAATTTCTAATATGCTTCTTGAGAGTGGTGACTGGATACTGACTGCATGGTTCCTCACAAGTTACAAGCGGGACGGATATTGCCTAACCCTTCGATGTGCATAATAGACAGACTAGCGTCCATTTAAGCGATTGCGAGCGCCTCTCTCGACTTAGCTAAGAAAGCCTCTTGATCGACCTGTATCAAAACCTTGCTAAGTAGAAGCTTAGAATTGTTTGCGATATTAATAATTTAAGATCCTGCATATTATAGCTGGCATCCTAACGTGCATCCAATCTGTTGGTTGCCCTACGAGGCGTATGTCTCAGCCACGGCATCCTTCTCGCGGACCAAAAACTCCTTAAAGCTTCCCAGTTCAATTCCCCACGTCTTGACCCTCTTAGCATCGACACATTTCTCGCCATCCCTCAAAAACACCTGCGATCCAATGAAAGGGTTGGAATCCATCGCCTGAGCCACTTGTTCATCAGTGTAGAACTCAGCCTTGATGTCTCGCCCGGTTGCATCCGCCAGAATCTCCATCATCTGCACGGCCGTCAACCTCTCGCTGACAAGATCAATTCCTTCGCCATTAAATCTTTCAGGCTCGCTCAAGACAGCGAAGGTGAATTTAGCGATGTCTTGCGGGTCGACGAGGTTGAGCTTGGTGTCGGGCTTTAGGGCGGTTAACCAGGTGTTGTGCTCGAATAAGTCGCTGTAGATACGAGCTTTTGTAGCGAGGAGGTTGGACATGAAGAATCCGGGACGGATGATGGTCCAGTGCTTGAATCCAGCACGTTGAACGAGTCCTTCAATAACATTCTTGACAAAAAGGGTCTTGAAGAGAAAGTGACTAGGGGGAAGAAGCGTGCGCCTCTCAGGAGCATCGGCGCTGATAGAGCTCGAGTACACAATATCCTCAACGCCCGCCTTCTTAGCCAGTGCAATAATTCTCTGAGCCCAGATGCGCTCATCATCAAGATTGCTGTAATTGGGCCCAAGAGCGAGGAACAGCTTGTTGCAGCCTGTCAAGCCGGCAGTGAGGGCTTCTTCGTCGTCCCAATCGCCAGAGTTTAAGACGACGCCGATCTTAGCGAGGGCTTGCGCTTGGGGGGATTCGGTGTTTCGCACTGTAGCGCGGACGGACCAGTTTGATTGGCGGAGGTGGCGACATACTGCTGAGCCTTGGGTGCCTGTAGCAGCGACGACGTAGACTGTTGGGACAGACATGGTAGCAAACTGAATATTTAATGGAGTATGATGTGATTGTATTGCTTGAAATCGAAGGCGATGGAACTCTTTTATATCTTATTGCTGTAAATTACAGCCCTCTTCGCGCTATTCCGTCGTTTTGTGGGGCTCCTCAGCGGAGTTCCGCTGCTCTCCAGGCCCATCAGCGCACTTCCACCATCTTACCTCATCGCAAACCACCAAATTTCCATCTCACCCATCATCCATGGAGCGCAACGACCCGCCAGCGCGACGGAAGTCCTGTCAAGCCTGCAAAAAGGCGCGTCGGAGATGCGATCTGGCACGTCCGACGTGTCAGCGCTGCGCTCAGCGGAATATCCACTGCCATTATCCTTATGCGCATGCACAGCGCGATAGCACCAGCTGCATACAGCCTGCGATCCCAGTTTCTGAGATTGACAGTTCGCTTACGCCGTCATGTCTTGGGATGCTTGATTCAATTCTGGAACCGACGGACGATTTCACAGACCAGCTATTCCAAGGTTCGTTAGATTGCGATAGTTCCAATTGGTCGACGCCAGGGCTTTCAACCACGGCTCAGAATGCGTTGAATCGGTCTCAGCTTGTTACCATTCCTCAGGTTACAAGAGCAATTACGTCAAGGCTCCAGTATGCTATGGATGTAATATTGAAGGGCCCGTCACAAATGATTTCGGAGAATCAGACGCCTTGGTGTCATGCGCATCTGTACGATGATGGGATGCCAAAGTCTATGCAGCGTGAGTTCATCCTATGTACCGATAGCTCAAGCTTAACACTTCGATATAGATGCGGTATCTTCTGCTGCACTCCATGCAGCAAAGAATCATCTCAACGCCAGAGTCATCCGCGACAACGTAGAAAGCCGGGTGCAGGAACTCCTCGCCAGTCCTCCACCAGCTACTTCAATGGAAACACTGGCATACGCACAAGCGCTCTTCATATATCAAATCCTTCGTCTACTAGACAACGACGCCCGAACCTATGCCATCTATGAAGCAACCATGCCGCATCTCGAAGAAGCATCCAACGCGCTCATTCCTCACATCGCCATCGACGAAGCAGCAGATTCACCAAGCCAATCCTCAGATCTCATCTCCCTCTTTCCCGCCTCAGTAGCACAAACCTTCTGGACAAATTGGATCTTCCAAGAATCAGCCAAAAGAACCCTCGGCATGATAAATTTCTTCATGCTGACGTATTACTTCATGAAAGGCGAGTCTGGCAACAGATGCGGCCAGAATAAAAACATCGCTGTGAATCGGTCTGTCACCATGTCTGCGCATTTATGGAACGCACAAGATGCTGTTGATTTTGCACTGGCGTGGCGGAATAAAAAGCACTTTGTGATAAATGTCAGCGCGTAAGTCAATCCTGATTTTTGTTTGTTGTGTCTTTAGCTGATGAGTGATAGACCCAATTTCTTGGAGACGATAATTCAGGATGCCCAGAAGGATGACATTGATGCTTTTGGCAAGATATGTCTGACGTCTTTAATGGGGCTTACTGAGGCAAAAGGCTGGTTAGCTATGAAGGGTATCACTTTATAGTCTTTCTACATATTCTTTCTGACTTCAGTCCACCTTATCTGGGCAATAATTCTAATCGCATGCCAATTCGCCCTGCTGTATAAGAGTATCCTGCCCTCTTTTAATCACGTTACTTTGAGCTTTAGTTCATCCCCGTGATGACATTCCTGCCGTTCCAGAAACTCTTCTTTCTTGAACTCATCCTCCTGTTGCCAGTAAGCATCACCCTTTGGGCTCGGCTTGAATTCTCCAGCTTTCACAAGCTCATTAGATGGGTACCTGTAGACGATTTTGATGACTCGTTCTATGGGTACAAATGGAGATACTAATTCCCAACCATCGTTTTCATGAACGCGTCGTAGCGCTCAAGATCATCGATATGAATTGCGTCTCTGGAGAGACATGCTGCTGTTCCAAAATTGAAGAATATGACAAACTTGAAGACAAGAGCGAAAGATGGCATGGTGCTGGAAATTAGGAAGCCTCTGAATTCTAGTAAGAACCGTTGGTATTTTCAATTTATGATTTGTTCCTGGTTCTCACTTTTAATGGCGCGTACAGGTAAAGCTCAGTCGTGGTATATATGCTCCACCGGTATCAGATCATTTAGTTATCACATGATGATCGCTTTGAACCTTTATCCTGCCGCCCTTGCCAACTTCCCCTTTTCAGGCATATAGAGACAGACAGAACTCATTGCTTGACAGATCCGTGGCCCGATGACCTGTGCCACGAAGGCGGATGTGACAGTGGTAGCGACTGGGCCAGAAGCCCAAAGTACGTCACTCCCACTGGTGTCTACTCAAAGGATATCAAAGTCAGCGCACAGGGTGTCTACTCTGGTTGGGACATGCGCAATGCTCTTGCACAATCTCTTGCCGATGCTTCTGGGCGCAACCAGGTCTGGTCTGAGGAGGTGGCGCGCTCAAGTGGAGGATGAGCATGCTCACTTGTCAAGGCGTGGCAGGGATATGCACCCAACTTCCATCAGTCTGCTATCTTCAACAACTGCAATCAATATGGCTGGATGAATGCCAAGACTGATGGTCTTACTGGAATTACTTCGGGTGGAGATTGCAAGTCGATTGTTGAGAAGCTCGGAGCTATTATTGGAGAGGCGGTTCCTTACGGGGCAGGGACTACCCCACTTCTCGGTGCTCTTTGTGGTTAAACAATAGCACGTGGGGATTTTGAGGAGCTTAGAGTAGCATGGAATGAGCTATGAAGAATTTTGAGACCTTGTACCTAGCAGAGCTGAGAGCCAGTACTAGACTAACTAAGAAAACCAAACATAGCCCTTAGCCAAGTGTCCATCTCAAATTTATTCCCATTCCTTGTCCAGAACAACCAGATTCTGATATCCCTTCTTCACAACCTCAGTATCAATAACCACGACAGCAATGAAAGTTGTGTCATCAGTTTCACTGGGATTGTCGCTGACGGTATGATGACATCCAGGAAGTTCGTTGAAGCTCTCCCCGGCGTTATAAACCTTAGGCGGATTACCGTTCATCCCGCTAAGGAGTTGACCCTTAATCACGGTGGCAGCAACAGTGGCACCGGAATGAGTATGCGGAGGTGTCCATCCGCCAGGACCATAGTGGACCTCGAGACCAACGATGGACTTGCCGGGTGCGTTGGTGAGCTCGTAGTCGTAGAGAATCTTGACGGTTTCGCGAGGGCGATTGCTTGTAATGATTAGTTTGACTCTGGACGAGGGAATAGCTCAACTTACCGCTTGTTTTCAACACTGTCTGCCATTTTGATGAAGTGGATGTTACACGATTACTGCTATGTGATGGAGAGACCAAAAGGAGTAAGAGATAACAAGAGATGAGGAATCCGGGAAATACTCTTCTCTGCCGGAATGAACTACTTATACTGATGGGACAGTCCTATTTCCTCAATTCATAAAGGACGATTATCCTTCCTTCGGGCCTCCCGATTTCCGGGTGGGGATGAATAAGCCGGGCAACCGTCAATTACGGGACCCACCCGGGTATCCGGTTATTCGCTTCTGTCCCCAAACCCCGGGCGCAATTGACTGGTACCACTATCAGCATATAAACAGTTCCTTCTTGGCAGAGAAAATTGCTTAAATGATATCGGCTCTTAGCAATATCATCCACTAGTCCATCATTGCACTTTATACAACAGGAAACAATTCCCCCAACCTGAAGATGAAAGCCGTTCAGATTCTCGGAGACATGTCTTCTCCAAATCTTACAACCAACTTCTCAATGGAGAAACCCGAACCTGTCAAGTCTGAAATTCTGGTTCGTGTTCACGCCGCTGGAATCACTGGTGATGAAATCATGTGGCCAGAAACATATCGACGTCCGTCCCGCATCCCCGGCCACGACATTTCCGGCGTCATCACCGCTTTTGGCCCTGACTACTCTGGTCCCCTAAAAGTCGGCCAAGAAGTCTTTGCGTTTCTGTCGGCGCACAATTGTGAAGGACAAGCTGATTTCGTTGTCTGCACTCCTGACGAGGTTGCCTTGAAGCCAGCGTCGCTTTCACACGCTGAAGCTGCTGCGCTGCCGATTCCGGTCTTGACAGCATGGGAGGTTCTAGACTATGCCGAAATTCGTGCTGGAACGAGAGTCCTTGTGACGGGCGCGTCGGGCGCAGTTGGTCAGCAGTTTGTGCAGCTTGTCAAGCACTTGACGGGTGCTTATGTGATTGCGCTGGCATCCGCGACGAACAAGCATCTACTGGGCGACGTACCTGACGAAATCTTCGACTACAGAACCCCAAACTGGGAGAAGTCTGTTCAGAACGTCGATGTTGTCTTTGACACGGTGGGTGGGGAGGTTCTGGCCAAGACGTGGGAAACGGTCAAGTCTGACGGCATGATCATTACGATTGGCGATCCTGCACCATCGTGGGCTTTTGGTGGTGATGAGCCACCGGAGTCCCTGTCCCTGCCAGGCGTGAAGTACAAGTACTTTATCGTATCGCCGAATGTAGATCGCCTGGGTCAGGTGGCGAGGTTGTTTGATCGGGGAGTGATGAAGCCACTAGCGGTGAAGACATTCCCGTTTGAGCAAGCGGTTGAAGCTTGGGAGCATGCTAGGCAGCGTGGAAAGGGCTACAAGGTCGCTATTGAGTTTTAAGATGCAATTGGAGATTCCAAATAGTATGCACTCCATGAAGAGAGATTATATAGATTATTCAGTGTTTAACTTGTACTTCCTTCCATCCAGCTAGAATCCAGCTCTACACCCATATTGATCCATCCGCAAATATCCTCAAAAGACCCCAGAGAAGCAAAGACATTATCATCCTGTTCCATCGTCGGTAGAGACTCCATACTCCCTTCTCCTTCGCTTTGTGTCAAACTCGGGACCTGATTCGACCCTGGAGTACTCCCCACTTCCCCACTACTCCCTCCAAGCCCTAGGACATGACGAGCGATAGTCTGTATCTCTTTCACATTCCTCGCTGTCCTCGGCCAAACCTCACCTACGGCTTTAAGGCACCCAATAGTCAAACGGATCTGATCTCGCGCTACTGCCAAAGCTTGATCTTTGAGCATGTATGTACAAGCTGAGAGAAGGGCGAGAGTTCCTTCGCTAACCATACATGTTGTGAAAGGCGTGTGGTGGAACGGGCGGACCGGTAACGCTAACAGCTGGATCTGCGCATTGACTGACTTGAGAATTCTCGTCGTGTGTATGTTGATGAGATCTGGCTTCGGTGTATCTGCCGGTGGTTCTCGAGCGCAACTGGATACTTTTTCAACAGGGTTGAATCTCAGATCCGATAACGGTCTGTGTATACCAATAGTTGCACTAAACAGTTAGCTCAACTCTCATTGTTATGAGTGAAGCACATACACATGGATAAGTAAGTGAGCTTGAAACATCAGCTCATCAATGGTTCCATCCGCCTTGAGCACTGGCTTTTTATCCTTCGGCAGTAGCAGCAACCAGGCATCGAATGCCGAGTCAGCGGATTGTATGATGGCCTCTGAATCTTCTCTTGTCGCGCGTTTTGGTGACATGCAAATGACTTGTGCTGCACATCGGACGGCACCGATCAGATAGGCGAAGGACGAGAATACCACGTCTTCGCTATCGAACTCGCGAGAATCAAAGTCTTGTAAAGTCTTCGGTATAGGAATAGTCTATGTATCGCGTGTGAGTCCCTTGCTTCACGATCCTGTAAAGTACTTACACCAGATTCATAATCTGACTCTTCACAAGGAAGTTCCGCGGTAGGTTCGACATGCAATGTTTTGAAGTTCATCGTCCCCAGTGTTCCAGCGTAGGAAGCATCCACGATGAATAACATCCACCACGTTCGTCTCCAGCATTCCACCATGATCGGGTCTCCGAATCCCCATGTAGCAGCGAACTCCTGTTTGTGCATTTCCAACTTGAAGGCCACATCGATCGCAGCATCCATCTGCTCCTTTGCTTCAGCTTTGAAGGTGTACCAGAACAAAGCGATCGAGTAGAGCAGACGAGCCTGGACTTGCACTGCATCTGATGGTTTGAGCTGTGATGTTTGAGCCTCGACGGCGCTGCTTAGTGACTCTGACCATTGGTGGGTGTCGTAGATATGGCCGATCAGCCGCATGGAAGCTATGAGGGGACTGAAGTTGAAAGCTGACGCCTGGGACAGTTGGACCAAGTGCTTGTACGGGGGAGCGAAAGGATGGAAGTGGTGAAAGTTGGTATAGTATGACTTGACCAGAGAATCATCAGTGAGTCCACCATGGCTGAAGTGCGGTGTTTCGCGGTTCTCTGGTGCTGGTGTTGGAACTGGTAAGTTCGCATCTTGAAATACCTCCATGCAATCCGCCACAGTCACAGATTCATCGCCCAAGTTGATTCCCTCATCAGATACCGTCACAGATATCTCCGACACAATATTATCCAGCTGCGCATCAGGCTTATTAGCCAGACGTCTCCGCCTCTCAGTCAAAGCAGCTCGATCGAGGCCACCGCGTCTCGAAGCTGTATACTGGCACGCCTTGTCGTATGCTGTGCACCGACTGCATCGTGGCTGTTTAGCATCGCATTTCACATGCTTTGTCCGACACTCGAGGCAAGCTAGCGAAGATCGTGTATTTACACGTGTTGAGACTAGTCGCTCCATGGTGAATGGGTGAGTTACGTGGAAGAGAATTATGGCTGATGCATGTCAAATGGGGGTAATACTAAAGTGGGGTCACGGGTATCCGGGCTTCCGGAAATAGAGTGGGTATACGAGATGTCGGCTAATATGAGATTTCTCTCGGTTTGTTTACGGTAACGACTGTATAGTTATTGAAACGAGGTGCCAGGTTTCTAAAACTTATATCTATCCATATCCTTCCATATCCGCCCAATACGCTACTTCTTATGGATATGCTTGTTCCAGGTTATCGAAAATTCGTCGACCAAACTGATCCATCAATTTGAGACGATGAATCCTGTCCCCGCCAAATCCCGCGTTATTGGGCTCATGCAGATGCCAGTCAAGGACCTTATAACCTCTCTGCTCTACGGCACTAAAGTCCAGCTGCAAATAATTAAAGATCTGACAAGGCAGAGTGCTGATCCTCTCCGACCCAGCTTCGTCCTCATCAAACATGTTGACGCCGTTGTATCCAGTGTCTCCGCCAGCGACAATATCAGCACGTATAGCGGTACAATGAATATCGATGTCCCATTTCCCTCTAGTTTGCGATATGTTTTCCTCTACTAGCCGCCAGTGTTCACAGCGCAGTGTAATCGGGCAGGTGGCGGCTTTCGGGTGACGAAGAGTGAAATGCCGGATGGGATATTGCCATTGAAAGAAGAACACTGTACGGAGAAACTTCTTGGAGAAGGCTCTGTCGCCTGCAGGAGATCCTGCGACTTGATCAAATCTGGAGTCCAGTGCTGGGGTCATGGATTCGTCATCGGTTGGGTCTATCAGGATATCAGCCTTGCTCGGGAGAGGGTCAGGTTGTTCTGCCGCTTGTATGTGCTGCTCTATGTCTTCTGCAATCTGAGACTGAGCTGATAGTGGATTTTGTGCCTGGAGAATATCGTCCAACTCTTGAGTAAGAGCAACTACAACTTCCTGAGCCAGGGCCACTCGATCCTGAGCCAGTGCCAACCGCTTCCTAATGGCAGCCTCGCGATCAGTTAGATAGTCCATTGTGTTGATCAGAGGTTTGGTAGAGGCGGATTAGAGTTCTGTTGGTAGGTACTTATATGCTCCCGATATCTCTCTGCTTTGCCTACCTTTATCGTGTCGTTTCGGGGACGTCTGTGACTACTGTATGAGTATCCTGTCTTGCAGGGCTATACCTTGCATAATAGGACAGATACAGACTCTTATAAGGAGGTGACAGGGCTCAAGATTTCAGGGAGATGTATGTGACTGATCAAAGGTTCAGGCCGAAAAAAGAAGTTGTTCGGGTCGGTGATAAACTGGTCTTTCTTCAGAATCCCATGTTCATCAGAAGAGTACCGTGAACAAAAGACTTTGGAGGAGCAGCGCATTGTAGTCATTTTTTCACTGTAATATTTTGTTATGGTTCATATCATGGCGGATTCGCGTTCAAATGACAGACAGGTTGGAGCGAACATGCTTGTTAAGCCGGGAATGATGAATACGTCCAAAGCGGCGTCCGACATGGCTATTTAGTAAATGCTCCCATGTGCGTGGTATTGTTCGTTCCACTCTGTGTACTCCATTCGCAGAGATTGCATGAGAACCTAGGTGATAAGCCACTAGGTAGCCGTGCCTATGACAAGCATACCCAGGGTCAACGATGGTTCGCCCAGCAAGCATTCCCTACCGCAAGAACAGCATCTTCACGCCTCTTTCTATCATCATAATAACAAGAGGCGCAAAGCTGCTTATCATTACATGTTTCATCAACAGTACTTTTATCCAAGTCCTGAATGTCGTGACATGGTGCCATGAGCTGGTCGTAGCTAATCCCCCAGTTCTCAGGCAGCTCCAGCGTGGAGAGTAGGTCTTGTTCAGTGACGGGGGGCAGGAGATCTATAGTTTCGCGGTGTATTCTCTTGGGGACCGTGGCATCGGTATCGCCGCTGGCGGACCTCTTGAGGTTCGAGGTCTCAGCTTTCGGTGAAAGATCATGAGTGATTGTGCTTTGTGATGATCGCCTGCTGGATAATGAGTCTGAAGCTGGAAGGATAGCGGTAAAATGACTGATTCCGAAGCTCTCATGCCTATCGGGAGGTGTGAGGTTCTCAAATGAAGAAGAGACTTGAGAGTCGAGGCTCAGCCTTCGTTCCTCAGAACTGTCGCTCTCGGATCGAGAGGCCATAGGCTCTGTTTGAGGAGCGTCTGGATCTGAGATGGACGGCGCTGGCAGTGAAAAGGGAGATACAGGGCGCTCGGGCTCATGAGTACCTAGGAAAACGTGAGCGAAGTTGAGATATTCGTGGAACGGAACATACCGTGAAACGCATCCTCCCAAGACCAATGCAAGAGGTCGAGGAATACCTCGACGTCGAAATCATCAGTGATAACATCATCACTCATGGCTGCAATGCCGTGTTTGCGGTAGATTGACGAAAGCTATGTTGTTCTGTTGGATCTAGATCGAAAGCGCCCGCGGAAATGGAGAACATGCCTCGAGCAGATGAAAGAGCTGGTGATGTTCACTATATATGTGTTTCATGAAATGGATATACTTTTTAAACGGAGATAATATCGCGTTTCGATTCTTCTGGTAGGAGAAGTAAAGGACCATAAATAAACTTCATTATTGAGTACTTTTGTAAAGTTTGATAGTGTTAACACCGCGATACCTTTCGTTCTGGAAGTTTGGCATATGTTGCCTAAAGTATAAGTAAATGACTGTAGCTACAGCCGAGATTTTACGTTTCTGTCACAATCAAAGTGTGGCAGTCATTCGACCTCTAGTCGTCTAATGGTAAGAAGCTTATAGCATTACTGTCAACAGCTTGATATAGAAGATCTCGAAAGGCCTGTATTTCCCCTAAGGACGGTATTTCCTATCGATCACTGGCCACGACTTCAGCACTTCGGTATCTCAAATTTCCTGGTAGAGCTAGACGACTTGATCGATGTTCTATCCTGTTTACCATCCACATTGTGCTGCGTCGAGCTAATCAATTTGGCCTTTCGAAATCCGGAAAACGGCTATGACGATCTTGTTCGCCAGATGCGTGATACATTGGACTGGCGCTCACGCCCCACGGAAGAGAGACCAAAGGTACATATGATCTGTTGTGGGGAAGGTAACTGCGAAGAGGATGAGTTCATTGAGGTAGATGATGCGGTGTGTTCTTATCTGTACGGAGATGGTGAGAACCTATTTGAACCTGAGTCGAGGTACGTAGCCATGGGACGAAGGGCTGTTCGGAGAGATCCGCTCGATCCAGACTTCCGAACTCCTTTCTAGAGTCCAAGATACATATTCATTAACAATCTTCCCTTCTCTAGCAAGGTCTTTAGACTCGAAGGAAAGCTCAGAAGCCACAATTTTGATGGTGATATTCTAAATGTACTATGTAGAAGCTCTTCAGCCTAATCCCGTAGCGAACGATGGCTCGCATTGCGGTCTTGTTCTCGACTGCTGGGCTTATCTCATGGTTCAAGCCATGTGATATTATCCTCATTTTCAAATTCGATTCCTCGCTGAAAGCTTCCAAATCTTAATCCCATTTCAGTTGGACGTTTATAAAGACCTCATCTGAAAAGCTCTCTTGCCCAAGCACTGTTCGATATCTACTGCGGCCACAAATAGAAATGCCCGAAGGACTCCGCTCTTAAATGGTCTTCCCAACCAACAACTGCAAGCGAGTCATTTGGCGGGCCGACTTTTTGTGGATATAGACAGACCAACAGCATTACTTTTACGAGATGTATTTTGCTCTTCCTTTGTCAATACAAAGTTCAAGTTCTCTCACTTCATCTCTGTCGCTTAAATCTATTAGGACCAATGGATGCAATCACTTTAGCCGCACACTCGCGATGGTGTCACTAAAACGTATGTCTTGAGGCTCTCGCGCGTCAGGCCATCAGAACCAAATGCGAATGTCACTAGCAAATGGGAAGTGGAGTCTGGCACTGAAGCCAAGACCTTGGCTAATTAAACAGTGGCCGATATTCCCGGACAACCCAACTGTTCCACTGTTTAAAGACCCTTCCATTCCATGATCGCCCTCTAGTCTTTAAATCCGTCTTCAATTTATCTCTACATCGATCGCATACACCCATTTTCACCATGTCTTCAGCCATCACCACTTCCCTGCTTATGCTGGAATACACCGGCACTCCAAATCTCGTCGCCCAGGTCATCGGCGCAAACCCTACAGCCACGACATTCGTATTGGACTGCGAAAAACCTAAGAATAAAAAGACCTGGGAAGAGGGTGAATGTTATATCACTAAGGACACCGTCATTCTCGGTCCATGGGCCAATAAGACACCTGCGCCTGGAGCTGTAACCACTGGTATCTGGAGAGAAGGTACCGTCAACGAAGATGAAAAAGAAGGCTACTCGTTCTGGATAGAATGCCAGATGGATTATACGATGCCCAAAGTCTGCACTACGACCAACCATGCTTCGTTCTCATTCTTCGATGGTCGGGAGGTCACAGCGACGTACACCAAACACGGCGACGTTGACGGGTTCTTCTATGGTGGGTATGGATACTTTGGCTGGACTCCTGTCACTGTCACAGCTGGTCAATCGTATCTTTTGTCTGCCAAGACTGCTTACTTCACGGAGGCTACGGCTACGAGCGTCTCTGGAACCAGCAAGGCTGAGGAAGCAACGACACCGGCGGCCGAAACTACCAGCACGAATGACGGTGGTGTGATTACTATCACTGGTGAGGCTTCATCTACAACGACTTCCAGTAACGGTGCAGGGACTAGACGTGCTTTTAGCCTCTGGGCTGCAGTGGGAATCATGGCGACTCTAGTATTGTTATGAGTTTGGGTGTTGCCAGAGTAGTAGGATCTTTGATCATGATTGGCCAACACGGGGTACATTAAGAAAGCTTGAGAGATGCAAGACAACAACAGCAAACACCAAAATAAAAGTGAACCTTATAATCATTGTACCTATTTGGATAAAACCTGAGAAAGCTGGCTAGAAGCGGGGCTGCATTACGATCACATGAGCCTTCTTTATGAGACATCTGAGCTTCCGAGTCCTGAGTGATGCGGCATACACTATTACTGGTTGTAATACGTCGCTGCGACTTGAATTTCCATTGGCATACACAAGCAGCTCGGATCTCAGAGTTACTTTCGTGCACCTATTTACGAATTCATATGGGCATAGTTAACAGATAGAAGACCTTTGGAGAAAACCTATCTCGAGTCATCGTGACATATATACTGAGGAGTTGTGCAGAGAAAACCAGAATACGGCTATGCCATTCGTGGAGAGACCCAGGGCTTGTGATTTGGAATCAACGAGGTGACAGCCCGCCATGAATGCGCTACTACATATTAAGACATTCTTCCCAATTAGCCCTACCCCTATTGGGCTGCGCGCCCCGTCCATGTGGTGCACCCATCTCTGGCTGCAATGCAACCGTGAGCCAGAAGATGGCGTTATGGGCGCTCTCCCACTACACGGCTCCTCACAAGACTGAAACCGGGTAAATTATCTCCAATGAAGTAACTGTGGGCCGGAAGTACAAGACTTGTCCGAAGTCCGAACCCCAAATGAAACGATGAGATCAAGTATCGATCTCGGTATTCTTCCAATGCCCGAAATGTATTATAAAAACGAAGATACAGCTCACAGTTTGTAGTTCATCGTCAGTCAACAGATCACTTCCATTTACCATGTCTGCGATAGTTGACACGGATATTCTGATCGTGGGTGCGGGCCCTTCTGGCGCCGCCCTCGCGTCCTTTCTGGGACAGAATGGTATGTCTCGTGGCTTCTCACTATAGCCTGTCTGGCAAGCTGATAAGAGAATTATAGGAATGCGTGGCCTCGTCATTTCCAAGGAGTCACACACGGCTTACACGCCTCGGGCTCATGGGTTCAATCCCTTCGCACTAGGTAAGATCCAGCAAGGGGACAAGCATGAGCAGTATCTGACGCAAATGAAGAGTGCCTAAGGGATATTAATCTGGAGGATGAGGTGCTTCGGCTAGCAATTCGCGAGCCTTTCATCCTTTCATCGCGCTTTGCACGGAGCCTGATTGGTGAAGAATACGGACGAATCGCTGCATGGGAGGAGAACCCTACGTCTTTAGTAAGTCGATGAATCCATTTACCGTGCCTTGCTGATAAGAAACTTGATAGGGCAGACGAAAAGAAACAACGCCCTGCGAATATGTGGATCTTTCACAGCGACACTTGGAACCTCTTCTTCTACGATTTGCATCACACAACGGGTTCAATGTTCGATTTTCGACTGAGATGCTCAAGGTTGAATCCATTTCGAGTCACGCGGCCGAGCCTACTTATATGTGCACAGTCTACGATCATATCCTGAAGCAAGAATTCAAAATCCGCACAAAATATCTTTTCGGAGCAGATGGGGCGCGCAGCGAGATAGCGCGCCAATTCGACTTTCACTTCCTGACCAAAAGCCCAGGCCCAAAAGCGTGCAACGTCTTGTTTCGTGCTGATCTCGCAAGGCACTTGACAAAATCGCGTCTCTGTGGAATAAACTGGATCATACAGCCCGACCGTGCCATCTTCCCCGGCGTCGTTGCCCATCTGCGAGCAGTCCGGCCTTGGAACGAGTGGGTGCTGGTGGCGTTTGGTCCACAGGGCAGCAATCCCTTTGAGGGCGTGACCAGTCAGAGCCAGGAGCTGGTGGAATTGATCAGACATCTTGTTGGAGACGACTCGCTTGATGTTGAGATCTTGACGCTTGACGCTTGGACTGTGCGCGAATCAGTCGCGGAGTCGTACTGGAAAGAGGAGCAAAACTTGTTTCTGTTAGGTGATGCAGCCCACAGACATCCTCCGACTTTCGGTCTCGGTAGCAACACGTGCATCCAAGACGCGTATAACCTCGCGTGGAAGGTGGCCTACGTGTCAAAGGGTTGGGCGGGTCCAGGTCTGTTATCCTCATACAGTCAAGAGAGACAGCCAGTCGGTACCGACCTTGTTCGAGAGAGCAACAACCATATACGAAAGAATGCAGAGCTCTTTCGCGTATTTGGAATGATGGCCCCGTCTGCCGAGGGCATGAATCAAGTGGATCAACTATCGCACGCGACGCCGGAGGGCTCGACGCGACGGGCCGGTCTCTACGACGCCTTGGAAGAAAAGAAGCAAGAGTTTGAGAGCCTTGGTTTAGCCCACAATCATTTCTATGTATCCAAGGCCGTGTACCTGGATGATGAGACTAGCCCAAGACCAGAATTGCAAGGTGATCCAGTTGTGGAGGTCCAGATCAGCACCTATCCTGGTAGTAGATTGCCCCATGCTTGGATTGACAAACCGACCCGCCTGGGCATGATATCGACTCTAGACTTGGCTGGGAAAGGGCTCTTCTGTTTATTGGTGGGCGTAGATGGTAGTGCTTGGAGAAGTGCAGCTGAGGCCGTCAAGATAGCCACAGGTATCCCTATCAAGGTCTTTGGCATTGGTCCAGGTCAGGAATACATCGATGTTTATAGGCGTTGGCATGAGAAGAGAGGTGTTAGCGACAGTGGGTGTGTTCTCGTTCGGCCAGATCGTTTTGTTGCGTGGAGATCTGTTGGCAAGCCTGTGGACTGTGAGCAGAAATTAGGAGAGGTTCTGAGTAACATTCTGTGCCGAGAGGAGTTGTAACTTAGTTTATCAATGGAATTGTTTGCCCACATATTTTATATGATAGTCGGTAAAATGAAGTCGTAGACAATGACGTTCTGATTTGTTAGTGGTTAGAAGCAGTGAACATTCTATCTTAGAAAGTCCCCAGGCTTGCATATGAATATTCACCCGGGGAATGCATATGTCAGTAGTGTTATCTCACCATTAAAATACCCCATAACGGCATTCCCCTCTCAGAACTCCGACACATCGCGCTTCGGTATTAGCCCGGACTTTCACTTGTCCGCCAAAGCGGGGCCATGAACCAATCATCACCTCCCCTGTTTCTCAAGCAGTTAAGCTCCTTCCATCCTCGACAACAGGTATCCCAGCCAGGTCGTCCTCAAGATCGGATCGGAGGTTGCTTGTGGCCGGTCTATGGCATACTTGCAAGCAGGATTTCCTTCTATATAAGCTCAAGAAGTTGCACCACATGTATCTGCACCAAACACCAAGAACTTCAACCTTGAAGCATGAGCTCTCAACTTGGAGGCGGTTACCTGAGCTTAGAAGCAACTGTCCATTTCGTACTACTTCTCTGTGTTCTATACTTGCTCTACTATGTAAGTTGTATTTCACCTCCTGCCTCTACTGCTCTAACAAATTGTAGGCATCTTTTACCGTTTTCTTCAGTCCGCTTTTGCGTCTACCAGGTAAGCTATCCGTATCTCCATTCAACCCAGCCACGCTAACACTGTCACACAGGTCCATGGATATCCTGCTGGACAGACGTTATTCTGAAGTATCACTGGCTAATGGGCACACGAGCGCAATACGTCCACCGCCTTCACCAACAACATGGTTCGTTCAAACATCCCCAGACAACCTACCGCTAACTCGTCACAGGCCCCGTGGTGCGAGTAGGCCCTCACGAGGTTGACATTTCCGACATGACAGCAGTCAAGGAGATTCATCGCGTCAAAGATGGTTACAGAAAAGCGCCGTTTTACCAGAATCTTGTTCCCAACACAAACAACCTCTTCAATACCCTTGATGTAGAGTTCCACCGTCATCATCGACGTCTGCTGTCCTCACCCCTCTCTGAATCATCGCTCAAGTCTGTGGAGCCAACGGTTGACGCTTATGTCAATATGGCAATTGCCAGTATGAAGCGTGAGATGGATGAACGCGGAGCAGCGGATGTAGCCAAGTTCTGGCTGTTCATGGCCACGGATATAATCGTCGAACTGAGCTTTGGAGAATCATTCGGCATACTGAAAAATGGCAAAGTGGGTGGCGAGCTAAAAGGATATTATCTTTACTAACTAAGGTGACCAGAAGAACCAGTACATCAAAGACCTAGAAGGTCTAGCTGCCAAAGGTTCAATTCGATCGACATTCCCAACTCTCATATCCATCGCGACCAAGCTCCCCCTTCCTGTCTTCAAGGAAACTGCTGCTGCAGCACAACGCATCAGAGACTACTCCGCCGAGGCTGTCGCCCGTTACAAAAGAGATTTCGCAAACAATCCTGCAGCAGCCAAGCCTACGTTGTTCAGAAAGCTGTTTGAAGCTGGTGAGGCTGGCCTATCCGATGATGAGATTCGTGCTGAGGCGCAGGCGTACATTGTCGCAGGCTCTGATACTACCGCGACGACGTTGACATACCTCGTATACTCCGTCTGCTCTCATGCTGATGTTCGGCAGAAGCTGGTCAAGGAACTTATGGAACTACCCGATGACTTTGGTCATAATGACCTGCGTGAGCTTCAGTACTTGAACAACATTATTGATGAGACACTTCGATTGTATGCAGCAGTCCCTTCAGCTTTGCCTCGGGTCGTGCCCGCTGGCGGTGCTCACCTTGCAGGCTACTTCCTTCCTGGAGATACTGTTGTTTCAACGCAAGCCTGGACCTTACATCGCGACCCGCACGTATTCCCAGACCCAGAAAATTGGGACCCATCACGTTGGGAGAAGGGTAGCAAGATGATGCACGATGCAGTCATGCCCTTCGGCGGAGGCTCAAGAGGTACATGTCTTACCTACAATTCTTTTCAGTATGCGCTAATGTTTTCTAAGTCTGTATCGGGAAGCATCTTGCGCGAATGGAGCTTGGTTTAGCTACGGCGAGATTCTTTCGCGCTTTTCCAAATGCCAAGGTTTCTTCCATCGAGGGCATGTCGGAGGAGGACATGGAGCTGCGCGCGTACTTTCTTTTAACGTTCAAAGGAGGGCGGTGTCTGATTCAGCTAGAATAGAAGCCATGTCGCTTCTAATTTCTCATCTTGTGTTGTTCCGAAAATAGACCTCCTAGAGTATTACTAGCAGCACGAGACTGAGCGGAGACGACCAAAAGAATAGGCAGCTGACATCGATACGATAATATTGGCGCAGCTTTGCTACCTATATGGATTGTAAAAACTACTACTAGCTTAAATGAGAATATATCTAACTGTTGAACAATAGAACGACAGTTTTAACGCCAGAATTCATGGTGAAAGAGAATCGGTTCGTCGGTATACAGGGTATTCCCAAGGACCTGATGGGAAATACTTCTGCTACTACCCTGTTAGCACACATAAACATGTATCTCTTAACATTTCCCCTCTTTTTCGCTTCAGCTGGCCCAATGATTAAAAAAAAAAGGCTGGGTCATCTTTGATAACTAGCAATTGAATAAAGGCGTTATTATAATACAAAGAGAAAATTGCTCCATTATTTCCTTAGGAACTTTGATGTCTGAGCCATCGACTTTCGATTGTTCTGTCATGGAATGTAATCAATCTCACTCGTTTATCTGACGGGAACTTCCGAATGCAAAGCATCCCAGCCATTAATGCAGTAAATATTGCTTGAGCCTCCAAAAGCTATTGACTGCAACTCGATCCTTGGTCCAGTGTATTTCGCAGCTCTTACAATCGAATTCATTGTCTAAGATGAGTTATGCCATTGCTACAGTTCATTTGCAAAAACAAAAACAACACCAGATGTGCCGTGCCTCCAAATGTGAACACGTGCAACAGTGTCCATCACTTTGGATTGGAGAGCTCTGTTCATCTTATCAATTCACAGCCTAGCTTCCCCAATAGGTTCACCTTAGGGAGCAAGAAGACCTAAGACTTTAGAAGAGTGTGCCAAAATAAACTCAGTAAAGTCTCCCCTAAACTTAGGCCAAATTACCTAAATATTTTTATCACTTAGGGTGCAAGGTCTAAAGTTTTCTTACCTCCCCCAGCTTCGCAAGCTTGACCCCATCCACAGCACTAACACTTTCTTTACTTTTAGTCCCTCTCCGCTCATCCGTCGAAAAGCAATGCCCTCGCGATCACCGAAGCCGCAGAGCTAAAACGTTTCAGGTCCCGTCTCTCCCACATTACGCACTGACAAGTCAATCAATCTAGTTGGTTATTTAGCGATTGGCCAAAGCATCTCGCAATCTAGGCCAATCCGTCAAATGATGTTCAGCCTGACTCGTGAGCGACAAAGCGCTAGCTCTTTTGGGAGGTGACGCAGGGGTATGTGGTATTGAGCAGTCATGGAAATTGTGAATGTCGAGAAAGAAAGCGTAGATCCACTGGGGAAGGTTTCTTCTCCACAAACTTTGAAGGGAGCTAAAGCAGTCCCGAGGGTATTATTGATGATAGATGATGAAGAAGCAAATACTCGCATTATAATTCTAATATGGATTAAAATAGACTCAGCTGCTGAGAAATACTAATGCCACTGTCCTGAGACAACGAAGTCCTTTCTATAACTAGACAAAAGCAAACCTATCTTCCGCCATCACCGTCAAAAGTCAACCCTTAATATCGTTTCTGCCCCGCAAGCATGTGACCAATGCTCTCGATACGAGTGTGCCAAGGGCGCATCTGGCAGCTATATGATACATATGATTGACACTGCCGTCTGTGCGACGCATGCCGTGACCCGATTCGTTTTGTTTCGTTTCCTCCTCTATTTAACTCCCAACATGTCTCACTCACTTGGCTTTCTTAAGCAAGTTGCCATTCATTCCGTACCGCCATAATGCATCTTAATTCGCTCCTTGTATCCTCCCTCTTCGCTGCTTCAGCCCTCGCGGCACCAAGCGCTTCAACAAAGAAGGCTTGTGAAGAAATCTCAGAAGCCATTCCGGGTCGCGTCTCACAGCCCTTCACTATCAACTACAACACTCAATCTTCTGGGTATTGGTCTACGGCTTTACGGGAGATTAAGCCTGCTTGTGTCGTCACCGCTAACTCAGCTGAGGATGTTTCCAAGGCTGTTACGATCTTGAACAAGTATCCTGATGTCAAGTTTGCTGCCAAGTCAGGTGGACATGATCCTAACCCTACTCATGCTACTGCTGGGGATGGAGTCCTCATCTCGTTGCATGAGATGATTGGCGCTACTTATGATGCTGATAAAAAGGTTGCGTATGTCAAGCCTGGCGGAGAGTGGAATGATGTTATTTCGCAGCTGAATAAGGAAGGCGTTACTATCGCTGGAGGTCGCCTTGGTATGTCTTGCAAGGTTGCTAGATGATACACTACTAACTAGGCTCTAGGATTGGTTGGTGTTGGAGGTCTGCTTACCCAAGGTGGCATCTCTTTCCTGAGCGCTCAATACGGCTTGGCTGCTGATGTATGACCTTTCATGGAACCATAATGACTCTCGCTAACGATGTGCAGAACGTTGTGTCCTGGGAGATGGTCAACTGGAACGGCACAATTATCAACGTCGATGCAAAGACTCAGCCCGAGCTTGCCGTCGCATTGAGAGGCAGCGGAAGCCAGTTTGGCATCGTGACTCAATTTACCGTCAAGGCCTATCCTATCGGAAATGTCTGGGGCGGTTTTCGCACCTATGATGAGTCTAAGACGGATGAGCTCTACAAAGCGATGCACGAGTTCATCCCATACAGCAACGAGGATCCCAAGGCAGCCATCATTGTTAGCAGTCTAATCCTCGCTGGAAGTAGCAGGATCAACCTTTTGTACTACTTCTATCAAGGCGAGAAGCCTCCTACCACTGGAGCCTTTGCCGATTTGTTGAAGATCAAGTCGACTCTGTCTACTACGAAGACACAGTCTTATCCTGATCTGGTAGGTCATTGAGTATCAGGGTGAAATGCGTCAATGCTAACTATACATAGCTCGAGTCCAACGGCGCTGCAGCTTCACTGTTGAACTCGAGAATCTCATTCAGAGTAAGCAGCTTCTTTCCCATTATCTAGCCCCAACTAACATCTCAGACCGCCACCATCCCATACTTCCCCAAGGACTCAACCGTATACGCCGAAATCACCGACAAGTTCGTCGAGATCACAAGCACCTACCTCAAAAACCTTCGCGGTCTCGCCTCACAATGCTCAGTCGACTACCAACCCCTCCCCTCCTCAATCGGCAAACACACCGAAGAACGCGGCGGAAACGCCATCGGCTTCACCGCCAGCGATCCTAACCGCGTTCTTCTCGAGATCCAGTGCGCGTGGGTTGAGAAGGGCGACGACGATACTGTTCGTCAGTTCTCCAAGGACTTGACGGCTTGGATTGAGGATAAGCTTCCTGAGTGGATTGAGAGGAATGGAGGATCTGTGGATGAGTATCTTCCTCTGTTCATGAATGATGCTATGTATGATCAGAACGTCACGGGGACTTATAAGGATTACGCCAAGTTTAAGGAGTTGCAGCGCGAGGCTGATCCGGAGGGTGTTTTGAGAGACAGGATGGGCGGTTTCAAATATTAATCCAGCTTCAGGGTTGTAGGTGTCGTGTTTAGATAGTATTAATAATAATGTCTTGTCTACAATAGTCTTCTTGGGATGTTCAGGTTACTGATACTGCCAAACCCAACGCCTTCTTGCACAAGAGCAACTGTGGACGTGATCAACGAGATTGATTTCTTGCCATGCTCAAGTACAACTGCCCTCGTCTCGAGCAAGCCATCAGACTATCCCACATCCGTTTCATCAAGGCAATACCTTGCGCGAACCCCTTCAGATTGTCCAACCCTACTCGTGTCTCCGCAGAGGTCCCATCAGCAGATCCAGCCCCAAGTCCAAGATGCGCCTCGATAAGCGGTTTTCTGCGACCAATGTCTGTGTATAAACCGTCGAGCTTTGTCATACCCTTCTTGATCCTATCGGTCTTCTCAAACATCTGTTGACTCAATGCCACCATGGCTCTACCGGGGTCGGTGTCAGGTCCAGCAATTCGGGAGTTGATTTGCAGAGACTCTCTCATGGTTTCCATGTTTGCGAGGAAGCTGTGCATTCTGTTACGAAAGGCCTCGTACTTTGCGTGCTCGGCCATTGCGGCTAGACATTCCTGGCAATCAGACTCGGCGGATGCGGATTGTGAAACTGCGGGTGTTCGATTAGTGTCCATTGCTTATGGAATAGGTTTCCCAAACGATGGAAATTGAGAAAGTATAGAGTGTTGAAGTTGTCATAAGACTTGGTAGTCAAATTGGAGAATTTATATTCCTATACGGGGGAAGGTTCAGTGCCAAGGCATGCCAAAGTGGTGCAGAGAAACGCCAAAGAATACTCAATCACAATAGCATCTGTTAAGTTCTCATTCTAATCACGTATCATAAGCAACATAATCATGAACACTGCTATTAGCGCTGTGGGAGAGTGACGGCAGCTCTCAGCCGTTAAATTCTGTAAGTGATCCAATCTTCAACCATTGGTCTCTTTCGACGTAGCATATCCAAAACCTCCCCCGTCGGCGGGCGCATCATGGAGAAAACAACGAGTCTTGTGTAACCCAACTGCATCGGCAACTCGTGATTCCGAGCAATCCCAGTCCAGCCACATCTCCTCACCGCCACTAACCAGCCAGCCACGAGGGTAGACGGTATTACTAAAATGAGGAACACCGGTCACGCAGTTCAGCTTTGTCTTACAGCCCCGCCCTCAGACCTTTCCCGCACTCACAACTGAGCTCATATCCCCAGTTTTCCTGGTGTCTCTCTCTTGTCGGAAGTTTACACAGTGTAGATGGGTTGTTGCTCTGGCTGGTGGGCGTGCTTCCTGCATTGGTCATTCGTCGAATGCCGCATGATTGGCTCTATGAGATTGCAATAGTTCGATGCATGTCTGGGTTGATTCGGTGAGGTTTGATGTTTTTATTGGTGACTAGTTACCCGGTATGCCTGTACATAAAGAAGGTACTTGATCCAGTGTGAAGAGACGTGCATCCATTGATCGTGCATCTGAGACATATCTCATCACTTTTCTGAACCGATATCAAACGTGACAGCGCTGCACTGGCTCATTCTAGCTGCATATGCAGTGACAGCGCGCAGCCCAATGTCCAGTTCGAAGGCTTGTTACTCGCCAAAAGCTACCCAGCACCGAGCTCTTGTAATTTCACGCGACACAAGTCTCACTTTCTCTACCAGCTATGATGCAGTGCTCAGTGCCACGAGGTTGAGAGCCCACCCCGTGTCTCGATTCTTCAGAGTTATGCTTACTTGGCACCGTTTATCTCCACCGGTTTACTCCAATAAGCAACGGCCATCTACCCGTAGTACCCGTTTCATTCCTTTGGAGCTGTGGGCCACAAACGGCCAGCCGCTGCGGACGACCCATATTCCACTAGTCTGATTTGCTTCAGACCATTTTGATGTTCTCCACGACATGGGAGACAGCATCGCTGGGTATTGAGATAGCCTACTCGTGTAACCATCAGTCATGAGATCAAATTGGGTTTAAAAGAGGAGTTATAAGTAAGGATCTAATACTCCATTGAGCAAACTGACTCACTAGCTGTCTGCATTTGTGCCATGTCGACACTCGCTTTATCTCGAAAGAGGGCATCAACCCCCTCGTCTCCAAGCACCAGCTTGAGCAAGAAGCTGAAGCTGACAAGCATGTCCCCGCCCCAGTCTCTGAACCAGCAGATCTCACCCGCCACGCTTACGACGCTTCTGAACCAAGATCCAACCGATCTCATGCCAGATCTGCGGATGCAGGTGACATGTCTCAAACTGTTTCTCCTGGCAATGTGAGATGACCAAACGATGCATCGTGGACCCAACTGACAAACTGCAGTGCGCGCATGCCAGAAAATACGAACAAGGTTTCACCGAAACGTAAACGTGAGCACGAAGTTGGGTACACACAAGCTGTGAAGGCTCTCAACAAGTTGGACATTCTGGGTATGGCGACGCGGAAAATGATCGCTGCAGTTAATGATATTGAGAAACTTACGAAGGATATTGATGAGATTCTGGAATTTGAAGTGCCCTCGTTTCCCAATGTGCAGCTGAAGAGGTCATGTGAACATTTCATGGGCGTGTATGAGGAGAGGTTGGCCAGTTTGGACCCCATGAGAGAAAATGGCTGTGACGAAACTTTGTCTCATAGAGAGCGGGAAATGGCGTGAATGAAGTTAGTGAAGATGATGTGTTTCATTTTGAGCCAGTGCATTGAAAGCGATGCCATATTTATTCATGACTGGGGAATAACAAAACTCAAGATCATTATTTTAAGTGACAAAAACGTCCAATGCAATGCCCTATAGAATTCGTACTAAACTTACCTAAGTTCTTTTATCGCTTAGAGTAGAGGTCCTAAACCTTTTTTGCTCCCTGAGACATGGTTCGCCATTGGCATGGACACGCAGCTGCATAAGCCCCTGTACTGGTTACTGGCAGTGCCCTATAGTGGAGCTCTACAGTGCAGTTTGGGCAGAAATGCCCCTAATGACAACTGCAAATGCAGCATTGTTCGGCACAATCTACTGCCTGTTCAGACTCTCTGTCAACACCTGTTCGAGGAGAAGTCTGTGATGTTCAGATTATTCAAATTGAGCCTGCACATAGCAAGACCGGGAAGCCATTCTGTTCAATGTTCTCTGGTATGGGATCCAAATTTTCCTGTTGTCGCTCTTGTATAAATATCGAAAGACTTTCTGTATCAGCCAAATCTCGATTTATTAACCTTCAGTTCACAATCTTCATCCTATCTCACTAATAACAATCAACACAAACAACCAACGCCAAAGCTCAATCACATCCTCCTGCCTTCTTACAAGCTACGGTATTCAGCATCATCTAAAAAAAAAACAACTACCAAAATGTCTGACCAGTTCTTGTCATTCCGAGACCAAAAATCCATGTCAAAACTGCGACAAGACTATAAAAAACGCGTGTCCAACTTTGCAGAAGATCTTACCCAGGTCTATGAGCTACGCGTCAAGGTAGACAGAGCAAATCGAGAGTTCAAGGATGGAATCGGCAAGCAAATCGACCAGCTGATGCTCATACACTCAGAGATAATCCAGGAAGCCGACGCTCTTCGTGCAGGAGACTCGCTTCTCCTAACCGAGGCGGATATCACAGCCCTCTCCCATGTCATTCCAGATCATTGGCTAGCGTGCATTCTGGATAACATTCGAGAGAATGAGAAGCTGAAAGCGCAGGAGAAGATGGTCAAAAACCGATACTACCAATTATACCATCAGAAGGGTCGTCCACGTATGACTCGAGATAATGGCCATTATACACGTCGTATGGATTGGTATGCTCGACGTCTATTTAGTCGAGAAGGCGCAGCTGAGGACGGAAGACTGCCGGTCAGGATCGTGAAGAGACTCGAGTTCCTGAAGCTGTATGGAGAAAAAGATGTTTCGAAGATCGACTTTGAGCATGATTTGAGTGCCCGGACGTATGTTTCGGTTGAAGACCTCAGACCCAGGGAGCATGGAAAAAGGTATGATGCGACGGGATTAGGGAAGAGAAGTTTCTTTGGCGCGGTTCCTCTTAATTCGTTATATTGTCCAGGTAATTAGATATGTCTATGTTCCCTCATAGCTAGTGACAGATATTAGGGTCTACTAACGTTCTGGCTACCGGGTTGTGTAGTTCAATTTGAATAAGCATCACCACCAAATCCCCTGAAGCGTTACTATCTAATTTATTGTTCTTTGTAATCTGACATTTACATCTGCATCTACTCGTCAGCGTGACCAATTTCAATGTCGCCCAACGATTCGTTCAACATAATGCTTTTCTTCCAGGCGTTCTTTGCTATCTGCCTCTGCTGATCGTCCCAGAAGATTTCTGGACCCCAACTTTGTTTCTCCGTTCTAGCTTTCTTGATTTTCTTCTTAGCGTCGTAAACTCTTTGTTCTGACTCTTGTAATGCGAGGTGTAGCCAGACTGCACTCTTCGGTTTGCTAAGCTTCGTGTTGTAAACCTCCCATAATGATGGGAATATCTCGACCCGCTTCATAATCCAATATGGTGCATGGCCGAGTTCTTGGTAGGACCGTAAGTCCTTTTCATCACCGGGATTAAGCCACCGAACCTTCTCAGGATCTTCGTTCGAGACATCTTGATCGATGCAAGTTGCTAGTCCTGATAGGAACTTCCTCTGCTGTCCGTCTTTTCTGCTTGCTAGCTCCATGAGCTGTATATCATGAACTCCGGCTAGTGACACGTTGAATCGGTGAAATAAGATTCGGGATATTTCGCGGATGTCGAATCCGACTTTGGGGATGTTTGTTGTCTCGAGAAGGGCTCGAAGAGACACCTCACTGTTGCCGACGGCCGAGAAGGCTGCATCCCCAAGTTTTCTCACATTCACCGTGTATAGCGTTCTATTCGATGGAACGAATAAGTGGAGGTCGATTAACTCATCTTTGGCGATTCCTATCGCATCGAGATAGATCGGCGTAGGTGTCGCTCGGATCTCTTTGAGATCTCGGAGTAGTCGTTTCAGTTCATTCCTGAATCTGACCGATATTAGGGTCCGTCCGCAACCTCCATTCTCATTGGTAGTAGATTGGGAGATAGACTGCTGGTTCATTATCGGCGCAAGCGAGAAGAATGATGCGGCGTGATATGCTGTGGACACTCTTAAGCTTTCTGTGCACCAGCTGAGAGGTGATAAAGAATGTATGAGCTCATGACGAAATTGACTGAGTGATTTTACCCCTCTTGAAGATGATTGGATTGACCCAAATTCGCAGGCTGATGGTTAACGATGGGCCTCCCGCATTGGTTATCGCGCATGGATGCGTCAGCAAATCTCCAGTCAATAGTAACAAGTTCATTATGTAACAAACATTACCATCTACACCCTATTTGTTTTCTTCCATTTCCTAGCCACCCAATACCTCTCTACTCTTACTAGCAGAGCATACATCCAAGTGAAATGCGTGCTGCAAATCCACATCCCAACGGCCAGTACGGAGAATAGCGACGCTTAGTAAAGACTACCAGTCCAGTCCTGAGCAGCCCCCGATGAGGTAGCACCATTTATCGGACCCGCTAAGTTAACCCCCGAGTTAGTATAGATGCCAAAAGGATCATCATTATCATTCTTTGGGTTATAACTACAGCCTCCAGATGACGGAGGAAGAAGTTGCCAGTACAGGTTTGGCAGGCCAGCAGAGTTCATATCATTCATTTCCGAGGCGAATGCCGACTTCTGGTCGTACTTTTGCGAATCAACTCCCCATTCCTCGAGGTAGACCTTCTTACCACTGGCCTGGCTCAGCCAGCTGGGTAAGTTGGCGCTCCACTTGCCAGGGACACTCGCGTAGCGGTGGACGGAAATGGCATCGATGGCATTGCATTGCGTCACAGCGGGGAGAAAGGTACAGCCGTGGGAAAAGTCACCACCGAGACCACCGGTGGAAATGAGGATATGGCTGTCCAGTCCCGCGTTGCGCATAAAGGTAGCCCGGCCGCATGCCCAGCCTGCAGGGTCGCCGTTCTTGCAGTTGCTAGGTCCAGGAGTCATAGGTTCATTCTGCAGACTTTGTTACAAAGTTCTAAGCTAATGTGATGTCTTGGGGTTCATACCTGGAGGTTGAAGCTGAAGATGGCGTGAGGCCAGTTCTTCCAGACTTTGCCAGAGTATGCGCCCTTGTAATTAAGAATGTACGACAGGCGAGCGTCGTATGCATCAAAGGCATCCTGCTTCTCGTAGAAATACCCAGAGCCCCAACGGGCCCAATAGGCGTCCCTGGAAAATGTCAGGAACTGAAAGTCTTCGCCATGTGAGATAGACACTGCTTACTTTCTGTAGTCTCCAATTAAGGAGTTGGCGTCATGGGGCGAGATGATAGCCTTGATATTCTTGTCCGACAACTTGACCAGAAGCTTATCAATCTCATCCAAAGTTACTTTGTTGTACTGCCCAATAGTCGTCTCCAACTGCGGAATATCCCCGACAATCTGACTTCCTTTCTGACAGCCCTTACTAGCCTGATTGATCCAGAGCCTGACAACTTTGGTGTTGTAGGAGGACAAGGTCTGGATGTAAGCGTCCTGAGCGGAGTCTGACATGCCCTGCAGGAAGTAGTTGTTGGTGCCAGACCAAGAACCGGACTTGGCCTCGGCCAATTGACCAAGGTGGGCAAGGGCCAGACACAGCGTGGTGAAAAAGCTTTTCATAGTTCCGGGTGATCTGAGGGGAGAGGAAGTTGTGTAAATGATGCGTGATGGTGATTTGGGTCATTTGTGTTACCAGCGGGCCATAGGTTGTATTTATACTTCATGGGCGAGAACGGCGTCTTGCATTTTCAGGCTGCGTGGTGTATATATGTAACATCACACTTGGCTTATGGTGACATTGGGCAAAATGCGGGAGCGAGTCCTCCAGCGCTCCGTAAGCGTGCAATTCTCAATGAACACAACTTCCAACAGTGTGCAGACAAGGCAGGAAGTTACCATAAAACTTGTATAATCTAGTTGGCCAAGCATATTTAATACTATAACAATTAGATACCAAGAAATATCTTCACGGACTATTCACTTTTCGCCATTTTAGCGAATGCTCTCCCTTCTCTCTCGATCAGGCTACAGATGCATCATGGCCCCCAGATATCAAAGTTCGAGGAAATCAGACTCGGCCCTAAAGACTAAAGACTGCCGTCGTAGCCGACACCAACCAATCATGATAAACGAGGTGACGGATGATACGCGCATTGATAACTCGGAGTGCAATAGGGCTCTGCTAAAATGTCTGTTTAGGGAGCAATCGCAGAGACATGAGTCCAGAAACTGTTATTGAAGGTGTCCTCGGCTATGCCCCCAAGTTCAACTGGTTCTCTTTACAGATAGCACCCCAATTATGCTGTTAATCAAATGAGTCTTATTGGCCACAGTAATCGGCTAGACCGTGTCGATCTTTCAATACATGCATGAAATCCTTGCGCTCGGCCATTCAACCAAAGGTTACAAGTAATGACATTGAGCAACTACATCAAACTTGCCAAGTTGCATTTACGATCTGCTCATTCTGGCACGGCGATGGATTTCGGGTGTACCGGCCTACGATAATGGGAGTTTATCGGACGATCTTTTGTGGCGAGACGCAGGAAGAGCGAGCTATTGGATGTATGAATCCACTCTAGGCGGCTGAGCCAGGTACGGAGTTTCATATTCGGCAATAGACTCCAGCTAGCGCATGATCTGCTACCAGCACGAGCTAGCTACTATTACTCCCGAACTTTCAGCCGGTTTCCAAGATATAAGTCCACAAGCTGAGAAGCATCTATGAGAAAAACGTAGAAATTCAAGTCGATCGGCATCAATAAATAACGTTCCTCTTTACGATCGCAGAACCATTCGACTCCCCTCCAAATTTTATCCACCATGCCTTCTCTCATTACACTCTCAATGATGGTCGGAACCATCGCGACATCAGTAGTCGCAGATATCTACAACGTCAACGTTCCCTCTGGCTTCTTTCCTGTTGCTCAGTCAGGCATTGGCTCATGGTACCGCGCCTCCACCGGCCAGGACTCAACCAACGGACAAAGCTGGTGTGGCTACAAATACTATAACTCAGATCCTGTGTTTGCTCCCGTAAGCCATTTCAAAACTTATATCCTTCTTGAACACTTAATCATGATTTCACAGTCTCTGAAGACAATGGGCGGTGCCACGTATAACTCCAACCCCGATGCCTGGAGACAGCAGACTAGGAAGTATTGTGGCCTGGAAGCCAAGGTCACCGACCCTACAACCGGTAAGAGTCAGCTTATGTACATTGGTGATTCATTTGACGATCAATGGGTTAGAGTAGGTCACACGAGAATCTTGGGAGGAATTGCTACTAATACGTTCATGTAGACGCCCGCATCCATCGACATCATGATCGATGCCTATTCCAACATTCACGGAAATCCCAATGGCGACAAGAACAATGTCATCAAGGGGGTTCAATGGGAGCTCACAGGCAGGGTCAATACCAAGTATGCTGCACCGGGTGCATCCTGGCCTCCTACGTCCGGTGGTTCTAGCGGTGGTTCTGGTGGTGGTTCTGGCACTGGCGGTTTGGGAGCAAAGTGTGACGGGCAGACCAAGTTGTGCAACAGCGGACTCACCTGTCTGTCCCCTAATGGTGTCTGTAGCGACAAGGCTTGTAATTGGGGGTGAGTCGACCATACCAAGAATGACATGTCCAGATGCTAACCAGTCCTTCTAGGTGCCAGGGATGGTCTTGCAGCTCAAGTGTCCCGTGCCAAAAACCCTGGAATTGCGTGAGTGGCGTTTGTAGCGCTTAGAAAGGGAATTGTTGATTCCAATTACTCCTAAGTGATTAGGGTGTTCGCTTCTACTTGACGGACCAGCTCAAGGATGTGATTTTGGATAAGAACTTCTGGCGATCAACCCTCCAGTTTACTTGTACAAATTCCACTCCCATAGTCAACTCTACTACACTATCAGATTATATAAACGGGAGTCAAATTCGCTTAAGATTATTTTTTTTGTACTAAATATCCTTACTCCCCTCCATCATCCTCTGCATAGCGGAAGTTCACCAGATACTCCAATTGTCTCTTCTTAGCCTCTTGTACTCGCCGCCTTGTTACATAAAGATCCTGTTCAAGTTTGGCACACTTATCGCTCTTCGCTTCCAAATCCTTACAGTCAAGATCTTTCAGAATATTGAGATGCCGTTTGCACTCTTCGTATGCGACTTCAGCAGCCTTGATCTCAGCTTCTTGAGCTTGATGGACGTAAGTCTCTAGTTTCATAATTCTCATGTCTTTCTTTTCAAATTGAAATGGTGCCGCGGCATTTATTTCTCGGCGTTTCATTTCAATCTGGGTGCGTTCAAGGGCATGCCGGAGATCGGCGACATTGGCTGCGAGATCAATGCAGTCAGTGCAGGTCATGATATTGGTATAATGGTCCATTGTAGCGGTGTCCGTGGCGTTGACCGTGATTATTTTGGCTGTAATGTTTGATGGATAGTGTTGGTGTCGGTGGAAGTTGCCGTTGAACCATGACCGATCGTAGAGTAAGGAAGACTTATATAATGCAAATGTGGTAAGTATTGTTCTCTTAGACACTTAATTTCCTTTGTAGTTCAAAGCAGAATTGGACACCAGCTGTTCATTCAGCATCGCATGTTCGTGGACTCTAGTTTACGAAAGCGTTTGACTTGAACAAAGAACAGACGGTATTATCACGCTCAGTTTGAGATCAGCACAGTTTGATGCTTACATGGCCAATCCTCTTCACCTTACTCTGCTCTACCTGGAGTCACGACTACAGAAATTGATATGATGCGTCCTCCGCTACTGTTCAGGCTTGACTCTCCCTACCGGCCGTAATCCTTCCCTTTGCTTTGCATTACAGAGGACAGGACATTTCTATCATCACCATGGACATAGCTTCTAATACGAGGCTAAAACCAGTATCCGAAAAGCCTCATACTCCACCAATTCTCGACGATCGGTCTTTTAGCTTTTGGCATATGTGGCGGGATACTACGCGCGGTCTGTCCAATGGCGGTGAGCACCATCGTGAAAATTAGCCAGACACTGCACGCAGCTCAGCCCCATACCAGCTGAGGCGAATCGGCCGGGAAGGCGGGAGAGGCTTGCGACGTCATAAAGTTTGCAGCGTAGCATTGAGTAAGATGAAAACTGGGGGTTGCATGACAAGACAGTATCAGAACCAGTAGTCATTGGAGAATTTCGTGCATGGTCAATGCTGGAAGAATAACTGCCGAATTATTACCAGGGTTACAGGCGGTCAGTCCGAACAAACAATAAATATTCCAGCTTTAACCAGCTCCTTTCAACATCGCTCACCACGATATCTTGTACAATCACTATCAATGACCATGATGACCTTTAAGTCCCTCGTTCTTTCGTGCCTCCTCATCGGAGCCGTCCAGGCGTATGATCAAACTCTCCATCCCGTATCAAACCCTCAACTGACTCACTTCCACAGAGAGGACTCAAAGGATCTCAGCAAGCACAACTGCTGTCTCCATATCAAAAACGCCAGTGACGCTTGGTGGATGACCAACCCCGACGTCACCAAACAAGTCTGCACGTCGTACTACGAGGATGTCGTGAGTATATAACCATATCTACTCGTGGGCATAACTGAAACAGTTTCTAGGCGCAATTTGACAGCAAGACTGGGACGTGCGACGAGCACAAGAATGGGACGATCAAGGATGCGGATTGGAAGAGCAAGTGCAAGATTTATGGAACGACATTGGGCTGGACTGACGATAGGGTTGGGGCTGGACATGACGCGACATGTTATCCGATAGACGCATGAGCTGCCTAGAAAATGTGACGAGGGGTCCAGGCGCATTGGTATATCTGGTCTGACGATGGTGATCGAGAACCGACAGTCTACGTTGCGAGAAACGGAAGGGTTGATAATACTGATAGCCTCACTACTCTTTGGATCCTTTGGATCGAGACCTTACCACGAAGTAGCAACCATGGACGATGGTATTGTGAGGGAAAGTCCAAGGATGTATTGCGAGCGCTCATCAAATGGAACCCTCAGATATTGACTGCATTGCCATGGCGGGGTAGGTCCTTGTACATTCACCATTTACTGTATCGACTATATCTGAGCCGGTCACGTTTCGGATACCGCAAGAAGTTCAAATGCCGGGGACGTTACATCTAGCTATTTCTGCTTGCGACGGCGGGGCATTGATCGATGTTTCGTTTCGTAACCGCCCAATATCTCATAGTTAATCGTGTTCTAGCTGGCTACTTATCTAGACCAGCAGCCTACCAGTGTTTGATTGGCATTTCCATCGTGTGTATCGTTGCCGACGTTTGCGGGGTTCAGGTGACATCCTCGTGGCGTCAACCTTAACAATGTTTGGCCCCATGATGGGAACAAACATTGTTAAGGTTCCCCAAGACTTGGACAATCAGTCAAGAGAAGAATTAAAATCGCTCACTATTACTTTTCTAAAACTAAAACCAGAGTATGAACTATCAAATCCATCGCGCTAACATGACCAAGCCCAAAACCCAGCTTATCAACCCTCCAAAACTCGTACCAACACTCCCCGCCAACAAACTACTCGCCGTATTATTCCCCCAAAGCCACGTCACTACCCCAGCGCCATCTTCATCAATACTGCACACCATCCTACAAACATTCTCATCCCCCCTCCTCCTCAAAAACCTCCCCTTCGGCCCAGTGTCATCCCGCTTGTGCTTATCAGATGCATCACTGGTATTGTACAGCAGTTGAAGCCACTGCATCTCCATGTACGCTTCTTCACCCGTCGTCATGTTCTGTGTCCAAACACCCCCATCTCCCCACGTGTTGAATATCATAAGAGACGGATCGCGTGGCACTTGGAAGGAAATGTTGGCGACTTGCTTGCCGTTGGCGTACCAGATTGATTGGCTTGGTGTCCAGTCCAGACGATGTTCCACCCACTCATTCCACTTGAGACCATCAGGGAGTGTTGTGTTGCGCGTTGCCTTTGGGTATACTTCCCCTTGGATGCTGTAGCCCGGATGATTCGTATAATGAACCCGATCGTAGTCCTCACGAGTCAGAATCTCCATATCGGCTTCTTGCACGTTCTTGATCTCGTCGGCGGGGACGTATGTGAACATCGCCATGCAAGCGCCGGGTGCACCTCTCACGCGACCGAGAAATCTGATGGAGAGGAACTGGAAGCGATCAATGGAGTCAAACTCAGATGCGACTTGAAAGTCTTGCTGTCGGTTCGTTCGCATGGAGAGGTATGTTTCTGACACGGGGTTCTTGTCTGGGTTGGCTCGGATGTAAATGTTGTTTGCAGAGTTGACCATGGGAAATCTCGCACCGTAAGCAAGAGTGTCATGACTTCTTCGGTTGCTCCAGCTTTGGATGGACCAAAAGTCCTTCCATTCTTTTTTCTTGAAGTATTTGCTCGTGACGTCGGCTTCAGCGGAGGCATTCTCCCCAACGATCGTGTCCGGAATTCCAGCGTAGTCTCCAAGGTTTCTAAAGTCCCAGAACCGATGCTGCGTGTAATACTCTGGTTCAATGCCGTCTGTCAGGTAACAATCGCACTGGTCGGCCTCCCAGGCTTCAGGCTTTGTCTCTGTCGCGTTATCTTGCGCTCCCGTTACTGCAATAAGCGCGAAAACCACGAGTTTTCGTAAAGTCCCCATGTCTGTTGATGATCGCCATGCATCAATGCGACATGGTCAACGGGCGCATTAAGTTTAAGAATGAGTTAAGGCTGCGTTAGGCAGTTGGATCTGACGTTAGACTGAGATGAGCAATGCAAGAATCAATAGCGTCGCCTCTAGCACCGAATCACCGCGCCTAACGAGCCATAATTATCGATTGTTTATGCCGTTTTGGGAACGGCTCAGTAGCGAGCGTGAAATTGCGCATTGGAGCACGCAGGAAAGGCTAGGAAAGGCCAAGAAAGGTCATTTGTTCTTGGCGATAATTGGTGCTTGGGAGAAACCTGCGTGTGATGCTTGTGTTGGGTGATGGCCCAACGCCACCAACAGCCGTTATAAGACTGGTGGTTGGCGATCGTAGCAGATGCCAGTTTACTTGGTGAAGAACTGACTTGGGTTCTATGTGTCCACGATAAAACATATTACACGTGTCAGTGAATAAGTTTAAGCTTCTTTTTAAGACACGCAACGGTATATACTTTTATGATAAGTGCTACGTTTCCAAGCCGCTCCAATCGTGTACGAATTTGCGCTCAATGGATCTGTTATCATCTGGAAATGAGGGAATTCATCCTGAGGATTCTCAGTATGGACACATATAGTGTCGCTTTCTCATTATCGTTCTTTCTCGCAGCTTAATTTAATTCTAATATCTCTTAGTAAGACATATTATTATCCCGTAGTTGGCTGGCTGTCTTGTTATACTCACGCTCAATTGTTGGCTTGTAATTCACATCGCTTACCCTGAACGCTGGTGAAAAGCGCTATCGTTATCTTATCATGTGCCTATCTCTTATCGCTTCTCCTAAATACAGCTAGCTCGGTTCTCTCTTTGCTCCAGACAGACCGGAAATTGTCGGGAGGAAGGCCAAGACGACCAAAAATGACATGTAATCCAATACACCACCAACATCCGCTGCCGTACGGAGAGCGGCTCATAGTTCAACACATCACATTTATCAATAAACTTAGCGAGATGAAGTTTCGTATTGTCATGTTTAGTTCGAGACACGGCATCATGCGACAGATCATACGCAATTTGGACGTGGGAACAGGAGACTTAGTGGGGACTATAGGCGTACACTGGGTGAATAATTGTGAGAGGAAGATGGAATGTGTCAAGTGATCAACTTAATTGAATATGTATGAGAAGTAGAATGATAAGGATGTCAAGTGTATTAAACTATTATCTTGCGACAGAATGAAAATCTAATCAACACATTTTCTTTTACAACAGCCAAACAAACAATCGCACAAAACACAGAGTTCTCAATCATTTGCACCAGCTCTCAACGCGAACACCCTCCAACTTTGCCAGCGGAGAAAAGTCCATGTTGTGCTGTTTCATAGCCACAACAATCACATCAAATGTCTCCAAGAAGCTCTTGTTCCAATCACGCTCATCAAGACGAGGAACCTGAGGCACAGCTTCCTGCTTGACCAACGCATCAGCCCAAGTGAGGTCAATCTGAGCACCTGAAGCCGCCAATTTTCGAACAAGGGCAACACCAGGTGAGTTGTCAAGCTGAGACTGACCAGGCTTGAAACCAAGACCAACGACAAGCACACGTGAGCGACGCTCCGTGGTGGGGAGTGAGTTGATGAGACGTTGGGCTAGCTTGGCGGGTCTGTTGCTCATGGCTGATGAACAGGCTTCAAGCAGGGGAAACGAACTGTTGAAAAGAAGATAGTAGGGGTTGACGGGAATGCAGTGTCCGCCGACGCCGACACCAGGGGCATAAGGCATGTAGCCGAATGGCTTGGTAGACGCCGCAGAACAGACCTCGTAGGGGTCGATACCGTGGGGGATACACGCATCAGCCATTTCGTTGGCGTAGGCAATACAGACCATACGTTGGCAGTTCTCGTACAGCTTCATCATCTCAGCGACTTCAGGCTTAGAGACAGTGACGACGTTTTCGAAAATGGTGGAGTATATGCGGTTGATGGCATCGTGGGAGCCGGGGAGGATGTCGTCAAGACCTGAGATGATCTTGGGGATTGACTTGACTGGGGGTTCCGTACGACCTGGGTCAACGCGCTGTAGTTGTGAGTTAGTAAACGTCTTGGGTGATCAGCGATAATTGATGGGTGAAGTTGTTACATACCTCTGGAGACATGCCAGCAAAGAGACCAAGTCTCTTGGCGATGGGTCCGACCAACTTACGGGTCATACCAACAGCAACAGAGCTCTCAATAACAACAGTCGAACCCCGACGGGCAACCTGACCGACCATCTTGAGAGCATCACAAAGATACGAAGAATCAATAGTCTTGTCAGGTCGTAGAAGTGTAGGCACAGAGATGAGAAAGTGGGTAGCAGCGACGAGATCATTCTGAGTTCGGGAAAAGGTGACATTGCCATTGCCCTTGAACTCATTCCGAAGATCTTGAATGCGTCTCTCGGAAACATCAAAGCCGATGACTTGATACTTTGATGAGAATGAACTGACGAGATGTCTTCCAACGTAGCCCACTCCAACGACTGCTACCACGGGGATATCGTCGGAAGTCACATCGGCAGAGACTTTGAGCGTCAGGTCTGTCTCTGAGGGAACGGAGCTCAGGGGAGGAGTGACCGGGTAGAAGGGGAATGAGGCGGGAGAGTCTGAAGGAGTCAACATGCCAGTGAAGTCCTCCATCTTGAACAACAGCTTCAAAGATTGAGTAGAAAGAAGAGGCAAGGAAAGGCTGAGTGAGAAATTCCGGATGGAAAAGATTCAGCGGTGATTGAACCTCTGATGCAACGGCAGCTCATCCCCAACATCTTAAGTATTCTTCCTCCAAGTTCTAGATCACCGCTTATGAAAGCTTCAGGCACAATCACAATGCTGAAGTATGTATACCATTAGGCCATGCGAAAAAACACTCCGTCTAGACCTTCTGGACTCTATTCCTGCAAACGCCTCACACTGCAGCGCCACCGAGCCAGAACAGCTTCGACCCAGCTGAACGGTTCCACTGAGGCCCCGATTCTGGTTCAGAGTAAGTGTAAATGGCTGACGGTGTGGATTGAAACAATTCAGTTGAGCCTCGTTTCTTCTGATGCCACTTCATCGCGAGTGACCGATTGATCCGTGGGGTATGTGAACAAATAGAGACACACGGTAAACTATGTTCCAGGATCAAAGAAGAAACTTGTTTATTGGGCACCCATGCAGGGCTGTAACATGTTCCTGAATATTTGGGGACCTGTAAGCCAAAGACAGAAGTGATAGGGACTATTGATTCAACCGAGCCAACGAGAGCCCGAATCGCACTCTCCTGAACCCGGCAGCAAAGGTTTGGGCTCTGGACCGATCCACGGGATGATCTCAAGACACGACGGATCTTTTCTTTCACCAGGCTACTCTACGTACCAATTTAATTCAGAAGGTTGTCGTTGCAAGCTGCCAGCTATTGAGACCGGTAGATCCTCCCGAGCGCACAATGCAGGGTCAGGGGTATGTCAACCGTGGCTTTTCAGAGGCGCGTTGCACTAAAAAACACGGCTCTGTCGGGACTTTTGCCAAGCAAGGTATAAAATGCAACGTGTGCCACAGTGCAGCATGAAATCTCCCCACATTCGAGGCAAGTTACAACAGCTAAAGTGCAAAGAAAAAAGAACAGTATGAGCAAAAACGAAAAACGCATGAATTAATTTCCTGTGAATTGAGTTTTCCCCATCTTGTGTAACGGGAATGCGGGATCTAGTGAGACACGGCAAGACTTGCTGTCTTGATCCTCCTTTTAGTTGGTGTTGAGATCAGCCTTAAAAGCAAGACTAATTAGAGGACGGGGCCAGGGTCATTAACTACCGTATTATTTTCATCAGTGGCAAAAAGAGGCTGAAGGAAAACCTGATTGTTGTTGTCGCATGATTGAAGCGCCGTGATGATCAATTTTGTGGGACGGGACCGAGCTATAAAATAATAAATTTAAACCGCCAATTCAGTTCGATACGTTATTATTCCCCACGAGGCTCAGACTTCCTACTCTCCTGGAACAAAATATGCAACTGCAGGGGTCTGTAGATGTTTTGAGATCGCTGGCTAGGTTCTTAATCTGGGTTAGTGGATGAGACTATTGATTCAGATCAACGGGTAGCCGCATCCATATTCACCCCGACGTGTTGAGCTAAGTGAACTGTTACATCCCGGAACCTTTTTGCGAGAAAAAGCAATTTCAATAAATCCCCGATGATTTATTATTGCTTCCCGCTTAGCCGCAATGTTACGCTATTCTGGGACAACTGCCGAGGGGATGTGATAGTGAGAGAGAGAAAGGGATTTCTTTGGCATTAGTTTCGGCAGTCTTATGTTGGAGAAGACGTAAAATTGCGAGTTTTGGTTGGTCTTTTCTTTGGCAGGGAGCTATTGCATACGAATAAATGATCTCGTTGGGTAATGTAAATTCACAGCTTACCAGGGTAAGTGATCACCAGCAGGGGGTTTTTGCCGCCTGGTACAATCCGTTCGGTCGATCTGTCATCCCACAACGCAGCAAGGCCGAACCATGTCCATGCTGGCAGTCTCGGTCAGTCTTTTTGAGTTATCTCATCCCAACCTGAACCGCAACCTAACATCTATGTATATCCTCTCGCCAAGATCCCTGCTGAGCTTCCAAAAGAAGAACAGCTCTCTAGGACAACTACTTTTGGCCATGACGCCATAGTCGAGACACTTCAATCTCCGGAAGTATGCGGACACCTCCTTTAGATCTACACGTTATTAATGCAAGTTTCTTTTGAACTTCAGCTGCTTGGGTTTAATGCACTAGACTGAACTCAGTAGTCTACTTGCCAAGAAAGCACTTGCCCATCGATCCAGACCGCCGGTGGGCACTCCGCTAGGATGTCCCATCCAATTCGATCGGGCTCCCAACACCAGGGACGCAAACCTGATGATCGAGCCATGTTGAACCAATTTAGATATGAGGCTGAATGTCTAAAATTCTTAGTTGGCGAGACTATTGCTCCCCTGCATGGTAAGGCAAAGCTAAGTTCCCTATACTAATTTTAACTCTCAGCCACGAGTGTCAACGGCAAACAACACATCTAGCTCACCATTTGGGCATTATACCGGCAGAAGAAGCCTTTCTTGATAAGGAGGTTTGTGTCATTTAGTCAACAACTCCAACTGGTAACTCTAATCTTTCCTCTCTTCACTTGAACTACCGCTCTTCATTCATTCCACCTTGTCACTCGTTTCTTGGTGTTTCACGACATTCCAGCATCCACGTCTGGTCCAACCTCTCCTCTTCTTTTGCATATTGTATTTGGTGTAATAATGACCTCTCTAATCACCAACCCCCCTCGTTCCATCCTAATTGGCAAGCAAAAAGTTCGTCACACTGTTACAGGAGAATCATCCTCCACCTAGCCGCCCTCCACTGCTACCATACGTCCTTTCGCACTCAACCGATCACCCGTGGCTCCGCACTACAGTTCGCGATACCTCCAATGCCTTTGACTGACATATTTTGAAACAGGATCAAGTCCATGCTAATGTCGGAATCGTTCATGGCAAAGCCCGCTCCAACGGTTCAGATATCTCAGACGAGAATCCCGTCGTGCCTATCCCCGCGTACCTCACCGACGAACCTTCATCTAATGACAGCTACTGCGCTTCACAGCCTTCGTCTCTGAGATCATGGGTTCCAGAGTCAGTCGGTACACCTGATACCCAGAGAACTTCGGTGGTCAGCCGCCCTGGCTCAAAGGGCACCGATCTCATCGCTCCTATTCCACGTCTTCCTGTCTCGATTAGCAATAATACTTCTGTTGGTTCTCGATCTGATGCTGGCCACTCGTCTACTCCTTCAGTTGATGATGAGATCACGCCTGTTCCTCAACCCTCTGCCGAGCGAGATGATGCTCCCGAGTTCAAGAGTGGCGGTGCTGAACAGGCTAAGCCCAAGGTTGAGACTGTCGCTGAAGATGATGTTGGTAATGCTGTCTTGTTGAAGCGTGGCAAGAGAAAGGTCACTACTCAAAAGTACATTCTCACAGCTGGTCTGATTGCAGTCAAGTAAGTTCATCACTCCATATCATCCCATCTCACTCCTACTGACTCACGTTCCAGCTTCATGTTCATCTTTGCAAGTTGGTACTGGCCCAGATACTACTACATCTACCTCCCCTTCATCTCCTTCCCCCTCGTCCTCAACTGCATCATGATCGCTTCCATCGCCGTCTTCACCTTCATCCACTGGGTCAGTCCGGAGAAGCAAATCAAGCCCAA
This sequence comes from Fusarium dlaminii, assembly GCA_013186775.1. Taxonomy (NCBI): domain Eukaryota; kingdom Fungi; phylum Ascomycota; class Sordariomycetes; order Hypocreales; family Nectriaceae; genus Fusarium; species Fusarium dlaminii. Next base: position 296,308 of record JAAOAL010000052.1, on the reverse strand, counting down.
ATCCCCAGAGAACATGGTCTACGTCATTCCCTGCTACAACGAGACACTCGAAGAGTGCACTCGATCCCTCGACTCCCTTGTCAACCAGACCGGTCTTGAGAACCACAAGAAAGGAATCATGGTCATCTGTGATGGTCGTGTTCGTGGTCCTGGTATGACAAAGACTACCGGCGATTATCTCAACGAGGATATCTTCCTTCATCAAACACAGAGGAAGAAGATTCGTGGCGCTTACACTGCTTGGGACGGTCAGGAGATGGACATTGAGATCTCCAAGGGCGTTTACAAGGGTCTGCCCTTTTACTGTATCGTCAAGGACCAGAACCAAGGCAAGCGTGACAGTCTCATTGTCATTCGATCGTTCCTCTACAAGTTCAACACCCGTGCCCAGAATCCTGTGTCCATCTTCTCCCGGGAGTTCCTCGACTCCATGACAAGCTGGCTTGAGAACGAGGTCAAGATGGACAACGTCGATCATCTCATTGGGATGGATGCCGATACCGTCTTTGAGGACAAGTGTGTCACTGAGCTTCTCAAGGAGTCGTACTACCCCAACACTGTCGGTGTCTGTGGTTACGTTGCTGTTGACTTCAAGGATGGTAACTGGAACCTCTGGTCCATCTACCAATCTGCTGAGTACACCATCGCCCAAGGTCTTCGTCGTCTTCATCAGTCCATCGCTACCAAGAAAGTCTCGTGTCTTCCCGGCTGCTGCCAACTTCTCAAGATCTGCGACGAAACCTGTGGTGATCTAGTTCTCATCGACCTCTTCGGTTACTTCCCCAAGCACATGGACGGTATGCTCAAGCGTATCCGCGCTACAGCCTCAGAGGATCGCAATCATATTTGCCAATTGCTCGTCACGTTCCCTCACGCCCAAACTCGCCAGTCTCTTCATGCTCGCGCTTATACTGATGTCCCTCACTCTTGGAACGTGTTCCTCTCTCAGCGCCGTCGCTGGACTCTTGGTGCTACTAGCAACGATCTTCTACTCTTCTGTGCTTGGAACACTCAATGGTGGGAGCGCATCGTTGCATTCTCCAATGTTCTTACCTGGTCTCTCAACGTGTTCGTCATTGCATCGATTGGCTGTATGATTGTCGCTTTCATGAGTCAACCTTGGTGGCTGATCATGTGTTTTGCTGGTGTCATGATCATTCCTCTTCTTTATTACGTGATCATGGCTACTTGGCTTCCTCGCAACCTTGTCGAACGCGCCCAGTTCTTTCTAGGCCTTGCTGTCTTTGTCTTCCTGGGTCCTTTCCTCAACATCGCTGTTATGCTTTACGCTGTTGTCAACATGGACAACTTTGGCTGGGGTAAGACAAGGAAGGTCATCACCGATGATTCTGAAGAGGAGATGTCATCACAGAAGGAGGGTGTTGTCTCTGATAACAGCTCGACTGAGCCTAAGGAGAAGACTGCTACAGCAGTGTAGGATTTGAGTTGCATAGTGGGTTGGGCATAAAAAGGCGACTAGACGTTACATATCAAGAACATACATTAGATAAACATAATTAATTGTAATATATATCCTGATTGCTTTCTTAATTGACTTGCAGTGGCATAACTTTTGCCTTCTAGCAATCTACCTTCCCTAGAGCTGGGTTCATGGGCCACAAGCACAGTCAATAGTGAAGTGGCAAAGTTTCACTTGGTCTGACCTGGAGATGAATCGATCGATGTGAAATATCGGGGACCACCTTCGCAGCTAGATTTGACACTGGTTTCAAGCCGTAGCAGCATTCAGATTAGCATCATTTGAGCGGCCGAGGCGGCATATAAACTGATTAATTACATCCTCAGGTACTAGTGCCAAGATCTTGTTAAATCTGGCCAACCCCGCAGCTGTATAAGACTGGCAGAGGCTCCTGAAAGAGCTCTATCTTAGCGCTATCACAGGCCTTAGCGTGCTGTATGTCCGGGGCGCTGCGTACATCATTTGCGCTATTCAGTTAGAGTCATGTCAGCTTACTCAGAGCTAGTACTGGGTCCTCGCCTTGTTTTGGACAAAGTAGGCAGCATATATAGGAACACGTCCCCCAGCCGGTTGTATCGTCAAAGCTACCGCGAAATTCATTTTAGTATCGCAAATGATATCTACCTCTACACTTGATCCCATAGATTACCCGTTCTGAATTGAATCCGAGTCTTTCGCTCTTTCGCTGATAATACAAGCATCCCTCAACGCGACACAATGACCAGCAAAACATCTCAGCAGATTATATGGCTCTTGGTTTCAATCATCATACTGTCATCCCTCTTTGGACTCCTTCTACCAATCAAGCTGCTCCGTCTATTACCAGTCATATCATCGATAATCAGCCTACAATTTGCTTACGACGAGTATGCCTTCCTCTCCTGCTGGACAGTACGTCAATACCGAGTGCAGGCAAATGAGCTGCTACCGCTTTGGTTTGCCAATTGGGGACCATGGGGAACCAAAGTTGTCTTTGGAAGCTTTACTCTGAGCTTGGCAAGCGGAATCGCGAATGCCGTTGGCACTGGGGCTCGGAGTGTCGTTCTCTTTTATTTGGCTGGAACTCTATTTGCGGCCGGTCATCTCCTGATTTTTGGTCCCAGGGCAATCGATTTGCTGGCCAGGATCCGGCGCAATGATGCTAATGCTTCAAGTACGGCATCATTAGAGCTGTGGTTAGAGATGCACCTGACGAGGTCTTTAGTGTTGGACTTGCCAGCTGTTGGCTGCTACATCACCGGTTTCCTTCTCGCCACGGAGAGCGTTATATAAGTTTTGCAAACAAATATAAATGTTTCACAGGTCAATGAAAGGGTGAACAATCTGACAGTTGCGGCCATAGCGGCAAATGTGTTGGTTGGAATAAGTGTAAGCTTGTCTAATGGGCGAGGCCAAGTTCCTAGGGTCCCAGATCCGTCCAAGAGTATGTCTTGTAAGAATCTTTTACTATCTCCTTGACAGTCTCCCATACCCAAGCAAAAGGATCCTCCACACATCAAGTGCAATAAAGAGAACAAAGCCTCTTGACGAGCCACGATGTATCATCGACCGGCTTCCCTGTTTGATAGCTCCTTAGTTGCCAGCGGGGTTGGTGACAACAGTAGGGACTGTGCTGGTGAAAAATGTAGAATGAGGCTCAGTGGCCAGCTGTTCCTCCGGGATGGGTTTCTCGCGCCAGTAACAGGTAATCTCCTTCCAAGTCGTCCTGAAGCAGTCCGTTCCGTCAGTGCCACAAGCGACCCTAGTTTCGGAGTCTTGAACTAGACATCGCTTATTCGCTTGTCCAGAGAATCTAAAATGGCCGCGTCGGTTGCCCCAGTCCATACAGAACTCTGTCATAGCAGGAACTGAAGTTCCTCTGCACCCTTCGTTGGCATTGACACGGTAGGCACCAAAGTCGGTGTAGAATGTGCCCTCAGAACTATTGCAAGCGGTAGGCTTGCAAGCCGTAAAGACCTCCATACGGTCTGCTGAGACAGTCAAGGCCATTGCCGCGATGATTGCAGTGATATCGAAGCGCATTTTGGTATTGAGGCTTGAGGGGCTGGGCTTGTTTCTCGGTGGAGTCGATAAGAGAGAGATGGTCTGAGTTCAGTAAGGGCCAGTGAAGTCTGAAGGGAAATGAAAGCTAGAAGTGGTTCTGAAAGCTTGTTCCATGGTGAAGAAAGACAAGATCCCTCAGTATTTATAGGTAAAAATCGCAAAGTTAACATCCAACTGTTCTAAACAGCAGTTTGTAATCGCCTGCCACATATGGCTAAGGACAACGCTCGTATATTGAGTTTCTTATTCACTACTCCAAAATCAGAAGGTAGACTATGCCGGCAGTTGTGAGAGGCTGAGAGCTCTGATCATTTCCATATATTCTCATGGGTTGTCTCACTAATATGATACGAGAAATCTGGTTAAAAGAAACCTAGTAATAGTTTTGCTGCGCCTCACAGATACATCCAATCCTTGCATGTAAGCCTCCATTGAGGAACACCTCAACTGAGCAGCCTAAAGCTTAACCTTAAAGGTAAAATCTTTCGTTTAACGCGCATCTTATTACCGAGAGTGTTCATCGGTTAGATAGATGAAACGAACCATTTTAATGCATAATACCTTCCTTCTACAGGCTAGGAACGGAGGTACGGGATAACTTATAGTCAGCCCAGGGTATTAGTAGCATGGTCACATTTATAGAATCCCCAATTCGTACTATTGCAAGCGGCTTCCTCTCAAAAGTCCCAACTCCATGTTCCAGGCCATTCTGGCGCCCAAGGCATTAAAGGCCGTGGGGCAATGCAATTGGACATTTTACGGAACGGTGACTGGTTTTACTGCTATACGCAGGTTTTGAAGTGCGCCGCCCAGAAGCATTAGGTTTAGCAGAGCTCATCTTCTTGGATACCGGATGTTCCTTTTAAGATTACGGTAGAGGGACGAAGGATCTATGCTTTAGCTTTGTTAACACAAGAATGTCTCACCTCTAACCTTTGCCAGCGAATGCCTAGGTAGACTGGGTATGGGCATCTCTGGATTCTCAGAGTGGTGGCTGAGTACCTTCAATAGTGTTGCACTTTGTTTTCAAAACATTTTACGTAATTCCAGCTTCAAACCGTCTGGAGACAGGATCGAGATAGTCAACCAAAGGAGGATCAGAATGACAGGAACAGGGCAGGGACAGACAAGGCAACACAAAACAAAGGGCAGGGGAGGGCCACGTGGTAGTTATCACCTGTGTTAGCAGCTTAAAGCACTGCCTTAAGGGCAGTAATGGACTACATAGTGGGATAGGCAGGGAAGACAAAATGGCCAAGGGACTGGGGGGGAAACAATAGAGACGGATGATAGCGGCCGCTTCTAAAAAAATAAGTACAAATCCTTGTAGTATATCTTGTCTTATTGGTTATATAAATTCCCGCGCGACTAGTGCCCGTAGTAACTTGATACCAGTTGCGGCCCGGTTTTTAGTTATATTCTAATTAACGATAAGCGTTTAGATAAAAAGAACCCCTGTTACAAGCTGCAATGGCAGAGATTCTTACCACGTGTTTATGGTTATTATTACCAATAAACACACAGTTTGCAAGATCGGTAGCTATTTAAATCCTAAGCCAATTCTCTGGTTCTCGATTTTGAGCATCTCGCTCGAAGCGACGTTGGCGGCAAGAATTCCTCCTTGGGTGAGATGATTCGTGCCCCTCGGACCCAAGGGAATCCCCGTGGCACCAGGCTTCGCGACATCATCCTATGCCTACTAGCACTATGTCGACGCCAACAGCAAGATCGACGAACTCGTCGAGAACTGGGCTCGCTCGAAATCCGCGAATAGTCAATATGAGGCGCGGCATGGCCAGAAGACGCGAGACTGCCAACAATGCGAAATGGCCCAATTTGGTAGCAATAAGTCGTGCTTTTAGTTATTCTTTGTCTCAAAATTCCTTCATTATGAGTAAGAAACTATTTACAACGCTCGTTAAGTCTGGCCGCCTCATGTGCGCCCTCGGAGTCTCGCATCATCTCAGATAACGTGAAGATCATTGCTATCCTCACCCATAGCAGGACAAGAATCCTCGGTATCAATCTCAACAACACATCCACTCGACGAACCAATCGCAATCCCAATAATATCCCAATTCGTGTTCCCCTACGCCTTACCTAAACTATTCCCATCATTATCCTTGACCTCACAGCACTGCGGATTTCCCTCAATGTTGGAAACGCACAGGAACTTGCATGGTGCACTCCAGCAAATTCCCTCAATGGCGAATTCGCGACCATCGTCGATCTGACATGCTGCGTAGCCGCCGGGATATGCCTCGGTGTTGATCCGTCCCAATTCGTTACTAGCGTTGACATTCTCAGGTGATGAGCTGAGAAGGATCACTGCATTACGAAAAGACCATAATAAAACTCCGAGGACCTTATATATCGGGTCAAGTCTGCACATGAACCTGCTTTTGGTTGCATTCGAATGGCTTCGGTCTTGTCGCTTCCCCAGAGTGTAGCGATGCTTCCGAAGTAGCCAATCGGACTTGTCAAAAATAGCAATTATTTCCCGAGCATATAAATAACATAACATCATTATTTCATACAGGCACTGAGCTAAATTCGAGGCTAACTGGGAATTTGTCTCGCGATGTCACGTTCCAATGGGTAGTGACCCGCAAGAGTCAATTTGGTTCAACGTTTGGAGCCTGCGCCTAGTCACTGCAGCATTTAACGGACTACCAGAGAGCTTGGAGCACGGCCCACAAGCACAGTCAACTGGTCTGGTGCACTGCATATAGGACACAGGCGGTAGGCGAATGCAGCTCAATCCAGAACTTAAATTGTCATGTGAGTACTGACTCTCAGAGCCATCGAGATGCTATGTACGGAATTCCGAGCTCGTGGGTTCCTTGTTTCGTGACTCGCAATGCCATGAGTGGTGGAGATGAGGGGGTTACCCCAGAAAGCAAGCAATAATTGCCGCTCCTCGATCATGGTTCAGGATTGAAGGGAGTTTTCTTTCACCAGAGTATCCCTGTTGGAAAAGATACGTCAGTTTGGAGACGTGTAAACCGTAGGCAGCTGGAAACCGGGACACTGTCGCATCGCGTCCTGGCGGGGACTTCGGATTAAGCTTATTCCATCGCTGCAGCCACTAACAATTTTAAAGATCTTATCAGCTCTTATCAGTTGGGTGCATTATCGTTCCGTCAATCAACCTCTTACCCTGCGTGTGAAAGGAATGCAGACATTGATATGAAGCTATTCACAGTGTGCATCTCTCTGTTCATCTCACTGCACATCCTGAAGGTTCTCGTCGCTCAGCAAGCATGCGAAAATTGTTTTCTCTTCCATCCCCAGCACAGTTCACAAGCAATTTTTTTTTCTTACCACGTCTCGATCGCCTCCATGAACTACCTATGAAACCACTCAATTAAATATTCTCACAAAAAGTAAGAACCTACGCAAGAATAATTCCAAATACTCTAAACGCCTTGAATACCTTGTTCATCTAGTTTAGGAAATATTGTGCGTAATTGCGCTATCCACTGAGATATGTGTGTGAACAAGGAAGATCTCCTGGCTACAATAATCTCCAAACCATGCCTTGAATGTGATATTAGAAACTTCCATCAGACCATGGAGGGATCAAGAGACACTCGGATAACTTTACGCCTGCCTAATGCCTCAGGTTACAGCTATGGCGCCTGATGCCAGGCTGTCCTCAACATATGTAACATATCATATTCTACAAAGGGAGACCACGTCAACACCTGCGCCCAGCCCGCCACAACCACTTTTCACCAATTTATTTCCTCCGTGACCTCCCCATGCACTGCTCTAGCGTATACCACCATAAAGAGCTAAGAGAATAAACCGGAAAGTGACTCACTCTCACCGACATGCCCTGAAGTTCACAGACTTTCCGATTTCAGGGACAAAGACAACTCTGACTGCATTTATGAAGCGAGCACGAAAGACAGGGATCTTCAAGCGACTAGTGCTTCATTCAATACGCACTTCTTCATCAATTTCGTCTACATACCGGGATTTGTTGCAGAAACGATGTCCTTTCTTTGTTGTGATATATTGGAGGCGCTGAGGAAGACTGAAGCGATGCTTCAGGACCAAGTACTTAAACCCACGATGTTCCTGTTTCTTCTAGAACTTCTCAACAATCTCCCTTCGTACTATTGCTGAAGCGGCATTGCCGATCTCATACCACTCAACTTCCCGTCTCTGTCCTACAGTTCTCGTTGTCTTGGCAATTGCCCTAGTGTAAGTAATGCAGACTACGACCGGGCACAACTGCGACTAACAATCTAGCCAGCCAATCCCCATTTGCATAAAATATCACAACCTCAGACCCCACACACAATGGCGGAATCCACAAGCGCAGAACGTTTGGACTATCTGTTGGAGATGGCTTTGACCATTCATGAGGGTATCATTGAGCATCTTAACGACGCCAATGAACTTGACAATCAGCTCATTGCCCGCCTCAAAGAGGCAGACCACTTCATCGTGGTGAAGAAGGCCTTGCAAGGCCGTCTTGTCAATCAGCCTTGCAACAGCAACGACGAACTTGCTGCGGGTAACACCACCCCGCCAAGCAGCCACAAATCGCATTCATCCACTGGACACAGCCCCCAGAGTCATCATTCAACTCCTTCCCCTTCGCTTTTCTTTTCTTCGCCTGAGCCACAAGGCACACCAACTTCAGCGCCTGCACGACGAAAGGCCACCCGTCGGATCCCAGGGGAATCTCGAAATTCCAAGGCTCTGCGCGAGATGCGCCGTGCGGTCCCCTATGCAAGCTGGGTTGACAATCCCAAATGAACGGCGAGGATGGCGATCTGAGAGTGGAGGGATTGCATTGAACTTTGGTGTTGACAGAAGCATTAGAAGCGGGAAGGCACAATAGAGAGGTTGCATATGTTTACAGATACCCAAGTTAGATCTCATTAGCGTCGGACATTTTTACAGTCATTACAGCATTTATTTTAGTTCTATAGCCAAATAATACAGTCATTTCCGACCACATACTAAGAAACTAAATAACTGCTAGTACTTTGCAAGACTTAAGTCAATTAACCAAGTCATATTAGCTGACTTTCAGGACGTTAATAAAAATAAGGCATATTCCGAAGCTCTCTCCCTGACCAAAAATCACTTAAATAATCACGGGTGCACAGTGCAGGAAAAAGCAAAAGAAAAACGGGCTCCTCCGGGATTGAACCCGGGACCTCTCGCACCCACAAAGCGAGAATCATACCTCTAGACCAAGAAGCCGATTTTAGTAATCAGATATCAGAACAGCTACTAACAAAGTTCATATACTGACCAAAGAACCAACTTTTCACCATAATTTCGACAAAGCCATCCTGAGAACATTCATCTCCCTTTAAGGCGACTATAGATCGTTTATTCTTTTATCGCTTGATACAAACGCTCTATATTTTCACGAACTAGAGTTTCCGTAATGACCCAAAATAACGCCAATACCGCTCACAGCCACGTGCGCAAAGATGTTCAATCAATCAGTCTCTGGTATCAGGACATGACCTTAATGTCGAGTAAGGCACGCGATGTAAGCGACACCTGTCATATTCAGTATCTTCAACTAACCTCAATATCACCTACCTCGATCACTGCTTCATCATGAATTTGAGAAACATGACTCCAGAGATCGCAATGTTGATACAGAATAGTGATGTACAAAGAACAGTAGCTCTCTTGAGTTGGCTCTTGAGCTTGTTCATCTCGCTCTGGGTAATACGTTTGTCCTCACGTGGTTGTTGTCGCTTTTTAGGCACCGTAAGCTTTCTCTCAATGATAGCAGTGCCATTCCCGGAATCGCCATCTACATCAGACTCATCTATGACCTCGATAATGCTTGCGCTATTTGGAGATTCGCCGACACCTGTTCCTTGTTGGGTGCGAACCGATGTTTCCCACTGAGGCACAATGTCGAAATAAGATAATTCCTGGCGAGACATTCTGACTGATGTTAATGGTTTCTGATCGTGAGAGGGTAGTGGTATGGCGGAAGATAAAGTTGTAGCCGGATAAGTTGAGAAGAAGCTGACAACTGCGCAGTTTTGAGGAAGATATACCTGTTACGGCGTCTTTGATACGTCGGGATCTGAATAACGTTCAAAACCTCTTTGCCTGAGATCCTTGTTCTTCTAATCGAAGCGTCTAGAACATGTTCACTGTTCTAACTTGTGTTTTCGGGTCAAGTATTCGATTAGTTCCAAAACGGGCCAGTTCACTAAGGGGACACCTGAGAACAATAAAGAAGAACGTTCGGGTCAGCCCAAGGATCAACAAGGACATTATTCGTGATTACATTGACTAACTCCATCAACGAAACAAAAGAAAAGTGCGGCCTATTGGGTGCTGGGATGTAGTATCTTAATGACAACGACATGTCGGACAACCCTGTCTTCTTTTCGCATTGCTGAACAAAGACCCGGAGATTGATGGTGTCCAGCCTGTGCTTCTCTCACCTCCCTCAAATTTTGTCCCTCTCAAGAGGAACCCATCTTATATACTAAAGCTAGTCTACTCTCCGTTTGTTGCCATCTCAGCTCAATGGTCCAATGCGAGAATGAGCCTCAACAATAATCATCATGTCACAAAGCTTTTTCTTGAACTGCTGCCGCAAACTTCGTGGTCTTCATTACGATACTCGAACGGGGAGGGCTTGGGTAGGTGGTGTCTTGTGTAACCAGACCAGGCCAGTTTAAGATCGCTTCCTTTTTGGCAATGTGTAAAATTCGCAACATACCACCGGCTATCACACACTGAAACAATGTTTTATTAGACGACAAATAAGAAAGACGAGGCACAAATTTACGCGCAAGCTTTTGAGTTGTCCGGAGTCGCAAGTTCCAGCCTCGTGACGATCTTTGGCCAGCGGGCACTATTGTCCGCAACCGGCCCGGCATCAGCATTTGCTGTGTCCCGGTAAGTAATACGAGAACAAATGATAGGCGAGTGTACCAAACGTTAGGCAAAGCTGTAAAGGAGTGTCTTGGAACCTTGAGTCGGGGCTTATATGCCAAGCAGACCCAAGGGCGAGCAAGTCGCCCTTGCGGGAAAGCCATATTCAATAAACGCATCAAGACCAAAAGCAAGTATGGTCACCAGGCATAAATACGGCCATAAATATGATCCGTCAGATATGTCGCGTCGCACAACATGAGGGATAAGAGACAAAGACATGCTGTACTGTCAGCTGCCCCCATGCAGGGCTGTAGTGCAGAACAAGTGTTTCATGATTGACGTGCACTTTAGAACAGAATGCAGATATGGCCGAAAATTTCGGTTATATCCCTAATATCCGCGTTTGATTGATGTAATGCACCTCCTGCGAACTTGAGCACGCGTCATAGCACTGATCACCCCCACCCCGTGGTTACAAAAGATCTCACCGTGATGAGGCTAGGCTTCGGAGATTAACAGACCGGGAATGAATGACAGAATCGACCGGGCCGCAGATAAGCAACTACCGCTGCAAGGGAAATTGAGGTATGCCGCCCATCTAAGTACAGCCTGGTTGATGTAAGGGATAGATTAGAGCTGAGCTGAAGATGTTGCTTTTTGTAAGACGGCCCCTCCGAATATGTGGCTTTTCGCTTCGCATCTGCAAATACCGATCTAGAATTTGAGACACTCGGATGACATGTGATGATATGTCTCAAGCCATCAAAAGGGAGGAAGCGGATGGAGCGCTGTTTCGGGTATTGCTCAGGGTATTGGGATATGAAACATAAATAAGGGGCACAGCAACTAGAAGATAAAACCGTGCCCCAGCCCGGGTTGATCGTCATCTTCATCCAAGTCTCCAATACACTACACTACACTACACTACACTACTTGCTTCATAATCAATCTCTCTTTTCTCAAGATGCATTCAACTGTTATTGTCGACAGCAAGATGCCTGGCGTTCGGTGCCCGACTTGCGCCGCGGAAGGAAAGGAAGTCTGGGTTATTCCAGGTCGCTGGTGTGGATTCTGCGGAACTGCTTGCATCGGTGAGTAGTCATCGGCTCATGGGTATTCAGGCTGAGCTAATGCCGTCGACAGATTGATGGAACTCGTCAGTGATGTCTGAAGCATAAAGGATAGTCGGCCACAAAAGTGTTATGGGGCTGTGTACTTCTCTTTCTTATGGACTTGAGCTCGGCCTTGGGTCCCATCTTCTCCCCTTCATCTATCTACTGTCTGCGCGAATATCTCCCTGGATGATGCAACGCCTCGATGACGAGTGCTTCATTTATCACTGGCTCTATGTAATCGCTTTGCCCGCATAGTCGAATCCTATGAGCGGTATTTGGTAGTTCTCAAGGATCTGATCGACGGGCCTCATTGTGTCAGCGTGCTCCTTCATTGCCCTTTTGTCACAGATATGAACTTCCCGCCTCTCTATTGTTGGGGCATCTGTCAAGTAGGATCCAGTACGCGGGGCTGATTGTGTTTTCTGGGTGTTTGGATTTATTAAGTGTGTTGTTGAAGTTGAATTGACAATCATGGTATTTGATGACTGTGTTGCGAAGCTGTAGTTGAATTGACAATGTGCAGATTTAATAAATGGATCTTGGCTATTGTAGAGGCTTGGGGCACATGGGTAGAGAGAAACATGTACCAAGGATGTTTGAATCATGTCAGGGCCTATCGTTCATAGTATATTGGTTCCTTTACTGTCACTGTCATGTATAGGCTCCCTGTAATTGTCAATCCACCCGGCTACATGTCTGTATCGGAGCGGTAACGCACAAAAGAACACTTTCCCTTGCATACCATAATTCGCTGACTTATAGAACTACTTGCCACTTTTGCCAAAGCTGTCTCAGTCCACGAGGCGTGTCAGCCTACCTCAACCATTGTTCCCCGTTCGGGGTCTGACTGCCTACCTGAACAGTGTAGTACCCGAACAATAGTTCATACTAAGAGTTCCGGCAGACTTCTGTGTATCTGTTTCATACGTGTAAGCACAGGTCTCAGCACTGTTCACACGCTGGCCTCCCTATCCATCGCTATGATCACCAGGGTTCGACTTCGTTCACAGCGACAACAAGACATCACCACCAAACTGGCGGCGCCAAGCTAGCTAGATCGAGAAAGCTCTCGGAACATTTCATTAGAGCTAAAATGGTTTTAATGTATGCACCAATGATTATAAGTACAAGGAGTGTATCCCATGATAATGACGAGCACCTCACGACATCAGTGTCAGTAACGACCACCATCAGAATCCACAGCACTATCGCCAAGTTAATCATCTGCTTTTAAAATGCAAAACCTAATTCACCGGATCTTTGGGTGGGCTGATGAAGTTGAGTCTTGTGACCAAAGCGAAGACAATAAATCGGTTCTTTCACCCTCAAACTCTAGTACCGACGGGTATGAAACGTCAAATGATTCCTTCTATACAGATAGTGACGGAGAGTCCGAGGTATCAACTGCGACTATCGGACGATCTGTGATTCTTGAGCCCATGACACCTGATGTTCTCATTAACACTCCGCAGCAGGAGACCTTCGAGGACGCAAATGAAACAGTGAACCCGCACCCATATTTAACAATCAGCACGGATATCGCCAGAGAAGCCATTTACATCTATGAGATGATGAAAGAAGGCGTCATTGACGATGAGTGGAATAGTAAATCCTGCCTCCTCACGCGCGCGCTCATCCACGATAGAGCAACTTCCTGGCACCTCGGTTGGCAGTGTGATGTCAATTACGATCCAGAAGGTGTTCAAATGGGCGACGTAGTGGTGCTGTTCACGCCGGATCGCGACTTTGTGAAGAAGATCGAGCACGGTGAAGTCGTCTTTGATCATGGTAGTGACTCGAAGCCAATTTCAGGTCTCATGCAGACGGTCGATCCGGACTTTTCAGGCCCTGAGAAAAAACTCGCTGGTCGAGTCTTGGCTTGGACCGTTTGTGGTTCTGAGGATTGTGTCTGGATGGATCGGCAGGGTCATCCTATTGATCAGGGTGACCCAAAAGTGATCCCCAACATCATTCACCTACTCAAGTAAGCAGCCTTTACATACGACATGGACTAAGGATGTCGTATTTTTCTCTGTGAGGATTGTTTCCCTGTTGCAATTACGCCGGATGACGGACAGCTCAAGTGGGCAGGTCCATATACGTCTTCATGATTACTGTCAAGCAGAGATGTAGTATTGACTTATGGAATGAGCTATGAGCTATAAGAATGAGAATGAATATATGAATTTCTAGAGTGGAGATAGTGTGAGGCTTTGTGACATTCTCTGTACAATTGACAACCCAAATTAAAGTCTGAACGTGACCTGCAAGCATAACCGCCGAAACTAACGAAGGGCTTTGGGAGACGGAGCATGCCTCCAGACTTTTGTGTGATTATAACCGCCCCATGGACAGATTCCTGATCTCTATTAACACTGGCGGTTCGGTCTAGCCTCTGAGAAAGGTTGTCTCGGCGCTTCTAGATCATTGAGTTGGTGAGACTAATGCGTTATGAGCAGTTTAAGCTCTATGCCCCATGGCTCAGTTGCAAAACCAAGAACTGACTCAAACAAGCTCATAAGAGCCCAAATGAAAGCAAATGCCATGTCGAAGATCCAGAGATTCATGCAATAAGTATGAATCCAACCCGCGAGCCATAAATCCCGCCATGAAATCCGCTGGCCTCTTTTTCTCTCCTCAAGCGTGTCTAAGTATCCTATAGCTCGAGAGTAAAGCTCGCTTCGCATTCCGATCTTGGTTACTCTTTTCTTCATCTCTAGAATCGTCTTGTGGCGACTGATTCTACCGCGAACGATCGCTCGCGGTACCTCAGTCCATTCTGCGATTTCCGCAGACTGGTCCAGGTGGAGAGTGAGTTGATTGTCTATTTGGTTCTCAAGGTCTTGTTGTTCTTCGAAAAGCCTTGTCAGCTCTTCTCGAGCCGAACTTTTGAGAGGCGTAAGAATGGCAGACCAATTGCTTCTGGGGGTGGCGCAGAATGCCCCTTCAACGACGCTCTCGATTATATCAGAGCCCAAAGAGGGCAAGACATTTCCGTACCATCGTGACAAGCAGTCTGTTATCAATAAGATGATAGCGATAACGAGTAGTGCTGAGACAACGTAGAAAGCTATCATCATTGCGTAGAGACATGCTATCGCCGCTAGGAGGCATGCTGCAACGACACTTTACCAATCATGAGGATAAAGCTGAGCGGGTCAGGTCCATGCGCAGGAACCGAGGTGCTGCATGCCATGACAGGTTAGGAGTAGGATAGATGCTATCGTATAGAGAAGTTATGGGGCTGTGTACCGTAAGCCATGAGAATTCTGAGTTTGGCAGAAGCGACAGCTGACTGTGACGGATGGCTTGTGCTTGGTGGCAGCAATAGTTGTTATGAAAGGAGAGAAGAAACAGAAGAGGAAGTGGTGAGAGATGGGGGCTATATACGTAGTCAGGTCAAGCGTAAAAGTCAGATGCCTTGCGTGTGCAAGCAAATTCTCATACTCCCTGAAAGTGTAAGAACGACAAGGTGTTGTATTTGATGCATTGCCCTGATCTGTTTCGTTGAGGTATTGATAAGGTTTACATACACAAAGCTTGAAATGTGAGATACAAAGTTAGATGCCGTTGAGCATTTCTGTCAGTGAGGCTTACATTTCTTACACTTCTGCTCGGCCGCTAATGCGGCGACATTGTTCTCAAGCTAAGCCGTAAAGTACTCTCGAATCGATGCAGTAACTCCCCAACCAAAATACTCACCCCTCCGTGCTCCTAGGTGACATTCCGACTCAACAAGGACCTGATACTTGGCATGTGACTCGTCACTGTGATAAGGTTAAGAGGTCAAAGGAGATTTCAGCCCCAACACACAAAGGCAAAAAAACAAAAACGTAACTCATCTCAGGCAATCGCAATCTCATCTGGCAAAATCTCTCCGTTTGCGCTCCAGATCGCGGTACCTCTTCTGTGCTATGAAAGCTTCATCCCCTTCAGGTTTTTGCCTCTCACATATGTCACGAAGTGACTCGTGCCTCTGCGGTCTCCACCGTTCACTGGTTCAGATGCGACTTGTTAAACATCGCGAGCCGTGGCAAGTTTACTGGTGATGTCCATGTTCTGAACCAAGTCCTCCTGGAAACATTTAGAGATATTGTCGAGGCGAGTATAGTGCTCTTTCCTGATGCCATCAATGATGCTGGGTCACTGTTTGGCTGGGGTCTAGCTCATCGTGAAGATTGTTGATGTATGACTGGCTGGCTGGCATCGCGCGCTGCATCGAATGCTTCCTGCTTGTCTTGGGGTCAGGTGAGAGTAGTAGCGGCAGCGACAAGTGCGGCTTAACTATCTTCTAGCCGTTCTCACCCTTTTATATTGATCAAGGTGTATAGGCCCATCAACTTCGCGCAAAATTTCCATCAAGGGGTCACTCCTCGCCGTTCCACGTGAGCTTCGATAGCGGACCTTGAGCAGGGCTGCGAAGGCGAAATGGTATCGACAAATGGTGCGACGAGCAATACATGACATGAACCACGGGCTGAAATTGATTTACGCCTTATCTCATCACCGCGTTAAGGCACTCAAGCATTAGAAGCTGCTTCAAATATGCTAACAAACGCTTCCAACCCAATGCAGCATACGCACAAGTGCGCTTACTCCGGCTTCCTCCCATACACAAGCCTCAGTCGACAGTAAGGATGATACTTGCCCGACCTCAACTCCCTTCGAAGCTGCGAGCAATAAACCGTAACTTCATCCTGCGACCATCCCAACACGACGCTCGCCATGTACAGAACAAAGCCCTCTAGATCCTGATCCATGGCAGCAAATGCAAAGTTTCCAATTTCTTGCATCTTGGGATCTTTGGGCCAACTACCGATCGGAAGCTATAGGTCCAGTTAGCAATAATCTCAGTAAATCTTAAACTGGATAGTTTTCTGGAATCACTTGCCTTGAAGTCCCGAGTCTGAATATCTGTAAACCCTGCGTCTTCCATTCCCTTCTTCTGCAAATCATCATCAAGGATTGTAAAAGTCCTACCAAGTCTTTTTCCACCTTCGATAAAGAACTTGCCCCATTCGCTCATCGCGCTACCCTCCTTGACAGTATCATCATCGCTCTCAAGCATAGCTGACGCTTCGAAACTCTCTACCCAACCGCCTGGCTTACAAGATCTAAAGGCCTCTTGGAACAAAGCTGACCAGTCGCTGATAGAACCGTAGAGGTATCGCATGTAAATAAAGTCGAATGAGTCAGGGGAGAAGGTCCATGGTTGAGTGCAGTCTTCGATCTCACTGCGTTCGTCAGCAGATAGCTCAAACAAGTTGTCGTAGAAATGATGTGGCGCTGAAGAACTTACAACTTAACGTTGGGGGGGACCCAGCTTGGTTGGATGGGAGATATGTCTGTGCCGATTACTTCGGCTTGGGGATGCTCATCGGCAAAGTCACTGAAACAGTCAGTCAAAAGACGTCACCCGGTCAAGTAGTACGTACATTGCCCAGATTCCTGTCAACCGATCATATAAGCATGTGTTTCGTCTAAGCGTCGTGGTTTCATACCTGTTCCTGTGCCTACATCAAGCACGGACTTGACAAGGTCAGATACGCTGTCTTGCACGATGTTTGTAAGCTTACCTTGATCTCATCCTTCAACGGTGCCAAATGAAGTTTACCATCTAATGTGAGAACCAGAAAATGGTGGCTGAAACGCGTCAGAGTCTATCTGAAGTTACCCCAGTGTCCTTACATAATATCCATCGCCTCATTCTGCTGAGCATCGTTTGAGGCCCTGCACGTCACGCGTTAGCTTTATGCAGTAAGCAGCCATCCGTATATTACTCACCAATATTCTGCATTTCCTCTCTCAGAGTGATAAGTTCGTCCCTTAATAGTTCTATAGTTCAGAATACTCGATGTCATCGAAGCAGTCGACGACTCCGTATCGACCCCAAGTGAAGAGTCGGCATCCTCATCTTGCTCATCCTACAACACCGTCAGTCCCAGCCCCTCTTGGCTCCTCTTAAACATACCTGTGCCAAAGCAGCCCAGTGCCCAGCATCGTGCAGCGCAACCTCACTTGCTCCTGACGAAGGAGATTTTGGTGACTTCTTCGGCGAAGAGGCTTTGTCGCTCATTGTGTATCACTTAGTGTTGAGATTGCGCAAGAAACTAGTTGGTTCTTGTCAAAGCGCGATTTTTGACAGCCTGCGGGGTAGACATGAACGTTTCGGGTGATTGATGTTGCATTTATTGCGGATCTTTGCCGGGTGTTGTTGAACTGCCAGGGTGACAGGGATATATATGATCTGATTTGGCAGAGACCGAACATCAAGATGAACAGGTCCAAGTCAGTGAAAGAAGAGACTTACTGGAAATCCAATGCTCTAATTCACGTATTCTACGAAATAATTAATAGCCATCTCAGCAAAGAAGAGCTTCTGCACAATCTGACCTCTATCTTCCCTCTTTTCTCCTTTCTCTTCTCTCACATCCACTAGGCTTTGCCTTATTAACCATCTTCTTAATCACAACTATAGGGCTCTCTCTATATAACATCAGTCCATCCACTTGCTGGTGATAATATGATTTTAAAAATACGGTGTGCCATGATGGTTTGTAAGATTTTTCAGCGTCGCCAAACTCTGGCGTGAGAGGATACACATGAGGTGCGTCATATTTGTTGATGAGGCTGTGTCTCATCACTAAGCATGTTATTACTGCAATGTTTCGCTAATAAACCTTGACGAACCTCTAAATAATATAGTTTCCTGGCCTCTATGAAGTCATTTGCCTATCAGATGATTTATTTACATCGCTGGTTTTATTCGTGGTCCAGAATCTACAGACTACCCTGGAGGCAATAAGTTAAGGCTTAGACAACAAGAAGCACAAAAAAACTGAAGATAAATTATGTAGGTCTTAATAGCCTTTTAATACCATTTGATTTGTTTTCTAGACTAAGTACTGTATTCTTTTCCTTTATATGAGAATATTAAGAACATAGAGAAGTGTTGATTAATTGCTATTTGTAGAACTGGGTATGGTGCAAGAGATAAGATAAACAAAGTACAGGATTGTCTTCTGGCCGCGTCACTTCACGCCAACTCCATACACGCGATGCCCTAATGCCTTGAAATAAAACGCGTTTCGTCTGTCTCCAGACTCAATTGGAGATGAAAGTGTTTCCAATTTTCGCCCAGACCCATCAGACTGGTTCTGACGTGTTGGCGCATCTGTAACGCACCTCAAACCCCTGCATCCCTGCCATACATTGCCAAACTCAATCGTTTGACATGACGTCTCATATCTTGACAGTTTCCGTTTCACATCCTATTCGCTTATATACCAACAATATCACCACGAACTATAACCACCAGCCAAAACCACATCGGTTATACGGCCCGCTAGGCTGTCTCGTCTGTCAGATCTGGTTTGGATTCTCGGATCAAGCTGCTTCCTGTTTCTAAAAGCGCCCAAGGGGTGAATGGCATGAACATTTTCGTATTAGGATCTGTTTAGAAAAACGGCGAGAGATCAACTTTTGAGAATGCCATTAAAACGATTACAAAGTATAAAGTGCGCGATGGTACCCTCATGTCTGTGCTTGTTCATCCAGCTGTCATCCAATCTCATCTCTGTTTATTGTTTCCAAGCTCTGTGAGCTTTTTGTCTCCTCTTCTACTTATCATTCCTTTACCAGGCTGCAGGAACAGTCATTCATTACCGTATTTGCTATTTCTAATTGCCTATCACTCTCCCTATCACGATGAAGTTCTCTGCCGCGATTATCACTCTTTCGGCCGGTCTGGCCACTGCGACGCCTGTTTTTCGCAGCCCTGCGCCTGGTCGACATGTCTCTCGATCAATCAAGAAGCGACAGGTTCCCCAGGAACACTCCCACGACATTGCCTTGACCATCACTGGTGAGATGCTCAAACTCAACAACCCCAAGGAGATTCAAGACCCTGTTTTTGGTCTCTTGGGTGACGCTGCTGCAAAGGAGGGTGCAGGAAGCGTCACCAACCTCGCTTGTTTGAAGCAGGAAACTGCTGATCAAGCTTTCACCAACGCCAAGGAGATTGGTGACCTTCGCGGTATGGCTGGTGCACTGCTCTACCAGGCTATTGAGCGCAACACCGCTGGTGTTGGTGTTGCCAGCAAGCTGTGCGATGAAGCTGCTGTCAACCCCGAGATTGGAGCTCTTACACAGCATCAGGATGCTGCTTCTACTGGTGCCGGTGCTATCAACAAGGCTGTTACTCTTGAGCTGGCGAAGCAGCTGGCTGGTATTGGTGCTGACCCCAACTTGGCTCTGCTGAGTGGTACTTTCGCGCCTGGAGATGTAAGTACATATGCTTAACCGTATAGTGAATCTACTGACAATGTTTAGACCAGCGATACCACCGGAAAGGGCAACTCCTGTGACGAGGAAGAACCCGACCTGGGCTGCATCTTCTCCCAGGGTCTCCTTGTTCTGGACGCGACAGAGGATGAGATCTCTTCTGCTGTGGCCGATGTCACACCTACCTTCACCGGAACAGGCGGCATCTTTGCCACTGACCTGGTAGACCTGGCTTCATTCTCTGTTGCCTCTGGCACCGAGGTCGCTGATCTTGCTACCATCGTCAACGGAGCCGCTTCTGGCGCTGCATCAGCCACTGGCGCTGCATCCGCTACCGATGCTGCCAACGCCACTGCTACCGCTGAAGCCCCGGCTGCTACCAACACCGGCAACGCTGCTGAGAACACGGCTAGTGCTGGTACTGGTGCTGGAAAAGGATGCAAAGCCAAGTCAAAGACCGCCGCCAGTGCAACCCTTACTACCCTCCCCAGCCGCACCTCCGCAGCTAGTGCCGAGACTACTGGTGCCGCCAGCAATGCTCAGGGTGTGAACGTTCAGACATTCACTGGTACACTTGGCGGAGCAGCTCCCGCTGTCATCTCTTCAGCTGCCGAGAAGCCCTTCTCCGTCAACGGAAACACCTTCAATGGTGAGAGTGTTGCTCTAGGTCGTTCTTGTGATATTCAGCACAATGCTTGTGCGGATGCTGCCAATTCTGGTCAGCTTTCGGGAGGCGTTGGACAGTGCGAGACTCAGTTGGCTGCTTGCCGCGCTGCTATTTAACTTAGTAAGCAATGAGGTGGACTTTATACGGTTTTAGCTGTAGATATACTTGAAATGAATCACGATTTTGCCTTTGAACAACAATCATTTCGTCTTCAATTTTGTGCTTCGAATTACTCTGGCAATAAGGCTAGTACTCTGAAATGGTGGTCAGAATAGCTCCTGATCTTGGAATCCCTTGACTTTCCTCAACAGAAAGAAAGCGGGAGATTTATTCTACAGGTCAGAACCGAACAATATTGAATTCCTACAAGATATATACACTCAAGTTAGTTATGCACACGTATAGCAGACGCACATGTTCGACTTTTATTTTGTACTTTTGCAGCGGACGAACCGTTTTTAATTTTTTCTCTAACCATACTTATATCTATAACTAAACTCGTATGAATCTAGTTCCATTGTCCGCCGATCCTTTGTGCTACTAAACCTCGTCAGCCCTGCTTTTGCTCTGGTCCCTACCTGTCTCTACCGACATGGAAACTCACGTCGGCAGTGTCTCACAGCTAAGCTAGCTTCCTATGCTGATTCAAGCTCTCAGCCACAAGTCTCAGCTGTAAATAACACATCTAGCTCACGACTCATGCCAATCAGGTTTACCCATATCTTGAAGCAGGCGTCCATGGCTATCCATCCAAACTCCCTTGCCTATCCACAGAAATGTCACACGCTCCCAGCTTTCAACAAGTCGAAAGACTACCACTTCGTACCCTGCTCTTGTGGCACTGCTGAAGTCAGGCAAGAGGTCGTTGAAGAGCTTACATGGTGGAATAGTGATGGAATCTTTAGAGTCATGGAAGTCGCTGGAAGTACAGCTACTCATTTGCCTCTCAACATGGTTGGAATGCATGCATATCAGCTGCAAATCGATGCATCCTTCTGTTTTCGTAGCAACGCGATCGTCGATGAGCTCCCAGTGATCAGTCTCACAGGTTTCTCCGGCAATACACTTCGAAGCTTCGCGATGTCGAAGAATGAATATTGGGTATTCTACTTCCTCATGTTCCCTCCAAGGGGCCGGTTGTAAAAATTTTAGTGCCATCATAGTGGCCCATTGGACAAGATTGCTTGAGAAACAAGGATCACCTGAAGGCTTGGGACGAATCCATTTATCCTGTTGAAATCTTGGGTCAAGGCTTGGCTTGGCCAGAGGCTTTTCCCGATCAATGTGGACTGACGCCTTGGATGGTCGAGGCTGGACTTGACCGTCACTGAGTTCGTCAGAAGACTCCGAGCTAGCGAGAGGTTCGCTACCCTCTTGAGGCGTGCCATCATCCGCAGGTGCAGTTGAGAGACGCAATAGCGGCTTCGACCTCGGCCAGTGCCTGTTGCAAGGCGGACTTGGCAGATTGAAGTTGATCCATGTTGTAAAGTTCAGCGGTAGAAGAGATTTAGAGATTGGTCTTTGGAAAGGGCTTAGCTGTGGTGATAGTGATGGTGATTTGGTGTGAAGATGGGCTGCTGTATGACAATGGGCTTTGAACCATTTTATAATCGCACCTGGAAAGCGATTTCGATTCATTGTTCATTATATCACTTCACTGGGGCTTATTGAGGACTTAGCACTTCGGATGGGCAGTTGACAGCTCTCCAGGTACAACGGATATGATTCGACTGAACAAACCTGGAACAAAGGCAGATGTTGCACCGGTAACATCTGGATGGCCGCCAGAGTCAAAAAGAAGACCGCTCTCCGTAACATGCAGTTTTATTTCTCAGTTCTTTGGCAAGCAGTTAATGTGAGCGCCTTTATTGTCTCGGATTGTATCCACTTGCGCAAATTGCCAGAATAAAGACTTAAGGTACAATTGTTAGTGGAATTATTCTCAGGTTTATTCCTCAGGCCTTTGTTCAGTTTTGGAATCGCTCTGGCAACAAAGTATAGCAAAAAAGGTGACGACTGAGAGACTAATTGCGGTTATTGCACAAATAAATATATTTGGTTATGCTGTATGTTTGTCATCCGCGGCTGTATCCTCCGCTGCGATACCACTTGTAGTTTGCGAGAGTATTAAGCAGATTGCGATGAGACAATGGCAAAGAAGCTCAGAAGTGACTAGTGAGAATAAAGGAGTGGATTGAAGCGATGCGTCATTGACTATGCCCATCCATTCCTTTGTATGGTTAGGGTTGGAACACGATTTGTCTTTTGATGAATAGAGCTTAGTGGAAACCGGGTTTAATTATAGTCGGGACATCAATATATTGGGCCTTGTTCTCATGCCTAGCTCATGGTTCTACCGACAGAGCAGACTTTACGCCGACATTGGGGAGCAGGAAAACATCAGACCTTAATATTGTTAAAATAAACTTAGCAAAAGTATCTTAAACTTATGCTAATTTACTTAAGTCTTTTTTATCATTTAGGATCAAGGCCCCGAGTTTTCTTTCCTGCCCTAGGCCGACTACTAATCAACAGTCAAAGTGATGCATAGTATTTTTTTTGTTGTTATCTAAACTACACTTCTACTATCATTCATAAAGGTTGTCATCTCGACCAGCTCAGCTGTGCTCGACGAAGCTTCCTGTTGCGCCTGAATCGGCTGTCCCTTGTAAATGGTACTCTCGGTATGACGCGAGGAACTCGGAGTTCTACCCTGCTGCCTGGGTGCAGATGATCCTTGGTGAGGATTTCTAGGACCTGAGTCGATGGAGCTTCCAAGTGTTGGGAATGCCTTGAGGATAAGCATTCTGAGATCGGGGAGACAGACACACCATAGTCCAACGTTGATCTCAATGACTGACCAATAACAGGTCTCGAAACTGTCCCCTGCAGTATGTCAGATGTGCCTGGGGGGGAAATAGGTTGATGAACTTACAGGTTGGGTTCTGGGAGTTTCCAAATGCAATTAAGTACTGTAATCGCAGAATACTGACGATGGTGACACTACTTACGTTAGTCGTTGGAAGCAACAATTCGAGAGAACAACTTACAAAGTACCGACCGTAAACATGATAGCTACGGCAAGCTTCCTTTGCCACTTCATTTGCAATTGGACCAGCTGCCAGATAGGAATGGCCAACATCCAAACATCCAGGATGATACTGACGGCAGCGATGGCCCAAGCTAATGGCTGAACTCCAAGACAATGTCCTTTATGCAACTTGTCCCATCCTGTCCAGTAAAAGCTAATCGGCTGACATTGTGCAATGGCCAAGATGTCAAAGATAACCATACCCAGGGCTGAAAGTCCGATTGTACCCCATATAAGACGTTGGACGGTTACGACGGGGAAGATTCGGAGGTAGAAAAGGGCGACGCATATTTTTGTCAGGAAGACATCGGAGGCGTAGAGGGTTTGGCCAATGTAGAGGTACTGAAATTGTTAGATTCGTGTATGGATTGTGACGGGAGACGTACGCAGAGATAGCTGTTGATAGTATCTGGGCTGAAAAGCCATGAATCTCTTCCGAGGCCATTGCCCGAAACTATCCACTGTCAGGTTTGACTGCATAAAGTGCGAGGATGACTTACGGCCATGAACACAAACAATAGTGTTGCCTAAATCGAGCAGCTATTATAATCAGCAGGGCACCCTTCTGATGCTGACAAAGACTCACAAAGACAGCTAGGACGATATAATCATCCAGCCTGAACTTCCTCTCGTATCGCAACTTGTGCCAAAGCCGAAGGCCGACCACAATTGCCGTGATTGTAATCATCGTAATGGCCAGAATATCGAATTGCGCGTGTCTGTCTCTCACTGGAAAATCACAAGCAACTGAGGTGACATTCAGCGCCGCTGCAATTGTTAGCATTTACCTAACACCAAATTCGCCACACGCACCTAATGCGTCCCTCGGGAGGCATTTCTTCTGAACACAGCTCAAAACCTGCGTCTTGAGTTTCGGGTCAGCGCAAAGACACTGGACGTCAATGCCACAAGTCGACGTTGATATGAGATCGACAAGACAGCTTCCCTAGAAAAGAGTCAGCATCTTTCGGGGTCAACATAAGCGAGGAACATACAGCGCAGTCTGGTATCTTTGTCAGAAAGTCCGAGACATCATCACCGAACACTTGGCATACGAGACACGCCCACGTCACCAGCAACTGCAGTAAATGCATGCTTCAGTTGATATGCAGCTGCATGGTGAAGCTGTGATATCGACAGGGGAGGGAATACGAGGGAATTTGAGCAGTCATTTAATTGTTGATCTCCCACTAATCTCACGTGGCAAGTTTAGCCTGGCTGGAGAGATTGCCGATGTTGCATCTTTAGCTTGACCCCACAGAGTTTGAGAAAGCGTCTCCAGTATATTTGAACCGGAGTTATGTACAAAGGAGGCCAGAAAGAGGGGAGAGAAACAGACTAACTGTGAAGCATGAAAATTGTGTGCGGGGATGATAGATGTTTTCTTTCAGGTGCTTTGGAGGATCGACAGACCAGCGCAAGCATGGACTGGTGACTGATTCGCGGCGATATATGAATTGCCAATTTGGGTAAAGGCGCATCGGCAGTTATGGATCCTCAAAAGCTAGACAGAATACTCACTGCTCTTCTAGGCAAGTCTTTTCTGTCGCCCGTTCCAAGCTATGCGGCCACTAAAGATCCGCGATCCACTTAGCAAGGCTTATTGTCAAAGCGTGATGGGGTGAAATTATGCGTTCGAGTCAGTGACGGCAAGTTCGCCGAATTGTTGGGATCTATTATCATTGCCGTATTGCCAGACTTGCTGACGATCACTGCTCCGTGGTGACGCGAGCAATGACCTGTCGTGGTTTCAATCTTCACTGTGAACGAGATCTTTGTCGTTCACGACACTTGTTGATACCATTGTCTGTCGGTAGCAAAATTGCATTCCAGGCGTCGTCACACCATGACGGCTTTCGCGAGCACGGGTGATATTAGAGTGTGGCTAGCCAGCGGCAAATGCAGTCATTGCAGTCGGCATTGAATCCTACAACTGTTTCCTATGCAAGGCATATTTCGGCACATTCACTACTAGAAACTTAAACCAATTTGTAAAAGAGCCCAAGAGGGTAAGAAAAAGAGAAGCTTGGCGCAGATGGTCTAATAAACAAGCTTGCGGGACAAGGTACGCTAGACCTTTCCGCTGTCTACAAACGGAATGCAAAGTGCAACTAATGACAATCTCTGATGTATTTGTCACTGTCCTACTTGCAATGCTATAAGTTACTGTCTTTGTGCTGATAGCTAGAAGAATGCTATCACTGCGCACTTTGAACAATAGGTACTTGCCCTTCACTGCATAAAGAAGCGAACGATGGACTTATTCAAACAAAGAACCTTATGACCTTTGTGTATTGCCTACTAATTATCAATCCTTTAGGAAGAAAGAACTGAACAAAACGATCGGAACAGGTTATCGTTACTTACCCTGGTCTGGAAGAGGTTCGGTGACAGTTGTGAAGCCCCCGCCTTACGCTTTCTCGACTTTGCCTTGAAGAGACTAAGGTCCCTGTACCTAATTAAAAGCAACATGCCAAGGATTTATGAGCGTAATGCGAAATACTGGAAAGACCGGGCCCAAGATCTTGTCGCTACATGAACCTGCCTTGCCCCCTAGCCTCCTGGACCTGTCGAGCCATCTCCTCTCTCCTCCTTCTGCAAGGAGCACATTCCATTGGAACGAAACAACGGCCGCTATGAATACCGACAGTGCAATGTCTCCAGCCGTTGAATCGAATACCTTCCGCGCAAGGATCCCATTCCGGGTAACTTCCCATATCCTTCCCGCAGTAGCATAGCTTATCATAGTATATTACAGTGCACATCGTGAGCGGTGAGGTTCGAGGTTATTGTGGAGTGGGATGCAGATAGTGTTTCTCTTTGGAGGTGGCTTTTATCGTTGTAGTCTTTGTGGAGGGTGTTGAAGACACTTGAAAAGGCGAAAGAGGTCTGCTTTATATATAGCTCATACTTCGAGACTGTGATGAAGTCTGCCATTGACACATAAGAGATTCGGTGGAGGATTATTTGTTCCTAATCACATCTTGGATGAAATATGAATCCCTGGTATCAACTGAGTCTAGGCCGCTTGTCTGCAAAGAAGACTCGTGGCCGAGAGCGTACAGTCACCACGCATACCTTGAAGACCATTTTGCGACAAACAGGACTCCAAATCGTGGAGATAAGACGTGAAGAGAAGCGAGTATGATTGATACGAAGCGTGACCAACATTCGAAGAATTCCCTTGATCAATGATCAAGGTTGATACCCGTACGGATGCCGAAACGGACTGAAGAATATTCTACATAGGTGTATTCTCCGGACGGAATCAAACGTCTAGCGATAAGAATGGAAAGCATGCAGAGTGCACGACAGGGGAGGTTAAGAAGCTGGCAACAACAGGTAGTTGGCTATGATGCTGAATCATCACCACCTGACAGGAACATATTGAGGTGCTCAAGGCGACATTGAAAACCCTGCCAGGTCATCACCTAGCTTCATTCGAAGGACCTATGCCTAGGCGTTGTTGACAAAGCTCCTGAACGCGCCATGTGAAGTCATGGCAGAGACCAAAGAAGAACAGTTCACTAAACCTGAACATATAATGAAACACGAGATGCTAAGACCAAATATTCCCATAAGCATAGAACTACCTTTTATTATAAAAGAGTTTGGCTGTTACATGTCTCTATTAGACTATCAACCAGCTTTCATACTGTATGCTACTGGCTTCTCTTCCGCCCGCATCCACACCAATCACCCATGGACAACACAATTTCAAGATGAGCTTCTACCGAACGACTGGTAAGTCCAGTGCGACTACAAGAGCTAACAGTATGAATAAAGGAATTGCGAGCACGATGATCTCGGATTCAGAATCAACGACAAGCACAGGTTCTGAGGATAATGAAAGCTTGGATGAGGAACCAGCGACTAAAGAACAGTTGACTTATTTCAGGCTGTCATCGGCCGGCGGACAAGAGGCCCATTCTCTTAAGGCCACTCAGATCACCTCTCATATTCTCGTTCGCTGTATCCACTACGTATGGTTCACTGTGGAATGGAATGACGGCGGGAAGTCATGGGAGCCCGAATTTCCGCTTCAGCGCTTACAACCAGAAATGGTCTATGCTTACTGGGATGCAAAGAAGGGGGGACGTGAAGGGGCCACTCAATTCGATTTGTTCCACGTCTTTGCCATCCTCGACCACGGCAGCATGAGAGATTATAGTAGGAGACGCGCTAAAAGGGTTTGTTATAAGATTCAGTGGGTTGGATACGGAGAGAAAGATCACAGTTGGGAGCCAGCGGCGAAGGTTGCTGCTCTTGTTCCACGGATGAAGGAAGAGTATGATGAAATGCATGGGTTGTGAACTCTGGGAGATAGAACAACGTAAGAGAGTGCATTATCAGGTAGAACTGGAATTACATATGACGGCTAAAAAGACATATAGGAGGATTCCTTTCTTAAATAGATTGAGAACATAGAAATCTTGGTTTGGTGGAATGCAAGTGATATAAGGGGAACCGTCAGACTGTAGTATATTACAATTATCATTTAAACAGAAAGGCTGCTGGACCGGTTTCAGATACCATCAACTCTATTGTGATTTATATGTAAAATGGAACTAGAATCGAGGCTCAGGGAACCAAGTAAATGCAAAGGTCGCTTGGATTCCCCCTGACCTATTTACTTGTGGAGGTACTTGACCTCTTTCCTAGGATTCGGCTGCTGAACCAAACCAAGGTGTTGAAGAGCCATCAAATCTCCCTCCTCTCCAGTTTCATCCACAATAAGCCCATCCTTGAAAGTGAAGATAGTCGTTCCAGAGAAGTACACTTTCTTGCCCGTGTTCGACTTCTCCAACCGCCGACTGCAAGATCATGGAAAGCAACTCCAGTATGAGTGCCCCCTCCGATCCAGCGACCGACTACATATGGCCCGCTTGCAATGAGGGGGTGCTGGTAGGCATGAAACGAGATGTCTGGAAATGCCTGTCGAGATGGGGGTTAGCTGCTAAGTTGAGAGTTTGCACGGGTCTTCTTGCCACCTTGAATTTGCATAGCATCTTCTTGGGATTATCTTTTCCATATTGTGGGCCATGCATTGGGTAGTTGATGACGAAGCTATCAGCGCAGAGCTTGTCGACGATTTTGGGGTTGCTTTTGCCCCATTACTCAGTGAAGTACTTCTGGATAACCTCCAGATTCTTTGTCTCCTCGTGAGTGGGCATTGTGCTGCTGTTTTTTGATGCCGGTAGATAGGAGTGTTGTTGTTGTATTAGTATGATCGATGCAGCAATATACTCTTTTTGTTGTCGAGAAGGAGGCTGTGGTTCTTATAGTGATATGGGTAAGCAACATAAGAGGGAAGGCCACTTTCTTACTAGGCGAATCTTTACAATCCGTCGTATTCACCATACCCAACGATTTCGACTTGGTGATTGGCTGCTTCAGAAGCAACATAACCCTCGGGGAGCAAGAAAACATCAGATTCTGATATAAGGTATCAAAATAAACTCAGCAAAAGGTGTACTAAATCTAGCTTAAACTTATACTATATTGCCCAAGACTTTTTGTCATTTAGGATCGAGGTCCTAAGTTTCCTTTCCTCCCCTAGATACCCTCTTCGTAAACTTAGTGTGTGAATTCGGAACCAGCGAAGGCATGAGTCTATGGGGTCACCAGGTCACGATCACGATAGACAATTTTTCTGCGAAATAATTAGTTAATTGAATAGCAACGTCTAGGAGTTTTCCACAAGGCGAAATGAAGAGCCTCGGTGATTGGTTCATTCGAAAGCAACATTCCACCAAAAGAACGTCACAGGGAAATGGTCAAAGAAGCCTGCACTGTAGCTGCTCATATTGAGAGCATAGATCCACCTTTGACAGCTCTGGCACTGTGATTGTCCGAAAAACAAGTGCCGTCTCTGGCAGCAAGTCCAGAGCCGCCCGGAAGGATCTGAAGCCAAGGGGAAGCTTCGTAAGGGTAACATGCGATATAGGTGCGTTCTAGCAATGGAGGGTTAGGGGTCTCCTCAAACTGGGATGCATTTCCTCATCATCACTTTGGCTCTGTAGTAGACTGATCTTACATGCGGGGAGAATAATCCCTACTAAGGTCACACTTTAGGCAAAATAATCTAACGTGGTGTGAAATATGAAGAATAATCTAAGTTGTATTGCGGTAAGCTAGTAGACTGCTGTATAAGACACCCCTCAAAGTAGTAAAGGCCCGATGCACACGTCCCTTTTCCAGAACCAGATCGCCAAGCCAAACTCATCTTGGCCAGCAATAGAGATAACTTTCAGTGACATTACAGCTTGGGCCCTGGGCGAGGCTTCGGCTTTGGAGGGGGAGGCATTGGGTTTGGTGGAGCAGGCATTTTGTTACGAGTTGCAGTGGAAATTAATATGTATATCTTTCAGGAGTCCAAATTGGCTGTATCTTTAGAGGCGGAGTTGAAAAGGATTTAGGTATGTTAGCGTGGCGATCGGGTTTATATAGACCTGAAGCTTCTGTGACTCACTGACGTATAGCAGTCACCTATGTAACAATCACAAACTAAACAGTATTCACAAGCCATTCACTGTAAGTGACAAATCTGTACATTTCATGCCACACAGCTATCACCGGCGATTAATATCAATGGTGAAAAGGTGACTACTCCGACAAACATTCCCTTCATTACATAACTCCTTCAGCCGAGGTGCTGCTTGATCTCTTGCTGCGTCCATTCCCAAAGCTTTTCACGAGCATCCTTGTCCTGACTCAGTTTGCTTCCTTTGCCCGTCACACCAACAGGATGGTAGAAAACGCCACTTTCAGCCTTGGGATCAGTCGCTGCCCATAACTGATTCAATGCACCTTTGGCAGCATCGACAGCAATCAAGCTATTCACGACTCGGGTAATGGTTCCCATGATAAGACTGTTATCGATGACAGGACCCGCGAGATTCGTGTTCACGATTCCAGGATGGATACTGATGACTTTGATCTTGGGATATCGTTCGGCAAGGGCTGCGGCGAAGTGGACGTTTGCGAGTTTCGATATCGCATAGCGCGTTCGCGTCGCGAGGTTAGGCATGGTGGTCTTGAATTGGTCGAACTGGTATGGGTTCTTGGGGGCGATGGTCTCTCCCATAGAAGACACGAACACGATTCTCACGTCAGGGTTGGTCATGGCGGTCTCTTCAAGAGTAGGGAGGAGGAGATGTGTGAAGAAGGCATGGCCCATATGGTTCGTGCCAATCTGAATCTCGTAGCCTTCCTCGGTAAGACCCTCTGGCGTCATCATGATGCCGGCATTGTTTATGAGGAGGTCTAGCCGGGTAGAAGACACCTTAAACTCTGCGGCGGCAGATTTGATGCTCGATAGAGAAGCGAGATCAAGAGCTAGAAAAGATACTGCGTCGGTGTTGGAGCCCCATTGTCGCAGATTATTGACGGCTTGGTCGAACTTTGCTTTGCTGCGACAAGCGAGGAAGATCCTCGAAGGTTCATGCTTCAACAGCTGCCGAGCGGTCTCAAGACCCAGTCCCGAGTTGCCTCCAGTGATGAGGATGACTTTGCCCTTCTGGCTGGGAATATCAGTCTCTGGAGAAAATTTGACGGATCCCATTTTGTCTTTGCCTGGGAGATATTGAATGCCGAGCAAAATGGGTGCAAACGTTTTCTAATATATCTAGCAATGACGGGCTCGGAATCGTGGTTTGTCCCGTATAGTTCTCTTAACTCCGATACTAGGCTCTTTTGGCCGGGATCTTGCATAAGGTTGAGTTTACTATATTGGTGGTGACATGCAAGTGGGGACTCCCACAAGCTTCTGACCACTAGACTAAGAGTTCATTTGTTTAAAAGTGGAATTAAGATTCTAGGATGAGATCCAATGGCGTAGCAACGAGGCAACTGTATGTCATCCCGTGGCCACGATGCTGCAACAATCCAGCATCTGCTATCAACTCTACAGCTCTATTACTTGTAAGCCGTAAGAAGCTCGTTTGTTTTTATCTAGTTAATTAGGCAAGGAATTAGGAACCGTCTTCTCTTTGTTTCTTGTTTAATGTTTAACCAGGAAAACGATCTTGAATAGGATCAATAATTCCATGGGAATAAAGGCCAGGATAAGCCATTCTATAAATGAAGATTCTTCGTAGAAGAATGGCACTCGCAGTTCGATGACGTGCCCTGGCGTAGGCCATACAAAGTGAGCAATAGTACCGGCGCCGATAACCAGAGGAGCTGAAATGATGATTGTCATCTTTTATAAGCTGAAAAGAGGTGCGACGTCATATCCAATGATTGCGCCAATGAATAGCCGCTGCAGTGAGTGGTCGCCACTAAAATGTGACCCAGTAATAGACCCCTGCCACAAGCTTGTCCTATCTTCAGCTCGCGCAAGAGATGTAGACAAGCAGTCCGCATTTTGACAAGGCGCTGCGCAAGGCACTTTAAAGTAAGCCGAATGGCCACATCCATCTGCACTTTGGATGTAAGCCCCAGCTAATCCAGACTTGCATTAGGCAACCTGCATTTATCAGCTGCGATAAAATGAAAATGAGGGGTAATTATTTCAATTGGCACCGCTTTCTTCTCTTTTCCTCGCAAAGTTGAGGAACTTCGATACCACTTTCGCTGAACATAGTCGCCTAGCGGGTATTTCTACGGCTTAACTTCTACAGTCCATTGAATTCACCCTCATCAAAATACTGGCCTGACTATCGTAGCTCTTGATCCAAACGATTCAGTCATGGCTGATAACTGGGACGCAAGCACGATTGCGGCTGTAGCCGCTTTAATCGTCGCACTCTTCGCACTGCTCGTCGCTGTTGCTCAGGCACTGCAGCAATACTTAATCACTGGCCAACTCATCCGTCTTTGCGATAGCGTCGTGTTTGGCCCCTTGCCAGGCCAGGGCTACCGCGTTTGGCAGTTCTCCCAGTTTCGCTTTCGAGTACTGTACTCTATTCCTCAGATCAATCTCGAGGCCGATCTGTGGCCAAAGGAAAGCCCACATATCAAGTCTTATGCCGTTGGGGAGGAGATGCTGCCCAATCTGCAACCAGATTCACTGGTTGACTACTCGGCTTCAAGCTCCTCAATCGAGATTGTGTCCAATTATAGAGTACCTGTCAACAGGATGGATACGCCAGGTAGATGGTCACAGACAAGTAGTGAAGCTTGGAGTTCCTCGGATCGCTCCCGTTTCACTTATTGGGATTCTTTAAGACTTTGGCTGTGCCGCAAGCTCGAAGGGATGCGCTCAGACAAATCACCAGCGAGCAGCGACTCTTGGAGTTCTTCAACTGGTTCTGAATACACATATTGGGGCTCCTTGGGCATTTGGCTGCGCCGCAAGTTTGGGAGAGCCCGCTCAATTTCACCGCCGGCAAAAAAGGAACAGCCAGCCTCTGGCTCCAATGACGCATCCGTGGGTGAGGCGTCCTGGGTGTCCTTCTGCAAAGCCATCAACAGTTCATGCGGAGGGTCAGTGAGATACCGTTCTGTGACTTATGACGCCGACCGATGTCCCTCTGATCTCGTAACGGCACCGATGCAAGTTTCCATGAGAGATATTGCCGTGATGGGACTGACAGCGGGTATGAAGATCACAGACTGCTCATTCAGAGAAAAGTCCATCTCAATGCAAGGCGCCATTGGCACGATTACTAGCTCCAACCATCCTATTCTCGGACCGATACTCCATTTCACTCCTAGAGCTATCACCTCACCCTTGCCTCGATCACTTCCTCCATGGAGTGACGGGGACAGGGGGGTTGTGAATGCCCGTTGGCTGTCTCGGACATGGGATGTCTGCACCGTTGCAAAGGTTTATTTTGACTCGCTGAAGAGACGCACGACTCGACGGCTTGACGACCGATGGACTAGCTATCAAGAGCCCGGTCAGTATCATACGAATCGGGGGCACAAAAGAGCGTTCAACATGGCTGGGATCGTTCCAGTCGATGTAGATAAACGACAAGGCCGAAGGAAAATGAAGACGAAAGGCAAGAAGCCAGGCAGGACAGGGCCTACGGAGTCTGTGTCCGTGAATCGCCGGCCCCAAGACGGAAACTGGCTCATCATAGAGCCGCCGCGTCCGCCCGTTCCAGCAGCTGCTTTAGAGGGCGATGGGGATAAGGAGAAGGTTAAATACCAGAGAGGAACCGGGGAAGACAATGAAAGGCAGGCGACACCAGTAAATCAATCTGCGTCGGCCGCTGAACTCAACTCCACAAAGGAACTGCACCAGGAGCTCCCCAGAGACGACTCAACCTCCCAACAAGCCCAGCCAACTGGTCACGGTCCAGTGAAAGAAAAGACGCCCGAAATGCATCCGAGTGAATCCAACAACTCAACTCAACACCGTGCAAAAGGAAAGGGGCTAAGTGATGATATCCCAGCAACACCTGTTGCCGAACCACTGGTACATGGACACCCACAGAAGGAAAAAGCAGCGGTTAAAACGAACCAAGGTGATGGCCAATCTCAAAGCACCTCGTTAAAGCCTGATGAACAGAATTCAGGCACTCCTCAGACCAGTGCAGGTGGCTCCCCGGCCGTGTTTGCAAGGCCAGTGACTCGTCTCCTTCTGACGCAGACACCACACTGGGATACATTGCCAGAGAAGAGCCCGCAAGACACGAGTCACCAAGAACCGGACATGCACCAACCTCGGAGGAGAGTCACTGTCGAAGACGTACCAGATAGCGGCGATGAAGTAGCATCTGAGTCTGAAAGACCATTGGCTCCAGAGGCACTGGACCGAGGCCATGCAGCCAAGAAGCGACAAGAGGCGAGAAACAAGCGCAGCCGAAAGATACAGAAGGACAAGGCTATCGTCGAGGAGTCAGGGACAAGTAATGCCAGATCCCAATTCCTTTTGACATACGCAGGAGAAGGACAAGGCTCAGAGCCAGAAACTAAAGAAGATAAAGCTCATGCAAGAGAAGCAGAACGACGGCGCAGACGAGAAGAGAGAGAGAGATAGAACGCGACCGACGAAACAGATCGCGAGGCAATGTCGTCTCTCTCAATCGGATGGACATGTATTGGTTCTGCCAAGTGGACATCTACCAGGGCTTCTGGGCTACACCATGGAGATCTGATGTACCTATAGATACATCACTAGTTGGTGCCGTCACTGTCATTTTAGAGGCGTTGCTGGGATTTCTGGAAGAGAATGTCAGCTTGGTTTACTGCAATCCCGGCCAATTCTACACAACTCGAGACTGGATCACATACGGTGGCATATCATACCCGGCGTACGCAAGTAATGCTCGTGGTGGTGTTATTGCGAGAGGTTCATACAAGGGTGTCCGAGTTCCAGCCTTCAAGTACACTGTTCCAGCGCTCGAATTGCTGCATTCTTACGAGTGGCAGGTGTCGAGCTACCTACACGATCAAGAGCGCTATTGCGAAGACCTCAATATCGAACTAATGCGAATCGACGCATGGCTTTCATACGTTGGTCGCACAGAACGAATTGCGAATGGACCCACAGACCTATTGAAGGGAGCGCCGGCACTTGTGCAGCTGCTCCAGGCGGACTTTGAGGTGGATTTCATGAACATTGATCTATCAGCCAAGGAGGGTGGTCATCAAGACATACAAGGGTTAGCTGACAACGTGATGGATTTTCTCACGGACGAGGAGCTTGATGAGCCTGAACAGTTGTATATTCTTGTTGCGCTGCTCCGTGCTGTCAAGGTATGTCAGTGCGTGTTGGCTGGGTCGAATACTCGGGAGATGGAGGAGATTCTTAAGAAGGATGTTCAGGCGCATCTTGTTTAAGACTCAGCTGCGATAGCCGCTTGATATTAGGAGGCGTAAAAGAAGGTAGAAGTAAAACTTTTGAGCTTTTAAAGGAAAGACTTTTATCGGATTGAATTGAAATGGGTTTTGTCTTTTTCATGAGTCTGACAATTTTTTATACTACCCTAAACGTCACGAATGTCTTATCGTTACTTCCTAATCGGGTAGTTTCACCGATAACGAACCCCGCACCATAACAAAACATTAGCTGTTCGGATGTCTCAGGTCAACGACTCGGAACATCCTATCCTCAAGGCCTGACTCAGAAGATCAAACAAAAAGCTCCTGTCCTACAATAAAGGCAAAGATGAAGTTCACCTTATTCTCCGGCGTGCCCAATCAACCACCTCTTCCAGAGAACCCACAATCCCATCCCTTTGAACTCGTCGCTCTTCCTGGCCCCGACATTTGGAGAACTCCCTCTTGCGCTGGAGGCCGCGATGACTTCAACGGACCCATCTACGCAACCCCGATCCCTCTAACCTCATTCAAAAGCGCAAAAGTCACCATCTCCTCTGATTTCCCCGCGAACTACTCCCAAGGCGGTCTCATCTTGTTCATGTCCGAAACCACTCAGATCGATTCTCAACTGCGCCTCGAGGAATCACCACGAACATGGATCAAAGCCGGCATCGAGAAAGTCGACGGTGAATTCTTTGCTTCTGTCGCTGCTGCGAAACCATACTCGGACTGGAGTTTGGTCAGGTTGGAGGAGAGCTGTGCTACCTTTGAGATGGAGAAGGTGAAGGGATCGCTTTGGATTTATGTTACTGGTCAGGATGGTAGGAGAACACCAGTGAGGAAATTGACTTGGGTGGTTGATGTTGCTCCTGAGAATGATATATGGATTGGTGTTGCGGCTTGTATGCCGAAGGGTGATGAGAGCCAAAGCGGCGGAACGTTGAAAGTGCAGTTTCGAGACTTCTCTGTCTTGACTGAATAGTCTGGCGACGTAAAAACTAGGCTCCCTATTGTATTTAAATAAGTACTTACTACCTACTGAGACCCAACATGCCGACCTTGGGACGCTGAGATTGTCCCCAGTATGTCCAGTTTGGCGTCAAGGACAGTTTTGCCAGGCTCGCTGGGGTCAGTGACGCCGGGAGAAATGATGCCAGTGGAACGTAGACCAGATCGAACAATGTCGGCCAATCGCGTCACGTGCCTAGCTCGCAAGCTCTAGGCATCATCCTAACGACCATTACCACTGGCAGGGGAGGCAGCGTGTTCAGAAGAGGTGTTGTTCAAGAGCGCAGGGCTCTTGAAGGCTTCCTTGTAAGTTGCCACTGTCCCCCAATCAATGATAGATAGTTCCTTTGGGAAACATGCACTTACCCAAGAGTAGTTACAAACCTTGTGTTCCATGTTTTTCTTCTTTTGTTTCAGTTCCACAGTAGTTCATCGTAGCGCATTACCCAAAGATTGAATGTTCAGAGCCGCTTGTTCTCATACATGGTTCCAACTTCGGCTACAAAATTGCAACGTGACCTTCCAAGTTTTAAGGAATGTAAGAATACTATTCAATTTGTCGGCTTACTCGGCGAAAAGCTCAGCGTGGTCTTTTTGTTCATCGGATGAGTTTCGGTGTTCTTGATATGTGCCCAGGCGGAAGAGGCGAACAGCCACTGGTAAGTCAATCAACCGGAAATCATATAAAGGCGTCAAACACCAGCACTGGACACCACAGGAGACTCACTTCCTTTATCGCCGTCTAACACAGAAGTTCACTCAAATACAGTCTCCTTCATACCATCTACCCACTATGAAAAACGTGCAACGTGAGCTTCTTCCCCTTTCTATCATCTTGATCTTGGTATTCACCATTCTCTTCTTCCTTTCCTTCTGCATCACCCTCCTGAAGTACATCCGACTCCTCCTGAACCTTTTCTTCACCGCCGTGTATTACTGTATCATTCCAACTGGTGGCATCGCACTTGTCTTCTACCTGTTTCGTTCAGCTGCATAGATATTCCCGTCACTGGCCTCTTACTGATATCGGGATTGAAGATCCTCGGTCTTAAAGATGCACTTTTGGCTGGGCCTTCTCACTGGGTTTCTGCTTATGCATGCCTTGAAGTCTCCCCATATTCTTTTTGGACATTTCATCAACTTGTTTTTTAAGGTGTCTTGCTTGTTGTTTCTATATCACTGTCTTCGTCTGATTAAGGAGGCCTTACAGGGATTGTTGGGTCACAGGACCTGAACCATGATGCGAGATGAGGGCTCACTGATGAACTTTGGCTTGGTAAAGGCAGAATGTTGAGGGTTTGGGTAGAGCAACGTTCAGCCCCAATATTCAGTCGTCGGGATCAGAAGAGGAAAGAAACGTGAGGATGTAAATCTCAAGGGATAAAGATAGTTAGGTAGTTTAGCCTAAGCTTAGAAAATTCTTTACCAAATTTATTCTAGTACTGTCGTCTAAAGTTGTGACATTTCTTGACTCCCAAGGCCTGCCCAGTACATTGATTCCTTCGCGTAGGGAGCGGAAAGACCATCTAAGAAGCCACTGTATAATGTATTTAAATTCTGCTTATAGGTTGAGATACCTTTAAGTCCTACCAACTATCAACACGGCGACCAAAAGCCATTACGAAATAATAACGAAACTACATCATATTTGCCCTCGTTATCAACCACTACCCAAGGGGCTCCTTGGCACTAGCAGCAGAAACATGTTGCGAGACCTGTTCCTCTGTCCATTCCCAGAACCGTCTCGCATGGCCCGTTCCTCCCTCAGCCTCCGTCTTTGATCCCTCCACCATGGCCGGGAGTGCATGCCACAACCTTCCCCACGGTGAAACTACAAGTTCATCAGGTCAGTGAATCCACAAAAAGCATCTCTTGAACGACTTACTGAATCTGCCCGAATTCTCAAGAGTCACTTCAGGAGAGAACCCAGCAAAGATATTAACATAACCACCATAGTGCGACGGGTAGAAAACAGTCCTTCGAAGAATCCAAGTCAGAAACTTCCCCTGCGTGCGCCAAAGCTCCGAGTCGAGATTGCCGGGATTGAGAGGCACAGAGATGATACCGTCGCTTTTGTGGCGGGCAGCATATTCTGTGGCGTGGTAGTAATTGCCGAGCTTGCTAATGGCGTATTGTTGGAAAAGGCTCTGCTTGTTGATGCCTTTGACTCGTTCTGTGTATTTCTTCGTAGACGTCCAAAAAGCAGCTGTTGACGATGCCCAAACCACGCGAACGGTCCCTGGTGTGGATGTCTTAGCAGTATCGACCAACACAGGCGTTAATTTCTGTGTCAGAGCAAAACTACCAAGACAGTTGACTCCCAGCTGTAGTTCGTAGCCTTGCTTGGTCCTGGAGCCATACTCAGGGAACCCAACGCCTGCGTTATTAAAAAGAACGTGAAGCTTATCTTCCCTGCTGATAAACTCTGCTGCAGCAGCTTGAACACTACCGAGGTCGGCTAGGTCTAGTTGTATACAGATCAATTCGCCTCGTGATTCTGGAAAAGCAGCTTTGATCTCGTCGCGAGCCTTTTCATTTTTCGTTGTTGTTCGCGCGAACATGTAGACTCTTGCATTTTTGCTGTAGACCATCTTGGCGATTTCTTTCCCGACGCCTGTATTCGAGCCTGTGATGGCAATTACCTGAAATTTGAGAAGCAAAAATCAGCGAGGATTCTGGGGGAGATGACGGATCGCGACGTACTTTGCCTTTGAGATCGGGTAGATCATTTTCTGTGTATTTTGGGCTGCCGGCGAACAAGCTTTGGCGCACAATATTGAATGCTGCTGCCATACTGTCGTTCTTGTTCAGTCGTTTCGCATCACACTCGAATGCACTCTGCTGATTTACCAAGCTGTAATGAGTAGCAGGCTATTTATTAAGTTTCTGGTCATGGCAACGCCTGTTTATTCACTCTCTCAAGGACATAATGATCGACAGAGGCACTCGGAAGCTAATCTTCAGTGGTCTAAGCGCACTGAAAGCGCTAAAGATGATTCGTTAGCTGCAGCATGGTGCGCCGATCGCTCCAACTTTAACCGTGTGCTTGGACCGAGGTATGACGTCTTCTAATAAATCATCACTTTCTACGCTCGTCCTTGTACGCCAAATCAATTAAGTCTCAGTGTATACAAATATAAGAAAAGCAGACTTCATTCTAGTTCGCAAATGCAATTTATCAGGGTAGCACATAACTACTGCAGCTTCAATACATCCTTCAACAGCGCCAGCGCCCCAAACAGCTCGTTATCGTGATATTTCCTCGCGACGATCTGAAGATTAATCGGAGCGCCAGTAAAGTCCGACTCTTCCCACAACTTCTTCACCTGTCCGCATGCCTCACTCAACGGCTCATATCCACCAGAATACTTCTCACTCCCCTCCACCTTGACAGGTGTAGGAACGACAACACCCGGATAATCCACAAGGTTATACAGCGATGTATAGTTCCAGAAGAACGCCGTATCATGAGCTGATGCGGGTCCCACGAATGCAGGTCCAATGAGTATATCCACGTCTTGATCCTCCCAGCTCTTGGCAAATGCCCAGCGGAATTCATCTCTCTCCCGACGCATGAGACTCAAGTCAACGGCCGTCTTCATGCCAAGTGGCTCTGCATCCTTCCAGATCCAGTCACTCAGAGGATGAATGGGCTCTCCCGTAACTTGAATGGCATCTCTTGTTGGCTGTCCAGCGTCAGGCCAATACATGCGCCGAATCTTGGACCAAGCGCCCGCCGAGTCAAACACCTTGAAGTCCTTGAGCTCAATGAGATCATTGTATTTTGGATCACATAGCTGCTCTCGTGCCCACGCCAGAGCCTTCACAACTGGAGGTTGAGGAACAACAAATCCATCGTCATCGACAAAGCCAACCTTCAAACGACCATTGATGGGGGTCTTGAGACCATTCCAAGGGATAGGCACCAATCTTGGGTCCCTCAAATGTGGTTTGGACGACAAAACGCATTGCATCAACAGATCCATATCTCTCAAGCTCCGGCACATAGGGCCAGCTGACGCCAGAACAGTCAACTCTGCTGGAAACGGCATTGCATCAAAGCCTCTCATGGGCATTGTGTATGACGTTGGCTTGAATCCGTAAATACCGCAAAAGGCTGCAGGACCACGGATACTACCGCCGATATCAGTCCCAATACCGAGAACAGAACCCTTCATTGCAATAAGGGCTGCTTCACCGCCTGTCGATCCACCTGCTGAGAGGTTGATGTTGAAAGGATTGAGGGTACGACCCCAAAGCGAATCAGTTTCAAGGTGCATGATGGTTTGCGGTTGATTGGTCTTGCAATAGAACACAGCGCCAAGACTTCTCAAAATCGCAACCATGTCACTGTCTGTCTTATCCTCTCTCAAACTCGCCAGGCACCCTTGGGAAGACAGCGTCCCAGCTATAGCCATATGCTCTTTGATGCTGATTGGCAGTCCGTGCAAAGGACCAATCGGTTTCCCGTGCTTGGCCATGTATTCATCAAGACCTCTTGCTTGGGCAATAGCTTCATCCATGAGCCACTGCGTTAGACAACAGGTGAGTTGATGTGCGATGATAGAACGTTTAGCAAAAGCAGTGGCGACTTGGACAGCCGAAAATTGACGATTGGCGAGTGCCTGTAGTAGACCCACAGCATCATAATCTTCTGTGATGCGAATCTCGTCTTCAGTGAGGATGCCGCAGGAAGCAGTGATATTGGAAACATCGAGGGGAGGATTGGCGATTAATTCAGCGGGGAGGTAGTACTCTAGAGGGACTTTGGTCTTGATGGTGTTGATAAGAGCAGCACGTCTAGCTTCAAAGGCAGGTGTTCCACGAGGGACAGGCTTTGGCTCAACAGTGAATGAAGTGCCTTGCACTGGGTCCTCGGTCGCTCTCACTCGAACAATTGAGGCATCTTTGATTAGTGCTTGTGGCTGAGAAAGCGAAAGAGGGGAAGGTGAAAGAACGCTCATGGTGGATTGAAGAAGATGTCGATAAGAGTTGAAGTATACAAAGATAATGAACTTGAAATTGAAAGATATAGAGAAATCATATAGATTGAAAGATAACTTCACGTATTAGTACTTCCGATTATACCGGGGTGATCACCCCGTTCCCCTCACCCGCCTTCAACCTTCATGATCATTTTCGGAATTGCATTCCTTGTCTCTTAGGGTAGGTCGACACGAGGATCTGGCGCAAATAAACATCATTGGGCAGATTCATCAACCTAACTTAGCTCAATCCCGCGTCCCACCTCGATGATAAGACTGACCATTCACATCTATTTGCGCCATCATGTTGCACCGATGCATCGCTAGCTTATCCGCCCCCCTCCTGATTAGCTCCTAGCGGGGAAGCGAATCTCGGAAACCAAGATAACTACTCTAGGTATCAGTATTCACAGCTTCATCATATCAGCTGTATCATTCTTTGCTTGGTAGATAGTCAAGTTGGGTATATATTGGAAGGTCTCAACGCGTTTCTGTCGATCTGATCCGCCAGCATTCGTCACACCTTTACCAATTGTTTTTCTTTCAAGCCCAATAATGGCCGAATCTATCAGCATCCCGGGTACTGTCCACCTTGTGGATCTGGACCATGACATGCATGCTCGTCATGCCAGTTCATCTGCCGACATTGTCCTGAACCCGACTCCATCCAAAGACCCCAATGATCCGTTGAACTGGACTCCCCGTCGCAAACTACTCTCACTGATTTGTCAGAACCTGTACGTCATGACGTGTACTCCACCGTACTACAAGACAACTGACCATGTGCAGGTATACCTGGTTCGCTGGCTTTGCAGTGTCTACCGTCTATTCAGTCCTCGTACCCCTCTCCGCTCAATCTGGCGTTTCTATCGCGACTCTTAATGAGGGCACGGGATACATGTTCCTCTTTCTTGGCTGGAGTCTTCTTTTCTGGCAGCCTTTCTCTTTGCGCTATGGCAAACGCTTGACATATCTGATCTCTATCCTTGGTGCGATAGTAAGTGGCCCGTCCTGTAATCCTTATACATATTTCTGACACCTTATTCCTTAGGGCACCAGTATCTGGAGGTTGGTATCGATCTTGAACCTGATATCTATCCTTTGACTAATAGCCTTTTAGTGCATATGTCAGCAGCAATGGCGAGTGGCTGGCAAAGTGCATTATCCAGGGTTTCTTCATTTCCCCTATTGAAGCTCTTCCTGAGATCTCAGTGACTGATATCGTAAGTGCCCAAACCACTCATCAAAGCCAATGCTTACGCGCTTAGTACTTCACCCACGAGCGCGGTACATACATGGGAATTTATTCCTTTGCCCTCGCTGGCAGCAATTACTTTGCCCCAGTTGTCTGCGGCTTCATAGCCGATTACCAAGGCTGGCAGTGGGTCTTTTACTGGCCAGCTATCTTCCTGGCTGCTGTATTTGTCTTCCTCTTCCTCTTTATGGAAGAGACGAACTATACCCGGGAACCTGTTTCTGAGGACACCCCTGAGCCTTCTTTCTCCCAAGGTGAGATCAAAAACGAAAAGAGTGGTTCGGTAGCTGCAGACACACCGGCTGCGGAGAATGGCGAGGTTTACAACACCCCCAAGACCTTTATCCAAAAGATGTCGCTTTGGCAGCCCTCGCCGGGACAAAGCATGCTCACACGATCATGGCGATCATTGAAGTATCTGACCTGGCCTGTTATCTTCTACGCTGGTTTCTCTTATGGTTCATATCTCATCTGGTTCAACGTCCTCAACGCCACGGCCTCACTGATTCTTTCGGGAGAGCCCTACAACTTTAGCTCTTCCATGGTAGGCCTGAGCTATCTTGCTTGCTGCATTGGTGTCGTCATTGGAGCCCTGATTTCTGGCAGACTCAGTGATATTCTGACCATCCGGCTTGCCCGTCGCAATGGTGGCATAATGGAAGCGGAAAGCCGCCTTTGGCCCTTTGCCATCTGTGTCGTCATGGTGCCCTGTTCACTGATTCTCTGGGGCGTTGGAGCTGACCATGGAGTCCATTGGTTTGGACTTGTCTTTGCGATGGGATGTCTCGCGTTTACCAGCGCTGTAGGCGTCACTCTCAGCGTCAACTATCTTATCGATAGTTATCACGGCATTAGTGGCGATGCAATCGTTACTGTTATTCTTATTCGAAACACCATGTCTTTTGCAATTAGCTACGGGTAAGTCTCATTCCAACAAATCTCGTCAATAATTGCTAACAACTTGAATAGTATTACCCCTTGGATAACTCATCTTGGGTATCAAAACTGCTTTATCTCAGCAGCCTTTGTCGGAATGGCAGCCTCCTCTGCGTTTATCATCATGATGGTTTATGGCAAGATGTTCAGAACTCGTAGTGCTGAGAAATATTATGAGCTGGCTGAGGATGGTCAAGCAAGTCACTGATTGATGAATGGTAATATTAGTTGCTTTGTGTAGTGTAATGAAGGAGAGAATCGACGGATTTTGCAAATATTGGCATTTGACAGTATCTAAAATAACAAAAGATGTCATTCTTAATTGATGTAGGACTAAAAAATACTCCAGCTCCTCGCATGTGTAATTCCACAAGTCCGATGTCCACTGTTCTCTTTCCAGTTTCTTCCAACCGACCTTGATAAGTCTCATAGTTGCCTTGATAACAGCATCCAGTCGATCAAGATACGCAACAAGGAACTGATTGGGCGAATGGGATCTTGATATCGGCTATCGTTTGTGCCAAGCGTATGGCAGGATAACCATCCATGTTAACCCCGCATCCCAACAACTCCACCATGAAGCTATCGTCCAGTGATGTTGGAGATGATCAGCCCCAGATAACGCTGACGCACGCCAGGAACCCAAGTTAACCTGTTTAGGACAAGTTGTCCCTGGTCACACGTCAACGTTAAGATTCAAATAGCGCTTGAAGGCCTTCCCTTGCCCACTGCCGACCCCAATAAACCCCTTCATAAGTGCCCCCGCCCCCGATTTCCTGTCTGTATCCGGACCAAAGATGCGATGATGACCGATAAAATTAATAATTCCCGGAGGAAGTTGCGCACAAAGACGGGTTGCTTTACATGTAAGTCTACAGTATGTGATCCATCGTATTGCTAACAATTTGTAACCAGGTAGACAAAGACGAAAGAAATGCGACGAAAAATCCCCGATCTGCGATTTGTGCCGATCTTCAGGGCGAAGATGTATATGGCCGTCAGCAAGCGATTTACTCGACCGTCGTTACTCCCACCATTGCGATTCACGACACCAAGATCGGAGTGTGAAAGAACAATTACCTCAACCCGAAGATGACATCGGGAACTCATTGATACCCGGCAGCAGCAATCACACTATCCAACATGCTCTCTCCCCCTCCAGCCCATCAACCACCTATGACACGGATTCTGTCTGTCCATTAGACCTCCTGTCGCAAGCCGC
The DNA here is from genome assembly GCA_013186775.1 of Fusarium dlaminii. NCBI lineage: Eukaryota > Fungi > Ascomycota > Sordariomycetes > Hypocreales > Nectriaceae > Fusarium > Fusarium dlaminii. The sequence continues at coordinate 251,620 of JAAOAL010000052.1, read as the reverse complement.
CACTGTGCACCGCGTGCTATCTAACCACCTAGAGCTCCGCGTCTCAGACCACTTCTCCGATAAATACTTTTCCCTCCTCCTGCTACCAGACTGCTACCGCGGGTTCCACGACGGGTGGCTCACTGAGATCAAGCAGCTCATGGTGACTCATAAAAGCTTATACTACTCAGTATTGGCTTGTGCTGCATCGCACATATTTCTCACCGACTCCGTCTGGGAAATGCATCCCATTGCATTATCCTACTATGCTGAAGGTGTGAAAGAGCTTCAGCTGTTGCTTGGGAAAGTTTCTCAATATGAGAACCACGACGCGCTCCTTATGTCTGTGATGCTGCTTTATCTCCACGGGGTATGTGTCCAGCGATCATGATACGGAGTTAAATACTGACAGCAAAAGTGCTTAGGATGGGGTACGCGTAGCGACGTTGCACAGCACGTTAATGCCGCGACTCGTATAGTGACTCTGAGATTACTTGATAAGCCGGCCGGCATTCAACGATTGTTTGACAGACTAGCCCTCGAAAGTGTCATCTACCAGCAGTTCCTACTCTCAACAGGCCTATGGTCAGAAAGCAGCCAATCTGACTTTGTGTTCGACCCAGATTTCTGGGATAGCGTTGAGAAGCTTCTCGACAGGTCCACACTCTTATCAGGAGCGCCTTGGAATGTTGAGAGCCCCGTCTTAGGGGTACCGTTGTCCTTCTTTCGTACAGCCATAATATTGCGGGAATGCTACCGTTCAGGTGTCAGTCTGGACCCAGAAGTCCTCAACCGGATACAACTAGAGGTACAAGGCTGGGAAGCACAACTCTGTGATCCGGACTCAGAATCTATTTACAGCTCCACCGATACAGTTAAAAAGATACCTAGCTCGAAAATCAAGGACGAAACATATTTATATGCGATAGTTGCGTCTCTCCTGCTTGAGCAGATCACCGAGCAAGGGAGCAGAGGGACTATGCCATCGGTGGTGTCCAGGGATAAGTGGCAGATAAGACTGGGCTTAAGGATTCTCAAGAGTCACCAAGGCAGCCGGGAATGGGCCAGATCATATGCGGGTAATTGGCCAGCGTATACCTTGGGAGTATTTCTTTCGTCACCTGAAGATAGGTTGGTGGTGAAGGAAGATCTTGAGAGTTCATGGGAGGTCACAAGAATGACGTATGCCCTGAGGTATTTCCGTGATCTAGATGTCATTTGGAAGTCGAGATAGTAGTAGGTGATGGATATCCAGGAGATATATTTATGTGGACCTTTATAAATCACTGGAGAGTCCCAAATACATAGTCTTGATATACACTTGTTCATAGTACCAGAAAATAAGTCGAACGATTCTATGTCTGCTTTTCTTTTTATTTAAATGATGACCTGGTGAGTGGCAGGCTTCTCATCCTCATGGCCAAAGATGTTGACATCCCACCGAGGCTTGTCTATTAAGAGATGATCAGCACTGAGTTTGTAAGGGCTACTGAGGTTGAACTTACTAGCGACGTAAGGAACGTTGTACCTGCGCTGCTCCTTGCCGACTTGCTCGATCTCACGGATATCGTCCTCGGACAGGTCGATCTCCTGGAAGTTCTCGGCAATGCGCTTAGGTGTAACAGACTTGGGAATGACACTGTGGCCACCAACCTGAGCCCAGGCGAGTCTGTCGGGAAAACATCGTATTAGCCATGTAAAGCAGTGTCACATGCTGATGATGACTTACAGGACTTGAGTAGGTGAGACGGGTTGACCCTTCTCCTTGGTCAATCGCTCGGCGACGGCCTTGATCTCGGGGTAGGTGAAGAGGAGGGGAGCGTTGACCATGTTGTTACCGAAAGCCTGAGACATGAATAAGCGTTCGTAATGACCAATCTCAGCTGCAGCAACTTACAGAGTATGCGGTAACGTGGATGTTCTTCTCCTTGCAGTAGTCAATGAGATCCTTCTGGATCAGGAGAGGGTGGCGTTCAATCTGGTTAACAGCAGGGACAACTCCAGTGCCCTTGATAATTGCCTCGAGCTTCAGGTCACGTTAGTTGTTTGTTTTTCTTTAAGAGCCGGAAAGTACTTACGTGCTCCTTGGTATGGTTGGAGACACCGACGGCGCGGGCCTTGGACTTGGGCAGCTCGGTCACGGCTGTGAATAAAGAGGTTAGCCGCGTGCATCAATAGCCTAGATTGCATAAGCTAAACTTACCCTTCCATGTGTCAACGATGGAGATGCTGTCATCGATGACGACGTCACCATCGGGCGGGTTTCCTCCGGTGAGAGGGAACAGATCCTGACCAATAGGAGCTCCAGAGTTCTTGAAAGAGACGGGGAAGTGGATGAGGTAGAGATCAAGGTACTCAAGACCGAGCTCTTGCAGGCAGTCGTCCAGAGCAGCCTCAACCTGCTTAGGGTCGTGCTGCGAGTTCCAGAGCTTAGAGGTAATAAAGACATCCTCTCGCTTGAGGCCAGGGATCTCAGCAAAGGACTTCTTCAAGGCCTCTGCGATTTCAGGCTGGTTTCCGTAGACTTTGGCGAGATCCAAGTGTCTGTAGCCAACCTTGAGAGCCTCGTAGACTCCCTGACCGACCTCACCGGGGGAGGCTTGCCATGTGCCGTATCCCAGGAGACTGTAAAACAATTAGCTCATTCTTCTCTGGCCGCTTTGCGGGTTTCACTCACGGGATCTTGGCGCCGGTGCTGAGGGTGAAAGTCTTGCCTTGAGACATGGTGAAATTGAGTGGTTTTGGGGGTATATGAGACGAAAGAATGAGAAAAGAAAGGCGGGAGAGTATTTATGTTCGAGGAGACAGGAATATTTACCTACATCAGACCAACCCCGCTATCTAGGCATGTATGACTGATGGATCTGTGAAAGGACGCTAGAGCGCGCTACTCGAAGCGCTCCAATCTTGGCTCTTTATGGCCGCCTCAAAGCAAGATCACGAGCGAGCTCCCCGCAGTGGAACTGGACGCAATATCCGCCTCATTCATGTTCACAGCCCCGAAGTTTGAGACTGGCAACCGGTCCAATTAGATATCCGCCAGAGCAGATGGACCTAGAGGATTTCTATCATTTGCTCGGCTGATCAAGAGTTCTGTTCTTGGCGGTTCAAAAAGTTACTAATCTTGCTGATTGATTGTAGCTCAGTATCCAAGACTCAACGTGCCTAATACCAAGTAATAATGCGCAATGGCAATCAAGTAACCAACAGAAGCGGGTTTTCTAACAGTCTCAGACGTTACAGAGGAGAAACGGGAACCTCATGGGCACAGTACTTAGTTATTAGGATCTATGTCGCTGCCTTGATATGTGAGATGCGACCTTGATATCTGTCATTACATACCAAGTTTTGGAGTTATGTTTCTGGCTGTCGGCCCCATCAATCTTTTTTCCCCAGTCTCAAATTTATTCAGCATCTCTGTTGGTGTGCAACTATAATGACGCACTCTGGATTGGCTGCAGACCCCGATTAGGTTGTTTTAGGACTAGATCAACCTGATTAGCTCGAGTCATGATGATAACGATAACAAGTCAAGAAAAAAGAAATATCAAGCAAAGGATGTGAAAAAATGATATATTGGTAATAAAACAAGTTAAGTTCTACTTCTTTACCGATCCCAGTTACGATCTCTCTTAGAAGCCAAGGATCAAAGCTCTTGACAACTCGCCTCCCGAAATGAACATCAAAGATACATCTTATGGCCCTCTACACTAACGCCCAGCGACTGTAAGCCTGGAGACAGAGATACCCAGCAATGACTTCGATGGTGCGACTTAATAAATCAGCGTCTAGCGATTTGCACACTGAGTGGCAGTATATTCACTTCGAAGATCTTTCTATCTTGTATACTCAATCATCGCATTTACTTCTCTTCTCGGTCTTTAGGGACATGCGCACGCACTTCGATCTCTACTCGCATGTCGTCCAGAGCCAGACGTGGAACCCCCAAAGCTGTCCAGGTAGGCTGATGATTCGGACAATACTTCTTGAGGCAGCGAACCATTGTCTCAATTGCCTCGTTGTTGCAAGGCAGGTGGTGTGACCTCAGGAAGAAAACATCCTCCCAACCACGACTCCCTGCTGCCTTCAAAGCACATTCCACGTTGTCGAAGGCTTTCTCTATCTGTATCACAACATTCGGGTCGACTTTCTCTGTCTCTCGGTCCCAGCCACCTGATAGTACTTTAGCAACATAACTCTCATTTCTACGAGGAGCCCGTACCTTGCCCAGAGCATTCAATGATGTCTCCGACACGGACGGCTTGGCTGTACCAAAGGTCCTTCTTGGCGCGCTCGCCATAACCTTCGTAGGATGTGTAGGTAAGATGAGACATGATTGTAAAGGCGTGGTTTTTCGAGTTGCTCACACTGCTGAGTTGTGAGAGGAAAAGTTAAAATTTAATCGATCGTGAAATAAAGATCAGTGAGTCACCCAGTTATATGGCGGAACATAATGCCGAGGTGGAGGATGACAAATACGGGAGAGTGGGTAACATTGATTGGCTAACTATGCCTGGGCTAGTCAAAGACTCTAATCGGGCTCGCGCGCTTAGGGAGGCTTGGTAGTCTTGAGCAAGCAAAATAAACTAGTCTAAAGGCCTGCTAAGATTTATGTAGGATCGAGGCCCTAAGCTTTCATACATATGGCTGGAGGTTGGTGGTGTACTATCTAAGACTAGGCGTGAAGACAATGCCAGCCATCTGATGGCATTCCTGCGGGACACCTTCACTGTTCTCGCCTCGTCAATGAGAGGCTTTTGGACCGTTCAGTGCTTTGCGAGTTGAAGGTTGATCTTTATTGAGAAGCTTCATCGCTGACAGGATATTCAAGCATGATTGGATTGGTGAGCTGGGTTCCGAAGAGCTCGCAGTTAGGCTGGGCGCTGCGAGTAAGTCGAAGCAGACAGCAGTTGTATTTGTTGACGCTTCATCTTGGCTATAAGACGGTACTCAAAAACAGGCTATGAGCCAGAGTGCATGGTATAGCTCGCTACATTGAACTACAACGGAACTAAGGCAATCTATGGCCAGTCCGTTACATGAATACTCAGTGAAGATTCACGGCTGAAGTCGGATATCGGTTCCGACAACTTGTATATAACAACTTGTCGCCCAGCTAATAAAGGATAGCGGTAAAGAAGACGACTTGAGCTTTCCTTATATTTTAACCGTACATGGCCTTAGATAATAACAACTCGTAGGTACACCAGGAACTCCGGAGAATGGCTGATAATCTTGAGGGTCATAACAACTCGACGACAGCCACTTTCGCTCGGATTCGCATCCGATATGGATTTGGACTTCTTTTCTGGCCACGGTCTCTTTTCTCTTCAGAACGCCATTTTATCCGTTACAATCAGATAATGGTGTATAACATTACGTATACATATCTTCACCGAGATCATCTATCTTTTTCCTGGTCAATACTTCAAATGTGCTGCGAAAGTCTTAATGCGCATGGCCAAGCCAAAGAGTTTGATGCTATGGAACGGTATGCACAACAAGTTCATTCCTATCCAGAACCCCCAATAATCAAGTCCAACATCCAAGTCCAACATCCAAGCAAATATTAGACACCTTTGTCAAGGCGTCCCGTTAACAAACACCGTCAGTCCATCCTCCACGTGAACGAAAGTCTGCGGCGCTGTTGGTATACTGGAAGGGGCTCAAGGAAGCCCAGGGATTCCAGGGGTACCATTTCCAGGAAGGCCACCAGGGAGAGGAGTGGGCAGGGGAACAGGCAGACCACTGGGGAGGCCAGTTGGGAGGCCAGTTGGCAGACCAGAAGGCAAACCACTAGGGACACCGGGGATACACTTCTGGACCCCAGCCACAAGTTCGGCGAGACTGTGTCCTATTAGTTGATGATCTATGCCAAAGCATAACCAGGAGTATCAGACTTACCAGGTTGCGACATCGGTAAGGGCAGCGGTGCCGGTGGGCTTGAGGTTCTTAATGCAGTCGGAGATGCTGGTGATACTCTCAAGACAGGCCGTATCGATAGAAGAATCTGGGAGCTTGGGAGTAGCAGCTCCAAGAGCGAGGGCGGGGAAAACAAGCATGGTGGAGACCTTCATGGTGATAATTTGTTAGGATATGTGAGATTGAAGTGATTGTATTGGCAAAGTGCTGATTGTGAGTGCTGATGATTGAGCGATGAGAAGGGAAGATGCAGCAGCTTTATAGTTGTCCATCGCCATTCGAATTGCCTCACAGTGGAATGCAACTATCAATATCCATTCTCGATACTGTTACCATACGGCAGTCTTGAAAGGAGGTGATTCAACTTTTCCTGGGCTCGTCACCTATGGAATTGAAGTCATAAAGCGATAGGTGCGTTGCATACCATTACAGTATTCACACCTATAGATTTCGGAACTTATGTAGTATTAATGTGCTGGAAATTAAACTTGGGTCACTGCACTGGGTTTGAGACTTGATCTTCTGGTATGTGATCGTCTAACTTGGTAACTGGGATGATTATCGTTAATCTTTTGAGCCTTCGCATGGTTGTCTATGTCATAGCCTTCTGACAGAACAAATTCAACACCGGTAGTTGGCCAGTAACAGCAGTGTTTCTAGTTGGACTTGGACCTTAATACTGAGTCCTTTCGCCAGGTTTCTTTACGGCGACCATAATATCCTCAATTCACCCGATGGAGAAAGAGTTACCTCAATGGCTTTTATTACTTATTCGGAGTTTATGGCAGCATTAAAAACCGTAAGCCGTTACTCGAGCTTAAGAACCCTCCCAAGAATGCAGAACTAATTGTCATGGTTCCAACACTAACTAGAACACTGTTTACATGAAAAGCTCCTGAATGAACATTTCAATGGGAGATCAAAGATCTGCGCGGCATTTCGATTCTGAGACACCGAGAAGAACTTGTCCCATTACTTTAGCAGCATATGAGACATCAACTGCCGCAACACATTGGAATATGATTGGTGTAGAGAAAGTGATCTACAAACTGTCAGCCATGCCTGATTCATATAGACCCAATTGTCCGCTGATCCCTCTTGAGTCACATACGCGAAAGCGAAAATCCTTTGCTAGGTATCTGAGTACAGTTCGGCCCTTCATAACAGTTCATCACGGATCAACCCCCTTGAGTAATCTGAAATCAGTAATGTCACATATTAAGATGACTTCTAGGTAAACAGCACGCCAATATACTGCTCAGTCCACTGGGGACATGTTCCTGTGTTTGTAGATCATGGTTCATTAATCTCTCAACATGTAGGGCAAGAGTTATATGGCACAGGAAATTGAGAAATGTACCACTATTCGTCTGAGCAACCAAACAATACCTTTTCTTCGCCTTGGGCAACAAAAAAAATGAAACTTGGTGTCTTTAATCAGCCTATCAAGTTTCCACTCTGTTAGTTCCAGCATCTCTCGTCCTCATAGGGCAAAATGAAGCATCCATCACGCCTCCGATAAAACGTCCCGCCCTCTGCGTTTGTGACCAATCCGACGGACAATCTGTCGGATTTTATTGCTTCGTTTCCGAGCCTCGGATACGATACTGGTGGAGGTTCTATCTTAACATCTCCTACACGTGTTCCGGTTTGGTTGTTGCTGGATACAGAGGCGGGAAAAGGTATCGGCAGTTACTCCGAGATCAGCATGACACGCTGCAGAATGCATATTAGTTCAAGTCTCGAAATCCGGGGAAGCGGGGAATTCCAGTGCCAATTAACTTCCGTAGATGAATACTTCCTTATTGGTCTAAATCTTTGGCAATGTCGAGTTCACGCGCATAAGTACGCACATAGCCAAGCCTAAGCTTATGCATTCTCTGTTACCATCAACCTCTGATTTTAACAAGTTGATCGGATCACTGGCATATCAGGCTTCAGCGTTTCTGCTGTGTACAGTACTTCAACGGTACTGTCGAGATTCAAGCCAGATATCTCAAAGGATCGAGTTTCTAAAGTCAAGGCCTTACTCCGTCAACCTGACCCCCAAAAAGTCTGGCTCCGTTATTACTTTCACCTTGGATGAGCCGCGAGATGTTATTGTTCAAGTCAATGATGACATCTTCGATGTTTTGCACACCTTCACCAACCCCCCTGACACAAACGTACCGTCTGAGCAGGATAAGGACGTCATGTACTACGGTCCTGGCTATCACAAGCTCAACTCTACACTCGAGGTTGGATCTCGCAAAACCCTGTATGTCGCCGCTGGAGCAGTTCTTTCAGCTCCTGATATCACAGTGACCAACTCGAGCGATGTGATCATACGTGGACGGGGCCTCTTGTACAGTCCAAAAGGAAATTCGCTACAGGTCTACCAATCCAACAACGTCTTGGTCGAGCGTCTGGTTAGTATCAACTTCCTGCCCAGGGCGTATGAGTCAAAAGACGTGACATTCAGCCATTGGCGCGACTTTAGCGCTGTGCAATGGGGAGATGGAATGGACGTGTATTGCTGCGAGAACGTCTTATCGAATCCGTCTTCTTGCGCAAGTCAGACGACTGTATCGCTGTCTATGCTCATAGAGATGAAAATATCACCATCCAAAACTCAATTCTGTGGGCCGATGTCGCGCATCCGATTAATATTGGAACCCATGGCAATACTGAAGACCCGAGACCATCGCAGGCTTAACTATTCGCAACATCGACATCCTCGACCAATGAGAGGGACAGGTCGACTATCAAGGAACCATCGCATTCAATCCTGGAGATGGCAATCTGATTCAAGACGTCTTGATTGACGACGTTCGCGTCGAAGATATTCGCGTTGGTCAACTGCTCAACTTCCGCGTCATGTACAACACCAAGTACAACACGTCACCGGGCCGAGGAATTAAGGACGTGTTGGTGCGTGACTTGAAGTACACTGGGACAAAGGCCAGCATGTCCATCTTTGTCGGTTATGATGAGGACCGGATGATCAACAATGTTACGTTCGAAAACCTGGTTATTAATGGGAAGGTCATCTCGGATAACATGCAGAAGCCAGGCTGGTATTTGACCACTGTAGGATTTCATTCCGGCATATGCAAATGAGCATGTGCACAACATGACTTTCACGTTTACTTGAGAACTTTTGTTACTGGTGACAGTAAATAGTTCGCTGTCAAGGCTGCGACTGAATCAGCCTTTTGGATACTCTGTAGCATTATTGTTTCTTCAACTATGTAGTTGACTGCTGCCTATAAGGTTGAGCTTTAGGCTGCGAACACAGGTGCCTCTTGTATAAATTTTTGGTAATGTGTATAAAGATGTACATGAGTCTGTGGAAGCCTGGTCTAAACTCCTCACATTTAACCCACACATTTGTCAAACTCTACCTAGGTTTAGGATGTTATTATGATGAGTAGTCGTGACTTTATCTCTGTAGTGTACTTCATTAATCGTTCTGAGCGACTTACGTCTAGCCAATAAGTACTAATATACTTACTATATAGTACTTCTTAAAGATCTAATGGTAGATGGTCAGGCTTATGGTATGATGAAATGATTTGGAAGTGGTATTGGCGGTGAATCCGTGATACAATGCGGAATCTAAATCTTTGCAGATCACAACGGCATAAAGGCAAAGCTTCATTATTTGTCGCGATATCATCTCCGTATAGAAAGCAGAATATTCTCTGGGTTTGCCATCCCACGTCTATGGCCAGACCTTCTAGATATCCTCTACGAGACGTACTGGCTTGTTTACCTGTCGTATTATGTTGGTCTGTCCAGGGTAATTGCCTAGGAATATCGGGTATTTGTTTGCATCTATAAGAGCATCTCCATCGGCCAATGCCTCCAAAAAAAGAAAGGATTAATCTTAGTAGCAAAAGATCCAGCTTCTACAGTACTCATGCCGAACTCGGAGTCTACATCTCTATCATCTCTCACATCTAGCAAGGTCCGAAGACTATGGAGCGTCATCGCAGTGGAGAAACGGTCTCGAAAGTGGCCCCTTGGTCAACGGGATTTTCCGACTCTGATTCTCTCACTGTGAGAAAACTTTCAGTGGAACCTCGCTAATCCTTTCTGGCTTTTAGGTGTTCACTCAACATCTTATCAATCTGATTACTACGGACACTCTGACTTCTTTTGGGGCTAGCTCGGGACTAACATTTAACTAACAACCATTAACTTTTTTTTTTTTTTCCAGACCAACTTAAATATGTAATAACCCTCCATCCTCTCTGCCTTTTGTCCAACCAAACCTCAACACTATTGTCTACCTCTCATCCATTGAGTACAGTTTCTCCAATCTTTACACTCATGGCTCAACCTCAGACGCTGGAGAGCTTCGCGAACGAAGAGAAGCTCGTACCGCCTCACGTGTCCGTTAAGGAAGAACAAGCTCTATCTCAGTCGCAGACTTCCCAACTGGATAATGACGGTCGCCAGCCAGTCCCACTGTCTTGGAAGCTCGCCTCCATCGTCCTCGTCACCGCAATTGGCTTCGGGTCGCAATGGAGCTCTGGTGTGACATCTGCCATGAAAAGCACCATCAAGAAAGAACTGCACATCAACAACACCCAATTCTCCCTCTTGGAAGCTAGTGAGGATTTCATGGTCACCGCTTTAATGCTTGTTAGTGGTATCGTGACTGACAGAATTGGTGGAGCCGGTATGTCTGAATCGAAGCATGGGAGAATTTATCGCTGATCAGAAACAAGGTGCGATGCTGTATGGCAATCTTATCTATTCGGTCGGATCAATCTTGGTGGCTGGAGCGGCCCAGACTCGATCATACAAGTTCATGATGGCCGGCAGGGTCGTGCGCGCTCTCGGTGATATCGCCACCCAAGTCGCCCAATACAAGGTCTTCTCATCGTGGTTCGCCCCCGGCAACGGATTCGCCTCAACCCTAGGCTTCGAATTAGGTATTGGTAAGATCGGAGCCTTTGCCGGCAAGTCTTCAGCCAACATCATCTCCAAGAGGCTCGGGTTTGCCTGGGTTTTCTGGATTGCGGTATTTATGAACATCTTCACCAACGTCATGACCGGCGTCTTCTACTTCTTCACCAAGGTTGCCAATCGTCGCTATCACGGTATCAATGATCCAGCCACTGGCGAGAAGCTTACTGAAAAGACGCGCAAGTTCGAATATCGCAAGGTCTTGGAACTCCCGTGGACATTCTGGGCTGTCATGGGCTTTTCGCTGTTTGAAACGAGCGCTGCTATTGTGTTCCTGCAGAATGCGACAGAACTTGCTGAACAGAGATTCGGTACCGATTCTATTGCAGCTGGATGGTATAGTTCCGTTTTACAATACTCAGGTATACTGTCTTGTCAACATTTGTCGCACCGGACTAGCTCTGACCGTTCTTTCAGGTTTCTTTGTTGTTCCTTTACTGGGAGTATTCCTCGATCTTTATGGAAGCCGCATTTCCGTCTGTAAGTAGCTGATCATTTCGCACGCCAAGAAAAACTTGCTGACTATACGCAGTGGTCTTTTGCGGCATTGGCATGTTCATCTCGATGCTTCTGGTGTGCTTCTCCGGAGCGGTCAAAGGTACAGCCGCATCATTCGGTGTCTTCGCGTTCGCATACTGCTTTGGTCCCACAACAATTATCGACAGTACACGTACATCCATGTGGGACAGCACCGTCTTTGGCTCTGCTTACTCCATTAAAATCACAATGAACAATGCGTAAGAACAATACCTGTCATACCTTTCGCTTCGCATTACTGACACTTACTCTAGGATGAATATCATTGTCAGAATCATCACTGGAAAGATTCAAGATGCTGATAACAACTCGTACGACAAGGTGACGATCGTCTACGTCGTCCTCGCCGGACTATCCGTCGTTGTATCGCTACTACTCGCGGTTGGGGCGTGGAAGTCTGTGGACCTTGGGCACCTCCAATGGTCACGAAAGAAGAGAATTGCACAAGGCTCCTTGCTCAATGAGAGAAAGGAGATTTTCACCAAGGAAAACGGTGAGAAGAATAGGCGGGTATCGCTGGCTTGCTTCGCTACATTGATCTTGTTAATCATTGGTAGCTGGTGCGGATACTTCTGGGGAGTTGCCACTGGAAACAATGATTAGGATGGCCGTAGCTCAGAGCTTTGAGCTTACCGATGTCTCTAGTATTGGTAGCCTTAGATCAGAGCTGTTTGAAGAGGGTCTGTAGACTGTCGACAGTCCAAACAACGAGATAGGATCAAACAGACAACATTGCCGGATCATAGGACTATTGCTTCCAAATAGAACACTTATCTACGATTATAATCTCACCAGAACACCTATATCGGCACTGAGGTCGTCCAGGTCGGTTTAATGCCAATCCGTAGTGCCTGGGTGCCTACTAGCTGGGCACGTTACTCACTCATGCATCTCGATTGCCAGCCGCCCCAAGACGCATATGGGAAACCGTATAGAACTCCTCTCGATATTAATTTGCGCTCTAAAGCTATATAATCTGATTTCATCAGCCGCCAAAGTCCTCACAGTGGACATCCATTCTAATATTTCGCTTCTTCTGCCATTTACTTGCCGAATCTTGCACAGCATCCATGAGCGACCTAGGTCCGCAAGACAAGATTAGCACTCGGTCATGACTTCTAGACGCTTCTATGGCTTTTCTAATTGTCCCATCGACATCCAGCTTCTCAAAAAATGAGTTGGATTTCAGCTCATCGCCAGTCGCTCCACGAGTTGACCCGCATAAATCGTCAATCTCAGAGATTGTTTCATAGTCAAAACCATCCTCTCTTAGCAGAATTTCCCTTTCTTCTTCGCATGAAGATGCTTGAGTGTCGCTGTCGTCACGGACTGAGCCAGATGCAGACCGTTCGCCGGTCACATAGACCTTAAGGCTGATGGGATACGCAGACTCCGCAATATTACACAAATGTCGGCGAAACCAACTCAATTGCTCTACAGCTCGTCAGTCATTAAAGAAGCTTTCCAGGTAGTCGGAACTTGTTTTAAACATACCTATATGCCTCACTGCCCATACAAACTCAATAGACTGGATTGAAAGCTTTTCACGCTGCATCATGATGCGGTTCATGACGCCAAAGGTAAAGGCAGCTCCACTGCCGCCAGCGATAAGGATCAGTTTATCGTAGTTGCCCACGTCTGGTAGTGACCCATATGACCCATCAATAGATGCCCATAGAGTAGTTCTGAGATGTTGGTTTGCAAAGCTGCCGACAGCTTTGGTGAAGCCTTCATGCGATTTCATGACCAGCTCTAGACCGGACGAGTCATTACTGACAATAGTAAAGGGATGAATCTCAAACAATCGAAGTCCCGGAATCCACAAAAAGCAGTGCGATCCAGGTAAGGCGTCTTCCATTCCAGGCTTCTTGAGCACTATTCGTGTTCCTCTGTATGGAAGAGGATAGAATGTCGCCGAGTTGTTAACGAGATTGCAAAATAACTTGATCAATCGTATGAGCCGGTCCACTGTCCACATGCTGAATATGATGAGCATCACCATTGGGATCTTCTTCGCCCAGTTTGGCCTATGAAGGGCTGTCAAGAGCAAAACCGCCATGAAGCCTATAACGTGGCTGGTATAGAACAGTTCGTAGTGCTTGTGCCTGAACACTCCCATTAATAGTACAAGCATGGCAACACCGGCACCCATGCCCTCGATGTCCTCCTTCTTCAACAATTGCACCAAGCGACCTTGACGGCCAAAATGGATCGTGTAGACAAGGGCGTGAAGAGTGAGAAGGAATACAGTTGTATAACCGACAATTCGGTGTAGGATGTTCAGTTGGCTGTGCGAAACGGAGGCCAAGGGGCCCAAGGGGGTGTTTTTGAGGCCAAAAAAGACACATAGCGCCATGTTGCCAGCGCACATCCTGACATTTGTCAATTACGCATGGAATGTGATGAGGGAATAGTGCATCCTACCATCCGAACCTAGAGGCCCAGTGATTCAAGAGTTGGGGCATCGCAAGCATGCTTGAGCAGAAAGCGATGTTGCCGACAAGATAGATGCCGATCATCATGACGAAACCAGAAGAAGGTCGGCCAAACCATGGGGTTGGTAGACGTCTCTGCGGAATTCTACAAAGAGCATAAGTATACACCTAACTAAATGTTCGGACAATTTGACGTACTGAAAAACCAGGAGACAGGCCTCACGCCAGTACGTCGTTAATGAAGCAGATGTTTTGAAATGCGGAGATGTAATGCAAATGTTACGCAGCCAACGAATGGCGATAATTAAGAGCGCGAGGCCACATAGAAAAGCGGCATACTTGGTAAGTGCCTCTTCATTCTTGTCCTGTTTGGTACTTGGTGGTTTGAAGCCCTCCATGCTCGCCAGCGACAGTCGTAGTATGATGGAGGGAGATTTGCAGCACCCATCCTGATTGATAAGATTGCGTCAAAATTCGATTGATAAGTCTAACCAGACTCTCGGTCAAGCGGGCATTACGCGTGAGCCCCGCCGCATGATCCTAGTCACGCTGCGTGGCAGTCGAGCTACGAATATTCCCGATGTCGCTGCGATCTCTGACTGGACAAGATCTTAGCGAAGAGGGTGTCATGAGTGTTCTTAATTTTTAGCACACGTTAGCTTGGCTGTTATCAATCTCCGTCGGCGTTCCGTCGGCTTCGGTCCCAAGCAAGCTAGACTCGGCGTTCCGATCACAAGCCTGATAGGCTGTTCTGGTCATTATGGGGCGTGGCAGGGATTTTCATCATGGTGAATTGTTCACTGTGAAGAAACAGTCTGTTTACTGATCCCTGCTCGACAAACACTTGTTCCTCTGTCCTTGAGTGGAGTGCGCGTCAACTAGCTAGGATATTTGCATGAGCCGATTTTTCACAAGCAGGATGGCTCACGGTGAATGAAAGCGGATACAGTATCCACAAGATCAGATAAGATCATGTCAGGGTAGATTGATAATTGGCTCGACTGGAATGAAGACAGTGAATAGGCGTACAGTCCTGTACTGCTCGGCGAACAGACCGACCCGAAAAACGCGCATGGCACGACAATCCAATTCAGAGATTGCAGATCGAGACTCAACTGTCTCTCCATACGACCCTTGACCCAATACACCCAGGTTACACGACGCTGCACCATGGACGGCTGTCTCTGCAACACAATCCATACCCTGGCCAAGGACTATGACGAGGCCCAAGCCAAAGAACTGGTTCCTGCGCTCAATCGCCATTTAGAAGATCTGCGACAATTCTTGGCGCAGGCGAGTTCGCTCAGTCGTCAGGTGCAGTATCAGATCACCCCACGAAACCAACGAACCGGCAAGGCCCTCTTTGTAGACAAGGTTGACCTCACCCCTGTCGATCGGGTATTCTCAAGATTCGATAACAATGTGACTGGTTTCTGGGCCGGCTCGGATGACCGTGTTCATCTTGAACTGCGGCGGCGACTTGCCTGCGTTGTGATATTTCTTCGATCTAAATTGGATGCTCAGATACTGGCTCCTCCTCAAGTGGCTGACGTATTTCCTGGAGTGCGGAGTTTCACAGACATGAGAAACCCGGGCAGGAAGTATGTTCAGATAGCCCAGAGACTAGGTGGCGTGGGGATAATCTTCTGGCTTCCACTCGACGTCCCAGCTTCAACGTATGTGATGTCGTCATATTGACAATATTCGAGTGTGCTGATACCATGTAGTTATGAGAGATATCTGAGTGTTGACGATGAAGAAGTTTTCACCCATTTATCATCCCTCAATCCATCCTGTCAGAAGTATAATGAGCTTGTACAGCGCCTGGTCCTTAGTCAGTTATGCGGTTAGTGATCTCAAACGTGACGCAATTCGTTGTAATATTGAGTTGGCCTACAGACCCTCCTTCGCCAGTACGATATCACAACCTGTTTGGCGAGTTCACTTCATTTGTTCCTGCTCATGACCAGTTACTTCTTGTGATGTACGCACTCGGCGGCACCGATATCCCGGCTGTCTTGTTGAAGAGTATTCGCTTGCCACAACGACGTTGGAAGGCCGACGGAGAGGTGGATCAAACTAGTGCGCTTCAGTTTGGCCTACCTGATACCCTCGTCGATCTTCTATGCAATGAAGTGAAGCTCTCTGAGGCTATAGCAGGCCCATATATCGTCGATCGAATCCAAGCAGACAATACCATAGTTTGGTCCCTCAGTCCCGAACGAATGTCGAGTCTCAAGGAAGCCTTGAAGACACAAACGATCGAAGTGCTCGAGACAACAGCGCTGAAGCTCATTTGTTTTGTTTGCCCACCGTGCTATGAGGGGAACACAGACTGGTAGGATATATCCCCGACTTTCTACAACATCACTGACACTGGTGTCCCAGGTCACCGTCGTTGAAAGAACAAGTGTGGCCGATACTAGAAAGGCTTTTGAAAACTTGCAAGATATCAGCCTCCCTCAGGACCCACGTTATTGAAGCCGTCCTGTATTTTTGCGAGAGAGACTCACTTGCCATACGCCGTGCTGCGGTTAAACAGGCCAAACTGCTGTTACGAAAGTCAATGCCCTACTATCTCCGCGCCTCAGTCGTACTATTCCGCAGCATACTCCATAGAGTCGATGGAGAACTTGCCAAGTCGGAAGCGAACATGCGTGACTTTCTGTGGCGAGGGCCACGCCCAAGTACGCGTCGGGATTATGCACTTGAGGGTCGCCTTCACATTTCCCAAATGGAAAACAAGATCAAGTGCTACGACAATGATGTGCCTTCATTTGCCTACAAGTGGGAAGCGCAGCTGCCATTATCAACGTTGGACATGGAAGTAACCTTTCGGCTCCAGAGCACGGCAGCGCGATACTTCCAGTCCATAGGAGATTTTGACGCGGCGAGGGCGTCTCTAGAGCAGTTTCTGTCATTAGGTCGAATCAAACCTATACCTACAAACTCACGTCGAGTCTTGCTTGGGAGATTATCTGATGTGTACTGCGAGATGGGAGAGTACGTCAAAGCTATGGAGATACTGGAACCTGAACTTGAGCATATCAATCCAAGTGACCGCATCCGTCGTGGATTCCAAAGGCTGATTCTGGCACTGGTGGAGGCTAACATCGGTCTGAAACAATTAGATGCCGCAGAGTCAGCACTCGAGGAGTTACTGAATCATCTGCCTCCCTGCCCAGATGATATGAACGATCAACAGCTATACATGAGGACATTACTAGCATCAGCTCGCATAGCACATATGAGGGTGGACCCGGGTGAAGCCATACGGCGCTGGATATTTGCGTTCGAACAGGTTAGCCACATGCATGCTCTTGGCTCATCTCGTGGATTTATAGCCGCTGTGTGTCACCTGTCCTTGGCTCACGCACAACTCTCGATCGGCGAGAAGGGCGAGGCTCATCGCTCATGGATAACGGGACTGAAGATCTTGGCGTGTGAGAAATGCGAATTCTGGATCCCTGTTGTGCCGACTGCTTGGCTTCAAAGGATAGCGGCAGATATATACCATTCGCAAGGATGGCCGTTTCGCATGATGCTACCGGGAGGGAAGCCGGATATCACACAACATTCCTTCCAGATTCGTCACCAGAGTCCATAAAGGCTGTTTTTATTGAAACACAAACCGCCGTCCCAGAAGAAAGTGTTTTACGTTAGATCTTCAAAACTTACACGACTGCTATCAACGGGCACTTCTGGAGTTAGTTCGATCGCCGGCAGATAAAGTAAAGACCTACGAGGTATCGTTTGTGGACGTCGACTGTTCTGGTCACCATACCCAGTGAGAGAGAGCATAGTCGAAGGTAACCAGCTTGCAGAATTCACCGTCTACATGGCTTTTATATTGCGTAACTTCGGCGAGGTTGGATCTCTGATACTAGAGCCATGCAGTATCTGATTACTCGTTGCTGAATAATCCATCAATCTGATCTTGCTATCGAATCGTGTATGCAACGGAGTAGGTTTCTCGTTTTCCAATACGTTCAATAGCCCAACAATCCTGGATATAAAGTTCAATCCACTACGTGATAGACACTTGGCTTTGTAGCAGATGAGGATCTGGATCCCTCGGCAACTCAGCAGCCCGCAGAGGTCCCAGTGGAATGTCCGTGAAAATGATGCTCAAGGGAATGCAAGGCCCCCAATCCCTCCAAGGGCGACCTGCATCTATCGCTGTTTCATCTTCGCTAAGACGACAAGTCATGCTGTCAAGCGACCTTGCAATGACAGCTGGGAGCGACTGCTTATGGCCACTTCTGCCGCTATAGTGCCCATCTATCGCAACTTGGGCAATTATGATAATGACAGCAAAGGAGAGGTAACAAAATTTAGTAGATCTCTTCTAAGTGCCAAAAAAAGACTTAGGTAAGTTTAGTATACGTTTGTGGAGATTTAGTGGACTTTAAATTATATACTTTCGGGATCCTAGATAGTTGAACGTTAGAGATTTCCTCTCCATGAGCCGCGTCGATAACATTCGTCTAGGATAACACTGAGTGGGAATGTGACATTGATATTTTCACGATGTTCTGCGGATACGTAATGGTAGAGGGCTACGTGAGTGAATTTGCATGTAGACCGACTAAGACAACCAAGAAGCGAGACGTGTTATATTTAAACCATGCAGGCGGCAATGAGGACTGCTAGACGTAAAACGATACCTAGCCCTCATATCTAACAACCACGATCGCTGAAAGAAGCATTTATTTCAAGAACCAGGCTTTATAGTGCAAGAATCGCGTCACTGGTGTATCCTGATCTTGTTGCACCAGGTTCCTACCGGAACTTGATGATCTTTATCTGGCCTGAAGGGCAAACAAAGGCCACTCGCGAACCATTACTGTCCAACGCCAACCGGCGATAATCTGCAGGAATCCAGAGCATTCGTTCGTTTCCCCGCATCACCCAATCACTTCGGATGGACAAACCCCATCCAATGCGCCATATCTCCTTGAAGTCATTAGTCTGCCCAATGCCCACTCTTCCATAGCGTGTGGATATTCTCCAAGAAGGGTCCTTGAGTTCGACCGTGTTTTGCAGTTGAGCATCTGCTTCAACCAATGTAAGTTTTTTTACAACATAGGGGCAAGTCATTCTTCTAATGTTGAAGCTAAGGGCTAGGTCGTGTGTCAAAAGCCACTCATTATCTGGGGAAAATGCCAAAAGCCTTTCGATGCGACCTGGTGGTATGTCGAAAGCTGGAAGTTCATTGGCCCAGTACCACAATTTCCGGCGCAGGACTTGCAGCTTGCTATACTGGTCGGTAAGAGCGAGATATTCTCGATTTTCTGAATATATAAATCTTGTGGGCCTCAACCCCTCTTCGATGGGCAGATCCTCTGAAGTAATATGCTTTTGTGTCTGAGCATCTTCAATCAAGTCCCAGACTTTCAACACTTTTTCGTCGGCGACAGAGAAGGTAAACAGCGAAGACACGTACCGTCCATCGGCGGAGATGGCCATATCCATTGGATATTGCAAATCAGAAAAATGAATCTGCGACTTAAGTTTCGTGTCCCAAACGCCGAGCTGGCCATCCATATCCCTCATTGCCACTAGTCTATCATCAGGCGTGAAGCTGACCTGGTTAGGGCGCGGCCCACCAGAAAAAAGAAGGGTTGTGCACATATCTGTCACCGTATCCCATATATGCGTTTCCTTGAACGATAATGATACTAACATACTGCCAGTAGGAGAAAACAACAGGCTATCAATCCGAAGATCTCCATCAGAACAAGAACTTTGCTCTGATGCTTGAAATGAAGAATCGCAGGTCTGAGTCGATGATGGCCGTTTCTGCCTGAGTTGGTGTGAAAGAATATCTGATAAGTCCCAAAGCTTAACCATTCCATCGGCACTTCCAGATGCTAGCTGATTTTGCATCTCACATATTGATAAACAACTAACATGCCGTGAGTGCCCCTGCAGTACCTTAATGCACACCCCTGTCTCGTCCCAGACCCTGATGAAGTTGTCAAATGAACCGGTGATTAGCATGCGGCTGTCGGCCGAGAATGAGAGACACTCCACAGGATATTGCTGGGTCAAGTCGTATTGGTGGACCCAGCCATGCGAATCATCCAAAAACCAGAATCGGACATGAAGGCTTGCCACAGCTGCAATCCGATGTCCATCAAATGAGCAGGCCACTGAATCCATCTCTCCGATGTCCCAGTAGAAGGTATTTTTGCAATCTCCGGTTACTAGATTCCAGATCTTGACTTGTGTTGCATCTGGCGAGATCGCGACAATGTGAGTTCCGGATAACGAAGCTGCTTCCGAGTATTCATGAATACTACAGAGGGGGTTAGAAACACGTTGTCCAGTCTTCCAGTTCAGGACGGTAACATGTCCTCGGAGCACGACTGTAAGATTGTCGCCTTGTGGTAGGAAGAAACATTGGCGGGCCCCGACCTCTAGTTTCTTTATCAACCTGAACGTGGTTGCATGAAGAATACGGATTCCGTCTTCGGAACCACAGCATAGATGAAGCCCATCTGGGGAGTAGACAGGTGGAAGTGCTGAATGTATTCTTTCTTCATATACCAAGTCGCCCGAAACTGTTTCATATACACGATATCCCCCATCGACTGAACAAGCCAGGTGGCGGCCATCAGGAGAGTACGCGGTGTGGTGTGCCATGAAACCAGTATATATAGTTTGCATGTGAGCATCCCAATCATCATCTATTTTCGGCTTGACGGTAACCCACTTTGGTATCTGGTAGGAGAACTGTCGGCGGATAACACTGCTATGAGGGCTAAATATGAGCGCAGAGCAGTAAGCCTGCAAGGCAGCAGTCTCGATAGCAGGCTTGTGATGGGCGATAAACCGACGAGCATCACGAACAAAGGCAGTGAGCTCCGGCATTTGTACAGCATCCTACAGGGGGTCAATTATTCAGATACATACCCAGAAGAGGAATTCTTACCAGTGTAGCTTCTAGAGCCATTATGCTTGTGGCTGCTGTAGAGAGTTCATTTATCAGGCTGAGTGCCTCTAGCCAGGATGTAAATTTCATCTGGAGGAAGTGTAAGACTCTTTCAAAGTTTGAGAGACTTGACCTCTTGGCAGAATCCAATCTGCAAAGATGTTGAGCCCAATATACGCATGAATACTCGATACAGGCCAACGGATTGGGACTTGGGACTTCAACCGGGTTGAGGGTACCGGGAGAACCAAGTTCGTATATATCCTGTCTAAGGGTATTCTCCATGGCCTCAAGCGATCGAGAGAAGATGTGCGCATGCTTGTGATTTACTCCGCGAGGGAAGAGAACTTCGTGGCCTTGATCGAGGAGAAACTCCTTGGCTGATTGATGCACAAAGAAGATCTCCCCGTCTTGAAGTATCAAAAAGGAACCACAAGAAGCTATTGCGTCTTCCACATCATCTTCATCGTAATCATCCATGGATTCGACAAGTGTCGGTATCTCAGCCGATGTGAGAGGGCGGTAAACAACGCAAACCAAGGCCAGGATCTGTTTCAGTCGATCAGCTTCGGATGAATTTGTAATTCGATCCATCATAGCCTGGTAAAGGCCTGTAAGGCTCGTTGGAAACTTCAATAGCTCTTCCATGACCAGGCGCTTTCTGATACCAGAATTGGCAAGTCTTTCGCACACCAATGCTACCCAAAGGAATGTATCGTCGGCATGAGACTGCATATAATCGAAGACCTTCTCTTTCAACTCCAAGTCGTTCTTCCATTTTGTCTTAGCGAGATCATCAACCTTCTTGCTGATATATGACTTGACAGCTTGGGAGATGGACTCGTGCTCTTGCTCAAGGTCAAGTGGAATCAGCCCCGTCGCATGGGCAAGCTCCTGGCGAATTTCAGGCCAGTCGCGACTCGACACGATCCACTTGGTGTTACAGGACTTAGACAGCTCCACGATGAGATTCGTGAGCTTGGACCTGTTGATTGTGCACTCGTCCAGAGCGTCCACTAGCAATATTGTGCCGTGTAAACATGGGTCTTGAAGCATCTTGGTGAGGATATCTCCGAGAAGCTCACTGCTATTGATGCTGTTGAAGAGTCTGTCTTTTTGCTTGTCGTAGCTTGGACGAATCGCTGAGATGAGAGAAGGCTCATGCTCAAGAAGAACATATATCAACGCTCTCATGACAGCAACATCACTAGACAAGTCCTCTTCTTTGACGTTCGCCTGACACAGGAAGAACGAGATAGGCCTCAGACTCTTTTGCAGTTCATCGATAATACCACAAAGTAGCATCGTTTTGCCCTTTCCAGGCGGTCCATTGATCCATAAAACTCGACTCGATGGATCATCGATGAATGTCTCGTAGGCGTCGCTCTTCAAGATCCATTCATATGATTCCTTGAGTGGATCACCCTTCTGACTTTGGATCCTTTTCTTGTCCATGCGAGGGTCCGTGACCAATAGGGCGGCAAGACAGTCCTTGTCTTTGTCATCTTGCTCATTCTTTTGCTTCAATCGAGTCTCTTCTCTCAGCATCTTGCAGATAGTCTCCAGCGAATCAGCTTGTCCTACTGCAGATGTTTCAATCGTTCCGAGCTTCAACCTGATATCCTGGTTGTCGTACTGCTCTATGTCCTTTCGAATAAGCCGTTCTGCATCTTTGATGTTGTTGAGCTCCCCCGCCCAATCATCAAGCTTGACTGCGTCTCTTAGGATAATACCTGCCCAGTTGCGGTAATAGAGACAAGCGCTTCGCATCTGAAACAGGAGGAGCTTCTTGTAAAACTCAATGATCTGAGTTTCCAAGTTGGTTCTCAACGCGGTGGGTGAGACGCTCGAGTGATCCTGGAGGACCAACTCAGCCAGGTTCCAATACCACTCCATTCGTGACAAGACATATGCAATGCCTTTTCGATTGAGTCCTGGCTCCTTCATTGGATTTGAAAGGATCTGAGGTCATGTTAGCCATTGTCTTGGGAGTAATTGCGGTGGACATACCTCTAAGCCAAGGCTGGCACCCGCCCACGCAATTGCGGCCTCAGAGGAATATTTCACTGCCTTATCCACTACTCCTTTGAGATTGTCTATGGTTTCAATGATAGTTGACAGACTCTCCTTACGTTTCGCTTGTCCCTTAGACTTTTCAAGCCCGGAATAGACCAATCTCCACATCTGGCGTGATTTGACGGTCTTGCAGTGTTCCAGGTATTGGAGCTCCTCAGGAGCCGTTGTATCAGCCCACTCAATCTGCACTGATTCCAGGATGTTTTGATAGCTTTTGACGATCTCTGGTTCTTTCTCTTCGAGAATGTCGTAGGCTTTGTTCCACAGTCGTTCAGGTACTCTTGGAATAGCGGTTTCTGCTTCCGCTGACGGCGAAGAGACAGTTGCTGGCTCGGTTGTTGCTGTGGATGGTGATATGATAGATGGAGAGCTCATAATTGGGACAGTCAAAGAAGACCCAGTAGACTGATGGCATGGCGGAGTCGTGATCTGACTGGTCGAAGCTGCTGAGGGCACAGACGCTGGCCGAGATGATTGTTGATTAGTTGAGTCCGAGGACCTCAGTTTCTTCTTAAGCTTCGAAAGCTGCTTCATAGTGTCAAGTTGATTGTCCGATGTCTCTTTCAAGCTTAGTGAAGGATTAGACCCAGGTGAATTGACCATGGGAAGCTGAGGTGCGGGGGAAGTTGAAATCGCCAGAGTGGGGAGAAGTAAGCATCGCAATCAGTAGGCAGAAAAGTTCTTGGCAGCTGGAACCTGCATTTGAGTAGAAATACCTATCAATGATATGATTGGAAGCTGCGTTGGTGATGAATGGGTCAGCCTGCAGCAAGATCGGCATTAGCCTACGTGGTCATCGCCGTCTAAACCTGTCTGAGTTGCCTCTCCTCAGGGAGCAAGAAAACTTCTAACATTGGATCGAGCTACTAAAATAAACCGTTCTAAACTTATAATAAAATATCCTAAGTTTACCTAAGTCTTTTTGCTACTTAGGTCCTAAGTTTTCTTGCCTCCCTTTCTTAGGTAAAGGGTCAATCATCGCAACGCAAATCTGGAGGCAGTAGAGGCAAAATTGTGGCCTCAACTGTCCTCAAATGTTGAGTAGGCTGGAACGAATTTATAGTCAATTGAGCATTTGTGTTGATACCGAGTCTTTGGCTGGGAAAGGATTGGACAAGAATTGAGGACAATCTCGCCTAAGCAATCAAGACCATAGATTAGAACGCTTGACGGAAAGATGACACCGCTGTGATGATACAAATACTAATATCTTACAAGAGGCAAATCTCTCTTACTCGACTTGCCAGAAACTTATTACCTACTGTTCTCCCAAAAACGCGATCGGCTCCAACCCTTTCAAATCCATTCGTGACTGTAGAGCATGGACGAACGAATACAACGTTGAAAATGCTCTCATCACCCCAATCTTACTAAAGAGGTCAGAGCCTCGCAGAACCGTAAGGACTGAGACACAAAGAGTAAACATGATTGGGTTTCTATCAAAAGCGTCATCGACTT
Organism: Fusarium dlaminii; assembly: GCA_013186775.1. Lineage (NCBI taxonomy): Eukaryota > Fungi > Ascomycota > Sordariomycetes > Hypocreales > Nectriaceae > Fusarium > Fusarium dlaminii. The sequence goes on along the minus strand of JAAOAL010000052.1, from coordinate 227,320 downwards.
GAAGACCGGGCTCTTCCAGAGAATCCCATCCTGCAATAGTATCTCTCTCATTGGCCAGAGCTATGGTAGCTACGGCTCGGGGTTGACTGTTAGATGGTGGTTCTTCCTTCGGGTAGCCACTAGCTCTGTAAACAGGATCTCTGGATCTTTCCTTCAAGATAGGGCCAAATACAACGAGCAGTAGGCGGCAACGATTGTTGATAAGTATTCATAGACGCCTCCGGTGCAAATACAGCAGTAGAAGTTGTCAGTAGATGATGTGATATTTCTGCCAGTTGTAGCAGCTAATCCTGCACGGCCACCTGGCGGAGATGATACAGCAAGAACGTTGACGCATTCCGTCGCATCATCTGTCCGAATTCAAGAAACCGGGCTATTGACCGAGGCCACGACCAAGAGGGGAACTCCGCATAACGGGAGTGTATACTTGCTGCGTCCTGTTTCCACGGAAGTCTATCCCCAAGTACCATGGCCTAAGGCCACACACCAGCTTAGCCGGCGACTTTTGAGTGATGAATTCTTGCGAAACACCACCAAGAGCCACAAGACGATCTTCTTCCGGCTTTGTCAGCTGCATCGTCGAATACTGTGACACCAACGATTGCCAGTCAAGAGGGGATCGAAATGGAGGAGCTGATGCTTTTTAACGGTCCCAGCGGGGCTTGTGAATCACAAGACCAAGAAGTGGAAGAATTTGGTGCAGGCCTGGACTCGGGTCTATGTTGATGAGGCTCTTGCCTTGATGTTGAAGATTGCGACATTTACATCGCAACGTCAGACCATGTTCTTTATGCCAGGCGATTTGTCGACTCAGAGCCCACTCCTGGAACACCCAGTAACGAGAGTCGATTATTCTTCTTTTGAGAAGGTATTTTAGAAGATAGCGGCTTCTTAGTAGTTATATATACTACTTCATTACAGAAAGAGAAGAGGAGCATAAACAGAGGCCATTAGCTGGCTAAGACGGAGTCACAATGTTGATGGCAGTGATAGGCGTCGGCCAGCATCACGATCAAGAATCAGGGTCGCAAGGGAGATTCAGCAAATGTTGTATTTGTAAACGCGTCCAGTCATTTTGTGGACTTCAGCAAGAAGAGATCAAACTATTAGGTGTTTCCGACTGTCGACGACGCTGGTAATGATCAAATTCCAAGCCAACGTAGAGACATTTACAAGTCCCTGCGCTCATCATGATGCACCTGTTCGGTGGTCTCAAAAACAGCCTGCTTCTCAGTGTCCTTGAGGTCGACTTGTGCGACATTAGCATCGTCTCCATCGAAAATTCTAGCAATCTCCTCCAGAGTCGGGCCCTTGGTCTCAACGTAGAAGAAGAAGACGAAGACGAGCTCAACAGCGATCCAGACCTATGTCTCTGTTAGTATTTTCATGGTAATTGAGAGACGGGCATAACTTACAGTGTAGAAGCACCAGAAGTTCCACTTGTTGGGAAGGTTCTCGAGAGCAATGGGGTTGGTCTGGTTACCAATAGTGAGGGCAACCTGGATGAAGAAGTTCATGATCATGAGACCACGAGCACGGAGTCTGAAGGGGCAGATCTCCAGAGCGTAGGCGACAATCAGACCGGACCAGGCGATGGAGTAGCAGACGTCGAAGAGCCAGATGAGGGCGATCTGGGGATATCCAAGATGCTGGATGTCGACCTCGCCACCAGCTTCGAAGCGGGCGGCAACAATGGTCCAGGCCAAGAAGAACAAGAGCATACCTAGTGACAAGTTAGTTCGAGCAACTGGTTAGTCAGGAGAGGTTTCTACATACCGACAGTGGCAGTAAGGAAGAGTGGACGACGACCGAAACGATCAATTCCCATAGAGCACCCAATAGCAACGAAGAGCTTCAGCATGTTCTCTCCAGCGTTCAATCCAGTCTTCTGAGCCTGGTCCTTGATACCAGCACCCTCGTAGATAATGTTGGAATAGTTACTGATCAAGGCATTGCCGGAGTACTGCGAGATGATACCCAGAGAGACCAAGAGCATGAGACGGTAACGGTTGCCACGGGTTCGGAGGAAGTCAAGGTAGCTGCCGCTCTTCTGGGCCTGGTACTCAAGAGCAATGGTCTCCTTGATCTCAGTGTACTCGAACTGCACAGTCGCGTTATTGGCGTCGCCGTTGGCATGATACTTGGCAAGAATGCCGAGAGCTTCCTCGTGGCGCTCGTGGGCCATGAGCCAACGGGGGGACTCGGGGATCCACCAGATGAAGGTGATTTGGATCAGAGATGGCACGGCTTGGATGAGGGTGATGGATCGCCATGACCAGTTGCTGTTGATGTTGATCGTACCGAGACCGATGAAAGCGCAGACTTTAGATGTGTGTCAGCGGTTATCTGAGGTATGCGTGTGAAAAAATTGACTTACGAGTGGCACCCAAGTTCCACAAACAGTTGTAGATGGCAGAGACGATGGCACGGTGCTGAGGATGGCAGATCTCGGTGAGGAGAACGGGGCAAGAGAGCTGGGCAAGAGAGTTCCCGAAACCGACGAGGAATCGACCACCAAGGTACACTGTCAAGATTTATCAGCGCTGCTCATATACGTGAGTCGGTTGATAACATACTGCCAAAGCCATTGGTGAAGGCTGAGATAAAAGCGCCAAGAATCATGATGAGACATCCCACGGCAATAGGGATCTTTCGGCCAAAGTGATCAGCCATAAATGGACTACACCAAAACAAGTTAGTTCCTTTCTTTCGTTTCCACCAATTATCATCCCGCAGACAGAAACAACGTACGCGAATGGGAAACTGGCAATGCTGCCAATCTGGTAGATCGAGTTGAGAATACCAAGCTTAGATCCCGTGGGCTTGTCAAAGTATTCCTGCCAATCATCCATGGCCTGCGACGTGTTCAACATGGATCTAAAAAAGAACTCCCCGTTAGCCTCGATTCCATCATCGCCAAGTATCTGGGCGATCGCTTGGCTCTCTTACCCATCATAACCAGTCGTGGCAGAGCAGACGCAAAGAATCGCGGCGTAGAAGTACAGCACGCGCATTCCAGGGTCAGCCCACCATTTGACCTTTGCGAGCTGAGGAGCCTCTGCCTGCGCGACGGCGAGGTCCTGCTTGGTAGTAGCCGTACCGACAGCGAATCCCACCATTTTGAAAGATAGCTGTATACAGAATTTGGGGTTGGAATTCTCGAAAAAGCCACAAAATGCAAGTGTGATAGCAAAAAGAGTCAAAGACAACTTGGCGCCAAGCTGGACATTAAATATGAGATGGGCCTGTCAGTTCAACGCGTTGCAGATTAACCTATTAACCGGGTCCTGTAATTTACCCCAGTACCCCGGCCCGCGAATATAGGCTAAACTGCCCGCCCAGCCTGAAAGGATCGCCTCCCCGGGTATTTTCCCCAGGGGGAATGGTCTGCTGGGCCCTCATGATCCTTTTCTGGGGATAGCTCCATTGAATAAAGGGAAAAATCGTAGAGCCGCATGATTCGACGGCCCGGCTGCCGTTGAAGTTTGTCTGGTGGCGCCCGACTTTTACGGAAAAATCCCCCGCAAACCCGTATCACGCTACCCAATCAGCCCATTGTTTCTCTACCCCACTACCGTATTTTCGAATAGCCTCGGGTAAGTCGCTTACTTTGATGCCATTTTTAAAAGCATTGATGACAGCTCTATTTGTCTGTGGCATTACCCCATAGGTGATCTGTAGTCATATTCGGCCCTTCCAGAACTGAGAATATGAGTGTGCATCGCTGCACCATGAGCCTAAGAGCAATAAGCGGGAACCTCTTCTTTCTGTTGCATGCGATTTGCAAATCTCTGTAAATCGCGAGAATTTTACACTAGCGGGGCAAGGTCGGGAAACAGGTTAGGGGAGGCAAGAAAAGTCAGAACCTTGATCCTAAGGGACAAAAACACTTGGGTAATTTAGCATAAACTTAGTATACCTTTTTCTAAGTTTATTTTAGCACCCTCTGACAAGTTCCCGATATTTTCTTGCTCCCCAAATGCATTTGAGATCCCAAGGTTGCATCAGATCATCATCCTGGCTGGTTAGCGTCGATTTTTCGCCTTTGGGCGCGGGAACAAACAAGCTGTCATCCGACAGTCTTAACCATTGTACATGTTCACAAAGACTACCAAGGCACTCATGGTGAACTTGCATGTTTAACCTGATCAACATTACTAAATTACGAAACCCTCAACGCCAAGCGCATGTTATGACAGCTGTGTCTCGACATTCTGCCAGTTCTGCTCAAAACAAATAGACATCAGCCAACAGTCCAGCTAATCATCCAATCTTCCTGTCAATCATCCAAGCTATTCAGCCTCAAACCCGTTCATCGGCCAAGCCGGCAATCCGATGCCGTGTCCACGTGGCACAAACGAACGACGGATGCACTCACGTGGCTCAGCGCGCTTGGCAGGTCGCGTCTCGTCTGCGTCCTTGTACTCACCATCGTCAGCATTCTGCTTTGCCTTCACCACGCGATCCAGAAGGTGTCATGATTCCTTTTCTTCTGAAGGCATTGACTCTAATGAGCTCGATGATAGCCAGTCTCTCGTCCCCCTCGGTTTGGCACAATGTCAGTAGTAGTAATTCGACCTCTTTAGCATCACTTAGGATCTCATCTAGCTTGGGGTGTAGAATTGAGAAATAAACCTCAGGATAGCTTAGCTCTATGACACGCGGCGTCTTCAGTCTCAGCCTTGCGCTTGAGGTTGGCAAAGTGTTGCGCTGTTCCTCATCGGCGACACGGGCACGCTTCCGAAGGTACGCGCTAATTACCCTAGACCCGCCGTCAGACCATTTTTCTTCCCCCAACCGTGCCTCTCCAAAAGCCATAAGTAGGTCATTTACACTAATACGTCTTTTAAAATTCACCAGAGTCGTTGGAGTCGGCTTTTCTTTCTGACGTGGAATACCTTATCGGTGACTTGTCGCTTCCGACCGTTTCAAGGCAAGAGCCTAAGATGTACTACGCTGACCTCTAAATCTCGGGCAAGAAGGCACGTTAGGCTCCCAAAGGAGGACAAAAAGCCTGGGACTTTAATCCTAAGTGATAGAAATATTAAGATAAATTGAGTAGGTCTTAGATTAGATATTTTTAACACTTTGGTTTAACGTTAGATGTTTTCTTACCCAGCGGGGGGCACCAAGAGGCTCTTCTGTTTCATGCAAGTGCACATTTCGTCCCTTTCTGTGCATGATTAGTAAGCCAGGCATCAACAAGATTAGTTAAGAAACTGAGTGTCCTTTTTAAATGCCTGGCTGTTGTTAGTATTCCATTTAACTTTTCTCTAGTATTTGTTTTCATTAAACAATAAGGAATAACTATTATTAAGATCGGACTGATAGCGCAGGTGGTGGTTTGGACTTTCTCTCCTGCTCTGTTGCACTTTTCACAGCGAATAAAGTAAACACCAACACCATAGAAAGGGTCAGGAATAATATAATCGCGGCCTATTGCTACACTCACCTCTCGGTACTGTGCAGGTTTCCATAACAGCGGCTTGTTGTTAAAATTTAAACCTTCGCTGTTCAGACCTTTGCTATATTCACTGTAAGCAACATATATACGAGGTAGGCCTTCTTGGCCCTCTCTGTTCATTCCTACCCTATCCTCAGAAATTATTTCAGAATATCGACTTGAAATCGACTGAATGGAAGCCATGTGAAACATTCTCTACATAGGTAGACACAGTTGAGTCGTCAAGAAAAGGGAAGCGATGGAACTTATTGCATACTTCGATGTCATTACCATCTATGCTCAAGTTCCAGAGGAATGAGAAGAAGCCTGGGGCTGAATGATCACGAAAGTTACACTCCAAGACAATTTAAGTCTTGTTTCTGGAACATAAAAAGACGCCCGTTCTGAAGCATCTGCTTACCCGAAAGGTTGATCCGAGAGAGCTGTTTCGCCGGCCCTGAGATTGTTTAAGAAAAATACCGAATCACTCGATGACAGCTCACCGGGGCACCATAAGACTCCCAATTGGCTGGCTGTCAGGATTGATGTTCCGGTTGTCTGAAAGCCCTCCTCCGTTGCTCGTCATATTCTATACAGGAACTTGGCGCATAGACCGACACGCAGCCACCCACTGGTCGCCATCACATCTTCTGACAGAGACTGCAATAGGTTTATATATTTCTTTATTAACTTAGTATATATAGTTTAAAACAAACTACTTAACCAGCCTTTTGACCGTTCGTAATAACAAAGTACTTCTTAGTAAACGGCCCCACGGAAGTCCATGTAACCTTCAAACCGGATGGGAGCGCAAAGATATCTCCGCCCTTGAAGCTATGCACCTTTCCACTCTCATGCTCCTCAATCTTGATCTCACCCTCGAGGACTAGGATAGTCTCATCCCCGAGAGGTGAGCTGTACTCAAAGGTAGTTGACCCATCGGCCGCAGCGCCTGGCAGCCCTCGCCCACTTCGCCAGACGCCGACATTGAGGACACCTGTAGATCCAGTCTTCCGAACCAGTCTCAGCTCACCCGCCGTCTGGGAGCCTTTTCCTGGCTCATCCCAGGTATATGGCACCCAGTCATCAGGGTTATCGTGAATATTGCCGACGAAGAGCTCGTCACTCTTGGTACCCTCAATAGGGGCATCCCAAATAACCCAGAACTTTTTGAGGAACGGTCCGTGGACATGCCACTTGAGGTCGAGGTGCTTAGGGTGGGCAAGGATATCTCCCGCCTTGAAGTGATATTTCTTGCCTGAAGCTGTAGCCAGGACGTCTGCAGATCCCTCTAGCAGAACCATGGTCTCGTCGCCCAGGGGAGCCGAGTAGACGATATCGACGGTACCATCATCGTTGCAGCCAGCAATACCAGGCCCCGTGCGCCACAGACCTGCTGCCAGATTGCCACCAGTTGTACCCCCAGTGCGGATGGTCACGACCTCACCCTTTGACTGAGCACCGTGGAGGGGGTCATCCCAGTTAAAGGGAGTCCATGTGCCGGTTGAGTTGCGAGAACCGTGCTCGAGCTCACGTACAGGGGCGGGAGCAGCCATGTTGAAGAACAGTTGAGATAAGAGGAGAGATGATAACTCAGATAGATGTGTGTGATTGAGCTTTGACCTTGACGGCACGTATGTCCTTTTAAAGGTGTATTAAAGTAGTTGACGGAGGTTACTTGAGAAGAGAGGCGGTCAACTCCGCATTGTTTGCAAGGGTGCCCCCGTTCTCTTTATGCAGCTCGAGTCAGCACGGGGTTGCATACGCGGGGCCCTGTGACTAAAGCCAAGCTGCAGATACAGGGGTGCAGAATGCAACGGTCGACTAGAGGATTGCAACCGTTGGCTCTTCTAGAAACGAGCCGACGGCTTGTGAATTAGGTCTGCTTGCGCAAGTCCGATCCAGATTGTGATATTTTTGTGCTATGACCCTTTTGTCCGTGAAGGAGGTATGGAATTTTCTTATCAGAAGCGTGATTTGTTATTCCATGCAAAAGTGAGAAATGAAATGCATGTTGGTTCAAGGCTGGCAGGGACCCTGGTCGGTTGCGAGCCAATAGGTAAGGACCAGTCTGAATCAGCTGAAAACGCGGGCGAGAAGGAGTAATTTATCCAATGAATTCTTTAGAAGTGTTCCGGGCTAGCACGGCACGGGACGTTAATTAATTGTTGGAGATAAGAGATATTATACTTACTACGCCCGGCACTAATTATTAGAGGCAAGAGAGAACACAATGGTGGTTACTCTGTACTCGTGAGACAAAGATTTTAGAGCCAACAGTGGAACAAGGGTCTTGTTCAGGGTATGATACGAGATGGCGTTGGTTGTCATCCAATTGCAGGACGTTGCATTCATGCACTGAGAGCCAGGTAGCATCCTGTTGATACGAATATGCAGCCGATAATTCAATCACCAACAGTTTGGTCTAGAGACGGAGGGTCCCTTTACTCCGAAAGTATAATCTTCCGCGATCGCTTGAACATTAGACCAGAAATGAGATACTAGCCTTATTCCAGAGCAAGGATCGAAAGTTCCTTCCAAGGACCTAACACTGCGTGCAAGGCCCTGAGACCAAATATCGTATGCATGATACGACGGTTTACAAGAGGTAAGACTGCCGAAACTCTATTTCGACACCAAATTGTACATAAGCACTACTACGGTACGCGCGGCACAATGGCTAGGCCGCCAAATCCCGCTCTACGAACCATGTATGGCCAAGGATCCAGATCCTACTCATCCACACGCTGACCGCGACTCGCTGGGATGGCATTCCGGTACCATTAGCTGCCGTTCCGGGTAGCAGTGATCGTCGCTCTAATCATGCAATTGTGCCTAACTAATCCCCCCGCAATCCTGTTTTTAGACCATACAAAGTGGAGTGAGTTTCTCCCGTCGCAGACGAGTCTCCTAAATCCTAATGCCCGGGATCGCCTGCAGCGGCTGGATCAGCCTGTGGCGTTTGAGTTCTTCTCTCTTTTCTCTTATCCCCGATTCCCCGGGTTTCGCGTCGAAACACGGTAATTGCAATAAGCAGAGGCGTTTCCAGGATTCAAGTTTCCGATGCATTGCAGTGCCGATCTGCCCCTGAATCCTCAGGTTCATTCAATTTATATAATAATTAAAGAAACTTTCGCATCAATTGACTTCCATTTCTCATACATGTCTTTCATTCCCTGAGAGATCTTCAACAACTATCCCCAGCATGGCACTTACGGTTCAGCCTCATGGGCTCGCCATGGTCCAGTTGGTGTGCTCTATCGTCTTTGGCATCTTGAGCACGATTGTCATGTTTCTGCGGGCCCAAATTCGATTTCGGGATAAGGTTTTCGGCATGGATGATGCACTCATGGCTGCTGGATACGTAAGCACTGTTTCTGGCCATTCATCATGTGAGCGAAGCTGCTGACACTGTTGGCACTAGGTACTTTTCTCATGTCTCGTCGGCATATCGTGTCAAGCTACCTATTATGGGATGGGTATCCACGATAATGAATTGCCTGAAGAGATAGTACCACATGGCAAGCAGGTAAGAGAAGACACTGGAACCCCCCTGGTTTACCTGACACTGACAAACCATCGTCTCTTTTAGTTCGTCTGGCTATTCCAGATCTTCTACTGCGCGGCCCTTGTTTTTATTAAAGCTTCGATTTGTACTACTCTTCTCCGGATCGCCGTCGTGCCGACACATCGCATCATCGCTTGGGCGACATTGATTATGGCCATTTGCGCGGCCCTTATCGTTTTTATCAGTTTGTTTGTTCTTTGCAGGCCACTACCAGCCACATGGACAGGCGAAGGAACTTGCGCGTCGCCGTCAGCCCTGGCGATCCTAAGTTTCTTTGTGTCGGCGGCATCCTTGGTCACTGACATGGTATGCGCCATACTGCCCGGTTTTATGCTTTATAAGGCCCAGATGAAGACAGCAACGAAGATCTCCATTAGCCTGGTGCTTGGAATGGGTGCTCTGTATGTAAAATGCGTGTTCTGGCCAAGCCTATCAGGAACTGATTATGAGCAGTGCATCTATAGCCACGATCATACGAATGCCCTATATGAAGTTCTACTTCCACCCCGAGAAGGACTATCTATGTCAGTCCTCTTCTCCTCGCTCCTTGAAGTATCCAACTAACACGGATTACAGACCGAGTCTGCAACGTTGCCTTATGGTGTTTGTTCGAAACGGGGATTGGTATCGTCGCTGGGTGTTTGCCGCCATTACGAAGGCTGCTCAAACGCTGGGTCAATTTCGACTCTTCACACGGTCATTCGTCGGGGGCCACGCCATATTCCAGCAACAATGCACTTGGAGTCACTACTAAGGTAGGGACAACAAGCCGCAAGCCAAGAATTCCGGCGACTGGAGGTATTTCTACAGGAGGCGAGTGGGAGCGACTTGACGATGATTCATCTAAGCGACGGATTCATGTCACCGTGGATATGGAGATGCATACCTTGGATAACGGTGCCTCGTCCGTGGGGTCCCAAGACTCCATTGAGGAACTAGCCAGACCGATCCGATAACGACGATGTTAAACACCACTATACTAATATGCTTAATTTCTAAAAAATAAAGAGTCAAAACTGCAATTAGGAGTAACTAATGTGGTGATCTTTGCCATGCTTATCGTCCAGCTGAGACAACAATATGGTGTTGAGTAACTAGCAGGTAGATGAGACCTTTCCAAGATTGCTGTATAGTTGTTCAGATCAGAACTTGTGGCTTGACAGAGGAGATACGATATTTTCTTGCTGTTCTGCGCGCCATCTGGTCTCATCAAAGGCTGCAGCTCCTTAATGCGACCGCATAATAGCATTGTCTTCCCTTTGCCAGGGTCACCTCTGACCCACAGAAGCCGAACAGCCTCACTTTCGTCGAGTCAAGTAACGAACCCAGGGCTTTCAGGGATCCACACACACCAATCCTTCAACAAACCGCCATTGGTCTGTTCGATCCTGGCTTTGTCGGGTCGGTCGAGCACAGTGCATCCAGGTATTTCTTCGCTCTATCGTGCTCGGATCCTTTGCGATGATGGTGCGCTGGTGCGCGAGGACACTGGAAGAACCGGATGCATTCAAAGACTGCACAGAGCTAGCTGATGGAATCTCCATTGTGAGATCGATAATCTAAATGCCATTGTCACTCGATGAGGGAGGCGAAAGGGAGAGTGACAAATAAAATTACGTCAAGGTCGAAAGAGGGGGAGGGAAGAGGGAACCAGAATATATCCAATCGCATCAAAGATTTGGAGGTGTCTACCTTTGATCTGCATGGATGAGGACGCCCCGCAGCTTGAAGTGAAAATAACTGACCAAAGTGGTCGATTCCATCAATTAATAACAGTAACCTGAAAAAAAGATTATGGCTGAGATATTTGGCACCGTCGCTGGTGCAATAGATATCGCCGGCCTATTCAACAACTGCGTCGATTGTTTCAACTACATCCAGATCGCTAAACATTTCAGCCAAGACTTCTCTCGCTATTAACTTCGGCTTCATATCGCCAAATGCCGCCTGACGAGATGAGGAGCATCAATTGACATCAACAATCACCGACGATATAGTTTCATCGAACCAGCAGACCCAAGGACTATATTGGCTCAACGCATTCTCAAAGAAATAGTAGCCAGGTTCGAGGCCGTGTACAAGGTCTCCAGACGCTACCAGACCATAGCGGAAGAGCAGGGCCTGAGAATGTTCACGGAAGCAGATCTCGGTCCAGTTTCGCAGAGCATACATTGTCGTTTTGACTTTTTATAATACAGCGGTATAAGAGCTTGGGGTTGATGAAGAAGACAGGCTGGGCGCTCTACGACAAGAGGTATATGGGAAGAATGATTGATGATATTATCGCGTCAATTAAAGACTTGGCAAAGGTCTTTCCTAGCACGCCACAGGTCACGAGTCAATTTGTGGTGATGGAGATTGAGGAGGTAAATGACGAGCAGGAGTTAGGATTGATCCACTATATCGCTGGAGGCTTAGATCCTGTATTATCTAATGCTTCTAAGAATAAGATCGTGGAAATCGCTGGCAAAAACACTGCTGGAAAGAACACTGGACCAGGTAAGGTCAACATCGGCAACGCATCTGTAACAGGGTCGTTCTCAAATTCACAAGGGATTCGGGTCAGTACAGTCAACCATGTGGATGAATTTAACACTACAGAGCCATCAAGAGTTAATATTGATAATACCTGGGGCGGCAAGGGGTTTTGGGATTGAGGGATGACTTGGGCAGAGGGCTCATCAGTCTTTATTGCGCGCTCAGACGAAGTTATCTTTTTATGAGACTTGAAATGCTAAAGTCGCTTTAGTGAGTCTCAACTAAGAGCTCGTTGCGCATCACTTATAGGTAGAGTGCATGTATAAAGAGCGATCGATGTTAATATTCATTCTGCTCTCCACTGATTGGCGATAACGGGCGAGTCGAGTCTTCTTAGCCATATCTTAGCCTTATCTTGATCTTATCAGAGGATCATCTTAGGCTTATCTTAGACTCATCTTAGGCTCGTTTTAGTCTTATTTTAGCCCACTCTTGGCTAAAAATCGTCCTAGGGGCAGACGCAAATATCATCTTATCGACCGATAACGATAAGATAGCCACCGGATTAGAATTATCATCACAGCGCCACTTACCTACCCTAGCTGTCCTGATTTTCATCAGCATCATAACGATAAGAAGCTTCGATCTCATTCTCTTTAATAGGTATAATAGGCTTTATAACATTAGATTAGAGAATATTTAATTAACAAGATATTTATTAAACAGACCTTACTCTGAATTAGAGTTTAATAAACACTAGGTACTAATTTCATAGAGCTCATCAATATGACTCGTTAGGGTTCATGATCATCACCATCATCATCATCATCTGGTCGTCAACAGAACCACTTGTCCCAAAATACCGCCATAGATGCCCCAGACTCCCAAAAAAAACAGAACTCCTAAGATAATATTAAACAAACCAATCCACGTGAATCTCACCCTCTGACTGAAATGAGACCTGGCATTTTCAGCTCACTGACCGCGCAGCTCACATGTCGCGACCGTAACAATCTTGTCGAGGCTCTCTGCAAGTTGCTTGTTCGCATCACCAAGAGCCACATTCCTAATTGATAGGTCATTGTTATGAGCAGCCAGGAAGTCCTTACTGCTTTCGAAGTCGTTGACCATCGCAGTAAGCCTGCCAAGTTTCTCCTTGCAATGCGCTGTCACCGTCACAGACTTGTCGTATCTCTCGTTGAGCTCCTTGGCCTGGGTGGCACATTGCTTGGTGTCGGTCTCCAAGTCTGCAAGTTTCATCATGAGGGCCTTATTTCTGCTCTCTAAAGCCTGGTTCGCTGCAATGAGAGTCTCCTCGTAATTCTTTGTGGCTTCTCTTGAAAGTGCAAGTTGGCTCAGGAAGTCCTGGGTCATAGTCATAAGATCTGCGTTATCTGAATCTAGGTCCTTTAGTTCCACAACAAGTTCCTCATTCTCAGTAACAAGATCAAAATTGCTCAACTCCAGTTTTTCAGTCTTCTTAACAAGCTCTTCGTTCTCGGTATCGAGAGTCTTGTTGCATGACTCCAGCTCCTTGTTCTTCACAACGAGGGACTCATTGTTGCGGTTGGCTGCATCAAGTGATTTCTTAAGTTGGCGAATCTCGTCGTGGAGTTTTACCTTCGCCTTCATGTTAGCCATGTGGATGCTCTTGTCGGGGTCGAAAAGTGCTCGATGAAAAGATTGCGACCTGCTCTGAAGTACTTCCACGTCACGCTCTAGCTTGAGGTTGTGCCGCATGGTAGACTCTTTCTCTTGCTCACATTGTCGTAGTTTCTTCTCAAGCTCTTTAGTCTTCGCAACCCAGTACGCTTCTCGTTTCATCGAATATGAAAAGAAAGGCACATCCGAATAAGCCTCGATGTCAGTCTCTGTCGGAGTATCTGTGGTCTGCGCTGGCTTCTCTTCCATAGCAGGTGCATTGCTCAGAGTCATCGGGTCAATGTCCCGTCTCCACTGACGAAGTGCAATAGCTAAGGCACCATCATCTTCAACCCACTCTCGGGGAAACTCCAACTCTGAGTGTCGGTTGTGGGATGTGATGTTGGTGACCGGGCTGAGAACTTGCGCGGCTTTGAGGTCATCGTTTAATAACGCAAGGCCTGGAACCGGAGGGCCTTGGGAGAGGAAATGAGCCAAATGCTGAATTTGCTTGGCAATCTTTAGGATGTCAACGTCGGCCCCTGACTTGGGCTTCTCAGCAGAAGCTGTAGTCATGATGAGATTTAGGTCAACCTCGGATGTCTTCAGCTTTTGGGGAAGGTAATCAGGGTCGCTGACAGTTGTCACAATAGGGTAGAAAGGTGTTAAAGTGGGGAGAGTTGACATGGGTAGCATGTCAGCAGAAGTTGTCTATTTATAACGTCACTTTGCATGTTCAGAAACTAGATGTTCTAGCTAGTGGATAATTCACCTCAAGAAGCTGCCTATGAAACAGGCAGCAGCCTTTCTGTCACTGTCACATCCACTGCCTATCTGGTAACGAACAAAAGGAAGCCATGATCTCGAGATCTGCTACCCAACGGAAGCGATGATTACAGAGCGATGGCCTATATCTCACTCCAGATCTCATATGTTTATTATCGAGATACACATTAATTTACTAATAATATAAAGTAATTCATACTCGGCTACCTGGTCAGAGATAATATTACTGTAATAAAACTGGCCTGTCGGTATTTTTATAAAGAGAGGCTCGGGTTATCTGGGCTTTATATACTTTCCAACGGATCTACCGCTGCACCCCATTGGCGTATGAAATCAAGGACATGCTGTCAGTGCGTTTTGGTGAAATAATTAGAACGCATGCCAAGCCGATCACCCGCGAAAGGAGATGCCCACGACTAGAAGTTTGAACAAAACTATCTCCTGTTCAGGGCGACAGTAGTGCAGGCAACTGGTGCAATAAACAATCAGAAAAGGGGAATTTCGTACCTCTAGTGGTATTTCTCACTAAAAATGGTTTGCATTGGCAGCATAGAGCCTTGGCTACTGCGGCAGTTGGGCAGTTTTATAGGCTTGACACATGAATGAACCTTCTTGTCATGCCCTGTTCTGAAAGGTACCAGCACAAAGCCTCAGTAGCTTTATTCAAGATTCATTTCTCTTGTTCGGAAAAGCGACCGAGATCTATTGCTGAACGTAGTTGATATTTTATTGCTAAAATAAATGATGTACCATTTACAGAACACGACACGACTGAGCAATCAGAGACTAGGAACACGAACACTTACACCACATCTTGAACAATCCATTGTCTTTACTAACACAAAGCTCACACTTCCTCAGTTATAAATACGTTCATGACCCCGGCACTAGGACTACGTCCCAGCTTCTCCCCACAACAATAAGTGACGTGACTTTTGCCCTGATCACCCGAACAAGAAGCTGTCTGGCTTTAGTTTCTACGAAAAACCGCGATCATGGATTTCAATGAACTCGTGGCCAGTAGGGCGGAGCTAGAGGCTGCAATTCGGGAAATACAGGGAAAGGTCACAGATCTTTGGCACATCTACCACCAGCAAGAGGAGAAGATCAAAGACTTGAAGAAGCAAAATGAGGATCAACATGCCAAATTTGAAGCTACAAAGCACAAACTAACACGGGCTGAAGTCGTGATTCGTGCTCTTGAGGCAAAGGTCAAACTTCAGAAAGCCTATATTGAAGACTTAAAAGTAGAGTCTCGACAGCAACAGGACGAGATCAAGGCGCTGAAGACCCAGGAACAAAGCAACCACTTGGAGTATGTCTCCAAGGTGTCAGAACTGAAGAGGGAGAAGTCGATCCAAGCATCCAAGATCGCCCAGTTAGAGAAGATGAAGTCTTGCGAAGTCTCGGGCATCAAAGCCAACTTTTCCTTCTTACAGTCTAAATTTGTGGGCGCTGAAGCGAAGTGCAAAGACAAGATCACAGAGCTGAATAGCAAGAATCTGAAGCAGAAAGTGAAAATGAGAGATTGCATCAAGGAGTTAAAAAGGCAGAAAGAAGATCAAGAAGCTGAACTTGAAACCTTGAAGGATCATCTCAAGGACAAGGAGGATCTCATCTCCAAGCTACTAGACGCCTCGCAAACAAAAGACTCATCGTGGGAAACTCAATCACAGCGACTTGCCCATCTGGAAACCCAGGTCGAAGCTCTAGAGGCTGACAAACTACGCCAAGAGTCGAGAAGCCAAGAGCTCGAGATAAAGTACAGTGCTGAGACATTCCGGCGTGAGAAGCTACAACAGCAACTCAAGCTGAACCAATACGATGTTGACCAGGTACATGAGATCGCTCAGAGTCTGGAGTTCCATTTCAACAGCACCTATGTCAGATTCTCTGGGGGTAACAAGCTGCATACAAAGGCGGAATTGGAGGAAGCGTATAAGGAAGCGCAAAGGCTGCAGGATAAGCGGAGAGCTTTGGCCCTGGCTCGACGGATGCGTATTCAGGAGGAAGAAGATCGACAAGGACATGCTTTCTCGGAGGAATAGGGATATTGCTGGCTAGGCGGTTAGGATAGCTTGAGGAGGGATACATAGATATCTCTTGGGTCATTGTACGATTCAATGATGACGTGGTACGAAGGTGGAAATGACTCACGATTGCCCTTGGGGGGTATTACGAAATGCATGAAATAACAAACTATGAGAATTTCTTTTTCAACAGTCAAGTCTTGAGTTGTGAGAAGTGGCGTGGTCCTTGGATGTCAAGGGTAAATTCTGGTGATTGACAACGTACAGCGTAATTATGCGAGAACCCCTGTCAAGGCCGCTTACGGATCAACATCTGAATACGCTCGGTAAGTTGAATACGCGAGACATTCGATACGCCATGCATAACCCACGAGGTTTAATTGTGCAATGTAATAATTGCGACTTGTTCACGTGCACCATAGTGATTATTATTTTAGATAAATACACATGCGCATCCTTTTCCAGAACAGTCCCTTAACCAACACCAGAGTTGAACAGTATAACATCATTGAACTACCGTTCCGAATACATAATCATCAAACACGTTCAGAACTTCTCACCTCGTTCAACATGCATTTCTCCCAGGTTCTCATCGCCGCAGCCGCCCTCTTCACCCAAGGCACCCTAGCCGTCGGTATCAAGATCTACACTGGTCGTGACTGCACCGGCACTGAACAGACTCTCACTGTCGATCACAACGCAGCCTGCAATCCCAAAGTGCAGCGTTTCCAGTCTTACAAGGAGAACGGATTCGGACCGGGCAACGGGCAGAGAATTGCATTCTACGCTGAGCCTAGTTGTTCTCAGGAGTCGTTCATCTACGACACGTACTCCCATGATGGAGATTACTTTCATTCCAAGCAGTGCTACAATATCAATGGCCATTCTCCTGTCCAGTATGCTCAGGGTGCCAAGCTCTATTAGCTGGGTATGTAGACACCTGTGGTTGAACTAACTGACTGAACGCTCCTTCTGACTCGATCCTGTAGGATAGACGGTTATCATCTCGGCCACCCACAGTACGAACAGGGACAATTCCAGATTGCATGTTAACTTGGGCAAGCCAAGGTTCACCATAGGAAAGTTCACTCTTATCATTCACAAAGGTAGAGCAAGGGAGAAGACAGAATACAAGGGAACAGAGCAATGAGAGAAAATCTCCTCGGACAAAGATACATTCCTGTACCAAAAGCCTACAAGTCGACTCAGAATTTTGTGTTTACCTTAGCCATT
This sequence comes from Fusarium dlaminii, assembly GCA_013186775.1. Taxonomy (NCBI): domain Eukaryota; kingdom Fungi; phylum Ascomycota; class Sordariomycetes; order Hypocreales; family Nectriaceae; genus Fusarium; species Fusarium dlaminii. Next base: position 210,141 of record JAAOAL010000052.1, on the reverse strand, counting down.
CTCTAGAAGTTTAGTATTTCTTCTATATGCACATTCATTTTACCGAGCGCAAATTGATGACATCAACTGATTCCTGAAGCCATTGAGCGAATGAGCTTTTACTTTGTCAAGCACCTCACTGCACCTCATAATATGCCATGAAATTCTATTCAGCTAAGCATGAAATCAATTATAACAGAAGCCTAACCTGATTGAACTCTATATACTACGTAGAACATAAGTCAGGTATATAGCCAGTCCAGTACTCAGCATCCTTTTTGCCTCCCTAGTTCATTTTTTAATAACCATCCTTGCCGTCCTCATGTCGTAGCTTTTTCTAACGTACCTTCTTACCTCACTCTACTCCATCGCCTGTACTATGACCTCGTAACAATCCCCATTATTGCGCCCTTGACTCCCTTACCCCAATGGCCTCATTTATTGCATTATTCTTGTCATTCTTTGCTCCCACAATCGTAGTGCTGACGTAGTAACTTGTGTCGCGGCAGTTATAGATCTAACACAACCCATCATCGCCCAAGAACTCATATGCATCAAAGAATTGATCCGTATCTCCAAGTTCGTCCTCGCTTGAGTAATCATCTGGGGATCGTGATATGATAGAATCCCTTAGTTGATAGAACGATATTGTCAGCTCATCCGTCTTGTCGTAGCGGTTTTCAAAAACGTCGGTTGCTGTCAACCCTTTGGCATCTACGGCATCAACATCCAGACCCTTGAGGTCAAGACTAGACAGCGTTTTGAGGGTTCTTTCGCTACTATAACCTGCTGCCAAGTGAAAAAGAGTCCCCCAGTCGCCGGTCACAAGGTGATCAGCACCTAATTCGAGAAGCAGCGTTTGCGTGTCGATGGCGTTGTTTTGTATTGCCACACCGAGAGGTGACAGCCCACTATCAGCTAGCACATTTAGATCGACGCCTTTCCCATATAACAGGCGAACTACATTAATAGAGTTCTGCCTCGCCGCGTAGTGTATTGGGCGATTTCCCCGCGGACCAAAAGAATCTGGCCTAGCGCCCTCATGCACCAATCTGTCCATCATTGTTGCGTTATCATGGAGAGCAGCTGTGTGCAAAGGCGTCCATCCCGAGGGATACACGGCGGTGGCATCGGCCCCAGCTGTAAACAGCAAGTCAAGTAGTGCTGTGCAACTGCTTGGTGGTAGGCAGGCAACATAATCTACAAGCCGGTGGACGGAGGCGCCAGCTTCGATCAGAGCCTCAGCGGCTTTTGCGTCACCTAAAGTGACAGCATACATCAATGGAGTCATGCCAAACCGGTCTCTACTGTGGATCTGTGCCAGAATATCTGCTTTGCCGGACTTGAGAATAGGAGTTATGTCGATTGGACACCGTTTAAGAACAATTTCATGCATGAAAGTGAAATCCAGGTCCTCTAAGCACGGCGAAATTTGAACCAAGCTTTCTACTCGAGAATGAAGCATCGATGGTATGGTATTCTTAAGAACCAGATTGGCGATTTTATGCCGAAATGAAAGCCCTCTCTCGTTGACTTGGTCCGGATCTGCACCAGCCTGAAGAAGCACTTCACAAATTTGAAGCGAGACTTCCCATGGTAAAAATCTCTCAATAGAGATGCACAAGGCAGAATCACCATCATAGTTGACGTCCAGAATTGCAGTTGGATTTTCGAGTACGATGCGTTTGACAGCCCTCAGATTTCCAATTGCGGTATGATAGACTATGTTGTCTCTGGTGGCTTGTAGAGGAATCTTTCGTCTCAATGCTAGAGTAAACATGAGAGAGCTGGCAGATAGTTTCTCCACCAGGATATAAATCGCGTACTTGAAAGACCAAAATGGAAAGCCATATCTGACCGTGAGGCGAGTCATACGTGACTTGAAACATGAATGTAAGTCGCAGGTTGTCCTGGAAACAGGGCAACTGGAATACTCAAAAAGCACTGAGCCCATGATCATTTGAAGCATTTTTGGGAGCGTGTTCCAAGGGCGGTATGAAGCAACAGAAGCATGGCATCTACAGACACAGTTGATCGAGCACTGAGATTGCACTAGTCTCAGCTTGAATAATAGTGTAGAGTGCTGAAGTTGCGAGCAAATAGGCTGGGTGCTCTGTTGTCTGTGAGATTGATGGGGCGAAACATCTGTGATATTGTCCTTGGCTAGACCAGGCCGCATAGTATTTATCGTTGTTGCCAACTGGTTGCTTATAGTTTCCACCCATTCTTGTGGCAGCGTTGGTGTTGTGTTTTGTAAGGTCTCTAGAGCTGCTGCGATATCTGACTGGTTTTGAAATGTGGTGTCTCGATCAACTGTGAGTTGGTCTCTCGTGTCTAGTAGACAAGTACCCAAACTATGAGTTTTGGCATAGTGATGGCGTTGCATAACCTGGATGTCCTGCAATACAAGTCCGATGCGAATCAAGCTTGAGCTATATTGCTATGTTATCCTGAGATTGACTGCACGTTATTCGGGGAACATACTTGCCATATGCCAATTGTAACTCGCTAATACGAGATCTCACTTCTTTAAGCTCTTTTATGAGCTCTGCTGCCTTCTCCCTTTTGTGAACCCACTTGATTCTTCGTAAGGTGGATGTCTCGTTCTTGAGACTGTCGACAAATGTGCCTAAGTCCTTCAGGGCAGCCGCACCCTTGCAGATTTCAGCTGTGAGGTCACCGAGTATTCCAGAGCCACCTGGGCCACTAAGCCTCGCAGTTGCTATAGAGTGTATTGAGTTGTCAACACGAGCAAGAACTGTCCTGATAGCTTCTGTCTCATTCTCTAACGCTTGAACGAGATCAGGCGCTTTTCGGAATTGGAATTGGAGGTTATGTAATGCATTAGATAGCTTCAAAGCCAGATCAAGCAGGCTGGCAACAGAAGCCACTAAGCCAATAGCTTCCGCCATTACATTAACAGAGATGGATGGGGAAAATAAAGGAGCAAGCGATAAGTTCTTGTGTTTACTAGAAATGCTCAAGTCCTATGAACCCCGCGCTTATATCACGTGAGACTGGCGACTCAGGAGGGGCTCCCCGTGACCATCGTTGTGCTGCCAATTATCTGTATTGGTACGAACCGGGAACCCAATAATTTGAGAAGGTCGTTGAACGAAGGGATTAATTTAGTCTTCAGTAATATGGGAAATATAGACAGCGAGTTCGAATTTCCCCAGCCGAATCGTCTGTGTCATGGGTTCTGATATATCCGTAGCTTGACCGCCAAACTCACACGCATCGAAAAACTAGTGCCCGAGTTAGAGACGCCGAATGCAAGTGCAGCCTTACCAGCTCTACTAAGGCCAAAGACGCCACCACAAATCCAAACACCAAGCTTACAAAAGACACCGGAAGTAGAGACCTTGAAAGGCACAATCACTGCACCAAGCAAACTGGAGGAAGAAGTGTCAGGCCTTAAGGGCACAGGCTCTAGCACCCTTAGTCTACAGTAGAGGATGTTTTATGCTGCCTGAATTGTGTTTTCGAGATTGCAATCTTTTGTTAATAGACCTAACAGCTAATACTTGCATGGCACGCCTTACACGCAAAGCAAACAAAGCCACTAGCTACCTCGCCTGCTGAGAAGAAGCCATGGGATGATAGCTTCTAGAAGACAGATCGAGCTATTTGGAGGACCTAGAATGCACAGATAAGTAGGGCAGTAGTGTGCCCGGAAGAGTAGGATCCGTGCACTCGACCCTGGACTACGGTTTCTAGCTACGTTTACCACAGTGTCTCTGTCCCGTCTCCCGCCCCCCCCAAAAAAAGCGTGCTTGCCTCGTCCACATGTGTCTGAAACCTAGAACACCTACACTAAATAATGTAGAGACTTAGGTAAACTTAGCATACAGTGGTAAAACCTTTGATGAGTTTTATGCCACTTAGGATAAAGGCCCTGAGCTTTCTCGCGCCCCTGGCAGGAACTCGCAACTGTGACCTCGTTCGGTTCTCTAGAGTTGTTTTACCAGCGTCAAAGCCCATCGAAACTGTCAACGTCAATTCTCTACGCCCATCAAAATATCTCTACTAATTACCGTTCTTCTCACTACCACCCAAGCTACTATCGCTTTTGTAGCGACGATTATCTCCCTCTTGAGTCTGATCTAGATGATCTATTCGAAGAATAAAGACTGGACTATCGCAGATGATGAAAGACGCCGAAAGGAAAAAGAGAATGCGGCTGCTGTTTCGAAAGGAGTTACCAGAAAGGAGCATGAGGCATTCGCTGTCTCGGCGAGGTTACATGGTCACCAGCCATGGGGCCTGCTGAGAAGAAGCCATGGAGAACTAAATTCCAGACGAACCCTATCCATCTTCTGGAAGTCGCTGTACCATGCCTATTCTCACCAGGCCTTGACGGCGTGGTACAGTGTTGAAGGTGGCCATCCAGTTTGGTCGAAACACTAGATGTTTTGATGGCCTTTTTGGCACAGGACTTGATTATACCATGGTCTCAGGCCTTGACTTTGAAGATGATCCTTTGGGACCCGACAATCTATTTCAGCTTGTCGTACGTAGTCACAAGATTCTCGGAGGCCTCTGTAAGCTCGCCGTCTTTAGCCTTGAGCGTTTCGACGTCTTATGGTCCCGAAGTCAACAGCTTAGGACCGCTAACCAAAGTAACCTAAATATAGTCTAAGGCTTGACAAATCTTCACTAAATTTACCTAAGCCTTTATAGTACTTAGAATATCTCACCTCAGTCTTCTTGTTTCTCACCCACGATACAGTGCCTAGGGGAATGGAATATGAAGATCTTTATACCGACATTATATATCTAATATCTTTATCAACAAGGGAGTCCAAGAAGTTTGATCTTGCTTTTGGATCATCAGGTCCACTACAGTAACTCTCATCCATAGTAACCATTGTATAGAACCTTATGAGCTCGCCCGTGGTCGCGCAAGTTGGATCACAACACCATGTAATATGCATAGTTTCTGGATCCCGAAAGTGGCCGTAGCTTTCTGGATCCAAATTATGAATCCAGTCCTGCGGTACATGCAGATCGGCTTCATCCGGCATACTCATTGGACGTGACAAGTCCACACTGTCGTCATCAAATCCCAGCACGTAGCTAACTGTGCAACGGCCAGAGCATCTGCAACATTGCCCTGATATCCCTGACAATGCCACCCGAGTCTCCCCGAAGAACCTAGCTTGTAGCAGACGGCCTGGAGCTACATTGAAAGCAGGACCGAAAACGTACGGATATGATCTGTACACCTCTTTTGTCTTCGCTATGCATCGGTCCATCAGAGGAGTATCACGAGCCGAGTCATCAAGTGGTATAATCCAATCCACAAACACGGTACCATCGAGAAAAGAAAATTCCTCACTGGTCCCTGTGTATCTGCTCGTAATACCGCGACAAGGGCAGGTTTTCTCCGTACACTGTATTGATTGAGTCTCGACCACGTTTCGCCACCACCTGAAATCTTCCAAGGTGACCTTCAAATGAGAGCAGATGGTAACATGACCCTGGTGAGCAATACAAAGTCTGGAAGAGGGATTTGCCTTTCCGGACGCGAAAGAGAATTGCACAGCAGGGTGTTCGGTTCCGCAGCCTGAGCACCACAAACGTGTCATCAGACCTGCAACACGCTCGTGATAGCCTGGAGTATCTCTTGCATTTGTACAGTGTATGCAGTATGTGGTGCGAACGTGATCGTCGGGAGGTTCCACATCGTTTTCATTCAGATAGATGTAACATGTTGTTGAATCAAGTCTGGGCGTGTTTTTTTTGCCCTGTATTTGTGGTGATAGAACATGTCTAGTCCTTTTCCTAAGTTGCTCAGGGTACTCGAGGACGGAGCTGATCCCTATTGAGGTACTAAGGCTGTCCTTACTATTCTCTAGATCGATGGTGGGGAGCATGTTCTAGAGGGCTAGAACAAACGAGCCAGCTAGGCTAAATGCTCCGTTGGCGTGATGTTTTAAGCGTAAAGTTGATGGGTTCACATGATTGACGTGGAGGCGGGGGTGAGTTGCACTTGTACCCTTCTCGACCAAACTCTGATATACAACATAAGTTTAAATTATACCCATTTTTGTGTTCTTTCATCTGTGCATATCATGTTCTACCCTCGCCACTCTTTGTAGTTCATTTTCCCTTCGAGGTCTTGTGACCAAAGTTTAAAATACAAACATGTCAAACCTCAATACACAGATCCCCAATCAGATGAACTTCCAAATCTGTATATGGTAATAAGCTTCTGTGATACTCCACTGAGTTACGTTCGTTGCGGCTGACGGTACTAATGACAAAGTTACACGTGGCATGAAGAAAACACTAAAAATCGCATCAAGACTCGCATCATAGAGCCGTTTCTGCTACCCAGGCCACCCCAAAGGTAGTTCCTCACCAGAGCTCACAAACAGGCTCCTTCTTGGGGCAGTCAAATGCCTTGTTAAAGCCAATAGTATTCTTAAGAGGCAGCTGGATATTCGCAGGTGCCGGGCTATGTATGTCATCCTCGAGTAACGTCAAAGCCAACTCGGACGGAACATTAGAGCACCAGGTCTGGCCCCATTTGATGAAGAAGAGCTGCTCGTGCGTGAAGCCTTGCAAACCTGGAAGATTCTTGGCCTTTCCCTTCTCGGCCTCCCACTTCTTCCAGGCCTCATAGCTAGAAGACACACCCCCGGCATCGGCGGATACTACTCTCAGCCTCGACCAGGCACCAAGCTCCAAGTCATTGGCGCTGGCCTTCCCCGCACCGGAACTGCATCGATCAGCCGAGCGCTGGAATTCTTCTCAACTGTCCCGTATATCACGGTAGGACACAAGCCTTTCTAGGCCCTGAGATTGAAATCAAAACGTGGATTCAGGTGCTCAGGCAGTGGCGGCCAAGCGACAGTTCAACAAGGCTCTCCAATCTAGACCTCATCAAAGAGCGCGTTGACGGTTCGTCGCAATCACTGACTCACCCGGGTCAACGCTTGTGCGAGAATTGATGGCAATCTACCCAGATTCCAAGGTCACCTGCACTGTGCGCGATGTCGAAGCATGGGAACGAAGCATGGCTACCGTTAGTAGCAAATCCACTCAATGGTTCCTGCCCTTCGTCTTATTACCTCTGCCTTCACTACGATGCTTTGTCGACTACATCAATGCGTTGCGCCAGCAGTGGTTTCTGAAGTTTGGAGAGACCGAGCCAGTGACGAGTAGATCGTACAACCAGCACATCACCTGGCTGAAGGAGAATGTGCCAGAGGATCGCCTGGTATTCATAGATGTTCGTGATGGCTGGGAGCCGTTGTGTAAGGCGTTGGATCTACCAGTCCCGAAAGATATCCCTTTCCCAAGGATCAATGATAGCCAAGCTATAGACAGCTTTGCAAAAAAGCACGTTAATAAAGGGTTGGTAAGGTGGGGGGTGATATTGTTAGTCGTCGGGGCGAGCGCGTGGACTTTCTCCTGGTGAGGAGTATAGGTATAGAACGAGGCATGTATTTACTTCTTCGTCTTTAGCATGCTGCACATCATGGTCGAAAGCATGATCGAAAGCTCTCCAAGACTACTTCGGCACAGCAACGGCAATTGAGTAGTGTTGCCGAGACAGAAGGCCAGTGCTCTCACGGTAAACTATCTATAATTGCTAGCCACCTAGGCTTAGAACTTGTTGAGAATCGGGAACATTAGTCCTGCGCATTTGGGTGTCACTACGAGTCCTACGTCATTGAAAGGTCTGCCTATCTAATTCTGAGCTGCTTGGACTTGGACCAGACTTGAAGACTACAGATTTGATAAGGCGAATAGGCCGTGACGTCTGGAGATGGCAGATATTATCCTAGTTCTCGTCGGCGAGATAGACGTCCTTGTCGCATATGATGAAGGAACTATAGCAGGAAGGTGACTAGCCAGAGACCGCCCTGAGTCGTCCTCTTATCCCAGACATACTGCAAAGACACCGTGTCGCATTCCTAGTAAATTCAGAGCTCTGTTCACTAGAGACTTAGAGGCAGGCTATTAAGTCTCTGCCGGCTTTGATCCCGCGCGTTGTGCAGAGAAGCCGTAGTAGCATTTCAGATGGTTGAAGTAACTCAACCGAACCTGTTGAGGATGGCCAGTTATATTAGTTTCGCGCATGCTTAATCTGAACTAAGATGCAATTTCGGAACTCGGCTGCCCGTGTAACAGTCTTCGAGGCCCATCTACATACCGAAACAGAAATATATGTACTATCCTAGTCCTCGAGGTTTGAATTGGTCCAATTCACGCCCGTCAAAACTCGTAGTGTACGGATATTAGCAGGGGAAATGTCTCATGATTTAAGGTTCTCGCCGCAATTCCGGCATTCGGTTTAAACATAATTGACATGGAAAGCGGTGTGTTGATGTTGCATCAGGATATTTATGCTTTTCGGCACCGAGGAACCGGTCCACGTCAATCGGCAGATGTAAAGTTTCTGCCCATCCCAGTGGTTTGGAACTTTATCCTATAAGTGCATAATATTTCCTCCGTATAATATAGTTTTAATTTCTTATAGACTAAACCTTTCCTTACCGCTATGTGAGAAGTTGAACTAACCTCCTCTCTCTCTGGAAGAGGACAGTATGTATATATACCAAGCACACTCCATTGAATACTTACTATCTGCAAGTTCTTCAAGCTTACCTCATAAGATTCAATATCATCAACATGAAGCTCCTCACTCTCATCTCTGCATTCGCCACTGCGAGCCTCGTATCCGCGGACCAGAGGGCTCAACTTCGGGCTCCCGATGGGTCCCCGAATCATCTGAGTGTTCGGGATAGCACATGCCACAAGCCAATGGTGAAAAGCACACGAGTATCTCTCTCCGGCCGACTCAATGTTCTGACAATCCTTAGTGCAAAACACCTGCTTCTCAGGGGCCAAATGACCCTCCTGCTTGCGGCAACTCTTACGCCGCGTGCAAGTTTGACCAGTTCCCTTGTGATGAGCACTTCACTCCCAAGGTTACCAAGACTCACAATTGCATTTGCATCGTAAGTTGTAGCTTGGCCAGTACGAAGATTTCACTGACCACTTTATAGTTGGCCAACAAGCAGGCAATGGATGCGTACTGCCAGGAACGTGGATTCAAGAGTGGTAGCAACCCATGGAAGTACCACTACGCGGTTGAGTGCCATGGGGCTGTTAGTAACCAGGTCTGTAACAAGAATTGTCATGATCAGGACCGTGGAAATGGCCGAATCGACAAAGCTCATCCGAATGGGGCGTGTGCATGTGACAAGCCTAACCCGCCTTATGATATTTGCAATGTTGGGTAGATAAGGGAGACTTGACTTGAGACTATGTATCCGCTTCTTTACTCAATTTACAGATTTATCTTTGGTGAATTACTAAAGTAGTTTTCAAGGTGACTGGAGCTTTACCTAAATGCTGATATTGCCAATCCCGATCATCATTGGCTGATAAGGGTAGTTGAAGTCAAACAGCATTGACACCCTGAACTTGGTCCTGAATGCATTTATACATCTAGAATAAGCTGCAGCCGTTGACATCCTTTCCCCAATGCTGCCAATCATACTCATACTGTACGCCATCCCTTGTAATTCCCGATATCCCTCAGTGCAAGATTGCCCACTCGGCGACTGTAGCGCCAGTACCATTCCCAGCTTTGATATCAACCGCATCCAGAGCCTGGTTCCCTGAGATCAGCAACGTGGCGTACCGAGATAAGGGAACAGGCTCAGGAAGAGTGACGTTGGTAGTGTTCCCGGTAGGCATGACGACTGCATCCAGATCATCGGTCTTCGCATTGTATGCATCCGAGAGTTTGACTTTCTTTATGGACGCAACGACATCATATCCCGAGTCGTGGCTCAACGTCCCATAGACCTTTGCCGGGTCATCAATCGTTTTGTTGTGGAACAGAACTGTGACGTTGACAGGTGGTGCATCCGCCCAATCGAAGTAGAAGCCCTTGACCTTAGATCCAACGTCCTTTTTCGCAAGGGAAACAGTCAGTGAGCTGATCTCAGCAGCCTTTGAGGGCTGCCACTTTGTCGAAGTAGCTCCGTCAATAGCCGCGAGAGGGAACTGGCCTGGCTCGTACGAGTTGGAAGATTGTACAGGTCGGCACTGAGCGAGATTGCCGCGGACCGTGTTGACACTGCCTATCTGTCGGTTCTTGATAATAACAGGCTCGTCGAATGACAAATGATGAAGTGCAGACTCCCCTTGCTTCCCAGCGTAGACCGCAATACTTTTATTGGCAAATCGAGAATCCGCAACATCAAGAGGTTTAGTCGTCCGGTGTCGAGAGATTGTAGTATGGGTGTAGTTTGACCAAGCAGAGATAGGCCAACCCCTCCAATAAAACGTTCGATACTTAAGATACGGAATCTGAGGCGGCAAGTTCGGATTCACATGAAGGCCTTGATCAGGCATGAGTCGCAGTCCGAGGTATCCAAAGATAGTCACTTGGTTAGCGCCTCCGTGGCCAGTGAGGAAGGGATATGCCGGATGCGTGCCACCATTTGTGGTTGCGTTGTCGACCAACTGTTCGGAAAGCTGATAGAAGGGAGGTCGTGTATAGGGCTTGTAGGAATACTGTGCGTATGTGTATGCTGAGCAACCGGATGGTGAGAGTTCGTCCGCTACGATGGAGTAGATTGCCCAGGTCATGGCCGGTCCATCGGGGGATTGCTTGTTCGCGTACTGGTTAAGAAATTTGAGTTAGTGGTAGGTCACGATAGCAATGTTAGACAACTTACATAGTCCAGATCGTCGAGTCCATTTTGGTCAGTGTAGTTATCATTATAACCCAACGGAAAGCTCATCAGCACCACGTCAGCCTGCTTCACGATGGCGCTGCCATTCATAGTCGTGAACTCCAAAGTTATACCGTTCTCTCTAATGAAGAGCACATCAGAGGCTATTTCGTCTTGGGTCTTGTTCTCTGTCATGCCAAACTGTCGGCGGATCTTGTTGGCCTGGATCAAGGTCTCGGAAGCAAGGGCCATGGTGAAGCCACCAGCGTCGATATGGTTTGCATACTCATCCTATACATAGATCAGCATTCGAAATGAAGTAAACAGCCTATTACACTCACGGGATCAGTCATGTTAGTGATAGTCCACGACGATCCATTGGGTTTGAGCAAATCCGCAAAAAGGTTCGCCATCGAGTCATATATCGGCAGTAGTGTCTCCTTGAAGAAGTCGGTATCACCACTCGTAACCCACTGATTCACCAATGATATCCCAATATCACCATTCAAATGGTACTCATAGTCCCAGCAAGGACCAGTAGCAGTGCAATTCCCAAACCGACCACTAGTCCACGGATACACAGCCGCTGATTCCGAGAACTTGGTCTTATTTTGAGAACCCGTAAAAGAAGTCTCGATGTTCTTCTTGGCTTGGTCATACTTGGCCACGCGGTAGTTTGTTATACGCTGAGCAGCTTCCGGGTGTGATGTTGTGAGACCAGGTTGCATGAAGAGGTCTGCGTCCCAGAAGATCAGGCCGGCGTACGAGTCAGATGTTAGCCCGCCGACGGAGATACTATCGATGTTGACAGGGGCTCCAGATACTGCCTTCTGTGCATTCTTGCCGACTGTATTTTGGAGGAGGTAGTATGTGTTTGTGACGGCGATGATAGAAGAGTCGATGATGTACTCATCCTCAGGTAGCGTGTTGTTCTCGGGAAAAGCATAGCTATCAACAGAATCACTCGGCATCACGCTCTCCCATTCCTTGATATGTGAAAGAAGAGACTTCTCGTATCCTTCCTCCATCGCTCTACGTGAAGCATCTTTCGCAATCTTCTTGGGATCATCGAAAGCATCAGAGGAAGCGGCTCCCACGAATTTGGTGACATGTACAGGGACACCAGCTGAGAACTTGACAGGGATAACCTGTGCGATAGATGATTCGTTCGTGTGCACATACGGCTTTCCATGCACCAATTTGCGGTGGGACAGGTCGAGAGATTTGGATCCGTTGACTTGTGCGTAGACGTATGCGGTCACGTTGGCGATTCCAATTGGTCGTACAGCTGAGAATATTGCGCCGTCGTCATCCTCGCCTGACTTGACAAAGTCTGAGCGCACTGCCGAGTATCCATCAATTACATTGACAATCGTTGCTTCGGAGTCGATGGATGGGACGACTGTTAGATCCACGATAGCCTGGTTGACATGGAGTTTGTGCGCAAACAGCCGGTACTTGATCTCATAAGAGCCCTTTTGAGTCTTGGGCTTCCACGTATACGACCACTCCAAAACTCCAGCCTTGAAGTCATAAGTGGAGGTAAAGTTGTGAACAGTTCGATTATCCACCGTCGCATCAAGATAGACATCATCTCCAAGATCGAGAATAAGCCCACTCCAGTGCGGAACACCACTGATGACACTCTCATATCCATACTGCGAAAGCCATGGAAAGTTGGTCCCGTTTGTCTTTGGCTGTGCGTCGTAGAAGCCAGCGATGGTTGCGAAGGTTTGACGCCTTGAGAAGAGCGGCCAGCCATTGATGACACCACCTTCTTCGTCCAGATCAATTTCGAAGAAGGGGCCGGCTGCGGCGACGTTGATGCCCAGATAGCCGTTTGCTACTGACCCGCGAGATTGATAGTGGCCTTGGTCGAGGTTGGTTGTGCTGAGAAGCCAATTGTCGTTATCCCATGTCACGCCGGGAAATGAGGTCTCGTAGATGTTGTTGCTGGCTTTGGTTGAGTGATTTGATGTGCTATGGCGTTGATAGCAATTTTTAACGCGGCTATGGTCGTGAGTACTGGTTGCCAGCGTTATAGAAGAGAGAAGCGCCAAAATGACAGAATTAAGATACTACATCAGACGAATTAGCATTCAAAGTGATGGAAATGGGTAAAGAGGCGTGATCATAAGAATCATGAATTTGATGAATTTAAGAATTTGTCTTGACGTACTGAGGAAAGCATCGTGTCGGTTACACTATTTGGTGATATAAACTCAGCCACTTGAAAACTTTACTAGAGTGTTCTCGCCGATCCAAGCTAAGATATATAAACATTCTGGAAAAGAAGTCTCAATGAAATTAAACAAGAATTTGAGCTTGTATTTGACCTGTCGGTGAAAATAAGCAAGAAATCAAGGACTTGTAATCAGACCATGCCAAAATCCAAAATCTTGGTTAAACCCCGCAAATTAGCTCTGAAGTCGTGAAATTGCTAACGGCATTTGTTCAAACCTACCAAGTCGGCCCGAGTTTGGCGCTCATCATTTCCAGGTTAAGCTAAATTATGTCATTATTCAGTGCTTGATTGGTGATCCGGAGTAAGCGGCATTCACTGAATCCGGGGAGTGACGATATTGCGGGGGGTCATTCTGGTGCATCAATGCTAGACAACCAGATGTTAATTCCTCCAGAGGATCTTTTCGACGCATCGCAAGATATATGGATTATATATAATGGCCTCATGTCACTTCGTCTAGCTAGATTCTCTCTGCATTTGCTGCTTTACACTTTATTATCCTAAATGTAAAAACAGCGGCCCAAAATACTGCTTCGTAAAGATACTCATCGGAACCCTTCACGACACCACTGTCATAGACTCTGCAATGAGATTGAGGCGCAAATGTGCCTGTTGCTAATTCAACCGGTGCAGCAGAACTTTTCACTGCCAAGTAAATGATAATTGGTCTACCGGTACGGAGTATTCAGTAACCTGTGCCTCTGGGTCATCTACCCTACACAATTGGGTCCCTATGATTCTAACCAATCACAACCGATCCCTGCGTTCTAACCGCCACAGAGGGATAAATCGACTCGGCCCGTCTAAGCGAAGCTATTAGACAACAAGCGATAAATATCTAATAACCTCTCAATGAAGAAAATACTATAACAAGGCGGCATTGCAAGATTCCAGGCTAATATAGTACCTCGTGATCTCCCTGAAACGAACGAGATCTGCATTAAATAATCTAATTATTTAATTAACACTGTTGATAAACTTTAGTGTTAGAAAACGTCTGATGTGATCTGATTTTGTGTAAATGCAAATTCCCATGTGAGATGTTTTTTAATACCCTGCGGGCAGCGTCTAGCCGAGGATAAAAAGGGTACTTGCGGATGCAGAAGCAAATTTCAGGCAGGAGCTGAACGATAATCCTAGTCTGGCACATCAGCCCTGAATCCATCCTTCGCAGGGCGCGGAAGCCGACCAGAACGGAAAGTGCCGAGATCCCGTTTGTGCACTGCCACAATAGCAGCCACAACTTGTCTGTACAGCCAAGGGTCTAGAAACTGTCTGGAACAGGTTCCGTCTTACCCGTTAGCCTGCTGTCCAGTAGAACAGAACACGCGACATTTTCGCATGACTCAGCACAGCCCTACAAATTACACAATCGAAATGGTAAAGCAGAATCCTCCAGGCGTCATGGGTCTGTTTTGAAGCCCCTTTCCAGAAAAACATGCATTGCTTTTGGCTGCAACCTGTTGATGAAACGTGCCCATTACATAAGAGAAATGAGGGATACTTCTCGCCTCGACGTCAGCCCAACTAACTCGGATGTCGGCAAGGACTACAAACTCAATCTCTCTCATAATGTCATGACACAAACACGGCACAACTTGCCGTTTGCTCATCAAGTCAGGGGAAACCTGCCACTTAGCCGGACCCGGACCCTTAAAACCCACCTGCTGGCATTAAGTCTAGCCCAGTCCAGTCTAGACCTGAAAATCTAATACGAGTGAAAATACGACGCGACAAACCAAAATGCATCGTCGAGCCCATATTGCGGCGCGGTCTAAGTAAGCGCTATTAACGGTCTAGATTACTTCTTCCTGCTCGCGTGCTCAAACAGTAATGCACTGCCCAAACCATGTTCGGTCAGGTAAAGAGGCTAGGTAGTATCGAGTGATGTTAATGAAAGGGGAGGCACTTATTTAAGAAAAAGGGTCTTGGCTCCCTATTTCACCTTTTTCCCTTCCCTTTCTCGCTTTTTAGTCAGCACGTCATTCAAGATGGCACCCTTCAGGAGGATATGCTTGCTATATGCCTCAAAACTAGCTAACCAGCGCCTTGCGTTCACTCTTACCCTATTGGCAGTATGTGCTGCTAAAGGAGTGCATCTTCATAACCACAGAGCTTCAGTGGCGCCCAAGCGCATGCTTCTCTTCTTTTTCTCCTTCTTTACTCAAGATATCCTCCTACTCCTTCTAATCAGGCTGCTACTAAGTCATTGGGTGCCTAGTGCTGCCAAGCCACGGAGGATCGTCAATACACTTGCATTCTCCTTGATGACCTACAACACTATTATTTGCACTGTCTCCGTTTCATTTTATCTAGTCTCAGGATCTGAAATTCACTGGCGCAATATCGGTTTCATGGCCGACCCAACAGCTCAAGCGATTATTCTATCGGGCCTGACAGCTTTCATCGGTGTCTTTTGTGTCTTCGCTTGCTTAGGGGCAGTGCTTCAGGTCGCTTGCTACTCCCTATTCGGCTGGGGTGGAGATCTCGTCAACTGGCCTATTACTTTCATCTGTGGCCAATTGGGTCATCGATTTAGCTACGATGCGGTATCGCAACGAGAAGACCTCTCATGGCTCGACATCGAGAGCACCTCCTATCACGACAAGGAATTCAAGCTCAAGCTCAGCTCGCCCTCCGTCTCGCTGTTGAACTCACCCCGAAGCTCTAGAGGAGGGTCACCAGTACGAAGATCTAAACTCGGCCGTTTTCTACGCATACTTCCTTACCCCATTGTTACTCTTCTATTAACGGCACTTTTTATCCTTACTTTTATTCGACCCAAGGACCCTTCCCTAATCTTTCTTTCTTGGACTACTGGGCTTTTGCCTTTCATCGACTTTGCCTCTTCACCATTCCTCGACAATCTTCCATCGGTTTTCGGAAAGGGAGTACAGCGAAGCTGGGACGATCAAACCGCACTTGTACAGCCTACCCCTTTGAGATGGCTTCCAATGGACATACCAGCCCTAGACGGTTTCAAAGATTGGTATCTCGAGCAACCACACTATAGTGCCAAGTCTGACCCTATGAGAGTCTCAAATCTCGACGAGCCCTTGCGAGATTCTCTCCGGGGGAAGTTAAAAAACCTCAACATCCGACACGTGGTTCTATTCTTTCTGGAAAGTACCCGACATGATGTCTTCCCTATCAAGAAGAATGGTCTTGTCTGGAATCGTTTTGCTGATACCTTTCCACATGGACTGCCACAAGACGTCCAGGAGAAACTTGCCAACTTAACACCAACAGCAAACTTCATCACAGGCGATTACTCCGACGGATTCGAACATGCTAGCACACCGAGACGAGGAGGGATACGCTTCACCAATGCACATACCTCAGGAACATACACCCTTAAAAGCCTAACAGGTACAATCTGCGGCATATCTCCTCTAGCTGCAGATTTCAATCTGGACTACAGCCATCATATCTACCAGCCTTGCTTGCCGCATATTTTCAACGCACTCAATAAAGCAGAGGAGAAACAAGCCCGTACAAAGGAAGCCAGTCAGAAGGACAAATGGAAGTCCTACTTTTTCCAAGCAGCGAAACTCAACTATGATAGCCATGGTGCTTTGATGTCTGCGATGGGATTCCCAGATGAGGGCATAATTGGTCAAGAATATCTTCGCAGCGCCAACGCAAGGCACGGAGCAGTCACACTGGAAAACATCAACGACTTTGCCTTTGAAGAAGATCCACTGGAGGACTATATTACGGATGTCTTCAAAAACGCCAACACGGAAAACAACCGCGTATTTCTAAGCCATATTACATCTACCAGCCACCATCGATTCCACCTGCCCAAGAAAGAAAAGTATACACCTCTGGCCAACGGTGGTCATCTTGAGATGATGTCAGGATATATCAACACAATCGGGTACGAAGACAGGTGGATTCGCAAGGTCCTTGATATCTTGGACAAGCAAGGAGTTGCCAATGAGACCTTGGTCATCTTTCAGGGCGACCACGGTGTATCTCTCCCTGAGAATGATATTGCCTCGCCATACTATAACCCCAATGTTGGTGTTGAGCATGTACCTTTAGTCCTCTCCCATCCCCAACTGCCAGCCTTCGATGTGGATGAGGGTGTGCATGCAACTCAAATCCTCCCCACAATCTTAGACATCCTCCTCGAAACAGGCTCACTCAGCAAAACAAGCCGTCAAGCAGCCCAGGACCTGATACGGAATTACGAAGGACAATCGCTCATTCGGCCCTTGGCTACCGGCGACGGGCAGTGGCAGTTCACCATCACCAATCCTGGCCGTGCCATGCTTAGCATCCGTGATGGTCGGTATCCAGAGCGTCATCTTGTTGTGCCGATAATAGAACACGTGGCTTGGAAACTAGCGGACCTGACAAAGGACCCTTATGAACATAATCCTGTACAGGCGCTAGACTTTAAATCTTTCTTGCAGGAGGTAGAACAGAGGTTTGGAAGAGACGTTGCGGAGTGGGCGGAAGAAGGTGCATTTATGACGAGATGGTTCGTTAAGGAAAATAGCAAGCGTTGGCGTTTTGATCTTTAATATTCATGTATAATACTGTCCAGGAAGAATAGATAAAAAAATACATAGACAGACATCTGTACCATGTTAGACCATCTTTTGTCCAAGCCGCAACTGAGGTATAAATGTGGCAGACCCGATGCCTAAGCCGTGTTACCCAAGACATCCAGAACCGCATTGAATACTTCTGGCTCCTGGTAATAAATCTTGTAGCGACAAGCGTTCTTGACTGGAATTACTTACTTCATCATGGGTCATTGGTGGACGGACCGGCCCGGGCCTAGCATGCTAGAAACAGGAACTTGAGCGTAAATTGCATGTAACTCGTTCTCGATCGGCCAAGCATAGTCAATCCAGCGTAATGTGTAGATGCTAGCCTAGTATGCAATCTAACATAAAGAAGCAACTGTCTACAGTTTACCGCCGTAAAAGATAAACCCTTACCCCTGCTTTTTAATACATTCAAAGCCTGTACAAAGCCGCGTTGACGATTATCGCCCAAATTCTGACTGGTGGGGCGCCACCTTTGCAATAATTGGCTGCAAATCCTCAATATTGATGATTCTACAAGGATCATGAGACTGTTGCCTGCAAAAGTGCATAACCAACAGACAGAGCTGAATTACCCCGCTCCTTGTTTTCAACCAAAATTCTTCCTTCAAACCCAACAGACAGACTTCGACGCATCAGCAAAGAACCTGATACCCATCAACGCCATTTTCGTGTTCTTCTGCTGGCTCTGGCGCCTCCTCTGAGGCATCAAAGATCACCTTAGCTGACCGAGAGCCGATCGTCGGACCCTGGCTGCCAAGAAGGCGGCACAGAGCGTCAACCTGCGCAACTCAAGATTGAATCGCCGACTAGGCAGTCTAACCTAGTCAACGGCGTTCCAAAATGAACTCGCCGGATGATGCCAGGGCCTTGGTCAACACCTCCGATACACGCGCTAGCTCTGCGAACTCCCACCCACCTCGCCCCAGTGACCGCCGTGGCTTCGAGATAGCTATCATTTGTGCATTGACCCTTGAGGCCGATGCTATCGAAGCCTTGTTCGACCATCACTGGGAAGACGACGGTCCACCTTTCGATAAGGAGCCAGGCGACCCTAATGCCTACTCTACTGGCGTGATTGGCCGCTTTAATGTTATCCTCGCATACATGCCAGGAATGGGCAAAGTCAATGCCGCCACCGTCGCTGCAAACTGTGGGAGGAGCTTTCCAAGCATTAGGCTTGCTCTCGTGGTCGGCATCTGTGGAATCGTTCCTTTCAGCCCTACCAAGGACGAGATCATCCTAGGCGATGTCATCATCAGCAACGGTGTCATCCAGTATGACTTTGATCGACAGTTTCCTGAGCGCCTGGTCCGTAAGGATACGTTGCTAGACGTCCCGGGCAGACCCAACCTGGAGATTCGTGGAGTCTTAGCAAAGCTGAAAGGGCTTCGACACCGCCGCCAGTTGAGCGCCAAGATTGAAAGCTTCCTGGATACTCTGCGTCAGGATCCAGAACTTCATGCTGAGTATCCTGGTTCTACAGAAGATAAGCTATTTGAGGCTACCTATCGTCACGCAGATGATCAGAGGTCATGTGAGCAGGCTGAATGCAAAGGCGACCTGGTTAAGAGAAACCGCCTGTCGACTACAGATGTCCATCCAAAGCCAGTTGTCCACTATGGTTTGATGGCTTCTGCAGACACAGTTATGAAGTCTGGCGAAGATCGTGACCGCATCGCCTCAACGGAAGACGTCATTGCCTTTGAGATGGAAGGTGCCGGTGTTTGGGATAGCTTCCCGTGTATTATTATTAAGGGCGGTTGTGATTATGCTGATAGTCATAAAAGCAAGGTCTGGCAACGATATGCAGCAGCCACGGCTGCAGCTTGTGCGAAGGCTTTTCTGGGCTTTTGGGTTCCGTTAGTCACTCAAGGTTCGTAGCAACTAGTGTTTGATGGGAAGTAATTAATTGTGTTTCAAGATGTCGTGTGTCTAACTGCAAACCTCAAGAGACGTTGCTCTTTAGCGGATCGGGAATATTTTGATCCAAGAAAACGGCTCGCTGAAGAACCCATGACACAGGGATCGAAGATCGGTAAGGCCAGCCAGTATACCTGCTCACAGATCCCTGTCGCTAAGACTGGCCTTCAGAACAGACAATAATTCCACCGCAAACAAGAGAGAATGCGACAACTAGTCAGTACAGCTAGGCCATTCGTCATTTTACCCTTCTGACTCACGTATGGCAGAATCCAGGACTCACTACCTGCCGCTGCCGAGGAACAAGAACTTTGCAGGTCGCGAGGGAACAATCGCTGAGCTTCAAAAGCTTTTGTTCACTGATCCAAATGGCCAACGGGTCGCCTTAGTCGGTTTGGGCGGTGTTGGCAAGACACAAGTTGCTCTTCAACTTGCACATCTCGTGAAGAAAGACGACCAGGCGGACCGTGGCTATTCCGTCATATGGATGCCCGCGTTGAGCATGGCAAGTTTCGAACAAGCCTGTACCAAGATGATAAGCGATTTTGGCATTAAAAGGAAAGGCAAGGAGACCCCAAATGACGCTTTCAAGAGGTTCCTCAACTCAGAAAATGCCGGAAAGTGGTTTCTTATCATGGATAATGCCGACGATATCGGAACTCTGTACGGAACGGCTGAGGCCCCAGGAGGTATCAATCAGTTCATCCCGGAGTGTGCCCACGGCTCCATTCTATACACAACTCGATCTCGCGAAGTAGCTGTCAGCGTGGCACAAAGCAACATCGTGAAGCTGTCTGAAATGGATGATGAGGATGCTAAGGCCCTCTTGCAGGGTTCGCTGATTGGAAAGGACCAGATGCAGGATAAAGCACTTATTGACAAGCTCTTACAAGAGCTCGCCTACCTACCGCTTGCAATCACGCAAGCCTCAGCATATATGAAAGTCAATGAGATCTCAGTCAACGAGTATCTCCGTCTTCTCCAAAATACACCCCAGGATACGGTAGAACTACTGAGTTATAGGTTTCTTGATAGTACTCACTATTACTCTTCCCAAGGCGCCGTTGCGACCACCTGGATTGTGTCCTTTGAGAAAATCCGCGCTCTACATGAAGACGCTGCAACAATTCTCTCTATCATGGCCTATCTTGAACCAAAAGCCATACCTCGCGCCTTATTACCGCCTATGGGTTCTGAACAAAAGATGGCTCGTGCTATTGGTACGCTCTGCTCTTATAGCTTCTTGAGTAAACGAGAAGACGGCGAGACGTTCGACATGCACAGTCTCGTGCACCTTGCTATACAAAAATGGAATGAAGAAGAGGGACTTGAGGCAGGAACACGACAGATGGCATTCGCACATTTTGCTGAGGTCTTTCCATACGATGACTGGGAGGACCGTGAGTTATGGCGGCAGTATATGCCACATGCACTCAGACTCCTAACAAGCACGGATGGTGCCAATGCTGGAGATAGACGCCTAATAGGAGATAAGGTTAGTCGATGTTTGATTGTTGACGGACAGACAAGACAGGCAGTGCATATCCTTGAGTCTGTGGTTGAGGTCGAGAGGACAACCTTGGCAGAAAATGACCGTGATCGACTGACGGGAGAGCACCACCTTGCATCAGCATATGCATATAACGGGCAGATACAACAGGCAATTAAACTGCTCGAGCATGTGGTTGCAATTGAGGCAAAGGTGTTGCCAGAGAATCACCCAGATCGGCTAGCATCACAGCAGGCGCTTGCATCGGCATATGCATATAACGGGCAGACAAAACAGGCAATTGAACTGCTCGAGCATGTGGTTGCAATTGAGGCAAAGGTGTTGCCAGAGAATCACCCAGATCGGCTGGCATCACAGCAGGCGCTTGCATCGGTATATAAATCTAACAGGCAGATAAAACAGGCAATTAAACTGCTTGAACATGTGGTTGCAGTTCGGACGATTGTACTATCAGAGGACCATCCTCATCGGCAGCTATCAATTGAGTGGCTGCAGGACTGCTATGATAGGTTAGAGGAGGTCAGCGTTTCAGGAGAGTCAGACGAGTGTGAGACTGTTGATGGAAAGTAATTAGCTCTCCAGGGCGCTGCGACCGTGGGAGTTTGGGCAAATGCTTTCAATACCTGCTCGGGATTTGTAGAGAGCAGTCGTTCGTAGACTTGCTTTCATTATTCGTTAATTCTTCCGGTCGAAATCATCACTTATCAACTTAGCTGCGGTGGGCGCTAGACAGAAATCATACCGAACATTTCAATGACAGCTAGGATTCATCGAGGAATATTATAACACCTACAGTGGAAAGGCCGTCGATAGAAAGACCTATCCCTCAACTGCTCTCGCCTTACCACGGAGCTCCATGATACTCCACCATAACCAAATACACTAGAAGCGAGAGGGAAGAATGTGGTATTGCAAAAGCTGTATTCACGGCAATAATAACATATCCCGATGCTGGAAGTGTTGTTATGATGCTGTGAACTGCAAAGGCTTGCCTAGGTAAGAGAGTTCGGAAAACAGTCGGTATGCTGTAAGATCAAGAAAATGCCATCCAACCATCCAATCAGGATAGTGCTAGATAACAGTTATGAAGACTTTTCTTAATACTACCTTTTTTCTCAAAATGGCTCATCAGGAGGACAGTCCGCTGAAAAGAGCATTATATTGCTTCAAAAAGAGCTATACGGAACATAGTCGACCGAATGAAACAATCAGTTGCTGGCCATTTTGCCTATTATGGCTAATAGCAACCAGAGGGCTATTTAAGACAGCTACCCACTAATAGCAAGAAGACAAACCAACTTGACCAAGCTGGCTTCGCTCCCACGAATTAATTTGTTAAGACTTTACAATATCAATACAAAATGATATCAACGATAGTTCGTTTCACGACTCTCATTGCTCTCTTCGCATCCAAGGTTTCGGCCCATGGCCATGTGTCTGAGGTCCTCATCAACGACAAAAGCTACTACGGCCACGATCCTACCAAAGTCCCTTACGTAGCTCAGCCAGAGAGTATCACCTGGACGAACGGCGCTAAAGACAACGGGTTCGTCACTTCCACCGCGAGTGCACTGGCGTCACCAGATATCATCTGCCACCTCAACGCTACCAACGGGCATCTGACCGTCGATGTCGCTGCTGGAACGACCATTACGGTGCGCTGGTCGGACTGGCCTCAAGCGCACTGGGGGCCTGTTCTGGATTACATGGCGCGTTGTCCGAACGACGATTGCACAACGGTTGACAAGACGAAGCTGAAGTTCTTCAAGATCGATGAGATGGGGCAGTTGACGAGGGGAACTGTCCCTGGACAACCGGGGTATTGGGCAAATAATAAACTTCGTGATGAGGACTTTTCATGGAACATAACGATCCCGGCTAAGCTGGCTCCTGGAAGCTATGTTCTGAGACATGAGATCATCGCCCTTCACGCGGGAGGTGCAGAAGGGTCAACTCAGATGTACCCCCAATGTATCAATCTGGTTGTGAAGGGAGATGGCACCGCACAGCCTGATGGCGTGTTTGCGACAGATTTGTACTCTTCCAAGGATCCGGGGTTGCTGCATAATGTCTTTGTTGATGAGTGGAGTGATGCGGAGTACATCATTCCGGGACCCTCGGTGGTAAAGTTTTAGAGCAGTTGGCTTAGAAATAGCCAGTGATAGAAAATTAATCGCGGGTTGCCAAGTCTTGTTGCTTCTTTTGCGGGTCATGACCCAGCGATGATTAATTTAAGACTCCGTGTTGATTACTTTTGAACCCCGCGCGCTTTCTGGCTTGAAACTTAGTTCGATTTAAGGATACTTCTGGATCGTTTCGGACACCGATTTAGAAGCTATTGGTCCATATCATTGGGTAACACGTATTTGAGGGCTCAAATGTCTGCCAGCCTTTCCGAACACTTGAGTATAAAGCTGGCTGGTCCCAAGCTACGTGTTGGTGGGACTGCATCAGCATTTCATTCGAAGACAATTTCCTACTCGCCATACATCATAGGGCAAATACAATCTTGTCTTGTATCCTTTCTCTTTGGTAATCCCAAGACTGAAAATGGTTGTCGTTGCTGTAGCTGGAGGAACCGGTGGCATTGGTGGCGCGATCGTCGATACACTACGCCCAAACCCTCACCATAAGTTGCTTATTCTAACCCGCAAGGTGCGATGCCCTGTAATAACTAGAAACCAAGACATAGGCGTCTAAAGAAACCAAGATCCCCGATACACCTCGAGGCTCCGATACCTTCGTCACTATTGACTACAGTGATGTTGACTCAATGGCAAAAGTCCTCGATGATAACAATGTCTACACTGTTATCTCAGCCCTCCGCGTCATGGAACCAGTGACCTCCGAGGCAGAGAGTAACCTCGTCAAAGCGACAGCTAAAGCTAAAAGTCCCAAGCGTTTTGTTGCAAGCACCTGGGGAATCCAATATGCCGACACGTACGCCTTCCCCCTCCACTACTTGCACAATCATGCTCACGTAGGCTAGGGCACCGGTTGGACAAGCTCGAGGACGCACTTTAGCTGAACTGCGCACGACAAATCTGGAATGGACCCGTTTCGACAATGGGTTCTTTCTCGATATTACGGTCCGGCGACGTTGAAATCTTACATGCAGAGGGTTGCTTGGGTTATTGATATCGCGCATAAGAAGGCCGGAATTCCTGGGACAGGAAATGAACCGATGACGTTCACGTATACCTTTGACGTCGCCAGATTTATGGTTGCGGCGTTGGACTTGCCGAAATGGGAGCAGTTGATGTATTGCTACGGGGAAAGACGACGTGGCATAATGTCCTCAACCAGGCGGAGGAGGCTATAGGTAAGTCTATTCCCCAATCATTATCAAAAGGCCCTTGCCACCCGTTTCTGTACTCACAAAAGGATAGGTTCTAAATTCGACGTCTCGTACGACCCTCTCGAGAAACTGGAGAGAGAAGAAGTTACCCATCTCCCTTTCAACCGAAACGCCACCGATTTTCCTCAGGAGGTGCTAGAAGGTCTCATGGCACACTGGGCTCTCTATTTCCTGGAAGGCAAGTATGATATGCCGACGGAAAAGGCTCTGAACAAGGTATTCCCAGATATCCAGCCGTTAAAGGTGGAGGATGTACTGGGATTGTGGCAGTGATACACTCGATCTTGTACCTATGCATCTGACTTTGCGGATGAGCTATGTAGCAAGATCTATATGGCAGTTGGACTAGTCGCTCGAGAACGTCGCTTTTGAGTACTGCTCCAAGATGCGTCTTTGATAGGACTCAGGAAGTTCATAGGCTTGAGTCTCATCAGGCTTTGAATCCTTCCTACTTCTGTATCGTGCATAGATTAGAAGCGAAACTAGCTACTATTCATCGAATTGGCCAGTACACTGAATACATCAAATAAACTGGTCCAAGCGATGTTTGATCATTGAAGCATAAAGGCCCTTGAATAAAATGATCTCAACTACAAAAAAGCAGATTTGAAACGTTTCCCGCCTGGTGTTTACTTAGAAATCCCACCGGGTCTGCTAATATTATCATCCCTCAACGCCATATTCGCCGTAAACGCTCAGGATGGTATTCCAAGTGGAGATCAGGTGGATTTACATCTAAGTAGAATCAGAATGCTCCATTTGAACAACCTGGGCTGAATTCCGCCATACTATTTTAGGAAATCGCGCGGTCGTAATTTTTGGATTCATCATGCAACCTTAGTACGTCACTCGATCTATTACCCTTCCTCAGCTAATGCATGGGAATCTAAACTGAAGCAAAATTACCGCGGGCTCTAGGTATACAGCAATGAAAACGGATGACGAGCTGCTGGACATGTCGTCTTCGCCGCAAGAAGTGTGACCAGGGCCAACCAGCATGCCAAACATGCTCAGCACTAAACATCCAGTGCCACTACAGCCCGGACCGACCGGACTGGATGGATAGCGGCGCAAAGCAGGATGAAATGGCGCGCCGTTTCAAGGCGCAGGTGAAGCAGGGAAAGGAGCGACACTACGTCCAGGTTCTCAACATTGGAGGTCCCTTGCCAGATGCAGCCAATGCGGCGAGTGCAGAGAGATGCAATGCAGATCGGCATTCTAAGCACTATGACCCCCCCGGTTTGGAAGCTTTACGGGATCCCTGCCGTGGAAGTCTTCTAGGGACTAGACGTGGACTTTACCATGGTCTACATGGATCAGGTTTTCCCCTTTCTCTTCCCCTTCTACGCTCCGTCGATGATACAAGGCGGACGAGCGTGGGTGTTAGACATCCTACGACAGAACAAGACAATGTTCCATGCGGCCATGAGCCTCAGCACGTATTTCTTCACTCTCGTCTTGTCAAGCGAAGACATGAGCGATTACCAAGTATGCAGACAGAACATCTGGACTCAGCTTGAAGGATATGCAAATGATGCCATCAAGAGCTTACAGACGGAGGCTCTGGCTATGAATCAGCAGGAATCCGCATCGCTGCTGCAGAGGGCCCGTGCCATACGGAGTATCGCGCAAGAGATGTTTCTCGAAATGGCCATGGCAAAGACAAACGAATCGAGTCTGCATCTGGCCGCTGCTACATCTATATTCGAAGAGATCCTCCAAAGCAGTAAAGTCAACGACAGAATCAACATAGCAAAAATCATGACCGAGCTAGAGAGACCATCATGGGTGCCTCTCACCAACCAGCGCCCCGTCTGGAACACGGAACAAGCTGCCCTCCGCTTTTACTCTGCCGTATTACTCTGGGCAGATATCGTGCCCTCTACTTCCCTACAGACATTACCTCAGCTGCGGAAATACTACCCTGATCTGATATCTCATGATTACGGAGGCACTGCGACAGATGGTCTGTTACGTATGGAGGAATACGTAGGTTGTGAAGGCTGGACGCTTATTGCTATCGCTGAGACGGCGGCGCTCGATATTTGGAAGCAGGAAGAACAGAGAAATGGAACGTTGAATGATGAGGTCCTCATCAAGCGGAAAGGGCATATAGAGGGGTTACTTCGAGACGGCCTAAGAAGACTCGACGCGCGATGTAGCACTCAGGAGACACAGCCTCGACGCATCATCCAGAGCTTCTACCGATCCAGCGATCCCAGCCACCTTGTCAAGCAAGCCGCAGCGACTCGCATCTGGGCCCACGCCGCCCGAATATACCTCGCCATAGTGACGCTCGGGTGGCAGCCGGACAACCCAAGTCTCCGCGAGAGTGCAAGTGAGGTTCTTCGCCTGCTTCAAGAGCTCGAGGACCCTGCGATCCTACGCAGCGCCGTGTGACCGTTTTGCGTGGTCGGATGCGTCGCGGATGTGAGTCATGAGAAAGGATTCAGGGATCTGGTGGCGGTGTTTGGGTCACTGCGGTGTTTTGGATGGGTGGGAGAGGCGCTTGGGATTTTGGAGAGTGTGTGGAATAGGAGAGGAGAGCTTGGTGCAGAGTGGAATATGGCTACGTGCTTTGGGATAATGGGCGCTCCTGTGTTGTTACTATAAGGCCTGTTGATGATAAATCTGTGATAGAATGATGATGACTTCTAACTATTAATTAATTCCCGTAAAGTGATTCATCAATGGCTCCTCACAACATCAGCTAAGCAAACAATACCAAATCTTAAACATCCGGTAGACTCGTGGGTGTTACTGCCTGTTCCTCCCGTTGCTTGCTCAAAGCCCGAGGAAAAGGCGTCAGCACCGGCGATATATCACCCCACCACTTATCACCATAACGCTTATACCAATCAATAGTTGTCTTCAGTCCTTCATCAAAGCTTGTCTTTTTGTGTCCAACCAAGAATCTTGAGTTTGGTAGCATCCACAGCGTATCTTTGATCATTGAAGGGACGGTCGTGAGTATACTTTACCCGGCGCTGGAAGTCGTTCGTGTCTTTGACATCGATACCCATCTCGGTGAGAATAATATGACAGAGTTCAAGATTGGAGATCTCGTCGTTGGAGCCGATGTTGTAGATTTGTCCGATCTCGCCTTTGTAAAGAATGGTATCGAAGGCGTCAGCGGCATGTCCTGCGAAGAGATAGCGGCGGGTTGGACTACCGTCTCCATGAAGTATCACGGGTTGATCGCGGTGAAGTAGTGAGATGAACTTGGGTATGATTTCTAGCACCAAGATCAGAGTTAAGGCAACGGAACGAAAGGTGGGTACTTACTCTCGGGGTACTGATGCGGTCCATAAACATTATTACTCCTCACAATAATAACAGGAAGCTTAAAGCTCTTCTGATACAAATTCACTAGCATCTCCGCAGCAGCCTTACTCGCAGCGTACGGATTCGTCAGCGAAAGAATACTCGCTTCAGGAAGATCATCATTCCCATGCGCAACCTCTCCATAGACCTCATCCGTTGAAATGTGAATGAACCGCTTGATTCCTACTGTTTTCGCACTCTCAAGAAGGACATGTGTGCCGTACACGTTAGTCTCAGTGAAGCTGTATGAATTACCGAAACTGAGATCGACGTGCGACTGCGGCTGCAAAGTGGAAGACAGTATCGATGTTATAGCGGCTTAGACAGTCTATGACTTCGCTGGGGCTTGTGACATCTCCTTGGTAGAAGGTGAAATTAGGTTTCTCCGGAGAGCACGTGTGTTGTTGAGAGAGGAGCAGTAGTCAAGCTTGTCGAATGATATGACGTTATAAATACCGGGGTAAGTGAGTACGAGGTGTCGAACGATCCATGATGCGCTACCTCGTTAAACTCTGCCGAATCGCTTTCTGGGGGATTACTCACATAAAACCCTCGCCACCTATGATCATGATGTTCTTAACATCTTGCTGCGGCTCGAATTTGGTGCTACCTGTTAGAATGGGCGCGTGCTGCCAGATATCCCGTTCGGGGAGAAAGGTGTAGCCCATTGTTTCCGTTGATTGAGATGATGTTTTGGCGTGATTGGTGGGCAAAGCCTATAGGGAAGCTTTTCTACCAGCAGCTATTGACATTATTAAAACATTATTATTATTTACTAACAGTTGAAAAGGATTTCTGTCCTAATCTGCGTTTATTGTACAGGCTTTAGACTCTCGTATTCCCGTGAAATTCCCAAGCCCTGCCAGGGTGAGGCCCATTGGACCAAACTCCATCGTCCCCTTTGACCCCTTATCCCTTTGTGGCGGAACTTACACCCGCTCAACGAAGTAACGTTTAATGGAATAGTGCCGATTTAGTTGTCCGCTCTCTCCCTGCTTGTCTCATGTCCCAACACATCAACTTACCCAACGGACCCCAAATTGCGTATTGTGAAATCCCAACCCTATCATACGAAGTATAGACGTATCGCACACAGATTTTCTTCCAGCTCTTCCCGCCAACAACTTATCCCGCTCGCAGAATCTCGGTTCACCACTATCCTTCATTCCATCTCCTTGCACTTCCCAACTCCTATCACTTTGTATAACACATTCGTCAGAATGCCTGGAATCAGCACCAACGGCTCAAATGGTGCCAACGGCCTGTATATTCGTATACCCAACCGATTCCTCATTTGGGGCGCCCACGGCTGGATCGCCGGCCTTCTGAAGGACCTCCTCCTTCACCAAGGCAAAGAAGTCTACACCACAACAATCCGCATGGAAGACCGCGAGAACGTCGCCAAAGCACTAGAAGTCTTTAAGCCAACGCACGTTCTTGATACTGCGGGCTGTACAGGTCGACCTAACGTCGATTGGTGCGAGGATAATAATGCGCAGACCGTCCTTTCTAATGTCATCGGGACTTTGATGCTTGCGGATGAGTGTTCTTGGCGAGGTATTCATTGCACTGTTCTTGCGACGGGGTGTATTTATCAGTATGATGAGGAGCATACTATTGGGGGGAAGGGGTTTAAGGAGACTGATGCTCCGAATTTTGATGGGAGCTTTTACTCTATGACGAAGGCCCACGTAAGTGTTTCTGATCCCATTGTTATACGCGTCTAATATCATTTTGTTACAGATCTTGGCAAGCTTCGACAATATCTTGATCCTCCGTCTTCATATGCCAGTGAATGACGATCTCAACCCCCGAAACTTGGTCACCAAGATCTCCCAGTATGAATTCGTCATCGACATACCCAACAGCAACACCATTCTTCACGACCTCCTCCCTG
Organism: Fusarium dlaminii; assembly: GCA_013186775.1. Lineage (NCBI taxonomy): Eukaryota > Fungi > Ascomycota > Sordariomycetes > Hypocreales > Nectriaceae > Fusarium > Fusarium dlaminii. The sequence continues at coordinate 180,637 of JAAOAL010000052.1, read as the reverse complement.
CATCAATCATCCTCGCTGAGAACAAGGACACTGGGGCTTACAACTTTACAAACCCCGGTGCCATCTCACATAACGAGGTGCTCGGCTTGTTCAAGGAGATTGTAAGACCTGGGCTTACGTGGAAGACCTTTAGTGTTGAGGAGCAGGCCAAGGTGATCAAGGCTGGAAGGAGTAATTGTCAGTTGGATAGTACGAAGTTGGTGAAGAAGATGAAGGGGTATGGGTATGAGATCCCCGAGGTTCACGACGCGTACAGGCGGTGTTTTGAGAGGATGAAGGCTGCGGGGATCCAGTAGTTGTCAATATTCGTTTTATTCTCTGCAATATAGTTGTCACCGCTTGTCTTTAAATGATCTGAGTTATCGTGAATGGCCATTTTCTGTTCTTGAGTGACATAATCCCTGATTTATGAGCCGGATTTGTTATTTGCGGTTGTTAGTTGTGGCTCAGAGTTTTTGTCGCCACTCAGAATTTCCTGCAGCTCTTCAAGTTGTTCATTTCTGTTCATGTAGATCAGATGAGATCTCTCAACGGATTCAACAAGCTAAATATGACACGTTTCTCATTCTTTCTGTGCTGATCACTTACTTCCAAACACCAAACGTGTCAATATCTACCAATCCTCCGCACAATTCCCTGGTACAAACGGCGCCCAATCCATCTCCAGCACCATCTTAGTCTCAGGGCAATAATTGTAAATATGCTCGCATCTCGTCTTCGTCCCCCAAATAGTCCCATGCATCCACCCCGTTTCCACCAATATGATACCCCATAGGCTCATAGAACCCGTCCCGCCAATCATCTATACCTTTCGCCCACTGCCCCGGTCTTCCAGGCTGCTCCATCTGCCGCACCATATTCATATGCTGGCACTCCTCGTCATCATAGTCGCCATCGCACTTTGGCTCGGGTACTATCTCCCCGGGTCCGCTGTTCATGTCGCCTGAGAAAAGCTGGGATACAGAACCGTTTGCCACTCGACCATTGACATGATGGCCTAGGCGTGTTGAGAGCCAGATATCCTCGGGATCGCTGTCGTTGGCGCGCTGTTGATTCTGCAGAATGCTGATGATACTGCTCACCCGACGGATTGACAGTCTGCCATTCCCACCTTAGCGTCCTCTTGTATCCCAAGGTGCCCCGACGTAGTCATATCCAAGAAACTCATCAATAGTACGTTGTTCGCGCAGAGTATCGAGTCCGTCTGAAAGACGAGCAACATCTCCGCCGGCTGCAGTACAGTATCATACAGCCATAAATCCGCCAAGAAACGAGAAATCATTTCTTGGCCGACAGTGCTCATATTCGAGGGGATGTACGTTAAATCCAGTTTCCCAGACTTGACGTGCTCGCGCATAGCGGCCGAGGAGTTAACATGCGCTACTGACTCGTTGGAGCCCATGAAGAGGAACTTCCAGTCTGGCGGCATTTGGTTCATGAACTTGAGAATCAGAGGCGCGATTATGGGTTGCGGTCTGTTTTCTATGAGAATAGCGACTTTGGACTCGTTGTATATGGATTGATTGGCGTAGTAAAGGGTGATTTTCGGGAGGGTTGGCAGAGGCACTTCTGTCAGGTTGAGGATGACAAGGATGCTGCAATCATCGTCAGTCTCTTCGCTATCATAGGAAGAGGAGGAGACTTACCCGGATACTATCATTAATGCTATAATGGCGATGCGCGACAGTGACGATAGCTGTCGCTGCGCTTGAAACACTGAACTGATCATTGTGATGACATGTAGAGATTGTTGATGGGTACTGAAGGCAGCCGTTACCCAGATAAGTGCGGTTTCATAAGTCTAGACTGCACTGCAAATCGTGTTGAATTCCTTTTATTGTCCTTGCTCAGAGCGTCAGAGCGTCCAGTTCCCTTGTTACCTTGGCCCGACCTTGTGTCGGACCCCGCGCAGGGATTGCCAAAAACGGTATGGACCAGCCCAAGCACGCCACAAACTCATGCCCATTCCTTTGTTGTTGATAAACACCAGCTAAGTCATTAGCGGTGAACACGCCGACGCTTTGTTCCTTTAGTTTTGAATGGTGCGTTGTCCATGAGGGCCCTGTGTTCCCAATCCATGAGGGTCGCCGAAGAAACCACGATTGCAAGGCCCTCATCACTTTGTTTTCATGCATGCACTCATTCATGCCATTCATCGTCAAATCTACAATTCTGAATAACGATGCCTTCCTTTCTCAATTTGACGCTTCGGAGAGATTCTCTTCAAGCTCCTCTCATTGCCATCACAGCTCTACTATCTGCGTAAGCGACACCCACACTCTCAACGACTCATGATCTAACATTTCATCAGCTGGTTCATCGCCCTCGTCATCCTCGAAAATGCAAACCTACCATCGCCAACGCCCGCCAGAATTTCCCCTCAATCGCCATCGACTGGTCCCCCAACAGTGACCCTAGAAAGAACTACAACGCCTCCAAAGTAGCGCTCATCATCGAACATGAGCCATTACCCCTCCTCGTACCTCTAATCCTCCACATGATCGGTGTTGTGCCTCCAGACTGGCGGTCCATCTTTATAGGATCTCAACAGAGCGTGTAGGCTGTCGGTCGAGCGTTTGGGATCCAGGTTCAGCAGGGTTTGGGCAAGATTGAGCTGATGCAGCTTCCGCAGCCTTGGAAGATTAGATCGAGGGAAGATAGAAATCGTCTCCTTACTGATACGAGGTTCTATGACGAGTTTCTGCCTAAGCTCGAGTGGCTCTTGATGTTCAGCTCGGACAGTATTTTATGTGCCAACTCGGAGTTGAGCTTGAATGACTGGTTGGACTATACTTGGGCTGGCGCTACAGAGTAAAACCCCTCTTTATCATTCTCCTCATCAACTAACATTTGTCCAGCAACAGAGAAAACAAGAACCTCGCAGTCTACGGCGATCTCTCTCTCCGCCGCATCTCAGCCATCAAGCAGATTCTCAGCTTCCAATCACCATACAACGACAGCGCAGCTGATGATTCATGGTTCGGCACGCGTCTTGAAGTCCTCCCAGATGCAAAACTAGCCATAACTTCAGATCTACCGTTCGCCGTTCAAAACAAGATCACCTCGAAGCCGATGGGGTACAACCGTCAAGCCCGTGGGAATCTGGTCGACCCAGCGGTCTGGAAGTATCCTGAGGCTAGGAAAGAGTCTTTGAAGTATTGTCCGGAGATACATATTATTCTTGACATGAAACTTGAGAAGGAGAGGTGTCCTGGGGATAATCTGATGGGCCAGATTGTGGCTTCGACGACTACGATGGAAGCAGCTTCAACTACTTCATAGAATTGTTCCAGAAGTGTCTTAATATTCATTCCGTGCTCAAATTTTACTTCCTAGAAACATCATTAATGATGCCGTTTCTTTCGACTGTCTTGCTGATATGCTTACCATGTATTGCCAAGATCTCAGCGCTACAGAAGTTTAACCGCTCAGGACCCCCAAGAGCCCCTGATGACTTTTAGACTGGCTAGTAATGTTGGCGAATACACGAGATGCCTCGCTCTTGAGCTGACGCACAAATGCATATCACTTGGCTCTACGCTAGGTACTTTCAAGTATAGAGTCGTACGGGGCTAAGCTACGCCTCGATAACCCTTCAAACATCCGCTCTCCCTTTTGGTCTAGTTTTTATTGTCAAGAACTGCTAGTCTGTCTCGTCGGGCGCTATCCCTTCCAGTGAAGAAGATGAGACAAATCCGGCCACACTACTGTCCCTTCCGCCCTTGCACTAAGTAAAGCTTATTTCCTGGTCCAAAACACGACTGAGATTGTCTTCCCCTATCAGTGACAGGAAGCAAGCAGACCTTGGGGAGCAAGAGGTCTTGAGACATAAAGAGAGGATACTAACCTAAACTTAGTAATAGTCCCCTAAACTTAGGCTAAATTACATAAATATTTTCATCCCTTAGGGTCAAGGTCTTGAGACTTCTTGCCTCTCTTAGGCGGAGTCTACGTGAGTTCTATGCTAGAGATAGAGTTGTCCCATGAGGGGTAGTAAATACCAGCTCCCTCTGTGCCCAGGGGATGACCATTGGTCTGAGAATGGAGAAAAGCGAGATATGGCTTGTAAGTATTTGGCTAAAATACAGGCCGATAACCTTATCTTTAGATTGATATGCTCCCCGAAAAGGGTTCTGGAGATGTCTCATTCTCAGTTGGATTGCTGAGGTTACATTTACATTACGCCCCTGGTCTCAATCTCCTTGCCTCTTATCTCAAACCATCCGACACCTCCCCTCTTTGCCGATTTACCCAACCTCTACGCTCCTTTACTCCAATTATGTCTCTAGAAGCAGACCCCAAGCTGTATTTTATCCAGGAGGCAGCTTCTTCGTCTTCATCCGCGACAACAATAGATTCTTCACCTCAGACGACCAAGATCGATGATTACGATTTCGGTAGACGGCCGAGTGACTTTGAGCTCAATGATCTCTTTCACGATGACGAATCGCTTCTGTCTGAACACAGTGAGGATTTACTCGAAAAGGAACAGCAACAACAGCCTGTGCCTAGAGTATCGAGCTCGGCGATGAAGTCGACTTTTTGGACATTGGTCAATGTTGTTGCGACAGTCTTAATTGTATACCCCCCTCACCTCTTTCAACAGCGTGATGCTTACAGTAGCTCAGGTCTTCACGAACAAAGCTATCCTCTTTGGAAACTCCCTCAAGCACGCACAACTCTCCTTCGCGGCATTTCACTTCACCATCACCGGCCTCGTGCTCTTCATCCTCTCCCGCCCCAGATTTGCCTTCTTCACACCTAAATCCACCGCTGTTCGACAGATGATACCGCTCTCCACCGTCATGGCCCTCAACGTCATCTTTCCAAACCTCTCGCTAGCATACTCATCTGTACCATTCTACCAGATCTCCCGTATTTTGATAACACCCTGCGTCGCTGCTATGAACTTTGTGCTTTATAGAGCGACTCTCCCTTTTTATTCTTGTATAGCACTGGTTCCGGCATGTGTTGGTGTGGGAATGGTGTCGTACTTCGACACAAAAGCCACGAGTGCGAGTGCTGCTACGACTGGGTTGTTGGGTGTTGTCTTTGCATTTCTGGGCATCTTCTTTTCGTCGCTTTATACAGTATGGCTTGAAAGTTACAGACGGCAGTTGAGTATGACGAGTATGCAGTTGTTGCTCAACTAGGCTCCTTTGTCTGCGTTCCTGTTGCTGTACTTTATACCCTTTATAGACAAGGCTCCTGCTCGGGAGGATTTATCTCTAAACCATTGGGTTTTGATTTTCATGGTACGTTCCCTATCTCGTTAACGTCCTACGATGGAATTTCTGCCAATGAGTCAATACAGTCTGGCATCTTTGCAGCCTCAGTCAACGTTTCTCAATTCTTCATCATTGCGGAAATGGGTCCGGTGACTAGTATCGTTGTTGCTCACGGCAAGACTTGTATCATTGTTGCTATCGGCTGGTACATTCCGGTAAAGATGTTGCTGATAAGTGTATCATCGGCCTCATGATGGCTTTGCTTGGAATAATCCTGTGAGTAACTTGTCATACGTGCCGTGCGTTGGACTTGTTGACTGATCTGTTATAGGTACTCGGCTGCTATTTTGAAACAGGGCCATAGGGCATAGAGTATGAAAGTAGGCCAAGAGAAAATATAGATGGCGCAGAACATATAGATTTGCTTGCATCACGTATCTGCAACTCCCGCAGGATCGTTTCTCTGAAATGTTGCATGCTTGCGGGTAAAAAGAGTTGGAGTCGATTGAGGCACACGCTGGAGGGGGATGTCGCAACTGGAGATAAGGTAAATAATCAAAGGCTGGAGGAGCCCGGGGCATTGGTTTACCGAGTTTTGGGGGGTTGGCCCTCAGTTGCACTGGTCGCTTTGTCTGCGAAGCGTGATGATCGGACATTACGCTGTATCTATATCTCAACAGAAAAAATAATATCCAGACAGGTCCAATAAAGCAGTAATAACAGAGGCTTAAATAATAATATAAGGTAGAAATAGCTGTGCGTTACCGAGTTTACCAAGAGTCCTTACATTTGAATACGCTTGTTTCAACCACATCATCTGTGTGGATTGATGCATCAATAGCCAATTTATCTCCACATCCCAATTTACTCACAGCGCGATGAACTGTGGAAGCAGCACAGTTTTGTTCTTGACCACAGAGACGCAAAACAATGAGGTGCCTTCTACAAAAGAATACTTGGATTTTAATTCCTTTCTACTCAATTGTTTGGTGAAATGCAATTTTGGTTATTATGGTAAGCACGGGTTGTTGGGTGAAATGAGCGCTTATGAGCGGAAGATTGTTCTGCCGAGGCTGCATTGAATCACAATCGGTAGAACCGACATTGACACTGGCATTTTCAGAGCCAAGCATCACCAACTGACTCCACTTTCGCCTCAGCTTCAAATCCACTCCAGCAGCGCTTGTCATGATCTCACATTTCTCTCCCGCATGCATCATGACCAGCATCAACCGACGCATTCTTTTTTGGCTCGACAACATCCCTCCTCATTTCCCTCCTCCCGTGCAATCCATCTCCAAGAAGCGCTCCCTCTCCAACGTCAATCTTCCTCCTTCGCCTCCGCTCTCCGGCGACATGGAAGAGCAGCCCACTACTCCCGCTTCCAAGAAGCGCAAGCTAGGGCTTGCACAAATGTTGCTTGCGCGCGCTGAGGATGAGGCGAGCGGTGATGAGTCCAACGATGAGACACCGAGACAGCAACTGTCGCGATCTGTGACGGGCACTTCTTCGCAACGTGGCTCTTCGCATCCGGGTACAAGTATATCCAAGCAGTCATCGCCGACCAAGCATTTGTCTGCTCTTTCGGTCCAGCCGTACGGACTAGTGCAGAAGACGCTCAACCTGTCGGGCTCAAACGTCCCTGAGTCTTTGAAGGAACTGTACCAGGACATGAAGAATATTTCCGATGGAAATGGGGTGATTCCCAAGTATCTCGAGGTTGGTAAATGTCTTTTACTCATGTCTGCGTTTGTCGACTGACAGGGAATAAATAGCAAGAGATCTCTGAGCTCTCGCCTGCTCACGGATCCTTCACGCCTGGCATGTACGACAAGGAGGAAAAGCGATATCCCTCCTCTTCGCATAGACAGGTCTCCCTTGGCGATGTCATGCTGCTTGTGACTGAGGCCATCCGCTGTAGCGACAGCTCTTTCGATAAGCACGCGTGGAACGGCCTTGTTCACCTCCCCCTCCTCAACACCGTCTTCCACGGATCCAACATACGCCTCCCGCAACTCGACGGATTCGCGCCTTGGTAAGTCTCTCACCTCCCCTGTTCCCAATCTTCGCTGACACTCAAAAACAGCACCAGCGCTAGCATCCTCACCCAGTACAAGATCAAGTCCGCCTCGGGCAAGAAGGTTAATTACGTCTGCTACATCAACCCGGAGAACGATCCCATGCAGTCCAACCTCGCAACCACCATCAATACCATCCGCGCGAGTCTTGAGGACGCTTCCATCAATCATACCGACTACATCCCCGACTGTCCCATCTCATTCAGCATCGAGACAAAGCGCGGTGATGAGGGCGGCAAGAAGGCAGCACTCCAGATGGGCGTATAGCATGCGGCTCAGTGGAGACATTTGGAAAAGCTCGCTGGTGGTGATCTGAAGCATCTACCTTTTATCCCTAGTGTGATCGTCCAGGGTCATGAATGGAAGTTCGTGGCTTCTGTGTTTGTCGATCGCAAGACGGTGAGTGCTTTTTTGTGTTTCATTATGTATCTTATCTGACCAGGTGACTTGCAGATTCTTTGGACGACTAGTCGTGGCTTTGGCTCGACCGAAGAGTTGCCCTGGACATTCCGCGTCATCGCTGGTGTCCAGCGCCTGAGAGTCTGGGCACTCGAGGTCTTCTGGCCTTGGTACAAGCAGTACGTGCTCAGCCCGGAGGCACCAGCGACCACATCTTGAAACTGCCGCGCCAAGAATCAGCGTTATCATCCTCATCCTGCTGTAAGTTCTGTCTCCTGAATATTTACCAACACCCCTGACCACTGGGTAGCTCAAAGAACGAGACATTCCACCCTGTTCCTGCACTTGGTGCTCTGTTGCGATTTGGAAATAACACTTGGATCGTTGGGAGAGACTGGAAATCTTGGTCGACCGTTGGATGATGGGTTTTGGAAGCTGAGTTGAGGATCAATTTGCATAGAGAGTGTGTATAAAGCAGGAAGCCCGATTTCGCATCCGGCATGACAGTATCCCGTGTTTGGATCAGATCTTGAGCTGTTGAATAGCATACCGATTGGAGCCTGCGAACCCGAGAAAGTTGCCTTTCAAAATTTCCCTGATGAATGGTTCCACGCCAACTTGAAGTAGCTGCTCACGCCGTATAAGATTCTTATTTTACTAGCAAAGGTGGACTTTATGCGAATATGTTCTGTTCTTCAGATTGGCATGGCTATCTAACCAACTGCCCATCAAGTCAACAAAATCCAAAAGCGGATTGTCATCCATTCTTCTTTATCAATGCTTACCAGCCATAGGTAGTGTTCGGGCTAAGAAAGACCATGTTCAACTGAATCATGCTGTATTCCGTCAACTTATCTTTCCAATCCCTTTCTGTCATCACCCAGGCTTTCCATATTCATCTGCCATGGTGCCCAGTGCCCACGGCGGCAATCTCAAGTGTCTTTCGTAAAACCCTGAATTACCTCAAAATACGAGACAAATGGGTGTTATGGTTCCAAACAGCCGAAGCCATTTACGAAAGACCTACTCTTCGATATCCCTTAATCCAGTACTCCGATTGCAGAAAGACCCCAACGTTGATTGACTGCCATGGCTTGATTGGATCAACAACAGCAAGATCAAAACGCCGAATTAGCTACAGACACATCAATGCATTAGAAAATGAGTCTAAAACAGAGCCCATCAGATCGTATTAAACTTACCTCAACAAAAACCTTATTCAGTTCCATCAGCGCAATATTCTTCCCAAGACACTGCCACCGCCCATATCCAAAAACAAGCTCAAGAGTCCCTTCCATAAGCCGAAGCTTATCCTCAGAGCATTCCAGCCATCTTTCTGGACGAAACTCATCAGAGTCTTCACCCCAAATGTCAGGTCGACGGAATATGCCCCAGGCACAATAACCGATCTTGGTGCCTTGGGGTAAATATTGCCCCTTGAAGGTATCCCCGCCTTCAGGGACTTCCTTACTCATGAGGCCGACAACAGGCGGGTGGATTCGAAGGCCTTCTTTAATGACGGCTTGGAGGTATGGCATTGCGCGTGCTTCGGCATCGGTGACAACAGGGAGGCTTAGTTTGGCGTCATCGATCTCTGCTCTCATTGCGTGAACCACGCGAGGGTTGGAAATGATGTAAAGCAAAGTGGCTCGGATGGCAGTGGCGGTGGTGTCAGCACCTGCTAGACTTGTAGAGCATCAGCTATCTGTTGAAATAAAGCATAGGGTGAGATCTCGACTTACATTTGCATCAGAATCTCCGATTCAACCTCATGCTGAAGTAGCCCCCTCGAAACAAACGAGCCAATCATGTCTCTCTGAATCTTGGGGTTCGGGCCAAAGCGTTCGGCCGCGACCTTCTTCGCGATCGCCATGACTCTTCCCACACCAGCCTTGTCCTTCTCTGACGGGAGCATACTTCTGAATATGGGAAGCCGCAGCAGTTTGATCATCCAAGGCATGACTGTAGTAGTTATGATCGTCGGCATACTCTCTTCCATTGCAGTGATGTAACCATTTACATCTGAGTCAGTCTCCAAGTCCCCGAACGCCTCACCAAAGGCTAAAGCAGAGATGACATCGAGGGTGAAATACTGAGCCTTGTAACCAAAGTCAAATGCTCTTCTTTTGGCTATGTACTCAGTATCGAGCAACTCGAGTAACCGTTCGACGTTTTCGTCAACGGTGGTTTCGATGTTATCGACTTCTTTGCCGGAGTAAGCTGCTGCCATTTTTGAACGAGTACTGGTGTGCAGGTCATCGTTGCGTTGAGAGAGGACATTGTCTTTGGTAGGATCGAGGCGCATGGCATCGTACCAACTGGAGCGTTTGTATCGTGTGCGTACATTGAGCATGTGTTTCATCAGATCTGGGTCGGACGTGATGAGGTCGTTCGGTCCTACGCGGGCGATATCGCCTATCCACTAGTGTCAATTGGCGAGTCATAAAGTGGTCAAGTAAAGTCGATAAAGTGGCATGATGCACAGCGAGATCACAGATAATGACAGCCATGCCCTGACAAAAGAGCTGGTGATGCATAGACCAAGCCGTGGCATTTGTTGTACTTACCATATCTCTTGCAAGCTTCCCAAAGGTCAAGATGGGTACGACCACCACCAACTCGTGAGATCAGCCATAACTGACTGAAGCCTGCAATCGCAGGGCCTTTGAAATGGCGCAGGCGGGCCCACTGATGAATCGTTGAGACAACATACGCGACTACGATGACAACTCCGATAAGAGCAGCTGCCCGGAGATCAAGTTGAATAAGTCCCATGGCAGAGTTAGTATCCTCAAAGATACCTATTAGAACATGACTGAGTTAAAATGCCTCTTCACAGCGACTTTAGACTTCTGTGTTACCCCGCTTCTTTATGTATCCAGAGTTCGCTTGGATTCCGATCCACAGGCCGTGTAATGTTACAGTTGTCTCTGATTTGGAAATGCCCGAGTGCAGTGCACAGACTGGAAGCGACAAGATGGTGAAGATCTTTTCCATTTGAGGATTTGAAGAAGCATGGTTTGCACCAATAGAAATTCCTCGAATACCAACTGTGCAGTTCTCCCCACACCGATGGGATACTGCAACTACGTTCTGATATTATTAGGATGTTAGAATAAACTAGTCTAAAGATCTGATAAAGTATACTAAACTTACCTAAGTGTTTTCATCAGTTAGGATGAAGGTTCTTATAGACATCATTTCATGCCTCCAACCACTGTGAGATCTGCGCAGAACATTCAACCAGGATATATAGCTCAATCGCCGCCGATGAAACAACCGCCTACTACAGCATGCTCAAGTGGTTCCTCAAGGGTTCGCGTGCAGTCGGCAAGTCCCTCTGACTGCAACTAAGCCTCAATAAACGTGACCATTACTATGAGATCACCAGGGGCAAGAAGGGCACCTAAGATACCAATAAATAATGCAAAGACATTCTTTACTCGTTCATCTAGATCGCGGATGGTCTGCAGGGTTAGGAGCAATGGGAGGCCAATTAATATGATATGGTTCACAACTTGATCTAGGAGGCTCTAAACACGACATATGGTTATCCTATTTACAGCGAGGTAGGGAGTATGTCAGAGTCTGAAGGGGAGAACTAGATAATAAATCTTCCATGTACGAAGTTAAAGGTTTTATATATAATACCTATTCAAATTCACCAATATGACAAAAGAAACATTATAATGTTATTTTAAGGTTTGACTCATTGCGATTGGAATGAGAGAATAAAAGGCAAAATGAATTAAAACGAATGTGAAAGAACATACGGCTCTCGTAGCAAAGTTTACCATCCTGCAACATCCTCCTTTGTACGCCTGTTCAGCAACTGCACATGTCAGCTCCTCTAGAACAACTCACCAACATTCCCCCAACTCCTTCCATATAGCCGCCATAATCAACATCTCTTTACCCATTCCTTTTGCAAGGCGTGTATATAGGATTAAGAGTGCAGTTTCAGCAATAATCATCTGTCTATTCGCAGCATACTTGCCATAGCTTCCCATTACGAATTTGCCTGTCTCGGCTTCTGAATCGTTACCTGCCGTGCCATCTCCAACAGACTATCGCTCTCAGGCGATTGCTCACCGTCCTCACGCTCAAAAATCTGCGCGTCGTGTCTCAAAAGTCTCGGAACAGTTTCCTGACCATTTTGCGGACGTCTTCGATTTGAAGTTGAGAGACCTTGGATCTGAGACACTGGCATGCGCGGTACGAGAGCACCCTGACGGGTGAGATTGGGTCGTTTGCCTCGAAGCTGGCCTTTTCCAGAGTCACTTGACCCCTTCTGCTCAAGACCCATCTTGCTCATGCGAACATCGAGATCTTGCTCCGCCAGAAGTAACTTGGCCTTAAGGTCTCTCAAGTCCTGTCGTTCCCGTTGCAAGGTGCGATCCAAGGTATTTGACATCAGAGCACTGTACATCTCAATAAGGGCATCTTTCTCCGCCAGAATCTTCATCAGCCCTTCTTGGTCCATGGTCATTTCTGCGATCTGGGCTTCAAGCTTCTGAATATGGTCTTGGTCCGCTGTCATTTCTGCAATCCGTACTTCCAGCTTCTGGATTTGTTCTTCTCTCTCTGCAAGGCTCTCCATCAGGGCTGTGCATTTCGCTTCGAGAGTGAGGCATTGGATAATTCCTTGCCGAATAAGCTCGGAATTCTTCTTTGAGTTTCTCCTATCAATGTCTGCCATCTTGATCTGTTGCACTTTAGTAGTATTAGCGTGACTAGAATGTCAGTACTTGTTTCTGAACGTTAAGTGTTGAGTGAGATTTGGTTTCAATGTCAGAATCGTTCCTGTCTTTGAGGTATTTCGTTGTTTGGATCTTGGTCAGAGCCAGCGGTATATTTATACCTCATAACCTATACAGGACTGTTCTGAAAAACGCTCGATATCTTACTTCTGATATTCATATTCATCTTAGAGACCATGCACTCTATCTGTGTTCACAAAGCTCCCTGTATAATTCTCAATTGTCCCTCTAGGAGAATCGCGTGTTCTATGTTCTGCACTGAACATAGTCTTGATTAGAAATCCCTCTTAGTAGCCTACTGTTTACATAGGGTTGTTCAACCGTGTGTTCATTATCGCAGATAGTTGCTTACCCCAAATAGATACATGCACTGTTTAACGTTCTCTGAGCACCGGAATTTAGAGGATAAACTTAAGAAATGACAAGAAAGCGTATCACCTTCTGTATCCCTCGTTCATCAAGACTGAGCAGGCGGTGGATGAAATACAGGGTTGGTATCGGCCCAGCTGTAGCCTCCACATCTGTGAGAAGGTGTTCACTGAATGTTCGTTGATAAGAACAGAGACGATTGAAAGTCCGAGTCGTCGTAACATGGATCAATTGTTCAAATTACATCTCTGTTCTACTGGAAAAGGCCGGCTCCAGATCTTCAACCGTGAAAATAAAGCCTGCCCCAACAACGAGAACTTGCCAACGGACATAATAATGCTACAATTTATGAGAATTATGACGGATGCAAACAAGTTGGTCTAAATTTTCGTTAAACATACTGAAGAACTGCAGAGATGTTACTTTGGCTTAGTTCGCATTTTACACCAAATGTTTTTTGGTTCGATAGCGGAGATACTATCAAGTATCGAACTTGGCAAGAGCCAAGAGACCATGGTCAGAAATGTATTGCGGCTAAAGTGTCATGTTAGGATTGATGACGGCTGAACCACTAGGTACGCATTTGCTGATTGACAACGATGTTCTCAAGCGATTGCCGGCGGAGTGTGAAGAGTGGAGTGCACGTCTAGTTAACGTTGGAGACACAATGTGTCAATGAATAGAGTGTAACCAACTCTGGGTAGCGACTGTTCTTCGATGGTTCGTGAAAAGCGGCTTCTGTCCATTCTGGATTCAGTGAAGATTTATTTGGTCGAATTTACGTCAAGATGTCTCTTAACGAACGTGATACAAAGAGCCAATTGGATGTCGCTGCAGGGGCCAGCGTCCAGGGCGAGTGGCTGGTAAGTCCGCTGTGTGACATCTTAGTGGCTAGGAGTTGATGGCGTTGCCGATGGACTCACAGCCTCTGGCCCAAGGGTCTCTTTCTCGTTGGTTCTCATCACTGGTGATAGTAAAGACGATCTGGCGCCATCTAAGTCGTCTGCCGGACAGGGATACATAGCGGAGGTGGGGATATCAACACGGTGATCTCCCCAGCATCCAAAACAACAGCGCCCTGCAATATCCGTATTGTCAGTATTGCCAAGACTGACGAACGAAAGTGCCTCTGAGCGGCTGAGTACGGTGGTACTAGTCACTTCGCTTAGCCTTACGAACAGGGCTAGTCCCTACCATTTCCCGACCTGAATGGTGCTACATGAGAGTAACATGCCCTGAATAGGATGACAATATGATATGAAGTACTTATTTGTATGGCGGTGAAATAGCGACTTCCGTTTCAATCCGGAACGCACAACAGGTTCCCGGTTAGGATCTAGACCGTGAACTTTGCCTCTTCTGGCTATGCCACACTTCGCGACTGGGGCTAGTAGTGCTCATTGGCTCACTCACTCAGCTGTCAGTTCGATATCTGATAGAGACAGCTTAAGATGGGTTCCGCAACAGTAGTGAGGGCCGGCGCAAAGTGCTGTTCTCGTATTGCGAGCCGCCAAGACGGGAAAGAGAGGCAATGAAGTATTTCACTTCACCGAAGAAGTCTTTTCTCCCTCCCTGGCAATTCGTACCAAGAACAAACAATAGGTTCCGTAAGTCTATATCTGAACATGACAACCGATCATCGGCTGGAGGTCTCTAACGGAGCAAGTTCCCCCGCACTTGAGCTCTGGTGTTCCCGTGTCTCCGGCTGTCGGGGTGGATATATGGGCCGCGATCTCACGGGCAAGCCGCTCTCCCGCTTGGTTTGCCGTGTTTCATAGGCTATCCACGCTAGTACATCCATTCCGCAAGGCTCACCCCCACGGTACGTGATCGGCAGCCCAGCGTCTGACCTTGCCAAGCAATCGCATTGGAAGAAGTCCATAGCGAGCGCGGCAGGTCGACAGGGGTAGAGTAGCCGTCCCAAGCAACAGACGCGAGAAGAATGAAGACAGTGTATTGGCATCTGTCGAACTGCTCGGCCTGCGTTATACCCTCGACTCCAATTCGCCAAACTAGTCGAGAGTTTTGATCTGTAGAATCCTAGTGTACTTGACTTTCTGGACAGTAGCTCTGGTCCTGATACAGAGGACCTGAATCCTGTTGGCTACATCAGAGTATAGATATAAAGTGGCTTGGCCACGATGATATATCGCTTTCCTACAGGCGGACGGCCTAGTCCAGAGACGAGAGAAGAGGAAACAACACAAGTGATCTTCTCTCTCGCTTAACTTGTCTGCTGAGGGGGTTTTTCAAGCTCCCCCCAAGGAAAGCTTTCCCCATTTCCCTTCTTCCTCTCATTCTCACTTCTGGCCCAACTTGAAGGGCATGTGAGAGACCAGCCCTGCACAAACATGATCTCTTAACTTCCTGAAACGCTACAAACTACTCATCATATCTTCAAACTCTCAATCGAAAGTCTACAAGGCTCAACTCAGCAATCATGTCAGATTCAGACATCGAGATGCCGTCGTACCCCGAAACTCCACCACCCACCAGTCAAACCGACCGAGAATCCCCCAAGACACCAGCTGAATCTGACGACGAGGCTATTTCTCCCACTGCAACTCTCGGAAAACCTACCAAACCGCGCCCCAGTCGCGCTCGTCGTCCACGAGCCTCTTCTTCATCATCCCTCCCCTTCAGTGGCCGCTTCGCTACACCACCTCACCACCCCAGACAACAAGCCTCTCAGTTCATTACCTCCAGCAGAATGCAACGACGTCGCCCAGCTGTGAGCGGTCATCAGCGAGCGGAGAGCTTTGAACACTATCTATCATCTACTAGACGCCTTACGCGACGCATTCCAAGCAACAATGAAATCACCACGCTGGGCTTTGCCAACAACTTGCTTCCTCACCGAGGACAAGCCCTTGCACCAACTTCTGGAAGCGTGCTGCGAGACTCGCCTCCGTTGCCTCGGCGTCAGGATATTGAACAGCCGGAGCAGCGTGTTGAGGATCTCCAGGTGGCATCACAGGGAGGGTCTGATGGGCCGCGATCTTCAGGACCTCGTCACGCTGTGGCATTCTCAACCCGCGCTGCACAGATCAACACATCAAGACGTCCATGCGAGGGGCCCGAGGAGGGTGCATCACCCATCGTACCAGCCGGTCACTGGTCGGATGGATCCGATTAGGACACCGGTTTGTCCTTGACTCTTACCGTGCGTCGAATGTCGGAGATGTCATGCTTCACGAGGAACTATTCAATCTGATAGAGAGTTGGAATCGATAAGGGAATATAAAACAATTCGGTTCGAGCGATAGAGAAGATCATTGATTGCAATACGACTTGCAGAAGTCTGGCATGTTCAACCCAAAAGGAAATCATAGGAATTCGGAGAATAAGTAATAAGTGGATATTTAACAGCATTTTGCACTGTTGATGGCTTAGTTCGATTATACCATAACGAGATGTCTCTTCCACCATGAAGTCTGAATACAGTTACAGGTTAAGCTAGTCGCACATATCTGTCTGGGTGACATAAATAAGTCTCTTGATGCCACTTTGCACTTGTCGTATTAATATAGAAGCTTTCGATTACTTAATCCTTCCGCTTTGGAGTTTGATCGGACCTGGCCCTTTCCGGTAAGTCGGGTTTCTACTTCAGCGCGACCGTTTAAGAAGTTTTAGCATTTCATTGAAAATTCGTCCTTGCGACTGTCAATCACCGATCACAACTCATGCATCAAGTAGGAATCAAATCACTTGCTACTTGGAAGTCTACCTGGCCGTGGTAGAATGATGATGGCAGCGTTATCATTGCCAGTGATGGTGTGTGCCCAAAAGTGCCATGTTACTGCCTATCGGTATTCTTTCAAAAAGGTTTATCTGATTTTATCAATGAATATCGCGAGTGGTCCCAACAGCGCACGACGGTAACAGACGATATACACAAGGCGCGCGATATAAGCCTCAGCTATCAGGCCTGTCAGCTCAAGATAGCACTCTCATAAACATAGTTTAGGCAGAATACTAACCACCTATGTAATTGCCTGAGCTCTTTAGTTTATCTGGACGAGACAACGTCATCCTTCGGATACATTTTGAGAGCTCCGCATATATAAGACGTTGCCAAGCAGGAATGAATATACCTGGATCGTTACAAGGGCACAGTCTGATCAAGTAACAAGTTCTACTCAAGGAGAAATATATTCAGTTCTAGTGATGCTGAAATCGCTTAATCTGGGAGACCGAAGCCCAACCAAAAATTGACGTTTTACTTAGGATAAGTCCCTGGTTTTGGGAAATATTAAGACGATATGTTTTTGCGACAATTCGCTTTCCCTGTACCATTGTAGTAAAACGTAGTATTCCGCTCAATGAGGCCCAAGTCATGTATCTCTCTCTGCGATTCGAGCTACAAAACACTTCTGCTGGCCAAGAAGTAGGCGGTCTATGTTCAAATTCTGTATCGCCAGAACTTCAGGGTTCTCAAGGTGGAAACGCGGATTCGAAGAGAGCGAATGTCAGCCGACAAATCATTAGAGACGTTGCATCAAGATCGGAATAGAGTTGCCGGACATGACCTTGCACTTTTACAGGAACAGAGTGGGAAATGAATGTGATTAGCGGATCTTATTACCCCGTACCCCGCAAATTCGTCCCCATGGGCAATTGCAAAGTTAGCTGCATATAGGGCGCCCCCAATCCGCGATCTGCCAGACAAATCTAGAATAGCTTGTAGCTGGTCGGGCTAGCGTGACACTATCTCCGGTCCGTTAGACAGATCTCGACTAAGCTTGAGTGAAATTATGGATAATAGAGTTTGGGGAAGTCTGGGGTAATATTGGGGGTGGCTTATCCGTCTTCCATTTGGTGATTCCCGCTAGAGAAGAATTCACTGGATTTGGCATTGTGCACGCAGGGAGAGAATTATAGGTTTTCACGCAGGCTGGCGCATCAAAGTTCAGACGGATTGAGAAAAGCAAGCAGTGAAGGGATAAGCAACAGAAGAGGGAGTTTACGTTATTGGTTCCATGTTTCAAGTTTGAGGATAGATGAAAGTGAGCCGGACTTGGCATAAAAGGTACCCAATAGCGAGTCTCAAGGGCCAGATCGAGCCAGAACGGCGTCATAGCGGACATACACAGACTCATCTGGAAACAGTCACTAATGCATCGAATCATTCCGAGAAACACACGAGTCACTCGCAGCAAATTTCAGGGTAGTCAATGGCTCCTCGTCTAGCCTTGGCGAAACACTTTAACCCGTTTAGGCAATTCCTTACATTATCCCACGAATCACGCAACAGCGCTCCGACCTCCAAGTGCCGTACTGCCGAGAACTCGTTGAACGACCATGCCTGTGAATATTTCCGACGTGGAGAATTCCCCATTATAGCGCGACTTGCATATTTTGAGCGTGCCGTATACCCAGAAGTGCCGATGCCGATTTGGACAGGCTGAGTAGGGGTATGATGAGTGGAATGGAAATGACTATGTTCTGGAACGACGAGACGGAATTGGAATATTCCTTCAATGGGGCAGGGGAATGCGATTGTAGTTCGAGAGAATAGATGATGATGCATAAAACATCATCTTGTGCCAACTCAACATAGGGTCCGAATTGATTCATCGGCCAGCAATTCAACAGCTCTTTGCATCCTCTTGTATTTGTCTCACAGATATCATAATGGTTCGAAATATTGCTATCGCGGCTTTCCTCCCGGCTGCCTGGGCTCTACCTTCAAGCTCTGTAAGCCAAACAGATCTTTCGACGACTTTTCCATCACTAATAAACTGAAATTCAGCTCCAGGAGCGAGATGCCTGTACCGTGACTGACTATTCCGGCCTCGCCACCGCCGTCTCATCCTGCACAAACATCGTGCTCAACGGTTTCCAAGTCCCAACTGGCAAGCAACTTGATCTATCCAAGCTCAAGGATGGCACAACCGTTACCTTCAAGGGCAAGACCATAAGTTACTTTCTTCTTGCATCCACTGCGTGCTAAAACTCACTGTAATAGACTTTTGCCACCACGGCCGATAATGACTTTGATCCTATTGTTATTAGCGGAAACGGTATCACTATAACTGGAGCATCAGGCCATGTCATTGATGGCAACGGCCCAGCGTATTGGGATGGCGAAGGTTCTAACAACAAGGACAACCCAAAGTATTTTCCCCACACGACCTTTTGTAGAGGCTATACTGACCTTACAAAGGCCCGACCACTTCATCGTTGTTAAGAAGACTACCGGCAACTCCAAGATCACAAACCTAAACATCCAGAACTGGCCCGTTCACTGCTTCGACATCACAGGCAGCTCACAATTGACCATCTCAGGGCTCATTCTTGATAACAGCGCTGGCGACAAGCCCAATGCCAAGAGCGGTAGCTTGCCCGCTGCGCATAACAGCGATGGTTTCGACATTTCGTCCAGTGACCACGTCACGCTGGATAACAACCATGTTTACAACCAGGATGATTGTGTTGCTGTTACTTCGGGTACAAACATCGTCGTTTCTAACATGTACTGCTCCGGCGGCCATGGTCTTAGTATCGGATCTGTTGGTGGAAAGAGCAACAATGTCGTCGATGGTGTTCAGTTCTTGAACTCGCAGATTGTAAACAGTGAGAATGGATGTCGCATCAAATCCAACTCTGGCACAACTGGCACGGTTAGTAAATGCCTAACTCAACATATCATCTCGCTAAGCTAACTGACCATCAGATCAACAACGTCACCTACCAAAACATTGCTCTTACCAACATTAGCAAGTACGGTGTCGATGTCCAGCAGGACTATCTCAACGGCGGCCCTACTGGAAAGCCTACCAACGGAGTCAAGATCAGCAATATCAAGTTCACCAAGGTTACTGGCACCGTGGCTAGCTCAGCTCAGGATTGGTATATTCTGTGTGGTGATGGTAGCTGCTCTGGATTTACCTTCTCAGGAAACGCCATCACTGGTGGTGGCAAGACTAGCAGCTGCAACTATCCTACCAACACTTGCCCTAGCTAGATCTAAGTGGGAAGGCTATCGATCCCTTGTCACTAAGCTTGAACCTAGTCAAAGAGGGGTCTAGTTAGGCAACTTGACATCATAGCCGTGTCGCGCGATGTCTTTCAAAAGCCAGTCCATAGTCGAGGCGTAAGTAACGTCATGCTTTCCAGGAGGATTCTTATCCGCCCCCAGTCCACCAGTGATCATTCCACCAATCCGCCCCTTAAGGTCAAAGACACAGGCGCCTGAATCTCCTTTAGCAGAGAATGCCTCGCCGACGTCCATTCCAATAATGCACCATTCGCGGGACAACATCTCACCAACAAACTTGTTGGCGTAGCGAGTGACAGATTTGATACCATTGGAGCGTCCAACAGTGAACCCAGTTGATTTGCCATGCTTGATGACGAAAAGTTCCTTGTCGCCAGATGGGCTTGTGTACAGTTCACTCTCGGGGATAACACTGGGTCCGACCGCTACCTCGAGAGAAGTCGCAAAATGTAGCCGCTCGACTCTATCGATTGGGAGATCAGGGACGGGTTCGACCATCCGCTGGACCCCTTGCGTGACCGATATTTTGTTTCGCAGTTCGCTCAGCTTGGTGGTAAAGCTGTCCTGTGCTAGTTCGACCAGGGCCCAGTCTCTGAATCTGATATGTTCAGAGCAAAGTTCGATACGAGGCGAGAACTCAACACGACCAAGGACAGCGCAAACATCGTCACCAAACTGGTCCATGTATGGTTGGCAAGATTGCAGCAAAATTTTCTTACGCAAGCATGCTTGGATCTCCGGCTGGTTCTCTGGGGTGTTGTACAAAGGCTTTGAGAAGGCCTCAAGAGTCCCATCATTTGTTACTTTCTTGGTCTTGAAACGATCCGCCAACTTGCTGAGGGAGTTGCCTCCTGGCTGGAGGACATCTCTGGTGTCGTTCCCGGCTTGGTATCGGTACTCCTCGAGATCTTCTTCCGCAAAAAGAACATGGCGACATGTGAGTACGTATGCCTTCCCATTGTTGTCGTGTAGGTAGACGCCTTTACTTCCTTCTTTGAACAATTTAAGTGGAAACGACGGTGTGCCAATCGCCGTTCCCGTGTACTCTGAGATGTTGTGAAGGAAGCCATACTTCATGTCGGTGATGTCGTTGTTGAAGGGGCCAGGGTGGAGGTGCGGGGGCTCTCTGTCAGAGGTTGGGTCGGAAGGAGCTGAGCTTGGGCTCGAGGCGGCGGTGGTGACGATGCTTTCTTTAATCTCGACTTCAACATCGTCGAGATTGAACTGGGCGAGTATTTCTTTGCAGCCGATGATTGCTTCTTTTGCCTGTTGGAACGTGGTCGAGTTCGTGGACACGGAAATGAGCATGGTGACAGGACGCTCTGGTGTCCGCCAAGGATCCTCCCAGAAGCTTTCATACCCGACGCGCAAGATGTCAATAGCGGTCCAGTCGATGCGATCGAGCACGCCGATGATGAGGCGTTGTAGAGAGCCGTGCGGGTCATTCCATGGTTGCTGGATCGCGTGTCCTGTAGCAACATCGAGCTTCTTGCGGTCAGGCCATTCGCGGCGCTGATTCCAAGGCGTGGCACTTGAACGGGCGACAAGTTTCGGGCGGCTTGGAAGGCCGTAATAGTACCCGTGGCGCTCTTCTTCGCTAGGCTCTTGAAGAGACATGGTCGCAGGATGAAAGACGAGACCTGGAGGGCCAGGTTCGGGAGTCGGCGCGCGCGAGTCTTTAAAAGGGAGCATGGTTTGGTGGCGAAAGGCAAAACAAAACCCAAATGCCGCTGATGATGTGAAGGTTGAAAGAAACAAAGTTACAAGCTCAGATGTTGTGAATTGGTGAAAGCCAAAATGGGAAGGTTCGGTGGGCCATTCTGACTCATTGTGGTTGGAGGTTGGCAGGTGCTGGCAGTTGCCTCCTTGATGTTGTCTGCCTCAGAAATCTCCAGGAGGAGGTCACGAGCTCTAGCCATGTTTATATGCTGCCAGTGGAAGTCAATAGGTGAGGGTAAGCAGGGCTTGTTGATTCACGAACGTAATATGTGTCTGGCTCGGCTTGAGGGTGGTTGGTTCGAACACCAACAGAGACACTGAGACACTGAGACACTGGGAGAAGGGTAAGACTTGGATACAAGAATGCAAGGTTGCAAAGGTACAACGGTGCCAAAATCTGTCTGTTTCACAGTTTTAAATCCGAAACACTGCGTGTCCTGACGAAGTCCAGCAATGTCCACTGTCAGATGTGTTGTGAGATGTTGAAGGAAGAGAGAGAGAGAGCCCGCGGTCGGAAATTCTCTGCTGCCTTTATGCTATCGCCAAGGTAGCACCGCTTTGAGGTGAATGGTGGCGTGGTCAGAAAAACAAAGTTTGCTCGAACAAACGAACAAACACACCATCACCGCTTTGCCAGCTTTGCCAGCTTTGCGATCAATGGCATTTTGCAGTCGATCGCTCTTTTGGTTCATACCATATATGACTCATTCAATGCAGAAGTTTTGTTTGACTGAAACCTTGGTCCTGATTACTACCCAATCTGCAGTCGACTCCATTTCAGTCGGTCATCAGGATATCTAGTTTTTCAGTCAAAAGCAAGATATTAGGCAACAAGAGGGCAAAGAATATTTTACCTATATGTATTAACTTCTGCTTCAGCTTTGTGAGTTGGGGCTGAAACCTCTTTTAACCTCTCAGCCTTAGTACAGCAATCGATGACCTAGCGCTCGGTTCTCATCCAGAAGCAAAGCGTGATGCACTCTTGCCAGCCCCTTGATTCGATCGGTGTGATTTGACCACTGGCAGACTTTGCGCTGGGCTTTCCACGGTTCATTTCGAGTGAGTTCAATAACCCAAGTTATGGCTTTGTGAGTATTTGCATGTTCGATCCGTGTGTTGTTGGAACTGATTAGCGCAGTGACTTGTGTAACAGTGTCTGAGCACAGAACACATACTTTGCGATTTCAAGACCTGGAGTATAGAAAGACACTCCCGACTGCCAACAAGAAAGACTATCATCTCATATTATTAACAATCACCAATCACGCAGACGAGCTCATAGCCATTTTAAAGCATACAACAATCTGCAACTAACAAAGACTTTGCACTATCATAATCTTTCTATTATCCAAAACAACCATGGTGTCGTTTCAGAGCACACTGGACAACCTCCAACATGGAGTTCATGCTCTCACTCTAGACTTGAAGGCACTGTATGTAGATGACTTCACTGGCATTGTCAATCATCTCATGGAAGAAATGCAGATTATCGCATCTGCATTACAAGACCCTAATTCCGAGAATCTCAACGAGCACAATATGCTTCTTCAACTGACGGAGTTTGACAGTAAGCTTGCCTACTCGGAAATGGACCGCGACACGGCGTTCAAATATCCTTGGATGACAGCCAAAACATGCGAGGATCGATTCAGAATGCTAGAGCTCTCCATTCATGTCTTTTCTGATCACGTGGGTGGTGCTGAATCTGGCATGAGCGCCTGTATCCCACCATTTACAAATCTTGCTGTAGTGTTCAAGAGTATTGCGATGGACTATCTCAAGCTTCGCTATCGCCGAGTTGCCATGCAACTTGACGTGGCGACTAAAGACAAGGAGGTAGGTCCAGACACGCAGAGCTTGGGCAAGGAAGAGGCGCTGAGCTACGTGTCTCGTCCATTCTCAAAAGAGTTCATTATAAATGTTCTTCGCATTTACCGCGCCAAGGCCACCTTTCGCGGAGAGGTGTTCATCAAGCTGAATTGGAATAGCGATAAAGGGGCGTGGCAGGTAAAGCAAGGGCACTGGACTGACCCGCGGGCGAAGGAACTGGAGAACGGTGCTATTGAGGTCATCATGGTCGAACCCAAGGAGCTACTCAACTCCCCATACCAGGACAGAGACCAGTACGACGAGGAGAATGACCGCCCTCCACATCCTCTTCTTCAGCGGTGGAAGCTTGATTTATTGGATCGTGAAAAGGGTGTTTTGCATTGGAGTCTTGGAGGTGTTGTTGCTTGGAGGTTCTACGGCGAGGACTCGTGGATGGATCGTTTTGGTCATGTCATTGATGAAAAATAGTAGACGTCTTCGAGCTGAGTGGTCAGGGCTGTCTTTATAATGCGAAAGGGGAGGGTCACTGAGGGTTACTTGGGTATGCTGGCGTCGTCGCAGGAGAGGGAGGGACACCAAATCAGTACAAGGTATTGAAGTCAAAAAATTTAGGCGTGTATATATGTGAGGCCCAAGGCTCCAGGTAGCGTTGAACTTCTCCAGGGTGAAATCCTGAGTGGATATATCCAATACTGGAGACTCGTTTATAGTGAGCTTGGAACTGTTCGCAATTTTGAATATGTCTTTGTCGAACTCAAACCAGGACAAAGGCCGACACCTGTTCTTGTGAACAGCGGTGTTTGTTTGATGATCGTGTGTACCCTTGCTCAACTCTGAACAGCATCTATTGTCGCATACTACTTTCCCATTATGAAAATCACCAAGTGTTTCGACCAAGGTACAGAAAAAGCGTTGTTAATACAAGGAAGAAAGTAAAATAGTTAGAGCAAGACAACTACTTCTCCGCCACAGTGTGTGCCAAATAGGCAAAGTACAATCCGAAAAACTCCAAGAAATACCGTCACTCTCCATCCATACAGCAACGGTCCATAATCCATCACCCAAACGGTCATATCCACTCCATCGCCAATCCTTCCCTTCTCAGTCTTTCTTCGGCTCCCGGTCCTTATCTCCCAAAGCCTCAGCGGAGATGAGATAAGGATACATAATATCCGCCAGACGGGCAGACTCCATTTGCAGATCCAGTCTGTCGATCTTACGACGGAGAGCCAATCTCTGGATCAGCATCATGTACATGCGATGGCAGATATCATCTACCATGCCGTAGCACTCCTCCTGTTCCTTGGTCAGGTGTCGGATTCTCTTCTTGATTCCGACGGCGGGTTCGATGTCGTGGGGGAATTCCGCCTTGAGGGATTCCCTCAGGTTCTCAATGGTTTTGACAATTTTGACACGGCGGGCGTGAACTTTGCAGATTTCTGCAAAAGCAGCCTGTCGGTTCTTCTCCAAGGTGTCAATCTGCCTTTTCATAGCCTCCTGGCTGCCACGATGGGCGAGTTCAGTGGCGTTGAACGGCCTATCGCCGAGGGAGGGTAGACAATCAGTGAAGTGGATCTGTGCTTGGGTTAGAGGGTGATGTGTTATCAGGTTGGGGACTTACGCAAACAGGGTCGCTTGGCTCGGCTTTGCCAAGGACGAGGCACTTCTGGATGACCCAGAGAAGAGCGAGGATGATCAAAACCGACAGAATGACTTCGGAGCCAGCGGGCGGCCCGATCGAAATGGTCATAGCCATGATTAGATAAGTTGAGTTGTCACTTGATGTGTTGTATGAATTTGATATTACGGTAGATGAGATCGTTGTGATGGTGAATGAGGAAGAAAGAAGAAAAAGAAATCAAGACTAGAAGTTGTTTCTTATTTGACGTGGTCGGCATGACGGAGCAACATGAACCATTGCTGTGGCAGTGACACTGGCAGAGCGTCTAGTCAAACGTGCCTTAGCGGCTACCTGGACGTGAATCAGCAGCAGCAGCATGGAGCTGCTCACTACTCCCGGAACGGTCACCTATTCCAATTCCCAGGACGAGACTATCAGGAGCTCGACAATCGACCTGACCTTCGCGCATGAGGAGATTGTTCCCGACGTGGTGTACTGCCGAGTACACCCAGCTCCGGGGTTCCGAAGCGATCACCGCATCACCGAGACGAAGATCAGTCGCGTCATCGGAACCAGGGTCCGAACGAAGCCCTGTTTAGACAGGGTTGATCAAAAGACCCTCATGAAAGAGCTTGTGAATCACCTCCCTCCGAAGAGTGATCCCCTCAGCACGCGTGAGCAGATCGTCAGCTACATCTCCAAGCTCATCCAAGCCTTGAGGGAAACCATTCGTCTGGGTGCTCCCAGGATTGAGATTGGCTTCCAGAGGAAACGACAAACCATCCTCGAGAAGCAGTTGAATGATCGAATGTCTCATGTGACTTCTCTCCAAGAGTCCCCGACAATAACACCAGCGATACAAGAGCGGATTAAGCAACTATGACGGTACATCAGGAAGGATAAGCGAGAGCTGTGGCGCATATTCACCGAGACGGAGCCCCCATCCATGCGCAAGACCTTTCATTTGGCGTCTTTGGGACAGAAGATCTGTCGACCCGTGGAATCCTCACAGCTACCTACGAGACTCACGCCGGCGAGAAGGATGCCGAAACTACTCCAGAGAAGGTCAACATGTTCAAGAAGGTCATCTTTCGCGCCAACGACGGCCCAAAGTCCTGCAGAGCACCAGTCCCGGTACACTTCACTCATCGCCGGAAAGAGCTCAATATCCGGCAGGACTTGAGCGACGAGCAACTCGAGGAGCTTATCAGAGGCTTGCCGAGATGGAAGTCGACCGGACCCGATAAAGTCCCGTACGAAGCCATTCAGCTCGGAGGCGGCCCTTTGCGAATCCATCTTTTCCGGGTTTTCCAAGTTTGCCTTCAAATGAGCTACCACCCGGCAAACTTCAAGGATGCGATTCTCGTCATGGTACGCAAGTCAGTCAAGCCTGCTAACCTGCCTACGAGCTGGAGGCCTCTGGCCTTGTTGTCATGCCTCGGCAAGATTCTCGAGTGTTGGTTACGCCATCTTAATATGCACAGTCTTCATTCTCGTGATTTAACATGTCTACGATTGCCAAAACCTCCCCTCTTTCAGACTATCGCAGAGAGAATAACTTGACGTGGCGTCGTACACCACGTTGTCAACATGCCTGCAAAGGACCAATATTTCCGATTAGCGTCGTCCCAGGCTATTTTAGTAGGTAGGCACTGGCATGCATCGGGAAAAAGTCAAAAGTCAAAAGGCCGCCAGTGAAGATGATGTGCAGAGTCTAACCTCGATTTGGGTGATTTTCGCGCTGGCACCCTACTCCAGACTTTACTCCAAACTAAACTTGGGCACTAGCTCAGGGGGTTAGATACCCAATGCCTCCCTCATTCTTGTCATCCAAACGTGATGGAGGTATTCTCAAGTGTCAGCATATCTGTCAAAAACAGTTATGGTCGGTAGAGCGCAATCATATTAGTCTACTTGCATCTGGATATTTGCAACTGCAGCATCAAGGTACGCTCAACTCGTTGACATTTCCCATCGTGGCTTCACTCGCGATTCATGTCCACCCGAAATTACATCACAGCTGCCCTCTCCCAAGTCTCGGCCCATCGGCTAAATGCTTCTATTCTCCGTCCAAGACCGTATCTGGACAAGATCCATCGCCCGTGGCTGATCTCGAGTGATCGAGAGGCATAGCGTAAACTCTATCGCGATTCTTCGACCCAAGAAATACGTTAGTGCCGAGTCTATTCCCGAACCTCGCAGCCACCGTCAAAGCGCTGGTGTGCATGATAATTTGCTTCTGGCCACTCACGCAGCAAAGTGAAGAGGCACACGAAACTGGCGCAAACCAAAATAGCCACCATCTCAAGTCTCTTGACCTTTAGTATGGTGTTGAAGCAAGTTCGGTGGTGCCAGTAGCGTGTCTGTTGAACGTTTGTGGAATAGCGCCTCATCTCATCTTTTGCTTTAAGTGCTTTCATTTCTCCATGTCCCCAACCGGGTCGAACTCCCCGCGAGATTGAATTGAAGCGTTTACCCGTTCACTCTCCCATGTCGCCAAGATGCCTACAGGGCCGTCCGGTGTTGTTGTCTTGGTATGCGATCAATCGCCGGCTATCTAACTGATCAATGTCTAACAATCGTCCGCTCAGACCGTCATCTACGTCCTCATCACGCTGTCCGCGATAATAATCGGCGCCCGGATCTATCTACGATTGGCAATTCAGAAGCAGCGCCTTGTAACAGCAGACTGGCTACGCATATCAGCATGGTGCACCGCGTTCGTCACGGGTTTCTTCGACATACTCTATGCAAAAGAGGGCGTTTTGCATCCCGGGATCAATTACACCCTGTCTAATTGGGATGCCCCGTTGGAACAGCAGATCAGAGTCCGAAAGGTAAGTGTTGTAATTTCTGACAAAGGAAATTGAGCTGATCAAGGTTGCAGTACAATTGGGCCAATACTTTCCCATTTTACACGACTTTCTATCTCTGCAAGGCATCCCTGCTTGTTATTTATCTACAGTTATTCCCGCCGTTCATGGTCATAAGAAGACTCATGGTCTGGATCGTGGTCGTGTATTGTGTCTGCGCTTACATCGTCACCATTTCTCTCCAGCTATTTCTCTGCTATCCAATTCAACGCAACTGGTATTGAAGCACAGCTATCTCCCAAACTTCCTTGCTAATATTGTTTCTAGGTCTGTTACGAAGCCTGAAGAAGCATGTAAATACACCTCGACACTTCTTATGTTCCAAATCAACTGGGTGTTGCATTTTGTTGGAAGCATTGCTCGAAAGTTCACCTGTTGCCCTTAACCCGACATAGAACTAACTTTGTGCCAGTTTTCTGCCTCCCGTTCTTTATCATCCACAATCTCAACATGCGCAGGAAGGTCAAAGTCAGTGTATACTGCATCTTTCTCTTGGGCATCATCGATATTGCCTTTTCTCTCACGCGCTTCCTGACCATCCAGCTCGGGAAGAGTGAGGACTTTCGATCTTTCACAATAATCGGCAAGTCCACTTTGGAGTACAATTATTATATCATCTAACCTCTTGTCAGAACTCTGGTGTTCCCTCGACGTGTACATCGGTCTCGTCATCTGTTGCATCCCAGCTCTCCGACCATATCTTCACAGGAAAGGAGTCAACTACAACATCCAGGAATCAGGACGTCCTTCGAAGTCTGGTCATGCCATACGCCGGACAGGCCAGAGCGGATTTGAAGAGATAATTGAGGGGTCAGGATTTCGGGGTAATGGTGGAAATGATTTATGGTCTGGGTCACATTCTTGTGAGATTACAGCAGAGCTGAGTGATAAGAAGGAAAATGGGAGTGATATCGAGCTGTTTAGTGTTGTGATCAGTAAGGGTAGTGTGTAGGTTGGGGTTTTCAGAGATATAGAATAGCACCCATTAAATACAGCATTGATTACTTGCCCCTCCAGTCTATCGCAGTACTTACAGAGTCGCCTCCACAGGAGCGTTAACATGGGTGGAGCACATCTATCAGAATTCCCAGCTCACGCCCTTGAGTTCTAAGTGTTTAGAAGAAGGGTATGCTTTTATCTGTATAGTGATCGAGAATAGACAGGATGTTGAGTCAGAGGGCCAAACATAAATTACAAATGGCCATGATTGAAACTATATCAAAGTTCGTCAAATTCAACTTCATCGGTCTTAAAGTCATCACGCTTAAGTGAATCGCATCAACAATCATTAATTGTTAACTAATAGTTGAGGCTTATCACGTCTCAACGAGATATATTAAGCCAATCCACTAAAAAATTCCAATTAACTTCAGGTTTTGGAAGGCAACATCCGTATAGACTCAACAAAGATTATAATAGATTTCATCGAATTTAAAGTTAATTACGCCAAAGCTTATCCAAACTCACTGACCCTCTCCATGGACCGTGGTTGGCCACTACTACCTTTTGTTTTGTCCATATTCTATTTGGCTTCAAATCTTAGTCCCTACTAGCAATATCATACCCCATCACCATCTTGCTGAAACATATATCACCACCATCAGTAAAGAACCCAGCTCGCGACCCCGCTACCAAAATATACCCCCTAAGTGCATATTAGCCGCCACCACTGGAGTGGCTCTGGATAGTTCGACTTCTGAAGTTGCGAAATGTGATCGGCTACTTGCTATCGCGTAGTAGTTCCGACAGGCCTTATCATTGCATGTTTCCGCAACACCAGAGGTGCCACTGTACGTATATGACTCCCTGCTTATTGCATGAAACCAATCATGGCTCGGCAGATCCAAATCCTGGAGTCTCCCTGCCATTTGCGCCCAGCCGACGCGTATACTTCGCTGGTAGCAAATCGTGATGCAAGAGTGATTAGCCCCGGAACCGAGATGGGAACAGGGTTCAGCTGTAATCCTCACGCTGTCTTGAGTCGGATTGTCGTGGAGTAGAGATGAGCGAGTTAGCGGTTTTGCCCCTTTTGGATGAATGACTTTGACTGGATTATCTTGGGATGAGGCATCAGTGGAGATGTCTTCAAGGTTGAGAACACTCAGTTCGGGCAGAACTCCCGATATACGTTCTGGAGCAAAGTGCTTCCCGCCCCTCTCCCGAACTGATCGAATGGCCTCGTACATAACCCTCATTGGAAGAGTCATTGTTCCCGTTCCGTAGTTCATGCCGTAGGGAATGTCACCGATCCTTTGATCTGGTGTCAGATCCGCATCCGAGTTGCCGGTAAATGTGAGCAACAACAAGCCCCCGCCTGTTGCATATATGATCATCTCGGCCTTTGGCCCACCAAGTCCATTGCTGCAGGGACTATAGTGACTCGGATCTTCGCAACTCATGATCTTAATCTTTTTACTCTTGTTGGAGGATGACGAACGACCATTAACAAAGTTTTGGACATAATACCAGTCGAGGACCTTGTGCTCACAAAGCCGGATATAGCCTGTTCTGGCAAGGCATTGGTTTTCACCGGTTGAAAAGCATGAGGAAGGGTGAGAAGCTCGGCAAGTTATGCAGTACTTCCAGTCAGAATGGTTTCGGGCCGCGAACTTACATTTCAGGGAGGCGCCCTTTCTCTTTCTAACATCCAGCCACTTCTGACGAAGGCGTTCAGGCTTTTTAAGCAGATACCTCTCTTCTTGGCCTTGTAGCCGAAGCAGTGCTTTTCTCTGGTGAGTGGAAGGTCGATGTTCGTTATAGTGGCAGGTGTACTCTCTCTACGTGGCCAAGTCCCAGGTGAGCTGAGACACTGCTCACAGCAATCCTTGTCCGAGAAGAGATGTGAGTCAAAGGCTTCATCTTGAGTCAGTCGTCTAAACCGTTGGGAGACTTGACGTAGCACAAAGAAGGTGAATAGAGATGTTTTCTCAATCCCTTTGAAGATATTGTGGATGATAGGCATGAGGATCTCGTCCGGGAGGTCGTTCAGGTCAATGGCTGAGGTGGGGCGCGGTTTGATTGCTTTGATGAAATCAGCTGCTGTTACAGGGTCTTGGACCAGTACAACTCACTTGTCCATGGAGCTAGAAGGTGAGTGGAGAACCTCAGTTGCCTGCCGAGGAGAGGAGAAAACAAGTCCATGGTGAAGGGTGAAGATAAACTGTGCGCGGGCGTTTGCGCCGATATGGGGATGGTAAAGAGGGGGAGGTTAATAAGAAAAGTCTTTGCTGTATTGCCAGACCAAGGCATGACTTTTTATACGCGGCGCTCATAGGGTTCACTCGACCTGGGTAAGCCTTTAAGATTAACCGAAGCTTTGATCGAGATGAAATAAACATGTCGTGGGAACTTTGAGTTAGTTGTAAAAAAAGATTTCGTGCGTTAATATAGAGTTAGACGACACATATCGCGGAAAAATAGACTCAGTTGCGTTGTATTCATAAAGTATAATGTACCTGATTGGTATCTGCCCCGTGGAGAACTAAACTCAATACTTGGCTCTTTACTTCGAGACAGGGCATTATGTTGATGGCATGGCAATAGACGAACTCCAAAATGCTTGGCGACTCTAGACCGCCTCAAAGACGGAGAGATCAAACAGTTCGCAGCCGTTGAATTTCCATGGCTGCATATAGCACGATGGGCGGAGACAGGAGGGCTTCCTACTTGTGTATGGGGCAGAAGGAAAGCACTCGCCCAGATACACGCCACGCTATGGCAGAAAGTTAAGGAATAAAAACAAAAGGAAGCTCCAAGCCATCATGAAGATGAGAATATGGCATCAAGTTGAACTAGCTGTCGCAAGGGCGGAATGACAACCGAAGACGTTGGAAGCATGTGGCGAATGCGTAAATGGTATGAATCGCATTTCATTTAGTATGCCTACTTACCGGCAATCTTGAGCAGCAGGTTTGTCTAGCAATGAGACGACCACTGCTTCAATGTCGACGATTGTCAACATGAGTAGATCGCGATACAGATACTCGATGTGCTGAGCATGGCGGGAACGAGCACGTAGTACAGCAGGGATGGTGTAACGCGAAATGCAATGTCCTTGATACTAATACCTAGCCTCTCAGTACGATGTGGCTATAAAGTCAATTGTTAAATTACGCTAAGGACTTTTAGGAGCATTTCCAATTTTTGTAAATAAATCTATTTTTACTTTACGTCTCTATACTGGCGATCCAGTATCTCAACAACCTGTTTCTAAACCCCACCATTGCCGTTGACCCTCAATCGCGAAACGTAGGCACTTGGCCAGCGGCTCCGGCCGAGGGTCTGTGGTGCTTCTAGTTAGCACACTCCAGCCTCTTTAGGTCCTGCAGCATCTGGAGCACCTCGTTCTGGAACGACGTGAATATTCCCTTGTGACGCCTAGCCAGCTCCTTTTGCCATTCCTCGGTAGCTAAGATCACCAAGCCGTCGACTAGAGGGCCAACCTGATGCATATTCTCCACAAGCGCTGCCATCGCTTCTGGGGTTGGAATGATAGTACCACTGCGGTCATCCGGACTGGGCCCAAAGGTTCCTGGATATTCGCCCTGTGTTTCCTTAATAGAGTGTTTAAGTGCAATCAAGACAAAATAAATTTGGACGTAGAGCTCCATGAAGGTTGCCATTTTTTGCTGTGAGAGAGGTAGAAGCTTTTGGTTTGGTATTTGGGGTTACTGTGATGGTGTCAGTAAGTGATATTGTGAGTTTAATTATAGAGTGGCATACACGCTCATTTATACAGATTGGCCAACCCATACAGAGGGTTTGTTCACATCGAATCAAGTGGTACCTGGTCGTAACATCGTTGTATGTTTAGGAATCACTGCAAATAATATAGATACAAACTAACATAATGGAATGTTCAGACTTCTTAACAAAAGAAAGCTAGAACATTGCATTTCCTACATTCCAGAAAAGCATCCGTAACATGAACAATGCTCAAGGTATACTAGAGGTTAAATCAACATGGAGTTCTGTGTGGACTTGCCGTCTTTGAGAGGCACCTGAACAAAAGTACAACTATCGTACTTGCTAGAACACACCTTGCCCACTATCTGTTTCCTTGACCTCTAATTTTATGCAGATCTAAGAATAAGAGGGCAGCGAATAGAAAAGAATGTATAACTCGAGACTGGCACGCCCAACTTATACTCGCATGTCAGACGACTGCTCCTCCAATCCCATCCCCCTACGTCAATTCAACCCCCTCAACTTCCAAGCTGCAACATGCAACCTCAAGTGGGAAAACGGCTGCATCACGATCAAGAACGGTCAGAAACAACAAAAACCTCCGCCCTTCTTCCTATGCACTTCTGGGGGGCATCCCTCCGGACTGATCCCCGTCGACGCCTACACACTGGCCATGCAGATGAGTGACGATGATTTTACCAAATCGGCCAAGTATAGGCTGCATGGTTTTTGGCCTAGCTTGTCGGGGGGCAATGGTGCAAGGGACCAGCCGTATGGGTGCCTTAACGGGGAGGAGTTTGATGAGAGCATTCTTAAGACGTTTAGTACCCTGCTGAACCGCTTCTGGCCGACGGACCCAAAGTTCGGAAACACAATGCAATGTTTCATATTATCGGAGTGGAGGAAGCACGGCATCTGCGCCGCCATCCCCGGCGCAGAGGGCAACGCTTTCCGCCTATCGCAGGAGTCTTACTTCCGCCGCGCATGTCGGGTGATTGCTTTGATCAGTGCTTTGCGTGCGGTGATAGCTGGGACTTATGTCCGCCTGCGCAGCTCAATAGCACCGTTGAGCTTGACAACACGCCGGTCGAGGCGAGCGATAGCGTAATAAACAGCGATGGATTAGCCAACTTTGCGGTGCTGGACTTCGCCATGCCAGCCGTTAGCAGTAGCAACAAAACCTCACCATGGGAAGGCACATGGCGCTCATTCGGTGCCAAGCAGGGTGAGTCCGGCAAGTTTCAGTTCGCGCAGACTTTTACTGATAAGGTTTTGACGTTTACTACTGACAGTCCGTATCCCCAGATGTGTAGCTATGAGCGACGCGGGCCTTATGACGGAGGCGATAGCGTCGAGGAATGTCTGGTACAGCGACTACCATATATTGGCGGTCTTGAGGCTGCATTTCTGGCCTGCAATCACACTGGTCACACGGCACCGGCGAGCTTCTACGCTGCGATGGACACACCTGGCTGCGGCAACTTTCTCATGTTCCACTGCAAGGCATCGGAAGAAGGATGTTCCTTTTCTCTGGATGCTATATCGCCGGCGTCCAAGTCTGAGACCAAGAGCAAATCTGAGGCGGAGCCTAGCCTTGTTAGCCACTCCCAGCCTTGTATTTTTGGTGCACTTGCCTCGCTTCTGCGTCTATGGAGTTCACTCCAAGTATCTAGTCACTATGAAGACGGCCTCGTGAACTGGACTTTTACATCCGATGGCCAGGCGTCGCTGAAGTGGCCTGCGACCCTGCTGATTCATCATCTGCTGGTGCACTTCCCCCACCGGACAAGCACAGGTAGTGCACTCCAGAAGACTCCAGCTGCTGGCCTACCAAGACAGCTATCAAGAAGCTAGAGAAGGCTCTGGACCCCACAGTGCCCCGCCATCAACCAACAACCAGGCCTTTACGGTCTAGGCAGCAAAGGTCTCAAGGCGCTGTACTATTACGAGAATGTTGATGAGATGTAGCGACCGTGCTTCAACATCAAAGACGGTGTTAATATCTGGAACACTGCGTCCGACATGTGCAAGGCAGCACTGCACCAGAACGAATACCACAACTGGAACCCCTTCATCGTTGTCTTCCCTCTCAACCAGCGCCATATAACAGCAGCGCTCGAATTCGCCGCGCTGCATCGTCTGTGCCTCGCAACAGCTGGTACTGGCCACGGGTACAACAGCCGCAACATATGCCCGACCGGCGGCATCCTCATCCGGACGATCCTGCTCAAGAACAAGGAGTTTCTCCCGAACTGGAGCGAGGATCCTGTTTTGGCTTCCGCCGGTGGATTTCGCTTCGGCGCTGGCTCCGTCTTTGCTAAGATGCATGCTTTCTCCGCCAAGTACGACTGCGTTGTGGCGTCAGGATGGTGCTCTACCGTTGGCATGACGGGGTACCATCTCGGCAGTGGCCACGGTCCTTTTGCACCCTCCATGGGCCTCGGCGTCGACAACGTGCTCGAGATTGAAGTTCTGCAAGTCGGTCGCAAAGTTCACGGCCATGCTGTCATTTATAGAAAGATCGTCAGTCGTCGGAAGAATCCTCAGCTCTTCTGGGCCATGCGCGGTGGCGGCGGCGGTGTCCGGGGTGTCGTTTTCTCGATGACGTTCCGCGCTCACGCTGTGCCTGACGGAGGTCTGAGTCGCGTCTTAATGTCTCATACTGGCACATTTTGCCCTGGCTCAAAGGACAAGCTTGGTTATGAGTGGCTGCGCGAGATGTGGCCTCACTTCGCAGAGTGGCAGCTTCGGCTCAACTCCAAGGTCAGCACGCAGCCTGGCTTCTTTATTGATACCAGCAAGTACAAGAAGGGCGGCCTGTGCACGGCTACTTGAACTTTCAACTTTGAGTACTTCTACGTTGGTGGGCACTCCTTCTCCCCACCGTCTCAAGGACGTGCTGCAGACAAAGACTGTGCAGGAGAACAACTTCAATTCAGCGTATGACTACCTTCTTTCTATGCCTCCGAACCAGTTCCAGCTCTCCGTTATGAACCCGCTGCCAGCTCCGCACGAGCCCTCCGACGCTGTCACAGGCTCACAAAACTCGGTCTTTGTTTCACGCGAAGACCTGGAGACGTAGTTCACTTCTACCATGATGGACGTGCTGGACATATGCATCGCTAGCCTCAAGGCTCCCAACAAGACATCCCCTGATCCAATGTACTACCGCAGCAGCTCCCACTACCTCTACGAATCGATAACGGGCAATCTCGGCAGCACACAGCCTGATGACACAGCCATATCTCCTGGCTCCCGCTCGGGCCTCATGCTGTGGAACGTGCGCACGTTGTCGACGAAGCAGTGTAAGGACACGATCTAGAAGCTTGAGAGGAACAGTTATTTCTCTGAGAGCTCATATGTGATAGATAATTGGACGGATAGATATTGGAATGAGAAGAGGTATGAGCAGTTGCTGGCTATGAAGGGGGCGCATGATCCTGGGAATTTGTTTTGGTGTCATTATTGAGTTGGGGATGATCCTGATGATGCATAAGGGAACCCGTTGGGTGTGAGGAAAGAGAAGGATATGAAGGTTGATAGGTGTAAGAAGGATTAGTTGTAGCGATAGCGTTGTGCGTTGGGTGAGTGCGGGATGTATGTCAAGAACTCGGCTACATTCTAGTAGTCAGACTGTTGCTTTAGTACTATAGGTCAATTGAGCTTGTCACTACGTACCACGTTGAGTTACAGCCTTCCGCTGCAATATCCCGTGACGATAATTAAGGGTGACGAATGAAATAGATTCATGTCGCGCGCTTAAACACTTTGTGCGATGCCAACTTATCATGTCGATAATACTAGACGCAATATGGCAGCATCGGGCAGCGAAAAGTCGTATGTTTCCCATAAACGAAGTTCTCTGTGCACTGTTTAATAAACCTCCTTGTCCTTAACTTGCTCAAGTGCACGGCTGTTTCTCCTTGCCTAGCAAATTCCATAGCAGGACCGCGACAGTCGTAGATTGTGTACTGGTTGAACAACTACCACTGAAGAGGTAGGGATCTCGGGGAGAACGCCAAAAGGCCAAGTTCTGACCTAAGATAATAAAGGGACTTAGGTAATTTTGGACAGAAATATAGGTCACTCTAGTATAAGTTCATAGACTATCGTCCGGCCATAATGTATATATACTCATTTGCAAATATGCAGCTGTATAAGCCAGAGGCTATCGATGATTTTTATCTCCTCTACACTTCAGTAAAGATGAGATGGTCGGTAAATCGGTAGTGAGAGGGTATCATTGGCCTCCAGCAAACGGTATGAAAAAATGGAATACAAAGCGTAATTGTTACATACTAGCATTATAATAATTGTGTGTCTCAGCCATGATATTGTTGTCTCTGTAAGGGATGTGGCCATGTTAAGAAATATCATGTTATTAAACCAGTGCATTTACAGGGATAGACGGACCCGGATGCTATCATGCTTGTCATCGTGGCTGCATTTAGAAACCTATTAATCTTTTACCTTTGGGATTGAAGAGGTGTTGATATAGGTATTTTGCAGACAAGTCTTGCGGCGTATGCTTGGAATTGTGACATTTTGGTGCCGTGGGAATGAGATCAGTATGGAAAGCATCATGAGGGGCCAAGGGTGCCGGATTTGGAGGTGGTGTAGCGCCATACGGAGGTGGTACTACAGCTGTGACCAATGGCAGTAGAAGCATGCATTTCATGGTGTCAGAAACTGAAGTGCCGTACGTTATCAATACAATTAAGGAAAGAGACATTTTGAACTGGCAACACAGTTTTTCAGTTCTCGAATAGGAGAAAGGAATACGGAGAGTCGCGTGAGAAGACTCGGTTGATGGACGTTCTGCCATTAATTGTGCTTGAAGAACTAGAGAATAGTAACATGGCAGCTGATCCAGAATACAATGTCACAAGTGACATTGTGACCCTCTCACCACTTTTCCAAGCCCGAATCTATCACTCCCATTCTAACAGTATATCCTCTCACAACACGACTGCAAGCACCCCAATAACTCCGGCAACAACACCAGCAGTCCCAACCATCAATCCAGCCCCAGCATTACCCACATCAACAGTTGCCGAAGGAGTACTTCCAGTAGCAGTGCCATTAGATTTGCTGATCGGAACGGCATAATAGTCGATACCGTTACTGCGTGTAATCGTCGACACAATCGTGTATTCAGTGGTTTCGGGAGGGTATGAAACGTTGTCGGTGGTATCTGGGGCAGCAGCGGTGGCGGCAGGGGTAGAAGTGATTTCAGGCTGCGCTGCGATAGGGAGGGCTAGGAGAAGAGCTGCGAGAACGATTGATCGTGCCATTTTGTTTTTTTCGGGTAGAACGAGTGACGTTTGAGGAATGAATCTGAAAGAGAGACCTTTTAAAACAGTTTTAGATGAACGAGAACGTGATAACGAAGAATTTGTATTTCTCTGCGGGTTTATTATGTATTTGAACTCTTGAACCCCTGCATCGGTGATAACGCGGTGTATCTTCCTTCTCCTATATATATCAGCTAAACTCGGACAATTATACGTTGAAGGATTGGAATAATTGTCCCACTCTGATCCTTCGGACTATTAATAGCGGTAATAAAATGAATTGTTCTAAGCGATGTCCTGTCTATTCCCGTTCGAGACAATGCCAAGAATTCCAGTCCAAGCGAGGAGATCCCCCTTAACCAAAGATCATGACCCACAGATCAATCACGATAACAAATACCCTACACTCGGGGAACAAGAAAGTCCGAGACTTGACGGATGATATGAAAATAAACTTAATAAAGAAACTTATATCAGAAAAGTTTCTCGCTTAGGAGTAAGGTCTCCAAGTATTCTTACATCACTTAGCCTGCAGTTACCAAAGCCTCAAAACAGTCGTGGCTACTACTGAGACTTCTCCACTGATTTGAATCCACAGTTGTGAGGAAATTCAAGCTACCACTGCTTTGTATTCCATCTCAAGTCCCCAGGTTCTCTGTGCTGATTTGAGCTCTCAGCGACAAGTCTCTAAAACGATCTACATGAAATCCACGGTCTTAGATGGTGAAAATTTCTGGACGAAACAACAAGAAACACTCCACACGGAGTTCTCTGGTCCTGTTAACAAATTGGTGCATCAAGGCGCGGCTACGAATGGGATTCCCCTGTACTATACTCCAGATATACGATATAACGTCGCCCGGAGAGCAGTTCTGAATGGGGTACTTGATCTCAGCGCCAGTGAATGGGCAAGCCCCTTTTTTAAAGTTGAGTTTGATCCATTACGCCGCAGTTGTTAAAGGATTGATGTCTTCCAAGAACAGTTTCACAAGGGGGACAAACACGCAAGGTATAGAGCTTATGGGTAATGATGACCTGTGGCGAGATCACAGGAAAAAAAGGGTGTTGCTCATTATTCGCACTTCAGCGACGGATACAAGCGATATATCAGCCATGCAACGTTCTCCGGATCCCGGAGCAGATCTAGCTACATGACAGGTTCGGAAATTTCACAGAGACGCAGAATCATCTCGAGATCGCAGGGTATCGCCATCTGAAGTGACATCATCTTGAAGCTCCAAAGAAGACGGGTTCGTAATGTTGGGTTGCGTGCCCTCAGACGCATGTGGCATCAGGATCGTGTTTGTCTATGCTCCCTATGGGATCTTTGATATGGGGCCTGACTGTGCTAATCTCGAGAAATAATTCTTTATGTTCTTGTAGGTCAGGAGTATGGTGCTGATGTCCCGCTCCGCCTCTCGCGTCTCTAAATGTCCTCTTTATTGTCGCCTTAGGCCTATATGCTTCCGGCTGGAAAGTGCTTCATTCTCATCTTTTAGTTACAAGAATTGTAAATAATGCACTTTCTCCATCGTTTATCACTGATATTTCGCATTAAGTATCCACTGGTTTGCTGTTCGGGGTTCTTTCTGTTTGTTCTGCAATCCAGAGCCCCGTGGCAAGCATCGAAACGAAATGGATCTGAACGTTGGACATACAGCACCTCCCACTGCGAAGTGTGTCTATATTTTACGAAACAGTGGGTTAAAGAGTCCTATGGTCTGTTTTCTTATTATTAATGACAGCGGCATGTTGTTAGGGAGATGTTCACAATAATGGTCTTACTGAATAGCGATTTACCACTGGAGCATGGCCTCCCTTCTGTTCACTGTGTATCATATTTCTTTTAAAACCCATCTATGGGACTGAGAAAGACTACAATCTGGTCACAAACATCAACACTGCCTATTCTTGAGTGAAGACTTATTATTTCGATTTTAGTACTGTCCACACCTAGACATCATGGCAAACCATGAAATCGAATACCTCGTCGGACATAGAGTAAACCGTTACAAAAACACTGTCAAATTTCTTGTTCAGTGGACAGACGATAGTCCACGGTCTTGGGAACGTGAGGACTTTCTACAAGAAATCGATCATACAAGGCTGTATAGTTACTGGGAAGAACGCGGCGGTCGAGAGGAAGTGACAGGCCTGGAAGAGCTCCACGTCTTCAAGATCAAGGCCAAGGGTTTGAACAAAGGTGAATGGCTTTATCACTGTCGATGGGTTGGATACCCGCCCAAGGACAACAGCTGGGAGCCTGAAGCCAAGATCATGAGCATCGCTCCGGCCGCTGTGGCGGATTGGGAGGCTCGCGAAGCCGTCCGCAAAGCAAAAGTGGCAGCTCGCAAAGCAGCACAGGAGGCAGCGAGCAGGGAGGAGCCTGACGAAGACACTGCGGCGGCGAAACCTTAGGGGATAAGTCGAGATGGGAGTGACGCCGTTTCTGGTAGTAGGCAAGTGTCGGTCGACCGCATGAACTACACCCCGTATGTGGGAGAATAGCGAAGTTTGGACCCTTCAGAGTCATTAGTAGATGCGGTAGATAGCGTAAGAGAGATTAAGAGACTCAACTCGCTGTGTTCTGTAGTAAATTGACCTAAACCTTTACCCATCGCTCCGTCCCGCGTGATAGCCAAGTTGCCAGTAAACCTGTAAAGGCCAG
The DNA here is from genome assembly GCA_013186775.1 of Fusarium dlaminii. Taxonomy (NCBI): domain Eukaryota; kingdom Fungi; phylum Ascomycota; class Sordariomycetes; order Hypocreales; family Nectriaceae; genus Fusarium; species Fusarium dlaminii. The sequence continues at coordinate 140,112 of JAAOAL010000052.1, read as the reverse complement.
AGTACTGTAAGAGAACCGTACCTACTTACTGCCAGCACTTACTTGCATATTGAACTTTGGCCGCAAATTAAAGGCGCCATGAGATGGATCTTGGAAATGAGTATGGTATATTTATCTAACACCAGGGATACCTAGGCAAGAAACCAAGTCATCAGCGACCAAAGTCGTATCCTTCGTCCTCAAGGTATATACAGCATAGTTACTCCCTTGCTTGTAAGTGGGAGCTTGATCTTGATCTTGAAACAAGTTAGATCTGGAGGCTTTAGGCTTTTGCAAATGTGATTAAGCCTCGACTATGTCGTTTATATATGCAATAGCGCATCAAGTGTGTGCAAATAGTATACCTTGCCCGATTCTTAAACTTTGATATGTTGTCTGCATTATGGGATTAATTCTTTTTAGTATAGGATACATCATATCACTTTACAATATATAATTATCCACGCGATCTGGATCAGGAGACATCTTTCTGTTCTGGTGTACGGAACCTTGTGGCAAGCCTGTAAATGCAATATGAATCAACACTCAACATACAGCAACCCCCTTGTAAACGAAGTTTGCCATATGCAGAACATGGCAGTTAAATAGCCCTGTACATGTTCTATTCGACTACAAAGAGTGGTATGTTCTTAAAGGGATGTTCAAAATAGCCAAAGAATAGAATCGATGATCTTGATGAACAGAGACTTATCCCTGGAACATTGGCACCCTTATTTCCACTGCATGCCTTGTTCGCGATATGTCAATTTGTATAAAACGCATCTTCAGGATCAAATGAGCCTACATCAAAACAGAAGACTTCGACACGATTAATATTCGAATAATAAATAAGGTTTCATAATCGTTTCTGCTTATTCTCATACAATATGGACGCCAATCAGGATGGCCAAGAGTACGAAATCGAGCGCTTCGTGCGCCACAGAGTCAACCGAAGAAAAAGGACAGTCCAGTTTCTCGTCAAGTGGAAAGGCTACAACGAACAAACATGGGAACCCGAAGCCCTCCTACAGGAAACCGCTAGCCGCACAGTGTATCAGTACTGGCGCGAACGCGGTGGCCGTGGTCATGCTACGTATTTACGACACTACCACGTGTTCAGGGTTCTTGCCAGAGTTTTGAAGAAAGGTGAATGGTATTACCACTGTCAGTGGGTGGGATACTCGGACTCGCGCAAGGATACAACCTTGGAGACCGAAAAAAAGGTAAGGAGGATTGCCAAGGATGTGCTTGCTGAGTTTGAGGCTAGTCAAGCAGCTGCTAACCAGGACACTCTGGCGGCGAATCCCTAGAGTTTACTTCGGATAGAGGACCTGAGAGATGCTATACAAAAGTTGAGGGACATGTAAATATTTAGAAGAAACCCTTACTTACTACTACTACTGCTTATATATGTAACTTCGGCTATAAATAAAGTGAGTGAATAGACAAGATAACTTTTAGAAGAAGTAATATGTGAATAACTAGTACTAGAGATATCTCAGTAAGTGACCAAGTTGTTACTAACCAAAGTTATAGTTGTGAGTCCAAAGGCTCGCGCAACATATACCGTGCCTTTTCTTGGGTCCATTAGAACTGCAACTGTGGTCTGGTAACTTCATAACGGTTGAACATACGACCAAGCCTTGATAAATATTCCTCTTTGAGAAGGGAGCAGTTGGTTTTGCGATAGCGTAGTGAGCTTTGAATGAAATGAGACTCAGTACCACTTTGCAAGGCGGCCATCACATCGAGACCTACCGCTAGCTAGGTTTCTTGAAGTCCAATCTCATTCCCAACAACAGGTGTTGCAGACTTGACTCAAAGAGACTAGTGGTAACGACATCTACGTCGGACGGGTAACCCGTTTGGTCAGCGATCAAAGAATATTCTTTGTTCATAGTGTCTTTGTTTGACACCAATGCCTCACACTCCGCAATTAGATGTCCCGACTTTCATTACCAGTAAAGAAATATATGTCATAAATCGACGATATGACGAGGTAATTCATATACGTATCTCGCATGTTGGAAAACTCTCTGATCAGAGACGGGCAGAAATTACGGTATTATAAGAGCCCCGACGCTAGATTGAGGCTGTCAAAGCTTGCTTGTGGATTGAAACGATTTCACCAAATCGTGAAAATTCTGTGCTTATACAGATAATGCCGGAACAGTAAGGCTCTAAGTAAATCAAGTTCTGTAACCATTTCTACTATATCAAACCGACTTGAATAAAGATTTTGAAGAACAACAAATCTGTTTATATTTCTTTGGTACCCAGAACATCAAGTAATTACGAAGGGTGTTGAAATACAAATCAGTCAATGTTCAGTACTAGCATTGTTACCTGGCCAAGAACAAAAGCCTCTCGAAGGGGTACACATGTTCACCTTTGTAGGTTCTGAACACAGTACTGAACCGTGATAGATAGCTTAGCTGCAGACCTAAACTGCAGGATGCATATATAATATTGAACACGAATCATTTATTCCCATATTGAACGAGAACTTCTTCAAAAACCATCAACAAATCAGCAACTATCAACAAGGAAAAACAACGATGACCGAATCACAAATTCCTACACTGTCGAAATCGCACCCTGGGCTCTACCAGAGGCTTGTTGAGTATACAGGACCAATCCGTAGGAACCCGACTAGACTATGCTTCCGCTCCATAAAGAACATTATTTTGCGCTTGGATAAAGATGAAAAGAACAGTCAGGATATGAGCCTTATCCATAGACTTGAGATGCATCAAGATTCTCTACGCCACGATCGGTGTAGCGGGGAGGACGAGAATCTTCACCCATTCTGCTTTTTGCAGTGTACAAGTTTAGAGCCCCGAAGACCGTTTCAATTGTATTGTAACGATGATGATGAGGTGGAATGGCCACCTACCAACACTTTTGAATACTTTCTAGTCTATCTCAGACGCCAAATCCTGCCCGAGCTCATAGACCTATCTCCTGACTGGGATGAGAAGCTTAGTCGAAACTTCCCGGACCTCATAGGCCTATCTAAGAACTATGATAAGAGGTTTCGCATTTATAAATACAGGGAATGGTTGAGAAATCGATCGTTGAAAGACTATAAGCTCCCTCCATTGTGCCCTGCTACAATCGAACAAGCTTTCTCCGTCCTGAAACCAGATCAGTTGGAAGATCAATACTCACTGCACTATATTATGCTCCGGAAATTCTCGGGGGACCATAACATGGGACATGACGAGGCCCATAAAGTAGCCTACGAACGCACATCGGAAAATTATTGGGAATGGAAGAAGCAGACTATTAGCGAGGAAACCATGCAGCTGACAGCCACTGAGGCCGATGAAGCCACTGAGCCAACGACCGACCCTGAGAGTGAAAGTGAAGATGGCATGGACATAGATGAGCCGGAATCCGATGATGAAGACGTCGTCTGGTCTCCGGTGTCTGAGATGTCTGGGCAAGAGATTTACGATGAGCCTCAGGGACAGTTTCAGAAGTCCATAAAACGTCAATTTGATGATGATGGCGACGATGATGCTAACTGTCATAAGACGAATAAGCGAGCAAGGTTTACACATTGGTGAAATCAGGTTCATGGAAGAGCGGACTTCATAGTGCATTTATGGATTGTATTCCTTGGGCTGGAACTTCTGTCTTGCGCCTGCAATGATATTTAATAAGGAACGAAGGTAGGTCTTTGTATTTCTATATTAACAAGTTATATACTATAAGTGAGAGATTTATTATTCTGCAAATGAAAGATGACTCTGTTATACTGAACTGAAAACCTTGCAGTCATGACATTAGAAACAACTTGAAAACCTCTACTTCTTGTGAGACATCACAGAATGCACCAGTCTGCAAAGAACTCAGGTAGTGAACCGCAGGTCATTGCAGGGCTTTAGAATGAACCGAAAGGCAGCTGGTAACATAACGTGTTAAAGCTGCGCAAGTCTGACTGCCTTTCTTAGATAATGTGCTCGCGGTGGTCATCAACACATACGAGACCACTCGTACCTATCACATATTGTCTCAGTGTTGCGAGATATAGCCAGCTTCAATCATGGCTACTTTAGTACACTACTTGGCCTGCACACGTGTCCAATATTAATGAAAAATCACCCTGACACCTCGTTTGTCATCAAGAAAAGGAAACAATGAGATACAAACGGAATACAAGGGAGGGTCAGAATAACCTTGGGATGTGAGCTGTGTTTTCAATGCAACTACCAATGGAGTATATTTACATATTTTGCAAATGGGCCTAGTGCTTTCAGACTTCTACCTTATTGTCAACTCATTTATGTCGCTTGCTCGACCTATCTCCCTGAGTAAGTCAACCTTCAACGTAACTGGACTTTCGGAGCAAGTATGCAGTGGACATGACCAGTCATTTCCATCAGAAGTGTCTTTATCCTACCCAGCTTCAAACTTCTGGAACGAGGTGACCATAGCGGTCCATCCACGCCTCAGTTCCGTAGTATCGCCAAGCAACCACAAGCCCAAACTCACTTAGATCCCCAGTGATGGGCTCTTGGATTGCACCCATCCAATCTGGGAGCAAAGGGTGAGGTGCAGGTACGTCCATTTCCAGAACAGATCCCAAGTCCCAGTTCTCATCTCTGAGTCGGTCACGAGTTGTCGTAAGAACTTCAATGTCACCCTCATCGAAAGTAGATGTCGGATCTCCCTCGGGGTCAAGATCAGGAATTACAGATTTGTAGGGCCAGTACCCAGGTCGGCCTTCGACAGGACATAGTCTATACAGCTGAAGTCCCAATGGAAGAGCCCACCTTGCGAGCTGGGCGTTCTCGTAATGAGACAAAACGTCGGAGATCACATGAGGCGTGACTGGACGTTGTAAATACTTGTCATATTCATCAACCTGCTGTTGAGCCCACGCCTTGAAGTGTTCTTCCTTAGACTCTTCATCTCCCAACATTTCCGTGGCGATAGACTCAAAGGATGCCCCACTGCCGAATGAATCTTCGACGAAAGGCATTGCAGCGGCCATGGGATGAGGACTGCCTCGGTATTGAAACCCTCGATCCTGGCTATCATAGGGAGGTGGAGGCTGGTTGGTGGCACTAGGATCTGGCATATAAGGCTGGCCATGGTATTCCAGCTTCCTGATAGCAAAGTTTTCGAGGTTAACAGCAAGCTCGACGAACAGCTCGTGGGGGTTGTAGGGCGGAAAGCAGAACTCCGCAGGCGGTATACAAGCTTTGAGACTCATAAAACGGTCATGACGCTCTTCTTCTGTCATCTGACGGTGGTGTCCGGCCTCGAGTCTGTTGCATTGGATCATGTTGTTTGCGTCGACATCGAAACACATCGATCGCCGAATGTCTCGTGCGTATTTAATGAACTCGGTTCTGTCAAAGCAAGCAAGGTAACGATGGGTGTTTTCGATCAGAGAATCAGACGCGAGGCTTCGGATGGCTTCCATGCAGCTGATAAACTGCTTGCTGAGATGTTTGGCGGAGAGATGCGCAAAGGTATTGGCGAGTTCTTCTAGACGAAGTTCAAGGCTGTCTAATCGATCCTGCATGATCTCCATCTTGATCTCCTGTAACTGCTTCTCCATTATGGCGATGAGGAGGTACAAGTGTAGAATACAGGAGTTTATACGGAAGGATCTGATGGAGATGCTGTATTGGGCAGCGAGTGCTGAGTGTCGATAAATTTTCTAGTTGAGGTGGATGATTGAGACTCATATGCTCAGTGGTTTTGGTATTTATGGTCTTGGTGATTGGATTGTCTCGATACTGTTCGAAGGTCATGATCTGTTAAAATTGATTGAACTGGGTGCTACGTTCAAGTAAAGAATGCACTGCTGTTGGCGTGTGAGAACAAAAACCGCGTACCGCCTTGGGATAGTGTTCCACGCATTGTTCCAACTGAACTTTGTGAACTGTCATTCAAAAATCTTTTCGACTTTAATTCTTAGCTCCTTGGCTGTTATTCTACCAAGTGGAAGCAGGCAACAATGCAGCAGTATTTTCGTGAGACGATGGACAAAGACACTGGCGTTAGATACCAATGTTCGAGATTTGGGGCTGAAGAGCCGCGAATTGCGTGAACACGCGTCGCATCGCCAACCTTGGCTTAGAAAAAAGAACGTATCCTACATTAGAAATCTGGCGGCAAGAGTGTTGCAATCCACTAATAGTGGAAGGAATGATGGAAGAATACAAAAAGCTAGATGTCATTTCTACTATGTTCAGCAAGACATTGCTCGTCTCAGGGCCGTGGCTGTACTTGGCGGGGTTATTGGTCATATTACCGATTAAAATTAATGGACTGTTGTACTACTACAGGATAGGCTTAGAGCGACTGCACCTGGTGGTTGCACCAGTAAGCCAGCTTACAAATGATGGCGTTCGGCGTCATACCGGGACAAGTACATAAGTATTCCGACTCAGCATCAACCAACGACAGACATTTAGTCACTGAAATGTTGATATGAAGCACAATTCAAAGGGCGCGCCCTAAGGTTTACATGAATTGGGAGTTGGACTTCATTAAAGAGGGTTTGTCAGTGGCTATTCTGCAATTATGCAAGTCGTTAAATATGAGCCTCGATCCCCGGCATAAGATTAAATCACATCGCAGCGCAGCAATTGAGTAATACAATCAGTATTATAAAAAACAAGCCACCATCTATCTCAATAATGTCTTCTACTATGAGAGCTATCCTGATCTCCGAGTTCGGTCCCATTGAGAACCTAGTCATCAAAGACGTCCCCAAACCCTCAGCAACAGCCCCCGGTACGGCCCTCATCCGCATCAAAGCCTTCGGCATCAACCACGCAGAAATGCACATGCGTCGCGGTGAATGGGCTGAGTCAGTCCCCATCAGCGGTATCGAATGCGTCGGAATAATCGAGGAATGTCCAGGAGGAGAATTCCGTCCAGGGACACCAGTTGCAGCGCTCATGGGCGGCCTTGGACGGACCATACCTGGTAGTTACGCAGAGTACACCATCGCAAACACTAGCAACATGGTAGCTCTCGGAGAACCTGAAGAACGACTGCCGCTCTCTTGGGCAGATGCAGCTGCGCTTCCTGAAAGTTATGCTACAGCTTGGACGTGCCTATTCAGGAATCTGGATCTCCAGCGTGGACAGAGGATTCTTATTAGAGGTGCTACTTCGTCTTTTGGAAGAGCGGCGATCAACCTCGCTGTTGATGCAGGGGCTATTGTCACAGCGACATCTCGCAATGAAACCAAGTTTGCTATGTTGCGAGACCTTGGAGTCGCTGAGACAGTCCTCGAAACGCCCGACTTGAGCAAGCACCTCCTCGCGAACAACTGTTTCAAAAAGTTTGATTCGGTACTGGACCTAGTCGGCAACAGCACAATTGTCGATTCACTACACCTAGTCCGTCGCGATGGCCGCGTCTGCTTGGCTGGCTGGCTCGGAGGTTTAGATCCCATCAAAGGCCCAACAGGGCCTGACGAGTCGCGGGGTTTTAATCCGCTGCTGCAGATGGCAAGCGGAGTCCACTTGAGCTTCTTTGGGAGTTTCGTGTTTGGGACAGAAGAGTTCCCAGTGTCTGACGTCCCGTTGAGGAGTATTATGATCAAGGTGGCCGAGGGGAAGATTGATGCGAAGCCATGGAGGGTGTTTGGCTTTGGGGAGATACGTGATGCTCATAGGGCTATGGAGAATGGAGATGCGAACGGAAAAATGGTGGTTACAGTTGAGTAGTCTCTGGGAATGGATATGTGTACAGATTGAGCCGGAGTAGTGCCACTATAGAGGACGATGGGCCAAAAGTACACAGTAGGTTTGTGAGTGTGTTCCAAGGGAAAATGATTGCTGTTGCAGATAGAAAAGATTGAAGATAGGTTAAAAGACAAAACATCGAGATTTATATTTCAAATGCCCGATATTCCTTATTATCTACAGTGACTGGTTTAACGCTGTTGCTTATGACTTTGGTCACCGTGGTAGGTTGAGATGTCCGTTCCCCGATTTATGGCAATGCTGATGGGTTTTTTATAACGTGCCACGAATAAGGGCGGTTCGGAAGGAGACCTTATGAAGAGCATTGCATTGGTGGCCACGCTGAGCCATTCGATCCTGGATGGCGTACATAAGACTCCAGTGATAGGTGCTAGGAGTGGAAGAAGCTCGAGAGCTTTAAATTGCGGCTGACCCAAAAGTCTAACAGCCCCATACCATATCACCGTCAAGTCACCTCCCGCTATTTAATTAAGAATAGCTCAGGGTGCTAGAGTCACAATAGTAAGCTTAAACGGCTATCTAATTAAATTGTGTAAGGGCAGGTCGTCTTACCTTATATATGGCGGTGAGTATTAGTGACGCATATCATTTAATGCATGATGTGCTGAGTACCCTAGTCCCATTCAAGGAATTGTATACTCTCGTCTTTCGGTTGATAAAGTATCATGGAAAGGGTAGTAGCTTATGAAGGCGACTAAAACGCTAAATCAACCAACCTAGTACTTATTGAGTTGGCTACTGAGGTTGTGATGTCCATGGACAATCCGTTGCCATCATACTGTAGAACCCTACAAGGACGATATAAAGCTGAGAATTTTATGAATAACTGTGCACATGCAAACGGCAAACACCATCCACCGGGCTTGATTTACAGCTTACAGAAAGTCTGTCACTACTGCAGACTTTGGCTCGATACCGACGAACTGTCATGACACGATTCATATAGGGGGCGATGGTCAGGGCTCCAAATAACGACGAAGTATGGATGTAAAAACATAGCATGAAAAAGGCAGCTAGGCGTAGTTTAAACGGAAACGGAGGTTGCAAAATGGCTTCCAATATAGCTTTCTATATCTAATAGAACAAATGCTGAGCTATAGAGTCTAATTATTCTCGTAGGCCCCTGTGATTAAGGACCTTGGTTTCTCCTTCTCGTAATGCAGAGCGTGGTTTTATTTCAAAATACTCGCTCTTGATTTGCATCCAATCTACCTTACCATTCGTGACGTTAAGGATGCCATCATCAGTGTAAGGGTCTCGCCCGACATTGTTAACTGATCCCCGTCCCTTAATGTTGTCGTCGTTATCCCCTGCTATCTCACGATAGTTCCAAGGCTGGTCTAGGGTAAAGTTGCATTGAATGATTGAACTTCTTTCTTGGATAGTAACAGTTTCGGTTGTTGAAGTACAGGTTTGAAATGGGTAAGTCTTGCTTTCTGGTGGTGCAAGAACTCCCTGGGCCACGCAATTGGTATATGCAGTTATCCAAGCGATTTGGGTTTCCATGAGATATCGGAAAGTTTCCGTCGAATAGTTCAACTCAGGTTCTCCGTCAAAGATAAAAGAGTATGAATGAAGTGGTAACCCTTCTCTCAATAAATAGCTTGGGATTTTCCTTCGTGAAAGGTATCAAGCCAATTATATGACACTCAGGGTTTCCGACGGCCATTCTATCTTCATTAAGAATTAACTTGGTGATAAGGAGGCGTTGGGTCTGTGAGATGTTTTTAAGGAAGCGAATGGCCAAGGCTGCAGCTGAAAAGAAATGCTTGCGCTGGTAACAGTACCTTGTACCAGTGTAGCCCTCTTTGAGATCTTCGCTGTAACGCCACAGGTCCAATTGATCCCATATTTCTTCCAACTGAAGCTCTTTGACCATTCCCGTGGTTTCGCGCATAGAAGGTATTGCCCAGAAGTCGAAGCCAAGTTGGAAAAAGTCTGATGTTGGGTTTGATCTGGACTTAGCCCAGCCTGGAAAAACATCATCAATTCCCTCCCCGAACTTCTCAGGATACCGGTTTGCAATCTGTTGTAGCAAGTAGGTATATGCGCGATTGCTTGATATGTTGTTGTCGTTCTCCGATGGTCTTGAGAGGTCGCCTCCATCGTCCTTAAACCCACGGCCGGCCTTGAAGTCCTTCATCATAAAATTTGCACGTAAATCCGCATTGAATTCTGGATGGCTAGTCTCCAGACCAATCGTGCGGGAAATGCTGTTTGCAATGACTGGCATGTACCTAGAGTCGTGCTGGATGGGTGGTGTCTCGTACATATCGGGAGTCAAGCAATGTCTGAGGCGATCTAGCATGGCACCTAGAAGACGGAAGTGATAGGTTGTAATAAAGTCAAACATAGCCGCCTTCTTTCTCCAATCCCGTCTGTAGGTTGTTGAGAAAGTGATGGTGTTGAGTGTGAAAGGATAATCGTATGTCTCGATTGCAATCGTGCGACAGACTTGTCGTAGTGATAAGTCAATTGGACAGCGATTGGCCTGCACTAACTTGTCGGTTTGGGCGTCGTAGATGTATCCCCCTTCGGTGGTGAAGTATTGTAGGTAGATTTGCTGGCGCATTTCCGAGGGAAGACCTAGGAAGCTAGCCCTTGGCGCGTCAGGGAGGGTCTCGAGAGGCATGATGATGAATCTCAGTCTCGTGTTGCAGGGTTATGTGCAAGGATTGAAGAAGAAAGATAAGACAGGGATGTGCTTGGTGAGAGATAGAGGGGTAATTTACAAGCGGCTGACCACCGACATAGCATGACTCACACAGCGATATCGGTGCGCTCCCGAAAGCTTAACAGTCAACTACATACTTTCACGAATCAATGATAAGACAGATATGTATGCGAGAGTATCATATAAAACTAAGTTCTGTCTGCTGATTTAAGCTCTCAGCCACAAGTCTCAACTGCAAATAACACATCTGGATAACAACTTAGACATTATACCATAATGACTGACCAATTGCTACAGCGTAAAGCTGATAAGAAGAAAACCTAGATGATGACTCTTTGGCCGGCCTTGGAGGCATATAAGATGCTAGTACTGATGTTAGTTTAGTGATTGAACAGGCCGTAGGTGACTTACGTGCCTCCAATCCCTCGGCCAAGAAAGGTTAGCTCAACACCACAAAACCCCAGATCTTCAAGATGGCGTCTCCTAGGGATGTCAGAGAGTCTTGATCGGTCAATTCGGAGTCACTCACCCGCACCAACAAGACTAGTCTTTTGTCAACAACATCCCGACCAAACGCATGTCCAGAACTACACCAACTAAAGCGAGGTCAGAGATATCGCAAGTTATCGCTAAGGCATACTCACTAGAGCTGTAGTCACACCCCAAGCTGCATTAGCGTACAGGGCGACCCTACAAGACGACCGCAGCTGCAGAGACCTTAGGCAGCACTACGGGGCTGCTACAGCGTTGATCCCTATGCAGGACTTCGATCAGCTGAGCAGCGAATTTCTCATCCCTGAATAACAGTTAGGCATTATCCATACAATGATATCATCACGGGGGAACTTACATCTTGCTCTCTTTGACTGTGAGACTGTCACTCGTACAGCAGCCCGCAGTGGATTCCCTGAAGGGGTCATCCCAGTTGCCCGGCGAGAGAAGACAGCACTATCTTCCCTGAAGAAATTGAAGGATAAGGAGAGAATCAAGGCAGCTGGAGAGCTAATCAGGGGACTGTTGTATACGATTAGCTAAAATCACTAAAGGATCAAGATGCAGCTTACAACGAGGCTTGGATCGTGTCCGTGTTCAACGTGTGGATGGCGATTTACTGTCTTGTATTTAGCAAAAGTTGGATATGAAGGATAAGCTGGTGATAGATACCTGAGAGGGACTTCCTGCTATCCCTACTTAGCTGGGGCACTTAACAACAGATAGGCATCTAACAGAGATACTGACCAGGTACGGCGCGCAGCTATCAGATTTGTCGAGAAATACTGACGCACGAGAAAAGCTTGACCTGACTAGCTATAAGTTAATCTGTGAGTCATTCGAGAGCTGAAGGAATGAAAGAGGCTTACAGAAAGTTTCGTGATGACACGTATGTCGGTGCCACTGGGCTGAGCTTGAACTGTCAGCAAAGGTCCAAGTCGACGGTTCGATGAGTCATACAAGAAGGTTGGACTGGCTAGACGTATAAGTCAGTCCGCTTCGCCAAGTCGGGATGATGAAATGAACTTACAAGAAGGTTCGAGGCAATTGGAAGGTGGTGGCGGTATTGAGTTTATGAGTCAGTCATAAGGTTCTGGCACAAAGAGTCAGTATCAGTCGAAAGCCTTCACGAACGATCGGGATTAGACTCACAGAAAATACACTTCGGGTTTAACACAATGGGAAAGCTCTGCCTCAAGCAGAGCTTCAAACTGGCAATCTGACCAGCGGATCACCTCAGATTGCCATAGAGAGGAACCAAGCCTCAATCTCATGACAGTAGAGGATCCAACTTCTCCAGGAAGCTGGATAGATACGGTATAGCTCAACATACCAGGTAGTAGCAGCAGCACCCACCATCAAGGGGGTAACTGCCCAGGGTAAAGGAAATGCAGGATGCACCAGGTAAATGTGCGTTGATAAGGTAGTAGTGATGTCGTGGTTGGAGGTGTGCACTAAAGACTGCGCCAGGCATCTCGTGGTGAAAGAGAGGGAATAGCGTGGCTGGATGTGCGCTCAACGACGCCATCTCCTCTGCCCAGCAGAGCGATGAGTAGTATTCCTCGGAGCGTAAGGGTGATGCCGGCCCGAAGCCCGCGTGTTCCTCCCTCTGGAGGAAGAGCGATGGGATGGAGTCCGTGAGTGAGTAGGTGGGGGGTCTGCATCATCCAACTGCCCGAGTCGAGGAGAGATGATACCGGGAACCAACTCGAACTGCGTATGTTTTGACCTCGCCGAGTCAAACTGCTCAATGTCGAAGTACTTCAAGGCCCATTGGGTTGCTACCTGACTGTGCTTGGTGAGCAGGTCCTGGTAGCTGATATGACGGACTCTCCCCTCAAGCTTCTTGCGTGCGTCCTGCAGCCTCTCACACTGAACGAAGAGATGGAATGGCGTCTCTCGAAACTTTCCGCAAGCACAGCGGCCAGATCCCGCTTCCTTGATGCCAATCTTGGAAAGATGGGCCTTGAGTCCGATGAACTCGGTCCGGCAGTGGAGGAGAATGGTAGTCTGGGCGCGGGACATGTTCTTGTTGTAGTAGCCAAGGCTCTTTCTACCCCAAGGCTCCAGGAGAGCAGCTGGTAGCTGAGCGCTGTTGTCCCCGCGAGAAGTCATGGCTCGCTCAACCCTTCGTTGCCGGACATACTTCTCCCATCTGATCCTGCAGCTTCGGGTCGCTCGAACCTTGATGAAGTTTCTCAGCCTGATGTTGCGAGCTTTTGGATCATTCAGGGCGTTCAATCCCGCTTCACGGAAGATTGGATCTTCGTGAAAGTTAATCGACTCGTGCAGGTTAATGATGCATGCCCAAGCATCAAGGTTCAGATCATCATACGGGTTGCGAACCCCAGACCTCAAGAAGTTGAAGGTCTTGTCTGATTTCCATAATGGACGAGGAGAGAAGAGTAATTTGGCGCGCTGTAGAGTGGCCTGGGAGTGAAGAACTGTCCATATGTTCTCGATGAACATCTCCTTCTCCAGAATCTGTGAAGCAGTGTGGTAGAAAGCCCCGGAAATCTTGCGAAGACAGAAGGTGTAGGCATCCTCAAGACGCTTCATCTGCTTGTTGTTGATCTGATAGTTGATCTTGTCTTCGTCCGGTTCCCTTCTGATGAACCACGCTGCGCAGGCATATGTGAAGACAGGTCGAATCTTGGATATGAAGAAGAGGCGCATTGTCTTCAGGTTTGGACCCCAATGTGGCCCAGATATAAATCTCAGGTAGCCCATCCTCTGCTTCACCTTGCCAATAACCATCGAAATGTGATCTCCCCAAGTAAGGTCACTGCTGACAATGACGCTCAGGATCTTCATGTTGGGCTCCGGCTTTTTGTGAAAGTCGGGTATGTCGGGGATCACGTCGTTATGGCCCTTCTTGCTCTGTCGTTTCTTGAAGTGCATGATCTTGTACTTCTCGGCCCCAAAACGAAGACCCAGCTCTTCTGCTGTGGCCATGACTCCCTCGTGCAGCATCTCGAGACCTTTGCAGTTGGCCGCGTAGGTGTCTGATATGGCCATGAGGTAAATGTCGTCCACGAATGCAAATGCAAAGAGATCGACTTTGCTCCTCTTGCCATCCACTTCGACAGGGTAATTCGTAAATGTCTTTGCGCGTTCGAGAAGGGGAGCGGCGAAGAAGAGGAAAAGGATAGGTGAGAGCGGCGAACCCTGGGGAACGCCCGTGTTGAGATCGAATGGCTCGGATACGATGCCAGGAAGGTTGAGGCTTGCTGTGCGATCTGAAAGGAAAGACTGAATCATGTTGACGATCCATCGTGGGAAACCCTTGTCAGCCAGAGTCTGGATGAGGGCCTGCCTCCAGACATTGTCATAAGCACCGCTTATGTCGAGTCCCATGATGGTAACAACCTTGCCCATGGCCCAGGCGCTGTATACCTTGTCAAGCATGTACTCGAGGGCTTCCGAGGTCGTTCTACAGCCAAATTGCCTTGCCGGTAGAAGATGTGGATTTGCCTCGAGGGCCTCTTGCATCCTTGAAGCCACAATCTTCTCGGAATGTTTTCTTAGCCTATGTCTTGTCTATACCAACCTGTTGTTGCTACATCAAGCTGGCTCCTCTTTGAGTGACGCTTACATCAGGCCATGGCCTCCTTGATGAAGCTGCCAAGTATGTACCTTGGCATCTCACCTGTATTTAGTTTAGTTGTTCGTCGCGCGGTTTGCAGTAAAAGACACCTCTTTGCATCAGCCACAATCGTCGATCCTCCTTGTTCCAAGGCTCAACTGGATCTCACTTAGAAAAGGTTAGCGCGTCTAGGGGACGTCGCCACATGGCAGGATTTGTGCCTGAATCGGAGAACTTGCTCCCCCATACCCACCAAACGCCATGGAGCCATGCTGTCTGATTCTATATACCAAGATAATTTCTACGACCTTTTTAGAGCTTTGGATCTGTGCTTATTTCAATTGTCTCTTTTCACAGATAGCACATTGCGATAATGATATACGTCATCACTAGGACAGATCTCGGCAATAAGGTTACTGATTGAGTCATCATAAAAGCATATTATTCTGTTTTTAATTGAGACTTATCTTTGTTGAAGCTATGCCAATTCCCATGCTATCTCAATCATTTAAATAGGCCACAGTAGTAGTGGTTCGGGTATGGGGATATGGTGTATACAAGTCTACTTATCATTTGAACGAAAGGGCAAACTCGAAGCGACATTTGTACCTCCATATTCGCCGTTTCTTACCGGCTTTGACAAGGATCTTTCTCACCGCGGGTGGTTCGTATCCAGCAAGAATCGTCAATCGGCCCAATCATCTTACATGGAATGAGTCCATCCGTCGAATGGCAGGGGCAAGACTCGCCTCACGATGCGAAGAGTGGGCCAGGTTCGAGGCCTGCACCACAAAATAATTTTCTTTTAACCGATAAAGTACTGTTTGACGTATTATCTAGCTATCAACTACTTTTTTGCGCTTTTTGAAACTCATTTGCGAAAAGCCGACCGGTGCTCGAATTATAGTATTCCCGGAAGATGATCCAGGTCGTGCAGCTCATGAAATGCTCTTCATTGATAGCGCTTCCAGCCTCAGTAAAAACAAGCCGTATTATGCATGACGTCGAGATTTAAGCAGGGCTGCCAGTAGCAAAGTTAGAGTGCTTTGGTGCTTGGGGCCTCGTTATGACAACATTTCAAGACGTGCAGCCTTAGCTGATTGCTTTAGGGTGGCCCATTGGCAGAATCAGCGCCATCGCCAAATAACCAAATTCTCATGGCAAAATAAGCCATTGAACATTGCGATGTTCACACCGTTATTTATATCAGGGAGCGAAGCTTGCAGGAGATGCAGAAGGCAATCATCTCTTGAAACATGTGTACCAATAAAGCGCTAAAAGTCTGGATTAGCCAAAGTTATGAGAATCTGGTAATAAGGTTACTAACTAGATTTCTTCATAATAACTGTATTAAGTTCAAATGAGGTCTAATGAAACATCGCTGACATACACTGTCTGCTGAGAATACCCAAATCCTCTTAAGAACCCATAAAGAAATAACCTGCCCTAACGACTTCAGAATAGACAAAAAATCAACCTGTAAGAATGTAATTACCTCTCCTGCTTAGCTCTCTGCAAAGTAACCATACTTATACATCTCCAGTAGTCGAATCACAATTGCCAATGCAGTAGCATATTGGACCGCCGTGCAAAACGGGTTTAAATACAGTGTCCATACAAAGGACAACAGCTTCTTGGCCAAGTATATCGCACTTTTAAGGATGTAATCTAAGATGAGGTACGTGAATATTATCATGAACAAGAGGATTGTAAGCCCCACGATCAAGGTGCGGAGTGGAGTGAGTTGGCCGGGTACGATGCCGAAGAAAGGCAGGATGTAGCTGAGTGGGTTGTGGTAAAAGTCGTATACAGCAAAGAGGCCACTTATGATCCTGGGAAGAGTGTTAATGAGTGCGATGGCGGACGAAATGGAGAACATGATTGTGGTGTTGGTGGATGAATAGATTTGGTGAAGCTCTGTTGTGGTTGTTTTAGAATCTGGAATGTTGCTGTTATTGGAAGATGAAAACTGGGAGTTATATAAGTACTTATTATACCTCCCTGATCACAGAGATCGAGTTCGTAGATAAAGTCTAATCGGCTTTGACTGTATAAAGAACGATTGTTATGCATGTGCATGTTCTTTTACGCCTATGTTCACTTTTAGAAATGCTCAATTATGTCTTTGTCCCCTAAGTATCTATTTAAAGATTTCTTTAATATCTGGTCAGTGAACAGTAAAGCCACTGTCTTTTAGGTTCGATTGGTCTCAATGATGTTCACCAACTTGGAACTTCCTTGTTCCAGAGTTTAATTACATTTACAATACAAATAATCATACCACCTAATATGCAATTTACAGCTTTCGGATGCGAGGATTCTTTATAAAGTAATGGATAATTAATACTGCTCCTGATGTTTATTAGTAATTCGTGAAAAACCGATGTTAGCCTGCTGATATTCTAGTATAAGTAAATTAGCATCTAAAAATCACACCGTAGCACAATTGGCGATCTTAAGACCAAGAATGAAAGACAGTTCAAGATAGCAACTTCTGGTACCAACGATACTTGAAAGTTATCTAGAGGAGCGTCGCAACTCCAACTCTACCAAATAGCCTAATACATCCTCCATATCCACTTAAAGCCATCTCAAGGTCTTCCTTTGACGTTAGAGCCGCAGTCTTGATAGCAGCCGCCCGTGCTGATCCATCCACTTCCACTCATCCCCTTCTTCCTCCACAGTCTTACCATAATCGAGCACAAGACAATGAAGGACCACATAGCCTTCATTCCCTATAACACTAAAGTCAGGCTTCAAAGCATTGGAGATCCGACAAGGCTGAAGAGTGATACGGTTAGTCCGAGGCTCCTCATCATCAAACATATTAATGCCCTTGCATCCGCTATCTCCCTTCTCGACCGACTCGTTATCTAAAGAAAGCAGAAGTATGTAGATGTCCCCTTCCTGGTGACTTTCAGTGCCATCGACAATATGCCAGTGTTTGCAGCGCTCTTGGATGGGACACTCGGTGGCATTCCGGTGCCGATATCTAAACGCAGTAACACGTGAATCCATGTCATCCAGCGTCCACTGCAGATAGGCCTTTGAGAAGGCTCGGTGGGTCAGTGGAGGCCCTCTTTCTGTGAGGTATCGCCGATCGAACTTCGGGTCATCTTTGGCTTCGGAAGGACAGGTCAGGAGAGATGCCTTACTGACCAGGACTCCAGTCTCCGACCGCTTGACTACCTTCTTTCGTGCTGGCGCTGCGTCAGATGACGTAGCCGCTTCCGGTAGATTTCTCTTCTTTTCCGGCTGCATTGTGTCCGACGATCCTATTGTTTGCAATTGTACGAGTTGTTTTTCAAGAGTAGTAAGACGGGCTTTGAGGCGAGTAATCTCCACCTCGCAGGAACAGCTGGGAGGAAGACAATCCATGATTTGTAAAGTTTGTAGTGTTGAGTAAACGAGAACCTCTTAGAAGCAAGACTAATCCTCTGAGAAGTCGCATATGGGAGATACTGGTGAACTGGAGTGTGAGTAAACTTACCTGGTATGGTGGCCTGATGAGAACTCCTCAATACCTAGATGTCTTTGAACTTTTATAGAAAATAGTTTCCTTCTTTGTTCGAAGTATATAAGAAGTTCCAGGATTGACACAGTTGAACACAAGAGGGAGGATGTGAAAGAACGAAGAACAAGGATTAATTGACTAACCAACCACGACGATGTTCAAAGAACAATTTGAATGAACGCATTTCCACAGAAGCCCAATCTGGAACAGCATCTGACGACAAAAAACAACGGCGCATTACCAACAGTAGTTTAACACATCTCTTGCATCACCATTCTATCGCAATCCCTGACTGACAACAACTTTGATATGTATGGTAATGGCCTTAGATTCCCCAACATGACTACAAAACACATGTAGCTTGGAAGCCCCCGGCCTTTGCAACTTGCAGTATTATTGGTTGATTTCATCTTGGAACAAGAGTTTGCTATTCTAACAATTTGCTTACACACATGTTATATCTGCTCCTTCAATTTACACAAGTAGCAACCTGCTCTCGCATCTCAAATTACGTACTCTCGAGGCTAATTGAGTAGCCAGCCGTAACTATGCCCATTCACAGCGATTCGAGCAGCCTGGCGCAAGGTGATCAATCAATGACTTGGCCCGCTGGCCTTCATGCAGCACCAGACGAACATAGATCTCCAATGACTAAGTCCACCACCCAACAGTGAGAACGTCGTGAAGGTATCCGCCTTGCCCATTTCCCTGCTCTTATCTACTTGAAGTGATTAAGACAGCCTCCGCCTATTTCGACTTCGATAGCCAGCACTCTTAGCCAGGAACACTCAGAAGACAATCACCTGACTTGTCGGCCAATGCGGCCGTCAAAGACGCCAAGTACCACCAGTGCTTACCTTGACAACAAGAAATCGACTAACTATGTTTTAGAAAGGAACGTGGTCAGGTTATGTGGTCCTAGTGGCATGAAGCCCTGCAGCGGTGAACCAGACGATCAAAACCAAGTACGGGTTCCTGTTCTTGGCGGTTGCGGAGCGTAATCGTCCGCGTGGCTCCCTATTTATCCAGAACATCCCTAGTCAGGTACCAATTACCATTTCCGGAAATTGCGGAGAACCATCCTCCGTATGCTCCGGCATACTCCTTTTGTACATACAACGCCAGATATGCGGGGTAAACAAGACTACCTCGGATGGATAAGTTGGAGATGGAAATAGCCTCTTGAAACAATACTCGTTTCATCCATGCATACGACGCTGTTTACCATTTGATGCTCTGCGCGATAGCCATGGAGTATTTATTATTTTTCCCGGCTGCGGGGTCTCGCTTCGGACATGCTGCCTCCGGATCTCGCGGTATTTGACACCGGCATTTGAACCTCACCTGAGCCGACAACAGCTATGATCATCGCTCGGTTCGAGTATAAAGCTGAGATCGACCGCGACCAGGCAATTGAATAGCAAACACCGACAATTAAACAGAATCGGAGACCATTGACCATGCTCGGACTCCCCTCACCCCGCAAGCTGCTCACACAGCTGAGCCTTGGCGCCAGCCTTGTTGCGGCTCAGCTCCAGACCATCAGCAATTTTGGAAACACCTACGGCACGCAGCTAACCATGCAGGTCTACATCCCCGGAAACCTTCCTGCTAGCCCAGCAGTCATGCTCGCCGTAAGCCATCCCCATCACATCGCCCAGTTCTTGAGCTAACCGTCTGCAAATAGCTTCACGGCTGCGGTGGAAGCGGACCAAGCTACTTCCAGCAGACCAAGTACAAGTCCCTGGCCGATTCAAAGGGCGTCATTCTCATCTTTCCGTCATCGCAAAAGGATTCCAACTGCTGGGATGTCGCCAGCACCAAGACGCTCAAGCACGATGGTCAGGGTGACAGCCAAGTTCTCGTCAGCATGGTCGACTACGTCATCAAGACATACAAAGCCGACTCAAAGAAGGTCTACGCCACGGGCACCAGCTCCGGATGCATGATGACCAATGTTCTCGCGGCTACATACCCAGACCGTTTCGCAGCTGCTACATGCTACTCCGGCGTTGCAGCCGGATGCATGGCTGGATCTCCTGGATCGAGCCCCATTAGTTCTGACCGTGTCTGCTCCGATGGGAAGATCATCAAGACTGGACAGCAGTGGGCTGATCAGGTTAAGGCGATGTATCCTGGCTACAGCGGCTCGTACCCGCGATTCAAGACCTGGCACGGCACCGCGGATAATCTAGTCTATTACCGGAACCTTCTTGAGCAGATCAAGGAGTGGTCGACGATTCAGGGTGTTTCGTTTAGTCGCAACGAGACCAACACTCCTCAGTCCGGCTATACCACCATGATTTACGGAGACGGAACTAAATTTGTTGCTGTATCTGCAGCTGGAGTCGGACATGTCGTACCTACTCATGAGGATCTTGACTTCAAGTGGTTCGGTCTTTCTTAAGAGTCTCTGTTGTCAGAAACCCGCTAGAGGGCGATACTGTCAGATACGAGCTCGATTCTAGGGAGGGAAGATATTAGGATCTAAATGGAGGAGGGAAACACAAACAACAACAAAGAGGGGGGAGAGAGGGTAAATTGTGTACATAGTTATTTCCACTACATTCTTCTCAGTACATAACATTCGTTCAGCAAGATAACTACCTGGGCTCTATCTCACACTGCCAAGATCACCTTTCCCCTCACCGTAATTGTTAGCATCGTAGTCCCGCATCGCTTGCTGTATGAGGGAATCAAGCCAATTGCAGCTTATCGCCAAAGCCATGCCTATAGGTTGGATAAAAATAAAATTTAATGAAAATATAAATAAGCTTTTTTATTAATAGTTCATGCCATTAGGATCATCGACGCCATTTCTCCACTCTCTTGTTTCATCTTAGTACCTGTGCGCACTAAAAGGTCAAAGTCCAAAACGCCGAAACTCAAAATACTCTGAAACGCAAGACTCAGCGCTCCCGGACAATCAGCTCACAGCAGACGAAAAAGCGCAAATAGGGTTCATAAGTGCATAAACCAAAACCAAATTTCACAATGTTCTCGATTTCATCATTTGATTCGGCATGAGTAAACAAAATGCTTTCGTTGCCGTGCGACGTTACGTGACCAAGCGTATGAACTGTCAAACAGATATAATCAGACACTTCGTCATGACTACATTGGTATTCAGACTCCACAAACCACTCTGAAATATAGCACATCAAGCCATACTCTTCGCAATGGTGCCCCAACCACTCAACCTCACCGAAAGCTCCTATCTTTCAGTTCCAACTACACGAACCTTAGGACCAAAGACACCAACAGATATACCCAGCTTCACCCAGACCTCAAGTCCCCCACGCCTCATGGCACCAAGACAACGTCGCCGCGCTACAGTAATTGCACTCAACGGCAGGACACCTCCTCACTTCACCTTGGAGTCTCCCCCACGCAGGCGTAAAAGCGCGACTGATCGTCGCAAGAGTTTGCAGCCGCATCTCTGCTCCGCGCAGAGTCTAACGTTGCGCAATCCAAGCAATGGTCTTATTCAGCAGGGTTCTGCGAAACGCAACACTCTCTGCGACTGCACTTCAGGCTTGGATATAAAATTGACCGAGCTTTGCGTCGAGCAACCAGATCGCGAGCCTTTGCGGTCACCGGCGTTGTTTGCGCCTTGTCGTTGGAGTATTCCTTCACCTACGCCAGGAAGCTCTTTTGAGCAGAGTGGGCAGGTTTATCAGTTTCAGGGTCACTGTGATGGGAGTCGTAAGCGCAGACGGGCTACGTGGGCATTTGACGTGGATGGGGGTATGAACAAACTGCCATCTTGTTCATTCTGGGCACTTTGAGAGGATCCAGAGATGCAGGCGTCACGACTGTAGTAGAGTGTTGGACCTAGGAGAGTATTCAATTCTGTGTTGACCTTGAGCTATTCGATCTGCGATTGATGGCCCGGTATTCGTTATTGGACATTCTTTATATGAAAGGTGATGGGGGGCTGTGTTTTTAAGAAACAAAGCTTATTCAAATTTATGTTCAAAGATACTTGCAAGCCTCCGTTGTACATATTGTCCTTGGTTGAGCCATAGTCGTGAGATAGCGTAGTGTGACTTCTATAACAAACTCAGTTATGTCCGTTAATCTCGTTCTTCGATCTTGTCTCAACAGAGGTTGTGCTCCCCATAATGGGGGATTCTGGGGCATAGGTAGATGATCAATTGAGCCTGAAAAGGCCAGAAGTTTCCAATTGTTTGAAGCTGCAACAGTGGTTTAATGAGCTGGGGCGGAGTTGTAACTTGTAGCAGATGAAAATGAACATTGAAATGACCGTTGGCCCCTTTGAAGCCAGCAAGGTGGTGATTTTACTACTCAAACAATGAATAAGAACAGCGGAGTGGCATACCTATCATCTAGCGCTACGATTGTTGACTAGTTAGGTGACCGGGGTGCTGCGCCGGTCTGAGTCATACAGTATACGAGCTAATATTTGAGTCAGCCTTACCAACAGGTGACAAACACCATCTCATATATATCATCATACTTCATAATTCTATTTTCTCTTCTCCATATTTATTTTCTCAATTATTGAATTTACTTACGTGCTCAATCGCGATGCGGCCAACACCACTCGAAAGATCGCGTCTCTGCGACGCATGCACCCACGCATGCTCAATGTCCATCGTCGGCTGTACACGATATACCTGTCAAACCCACAGATCCCAATTCCCCAGAAACGATTCCAATTCTTATCCAAGTAGCTGGGATGCTCTGAACGACATATCGCGCTGGGCAAAGTGGTCAAAAACAAAGCGAGACTTTCTCGCAGAGACGAGTTCATCAGGATGTCATCTCTGCATAATAATCGCACACGCCTTTGATGACAAGTCAAAAGAGTTATTTCAGAAGCTAGAAAATGATGAGGTTGTACGGCTTTGCTTCAAGTATCGCACTGTTGAACGAGATCCAAGTGGAAAGTTGGGTTGGGATGAGAGAACGAGCATGGCGATTACTGATATTGCGTTGGGAATTGATCTTCCTGATGAGTTCTGGCTGGCGGTTAAATCTGATCAAGGTTCAGTATTAGACGAAGTGTCCTTCGATCTGCGAATACGGCCACTCCAAGGTAGTTTTATGAGTGCATGCGTGCAAAGAATATGACTGACTTGACTACAGAAACGGATACGAGTCATGTAATCAAGACCATCCCTGGAAAGCATGCCTCGATGATGAACGACCAGAACTTACAGCTTGCACTAAAATGGATTAAAGGTTGCAATCGCTCACATCCCATCTGCAAAGAATTCCAACCACAACAGCCGAGTTGGCGTCCAACGAGACTAATCCACATCGGGTCAAAAACCCAACAACCTCGACTAGTCATTCCATCAGAAGCAGTAGCTTACATTGCGCTGAGCTACTGCTGGGGAACCAGCAACACCGTCACTCTCACTGAAGCTACCTTCGTTCCATTCCAAAACGAAATCCCTCTGTCGAGCTTACCAAACACCATCCGCGATGCAATCACCACAACACGAGATCTCGGCTATGAATACATATGGGTAGATGCGCTCTGCATTATTCAAGACTCTAAACCCGACTGGATCAAGGAGTCCTCTCAGGTGGGCAGCATCTACGGTTCAGCAGCTCTCACCCTCGCAGCAGCTGGTACATCAACTGTACAAGACTCGATATTCTGCCGTCGCGATCCCCGCGCAGTGAGACCATGCGTCGCAAACATCATCCAAAGCTCGGTATATCACCGAGTAAGTTACCCATGGGCTATTTATCCGCACCAACCTGAGCGCCTCCTATTCGACACCATCAATGAGAGTCCTTTGAGCCGTCGAGCTTGGGCATTGCAGGAACTTTTGGTATCACCGCGGACTCTGGTCCTTGGATCGAAACAAATGGTCTGGTCGTGTGCGACGACAGAAGCAAGTGAGACGTTTCCGATTGGCTTGGATCCAAAGTTTAGTACTGTGGTGAACGAGAGTGCAAGTTTATCGTATCTTCGCCAAAAGCTCATGAGAGCTTCTAAGTTGGAGGAAAGCCCATCGGAATTTTGGAACGACTTTATCAGCAGATATACCAAAGCTCGACTTACTTTTAGTTCGGACACACTCGTCGCGCTACAAGGCATCGTCGAAAGAATCACTGAAGCAAGACGGGGATCGAACAAATGTAAACCGGAGCTAGAATACGCTGCTGGTCTCTGGCGCGATGACAATTTCCAGCAGAGCCTCTTATGGCGTCCCAAGGCTGGGTCATCACCTAAACGGCCAGGTAACTATCGCGCTCCGTCGTGGAGCTGGGCGTCGTTGGACGGCGAGGTTGACTTCTTTGAGCAATATATACCATGGATCTGGAATGGAAAGAAAACAGAACTTTCCAACATCTTGGATGTTTGTGTTGAGCCTCAGAATGGATACTCACTTTCGACAACTGGGCAGATTAAGTCGGGCCTTATTGAGGTGGAATGCCATTTACGAGAGTGCTATTTGAGGAAGCAATCGCAAGCTGAAGAGTCATCGAAACATCAAGAGGATGATACATATCTTATCATCTCCTCTGATGAGTATAATAAGATGCCTGAAAAGTCTTCCATCGAAGGCCCAACAGCAGGAATCCAGCAGGTACATAAATTCGCCAACTCTTGCACTATCGATCTACCAGATGAAATACCTTCATCGCAGTGGATCCAGGTTTACTGCGTTCCTCTGCAATTAGGTTGGTGTCAAACCGATCGCTACGAACAATCCGTCTGGGAGAGCTACGAAGGCTTAATCCTTGTCCGCCATGAAATCGAAGATGAGGATCTATTGACATCTGAAGGTTTCTGTGTTCTGTCTCAAACTTTCCGTCGAATTGGAACATTTACTTTCGATCTTCATGATGAGAATAGAGAAGCCCGAGAAAACGAACTATTGGGTCCGGTGGTTTTTGATCAAGAGGGGAATTGGGAGAGGAAAAGGGAAACAGTCTGTATTATTTAGGAATAGTTCATAATAACTACTATAGATGGTTGGGATGTCTATTCGTTCGAGGTTTGCAGATGCCTCCTTTAAAACTGTTTTACCCATTCTAACTTGTCATTGATGAGGATTAGCTGCGGTGAGGAAGGGCTGGAGCGACATCACTTACTGGCGCTCTCGTCTTCCCAGTATGAAACCCTTCAAGTTTAATGCGATTAATGGATTATTCCACTGGCGTTGATACGACGGCTGGTCGTGCACAGCGAGGAGATTTGCAACCCTTCTCTGCGCCAGGTATAGATAAAGGTGCGACAGGACGTTGGTCGGATGATCATGGCCTCTATTATAAATGCATGCTTATAAACTGTCCTCAGAGACCCTCTAAGCACATACGACCATACCTACAGGAAAATACGGGATCCCGTCCGCTCTCCCATAGTCAAGCCTGTAAGGGGCGGATTAGTAGTTGGGTCGGTGACGACCAGCGAATCCCCGCTGTTGTATGTTTTTGCCGATTTGATCGAGAAATAACTTTCTTTTTGCCAGTTGTATATACTGAGAGCTTTGGTCTCGCAATGGCGAACACAGCTGTCGTTTGTCAAAAGGTGGGGTGGAGCGTTTGCCTTGTAACTCTAGATACGGAACTACCGTTCACCATGACTGGATGCACTCAGATCAGTTTGACGCTGAGAAGTCAATTTTGCAACTGTTGAAAGCCATAACGAGCGATATCTTTGAATTTACTTGCGCTGATGCATACGTCCATTGTCGTCTTGGTGTTCTTCTAACGTCATAAGTGGAATATGTCAGCGATACTTAGATAGCGCCCTTCATGAAAGAACAATCGGTTCGTTACGGACGCGAAGGATGGGAATACCCCGCAAGGGTGTTTCCCCATTTGTCCCCCACTTCCATGGACGACCTCGACATGTCTGCCCTGGGGATTGAGCACAGTGAGACTGCGCGCAGCCACATGGGGGGACTACGGCGACGCATTGGGCGGAGCAACGGAGGACGGGACCATGATGTTAGCTTCCCATCGAGAGAGGAACAGCGCGACGCCTTGAACTTTGCAGCAAGGGGCCGTTTCAGAGGTTGAGACTCGAGGGAGAGCTAGTACATACTGGAAAGAGGTTGTCCAAAAGAGCTTTTTGTCCTGATGAGAGAATGCAGTGGTATAGCTAACTGTCTTTGAGTGTACGTTTGTTCAGGCTATAGTTTGTATTCTTTGTTCTCTGATATTGACGTTGAATTGAAGTCCTCTGTTTGCTTGTTCACTTAAACCTCGATTTTGGCTGTCTTTCGCCACGGTGAAGAAATCTGCCTTGATCTCGTCTCTGGATATACCAAATTGCCTGTTCTGCTTTCATGTTAAATACCTTACTTCTCACCTCTTTTCTTCTCTCATCAAATCCACCAACACTGTTATATACGTAAAGCTCCCCACCCAGCAACAAAAGTAACACGGGACCAAATCTACTACAGAACCAGAGTCACCACCATGTCTAACGATTCTCTTTCCAACGCCTCCCGGAGACGAACTCCTCCACCCTATACCCAGGCCACTTTGGTTCACCCGGCCCTCTTCCTGATTTGGTATATACTCACGTCGCTAACCCTCCTTCTTCCCGACAAATACATGAATACAACACCTGGGCATCCTTATGCCTGGCATTTGCTTACCACGACCCTCGAAACAGAGCTGTCACGACTCTGCACACGGATTCCCGACGGCCGTCGAGAGAAGGCCTTATATATCGCTGCTGGCCAGCGATGCATCGACGCCACCGACCTAACGCCGAAGCTCTTCAAGCATTACGAGATAGCAAGACAGTTGCGTATGTTCTCTTTAAGAGAGCGCAGTATGCTAGCTGTGCAAGCAAGCTTGTATCTGGACCTACTACTTTACACCAAGAAGACTGCCTACATGATGAAAAAGAATGAAACTGACAGTCTGCTATACTGCTGCCGAGCCTCGGCATTGCGTGTTTATTTGTACGCTCTTTTTATCCTGATAAAGTATGGTTTCTATCGGTGTTTATGGACACTGTAGTTAATATTTTGGGCTCTTTACGGCAAGGTTCTTGGCATGCTCTGGTGGTTTGTCCCGGCCTTGATCTTGTATGAACTTCACTGGATGTTACCTCTTAGCCTTCAAGGGAGTCCCATTTGTTGGTGTCAGATTCGTTACTGTATCTTTTATGTTATGGGCCTCTTGTTATGATATTCTCCTTATTTTAGTTCATAATAAGACAGATCTTTCATCAAATGAACTTTCTCACTTCTGTTAATAGATAGATATTTTAATGACAGCTTCCCCTTCCTCCTTGTATATCTTTGTAAGTTGTTGCAATTATTACACATCATAGGATAGTTTAGACGAAGTTCTAAGTTCTCTGTGTATATTTAAGCCCTCGCCTAACAGTTCAAGATACTGATCAGTCTACCAGGCAGTGATATCGCTCACGACTGCGAGGGAATTGGTTGTGACATAATTGTCGCCACAGCCATTCCCCTCCCTTACGGCATTGTTTTCCTTGCAGTCGATGTCATAGACCAGATAAGATACACGGGAAACGGATTGTCCTCTCCATATAAGCATGGGGGATCAACATCTGAAATAAAGTCTTGGGAGGAGAACTACGGACTTAAAGTACAGAGTCTCGCCAGAAAAGCTACGGTTTCTCACAACCAAGAGGTGCTAGGTTGGTGGGTGCGTAGAATTGCTCATTCTGAAACCCGGCTTACCCCGTTTAAGGGAAGGGAGGAGGCTAGGCGAGAGTTTCTTTCGGGCGATGTAGTATGGATTGGATCGTCTTGGGTTGCTTGGTCCTTTCGCTGATAGTTACTGGGAAATTGACTTGGCGCTTTTGCTTGTCTGCTGTTAGTGAATCGGAAACCACGGTGTTCATTGCCTGGTGCGCGAGAACGCAACAAGAGAAGGAGGTTGGCAGACATAGTCAGACGCTTGCGCATAGTAGTAAGAGCACAGAACTGTTCTCTTTGAACAAATCAGCTGTTCTTTGACTGCCAGAAACATAACAATACCCATCAGCGGGAGCCAGACAATGTAATGGCAGTCTGATTGCGATATTCGATGAGTAGTGCATTGAGATATGAGTCCATTTGTTACCGAGCTGCTACGTTGGCCCTACTCGAGAAAAAAAAAGAGACTCTGGTGGTTATGCACAATCAGATGAACAAATCGCCTGGTGCGTTCAAAGAATTATTCTGTCTGTGGCAGCGACACCCACTTTGCTTTGCGAGTGCGAACATACCAATCATAACAGTGTAGCTTCATAATCGTCTGCTGGTCGGAGTTCAGACCGCCAACGAGTGCCACTGTCAATTGCACAATATCGGTCACGAAGGTCCCGGCACCTGAAAGGCAGCCATGCAGAACGGCAACATCGCTTGCGAACCTCAAAGATTCATCCAAGTTCTCCCGACTCCCTGGGCTATCTCTTCTTCTTCCAAACACACATCTCTCTTTCGCAATATCTTCAACGCTATCGCAACATCGCTTTCGCACAACCTCCATCAAGAATCAGCACCTCCGACCCGAAATAAACCGATCAGCTCTTTTATCCTCTTTGCGCGCCCTTATTCAACGTCAACATGGCGGATCTCATCGACCCCGGGACAACCAAGTTGGTCTTGATCGTCTCCCTCCTCTGGATCATCTCATTCACCCTCCACAACCTTTTTGAGATCAACGACATCATCTTCTTTTCCATTGCAATCGGAACTTCATTCATTGTCGCCGCCGCGAGCTGCGTCTGCCTCTCGGGTCTTGCCGTCATCGCAGTCTACCTTTCGGTCCTGGCCAACGCTGCTATTCTGTGTATCATCGTCATGCTCATTCCTGTCCTTCAGTATATTATTCAGTGCATTTCCTCTATCTTTACTCGTCTCGGAAATCTCTGCGATCGAGTAATCCGGTTCTTCGATGCCGTGATCTCTTTCTTGGACAACATTAGTACTGCAGTGCAGTTGTTCCCCCCGTCATTCGACAGATTCCTTTATGGATCTGAAGGTCTTGAGCCCCTCGTCGATGAGTGAGTGGTCTTTCAGTGGATCGGAGGTATGGACAGGCGGGTAGGGAGCAGTGCAAAGAAACGCGCTTGGTTTTGCTGGTTGCACGATAGCATGTTCTATATGAGCATCAGGAATTGGTGCCTTCCCCTTGGTAGTAATTGAACGGTTGGTATCTACGAAGCATGAGAGGATAGTCTGTATGTAGTGCCCTGCAGAAAAGAAAAGCTTTGCGATATTTTCCCAAGTCAGATTCGCTTTGTGATCCCGCCGAGCATATTCTCGGCTAAATGTTTATTGCCGCTGTCGTGCTTCTTAGAGAGGTCCTAATCTTACAGGAGTCAGCCAGGTCAATCAGATCATCTACCTATTCTGATGTCAGATGTCCTCAAGATAATCAAAGCATGCAGCAACGAATCTAAGCAGGGGAGAGGCAAGAAAGCGTAGGAACTCGACCCTAAATACGAAAGTGACTTGTGTAAACTTGGATGAAATTAGCAAGACTTGGTAGGCCTTTGGATTAGCTATCTTGGGCAGCCAAGCTTAGGGTAAACTACCTCCAGCTGCTCCGTACTTTCGAGGCCATGACATGTGGGGTAAGTGTGGAGAAGTGGGCGTGATAAGGACGTAGTGGCGTTTCAATTGCCGGCCCTATTTTTGGTGTCTTATCTGACAGGAAGTGTCAGATGATAAGCCCAGCGATGTAGTCAGGATACCATTACCAGAATAGGAAATGTTATAAGAAGAGGCTAACATAACGCCCCTCCCCCCTTCAGCAAGCGACGCCGATAAAGAGTCATTCACGAGGTTGGTAATAATGATAAAAGGCTCAAATGACCCTGCGAAGTCTGCATCAATGTTGTTGGTTTACAGGACTTGCCATTACGCATTGTCAATAACTTGCTTCAGAATCAACAAAACCTACCACTCCCCAACTCTAGACTTCCTACAACATGTCTGCAAAGGTAGCTCTGGCCCCGGCCAACATTTCCCCTCCAAGCCTCACCGCTCTTAACGACCTTGACCTCCCGGACTTTGATCCCGCCATCCACCTCGCCTTCCAGCCTCCTACTCGACGCCACACCTTCCAGGACCTTGGTCTCCCGCAGCCAGAAAATGCGCCTGATCTCTGCGTCACAGAACCTTTTCAACTCTTCTCAGAAGAAGGTGTGCGTATGCTACGCCGTGAGATGCTAAGCAAGCCGATTCTCGACAAGTATCTTCGTTCATGGGATCGTGCGCCTGCTTACATCGCGGGTCATGAGAAGGTCAGTTCAACGTCACTGCGACGATATCGAAACTAAACTGCCTGTGAAAAGACCGCAAAGTTTACTCTTCAAGCGTGGCAACATCCCGCGACACAAGCTGCCATCGATCACGCAGCTGGCTTCGGCCTCCGTCTCTTGCGACGAGAAGCTGATCTCGGGCTCGTAAACATCCAACTCGGCCCCGAAGGTCTCCCCGGCGTCTACAAACTCACCGAAACACCCTCAGCCCCGCTCTCACCCCAAGAGATGCAAAAGTCCAGCTACGACGATATACCCATTGATGCCTGGCACAAAGACCAAGTCCCGGTTGTATGCGTCGTCATGCTCAGCGACACAAGCAGCATGCAAGGCGGCGAAACAGCCATACGCACAGGAGACGGTTCTATCGTAAAGGTGAAGAGTCCAACTGTCGGCGGCGCTGTCATCATGCAGGGTGGATGCACTGAGCATGCTGCTTTGCGCGCGACGAATGTGCCTGAGAGATTGAGCATGGTGAGTAGCTATGCGTTTGCGGACCCCAACCTGGATGATCAGTACACGTCGCTTCGAAGTGTGGATTTGGGAAATGATGATATTCCGACATTTTGCAATATTTTCCTACAGGAGAAGTTGCTGAGGTTGAGGGGGCGGATTGATGCGGTTTTGGAGACGCTGGTTGAGAAGGAGAAGAGGGGCGAGATGGTTGAGAGGAGTGAGTTCGAGGGTTGGGTTCGGGAGCAGACGAACTTCATGAAGAGGAGTGCGTGGGAGATGTATGAGAGGGTACCAAATTACTTGGGCAAGGATGTACCTGAGGATGTTATTCGAGATTACTTGAGATAAGATAGGTAGCATGGAGAATACAGTGTGTCTTTGAAGTCTCATGGTCGTTACACCGTTTCTGATTGAAATTCTGTTGTCATCGGTTGTCATATCACGAGTTGTAAGAAAATGCAAAAAGAAATGCTGCCCGAGGTAATACTCGTTTGCCTCGACACGGGATCGAACCGTGGACCTCGTCATTACTAGTGACACGCTCTACCACTGAGCCATCGAGGCGCGATCTGATTGGATGAGACTCTCCGTCACTCTCTGGTGCCAACAGATTGTACGGGTGTTGCTCGCTTGTCTACCCGACGCTCAGCGATAGCAAACTTGAGAAGAGGTTACGTTTGGAGATAAGAACCGAACTCAGCGGTTTAATCTCCGTTAATATTGATTATTACATCCAGGGCAACCCGCAATAAATCTCACCTGTTGCAGTTGTTATTGCTCTCGATCAATACAGTTTAGAGAAGCAAAAGAGGCCAGTACAAGACACGAATTAACTGTGTTGATGGTGCGCTGTTCTTGTATCTATGCTGTGATGTGAGCAATGGCGGTAGCGCCCCTCCAATAAAGACTTCTACTGGCACTCCAAAGCTGATACACTGTTTACCATGGTTTCTTTGGAAACGGGATTGCCCCCGTAGCAAAACTGTGTGAGGACTCTTGATCTTCAAAGCTTCAAGTTCATATGCGATGGGGTCATAAATGGTAACGTCTGTCAGGTGGGAAGAATCACGAGAAGCTTACCCGAGCGATTTCCACGTGAGCCAAGCTTTTGTGGACTGTAACCAGAGACCGAAGTCTTTCAGGAGAGCTTGCCATGACGAGAGAGATATATACGAGTGTATCTGAATAAACTGATAGGGCAAGGCAATGCGTGCTGGTACCTCTAGGAAGTGACCCCTCGGCCTATTCTCTAAGACGCATGTGGTGACAGATCTCGACCAGGATGACTTAAAAAGTGTCAATCAAGTCCAAAGCGACTCACCAGTCAACAACAAGTAGCCACATTGTAACTGAATAAATGAAACCAATGGGGATTAATTGTGCAAAACAAACATGCAACGGCTTCTCAACTTCACTTAATCCCCTCTCCGTCTTCCTAGTGGAGCTACTACTTCTTTGTCGCCATTGTTCCTCACAAATAGGAAGGCGTATCACGCTCTTAATTTGGATAACTCCATGATCAGAACATTATTAGACGCAGCTTTAGGCATTAGAGACGGTTGAGTGTTTAATGGGGGAACATTCTTATTTCCTAACTATGGATGTTCCTAAGATGGCCAGACCGTGGACATTCCCTCCTAGGGTCACTGCATTGTTCATCACCCTCCGATCTAGTGTCTATGCTTCCTCTCCCATTGGCACTCGATTGCCTTGGGGCTTGGGCAAAGGTAAAGGCCGGGGTCTTGGCTTAGGCGTGGGCCGCGGCTGCGATTGCGGCTGGGATTGAGAACGATCCGGAGCCAAAGGAGGTCGAGGTCGAGGCTTGGGACGGGGCTTGGGTTGAGGTTGAGACATGTTGTAGAACGTGGGTGTTGTAATTGTTGTGAGTTTGAAGTGGTAAAAGCTTGAGATGCTGGGGAGAGTAGTCGAGTTTGTGTTGGGAGAGTAAGACTGTGGGTGCGAGCGAGCTTTATATACTCGGTTTGCTGCTTGAATGTGATGCGCGGAGCGTTGACTCACCTGATGATCACTCACAATATTCTGATGATTGAAGTGAAGCGACAGGAGGAAGCTCAGTTGCAGAGAGACTACTCTTGCTGTTGATAACAGTAAGTGTCGTCACCATGCGCGGCTCAGTATCGGAAAAGCTGACGTGGGGGTGGTGAGCATGAAACACGATGGATCAGAGAAGCGAATCACTGCAGACTGTTAATTCACACTTATTCAAAACTTCGACAGATGATATTACATACGTGGTCAGAGAACCGATGTGCTGGTGGTTTCACTGACCTACGGCTTTTGATCTGGAACCGTGTTCGCTAATTTGACAGATAGAGCACGGGTATTCCTCAGACCAATATCTTGAGAGCAACTCTGCTGTTCAAAGTGAACTCACTCGACTTTCGATTAAGACAATGGCACAACTCCACAGGAGGGCATAGAAGAAGAGAGTATAGTTGAGCTTTGTAGTAGTCCAAGCCAAGTGTTGCCGTACAGAGATGGCCTGGCAGTTGGTAGTAGACCCCCTTTTTGGCAACTTTCATACTATTTGAGAAAGCTCGTGAAGCGTTATCGAAAGCTGCTCAATGACTGACCACTATACGTGCTGATAGCCGTGACGACAGCTACCATGACCACCATCAACAACCAAAGGCCAAGCCCAGATGTGGTGGGTTGCCCGTATACACTCAGTGTTGGCCGGTGCTGTCATCCTACTAATGTTCACGTCGATCATTGTTCTTCTATGGTCTCCACGGCCGTA
Source organism: Fusarium dlaminii (assembly GCA_013186775.1). Lineage (NCBI taxonomy): Eukaryota > Fungi > Ascomycota > Sordariomycetes > Hypocreales > Nectriaceae > Fusarium > Fusarium dlaminii. Next base: position 106,676 of record JAAOAL010000052.1, on the reverse strand, counting down.
TGGCAGTGGCAGCCTCTCTTGACCTTCTCAGGATCGCAGTCACAGTCTCCTCTGCCCGTGGTATGCCCATCTTCAGTTGACAGTGGCAGCTCTAAATGCCTCCCTTTTATTGATCCCGAGCCTCCAGAATTCTTCTTTCATTTCTTTCCTTCTCATCAACCAAAACTCAACACCTTCTACCAACCACTTACTTCATAACCAACTACCACTCTTCTATTAACAATCATTCTACTCTTCCATCACAACGAATAACTCCCTACCTATCACCATCCATCTGCAATCATGTGTTTCCTGGTTGTCACCACCTTCCTCTGCCGCCGCTGCGGCACGGTTCTTGAGGTGAAGGAATCCCGACGCAAGTGTGATCACCGACGACGACATTCTAGGCCATTCCATCCTACTCTTGACGTCGACAACGTCACCCAGTACCGCCATTCGGTCGACTGCGACGCATGCAAGCACGAGTATGAGGTGTACTGCCACGCCCGTGACAACAACATCCCGTATCCCACCCCCAACCCACCCTTCAACTAAATACACTGTATCAAGAACTAAAGACTGTTCTTCCTTGGGCAAAGACCCGATAGGAATACATGCACGAATAACGAGTTGATACAAGAAAACGAGAAAAAGCACAAACAAAGACGAAAACTACAGAACCCGACAAAAAAAAAAGAAACCAACACGAGAGGCATCAAAGGCTTGGTGCGAATGGCGAAAGGACCTGATACAATGCAGGCATGAACGACAAGTGGATACGATAAAACGAAAACACCAAAAAAAAGACGAAAAATATAAAACCCGACCAAAAAAAAAAAAATACCAAAAAAGGAGGCATTGGAAGTGGAGGGAATATTTCTTAACCTAGAAAATAACAAAATATAAAAAAAAACTTTAAAACAAAAAAAATGATGTGTTGATTAAAATGATAAATGTGCCCTGTGTAAATGAATGCTGTGTCTAGAAAAACATCGCTGCTTATAAGATCTCGATTGCTGTTCCTTATGTCGTGTTCATCACAACACATAGCCCTTTCCTTCCCTTCCCTTCACGTCCAAATTTCCAGCAGAGTCCCATCATGCTGAGACCTACGAACATTTCAGGATCCGAAGTGCTAATCGGTTAGATATCTAGGAACTAAATAATGCCACAGTAAGACCCACGCAAGATCGCACCTTCAGCATAGTTGGCAGATTATTCCATTTTTTGTCTTTTGCTAGTGGAGTTCTCGCTTTGTAGTCCCTTTTTAAACCAAACTGCTAAAGCTTCCTCATAAGAAACATCTCCAACTACGTCGGCATTAGGTCTACACATTCCACTGATAACAACATGAAACTAGGATCGTACAAATAATCCGTCGCTGTGAAGACTTCAATTGGCGCCTGTGGTGGCGTCAAGCATGGGGGCCACCAGGGTGCATTTCTGGCGCTAATGCAATCAAAACACGGCCGGTCGCTGTGGGGTCAGACTTCAGGGTCTGATAACGAGCTCAAGACGGGAGACACTTGCGCTGCAGCTTGTGCTCTAGTTCTGACTGTTGGAATAGCAATTTGTCTTGGCCATGCTTCACGCCTATCGCATGTGTAGTCGGTCAGCATATTGGCAGTCAACTCGATTGATCTCCTCAGCCACTTATGGTGGGTAATGGGTGGCTTCTTGGTGTTGTTCCCAGTGCTTATGAATACGACCCGAAGTCGCTGATCGTTGCCTCATTTACGATTATGAGATGTAAGGAGTCTGAAGTTCGCATGATGAACACGTTCACCAGCTACCAATAACGACATTATGGATAAACACAAACAAGCAACATTCATCGGGCAGCGTGCAACTGGCTCCCAACGGGAAAGGTTTGTATTGTGGAGAGTATGATGATGGCTTGAGCCTCAGAATTACAGAAATATGCTATTAACTAGTATCATAACTAGCTGTGGCCCGTTTGGGGAGAGGTACCTTGCTTGACCTGGTCCTCACCTGCAGCTTCACCATCATGACGGGCGCAACTAGCCGGACCAAATCCAGGTGTAATTTCAAGCCGTTACAGGGAGAATCAATCTCGACACAGCGTCTTTAGAATGGTGAATCGTATGAACTGCCGATTTAGTCGTCGCCCCATATACCTGATTCTCCCCCGTTCCCAAATTACGCAAATACGCCGGATGTGCACCACCAGCGATGATAACACGGATCTTGCTCCCCTTTCGGAAAACATGCGCGCAATCCACCAACGCAATGCTCAGCGGCTCAGAACCTCGCGCAGGATCTAGACGCTTGTAAACATCACTTATACGCCTAGACTTTCCGCTGCTATTCACTTCGCTAAGTCGGACTAGAATATCGGCGTGTGGATTATCGGTGGTATGATGAAGTTGGATCAATGGTTTGCCGCAGACTTCTATATCACTGTCGAGTGGTGGAGTATCAAAGACCGCAACATCGGAGCGTTTCGCGAGCTCGGTGTCGTTGTAGTTTGCAGGCTGGACATCGTCGAAAGGTCGGGGCATACCGATAGGGGGAGTTGGGGTATTGGGGTTGAATGTAAAACTTGAGATTGATGCCTGCTCAGGTTGTTCCTTGCTAAGGGTTTTTGGGGATAAGTAGAAGTTTCGCGTGGACGAAGTGAGTGGAGGCCAGCTGTCCAGATCTCGCCATTCATTCGATCCTGTAATGAAAACTCGACATGGGGATGTTCTAGGAGGGGTCCCCCGACCGGCGAGATAGTGATCAAAGAACTGTAAGCCCTCAACTAACGTTGGACCTTGTTGTGAGCCAAGATGCGACCATGGACCGATAGTCAGAAAAGCCGGTGCTCCTTGTTCAACTAGAACATCGTGCTGGTTCAAAACCATTGGCAGAACGCTATCATTCCAACCTGTAGACTGCAAGATGGGAATCTTGACCTTTTGCAGTGCAGCACTCTGATCAGTCCTCGACCAAAACGGAGTAGATGTATCAGGTTGACTGATCAATTCTTCCAACCAAGGCGGCTCCTTATTCTGCATATGGTCCTTTATACCATCCATGAGAGGCAAAGAATCATAAACAGGCTGCAGTGTCCGAGGCAATTTCCTGATGTAGGGCAAGCCAGTAGTTATACCCCGCTTCGGAGCAGTCATCAGGACCGCCCAAGCGATCATATGTGTTTCCATCGCTCCAGTACCCCAGGTAAAAGCACCAAAGTCGACTGGGCCAGTACTAATGATAGCAGCCTTCATATCCGGCGGTGGATCTGTCAGGATAGCCCACTGTGTATGTCCAAGGTACGATCCTCCATACGTAGCGAAAGATCCAGTATACCAAGGCTGTTCACGCATCCAAGCAACAGTCGCAAGACCATCGTGTGCTTCATGAACTGCAGGGACGATATCCTGGCCGTCAGAGGGGTCTGTGCCTCTGCAGGCGGCTAGTAGGACCTGATAACCTCGTGAAGCGAACATACGTGCGTTTGAGAGAGCCATGAGCGGTGCGATGCCGTAGGACGTGCGGATGAGGATGGTCCCGCGAGGGGGGATGGTTGGTTGGTAGAGATTTGCAGCGAGTTTTACATCGCCGATTGGGATTTGGATGAATTCGGTTGTGTAGCTGCTTGTTTCTCTGGGTAAGCCGGACCACCACCCGAAGATGCGGTCGACGAAGAAGGTGATCCAGCCGCGTTCAACGGGCGGCATGGTGCTAGATGCTGTAGTTTGAATGAAGCTTATGGGGCTCACCCAGCCTTTATCAAGATGAATATGGTGTTTTTATATCATTTCATGAAGATTTCGGAGTTTGCGGATGTGTATCAAGGCAACAGCCATCAATGATGTGATTGTCAGATTTGCGTTGCTGTTAGTGCTGACGGTTGCTGCTCGGCCAATTGTTGGAGTCTCAAACCCCGCATGCGCGAAACATGATCTTCCGACGCCGAGTTTATCCAACCGAGCCCGAAGAGTGATTTACCTGGAAATAGATGAGGTGAGTCGGTCAACGTCTTATTGGGTCGGCTCTCCTAGTCTTTCCGTCTCCGATCTTTTAAATAGCATTTGGTATTTGTCTGCTGCAATAAACCTTCGAATTGTCATACAAAGACTATGGTCTCAGCCAGTGGACTGCAATCTGCGACTCACAGACCTCAATCAAGTAAGAACTCATTTATCTTCCTCAGTCCCTGTAAATCACCCTCCACAGTCCCCGATAGGTCCTTGGGAACCCAGCCATTTGTATACCCTCCACCAAAGTCGATTAGCCATGCATCGTTCTTTCTGTCAACAAGGACATTGTCGGGCTTCGCGTCGCCCCAGGCAATGCCAGCAGCATGCAGTTGCTGGACTGTGTCGTTGACCTGCTGAGCCCAGGATTGTTTGAACTCCCTCGATATATCCGGTCTTGCTGCGCACAGCAAGGTCATACGACCGCAATCGATATAGGTCAAGAGCAAGCCAAAGACTGGACCAGTGCCATCTCGTACCAGGCCAATCAGGCGTGAGATTCGAAGCGACTCGTCCAGGTGGGCGTCATGAATGTTCTTGTATTTCTCAAGCTCGTTCATGAACGTTTTCTTGTCTCCCCACCTCATGGGCTTGAAAAGGCAGCATTTCCGTCCTTCAAAAGAACTCTGGATGGCAGGTATGATGGTGGCCCGTACTCGTTCTTCTTCTCGGGCAACTGAATATCCTTGGGGTCGAAATGAGGCCAAGGCGCGCAACTCTCTTCTGGTAGCTGGATGCCGAACATGGGTTTCATCTCGCTGCTATCAGTAGACGCTACGGCAACCAGATGTTCTCCGTCTCCTTGGATGTCATATCTGTATGTCTCAGGGAAAAGAAAGTGTTGAAGTGTCAGAGTTGAAGTGATCTCTGGCACCTCTCTGAATTTGGGCAGCAGGGGGGCGGTAATCCAGTCGTAAAGGTCTTCGACAGTGTACCCACCCAGCTCGAAGTTTTCGGCAACTTCTAGCAAGAACAAGTATTTGTTTTTCAAGGCCGGTGACTGGGCGAAGCTGTCTGCGGAGGCGGAGATAATGAATTGGCGGTAGTTGCACATGACCACCAGCTCCGAGTCGGTATCTTTGTTACTGAAGGTGAATTCAATCATGCTCCAAGGCGGCGGTTCTGGCTCTTCTGAAGTCATATCCATCTTCGTGGGTCGAGAGGCGTAGAGTGGTCGGGAGGTCGAGAGGTGCAGTCGTGGAATGGTGGAGAGGAAGAAGTTGGGGTCACTGTAAACAAACAAATAGAAGTTGCTATTGTTCCCAATGGATTCATTAGTCAGCAGTACCACCCGTTTACAAAAGCCCTTCCTCACATTCAAATAGAATAAACTAATTCTCAAATAATAACATTTAATATCCATTCTCACAAGTTACGAAGAAAATTTCTGATAATAGGCCAGCTACCAAAGAAACATACCGTCTTACCCCCAGGTCCACCTGTCTCTGCTCAAATACAATCTCCCTCGTTATCAATTTACCCTCGCGATTTCGCATCTCGCCAATAGTTCCCACCATCGTGTCGCTATTCTATGAGCCAAACCCTTAGTTCCCTTTCACCTCATCCTTCTGAATCGCATTAACAGCAGCGAACAAAGTCCGGATGAAAACCTCATAGTCATACTTTGTAAACGGTCTCGTCGCTTCTTCAGCCTTATCCTTGGTCATCTCTTCCGCCTTGGTATCAACGTGCTTCTCTGTAGCCAACCTAACAATCTTCTGCGGCTTCCCGTGTTTCTTCTGTGTCTGTTCGAATCTCTTCGCAATACACTTTTTGATCAGCGCGGCGGTACGTCTCTCGTTGACTTGATCTTCGTAGTCATAAATTGTTATCAACCACTTCGCTTGCATGTATTCCTTGAGGATTCTGTTGTTCAGCGCCTCCGCTTTTGCCTGGCCTAGCTCAAGTCTGAGAGTCTTGATTTCAGCTGCATCGTTGTTCTCGACCTGTGAAGTCGAAGAGCGTCTGCCAGACTGCGGGGATGGATAAGATAGGTCTGGGTGTGTATTAGCTCTGAGGGGCAGCACCTTACCTTGGCGATCCATGAATGGGGAGTCCTCAACTCCATAAAATCTCCATGCTAGGATAACAGTTCCGGCATTCTCGATCAAGTCAAACGAATCCTTGTACAGTGAAAAGATCGACAATGAGGCTGATCGCGTCTCATCGTCTCCAGGATTTCCCCTGAGCAACTTGTAGTACTCCACTTCCGAAGTAACCACCATGGCTACCATACCAGCTTCAATCTTCTCAATCGGAGCAACTGCGCAGAGACAAGGAGTGATGTCGGTGAGAGCCATGAGGCGCACCTTAATACTGTTCCTGTAGGCGTCGAAAATGCATTTGACAAGCGTGTCTGTGGGCAGAGGTGGAAGAGGACGCAGGACTGCAAATATGCCGTCATAGTCCTGGATGATGAGATTGTCGTCTCTGTAGACGTCGAGACTTCTAGGTAGCTCCATCACAGCGGCTTCTAAACGTAGCAGTATTAAACTCGAAATAAGTGTCTTATCTTTGAGGATTTACACTAAGGGTGAGTTGCAACTGTGCGTGATGGCTGTATCCAGATTTGCCGCTGCTTTGTTAGTACTTATAGATGCGAATTCTTGCCTGGTATATGAACATAGTTCCTGTCCTGTCGCAGATTCTGAGCTTTAACGGTTATCTCAGATGTTTGTTCGCACTGCAGTAGGGCCTCCCAGCTAGTCAAGAACAGGTGTCTGAACATGACAGCATTATGTCCGCTCAATGATATTGTCTTCGGCTGTTGGACTATGAGCTTACCATTATGTACCAATTTTCATGCCAGTCAGGCGAACTCAGTTCTCTGTGCTCATTCAATCTCTCATAGAATTGACTACTGCATTTAGCAATCGAGCATCTCTACTTCATTCATCTGCTTAATAGGGTTATCTCCGCTTGACCAATTCCTAAATCAACCATCAACTCTTGGTGAAGCGATGCACGGACCACAATAGAAGTCAACTGTTCTTGTGGCCCGTGCACGGCTCACAACCCCTCACATTCCCTTTCCTGAGCTAAAGGGCATTTAGGCTGATTCAAGAGTGTATTAGAACATTCCCTCTTATATGTAAGCTACATGCACACTATAAGCTCTCGATCGTGATGCCAGATTGAAATCCTCAAGCGTATCGACCAAACTTGAAGCTAGAGATCTAGTGCCTACAACAGACTCATCTAAGTCATCAATATACACCAATCGCCTCTCCAACAACACTGCGAAAGATACCCTCTGGGTCAAACTTCTCTCGGACTGCCTTGAAACGAGCAATATGCTATAAGCAAATATCAGCATCCTAACTTCAGCCATCTGGACACAAACTTACATCAGGATCAAGATTCTTAGCAGAGCGCTCAAACACCTCTCTTGTATTCTTAGTCCAGTGCGGACGACACGGGAATTCGTCAATCAGTGTTTCCGCAAGTTTGTGATCTGTTAAACCCGTCAGCTAAAACACAGCCTCCCAATCCACAGAACCAACTTACAAAACGGTTCGTTGTATCGCAGTCCATCGCCGATACTTGGTTTGTAAGATGGGAAATCTAGCATGATAGCACCTTTATCCCAGTCGGCGCCATCAGAGGTACCGTAGGTAACCTGGCCGAGGAGGTCGAAATACGGTCTGCCGAACTTGATGTTGATGCCGCTTCTGTAGGTCGATGCCATGAACTTGAGCTTCTTGGCCTCGTTGTCGAAGAGCTGACGAACCCGCTTGAGCATTGCATTCGCTTGAGTCACGGGGAACGCAAGTTCAAGGGTATAACCGTGGATACCGTACTCCCAAACCGGTTTTTGGTCGGGATACAGACCGCCGATGAGGACGTCGTAGTTCCATCCATAGACGGGCCACTTAGTGATGGGTTCGTTGGTAGTCTTTTCGCGAAAGTTGGGGTTTTCCCATTGTCCGAAGAGGATCTCTTCTGCGAGGAGGTTGGACAGAGAGACGCCTTTTCCGGTGTTCCAGAGAGCTGTGATGGCGCCGGCTTCGAGTTGTGTTATTGAGAAAGTATTCTGGAAACCCTCCTGGTCGCTCTTGTTGGTTGGAATGACATCATAATATCGCCAGTGGAATTTCTTCTTGTGAGGCCACCACTATCATCATTTAGCATACTACCACGTTGAGGGAGGTGAGTACTTACCCAAAGATTGGCTGTAGCATAAGGCGAAATCATGCCATAGATATTCCCGTTGAGAACATCAGCCTCGTCGAGCGTCTTCTGATCGGCATAGACTTTAAAGTCGGGATAGATCTTAAACTTCATTCTCACAATAACACCGAGGAGACCAAGAGATGTCGAGGCAGCAAGCCATTCATCACTATCATCACGTTCCAGGTGTCGCAACTCGCCGTTGCCATCGATGATATCCAGAGCCAAGACACCAGCCGCAACCATTGAATCCTCCCGGATAGAAGACCTGTGCGCGCCCATGGCTACACAGCCGGCGAGAGTGATGTTCCAATTGACAAGGGTATATCCCGCAGACGCACCGCGCTGGTGCAGGTAATCTGCGAGCTGCAGGAATGTCACACCAGCTTCGATCATCACAGTGCCAGCATCGAGGTCTAGATCGTAGATCTTGTTGACCTGCTCTGTACGAACGATGACAGTGTTCGGGTCATCGGAACACATTGTGTCATACCACATATGTGCCTTTCCCGATGCGCGAACTCTCTGTCCAGCTTTGATGGCATTTTGAACAATGTTTTGTATGTCCTTGACACTAGTCGCGTCATGAACAGCCGAAACGTTCTGACAGGCTGGGAAACCGGGGCCGTCGAAAGTGTTGTACGTGAGAGCATTAGCCCCAATGGCCAAAGTCAATGCGGCCAAGCATCGAAGAAGTGTCATGGTTGTGAGAGAATTGAAGAACCACTGGCAATAAAGTGGTAACTATCTTCAATAGTCTAGAAGTAATCCTACTATATTTAAGCTTATTCCAAACAACTATAGACACAGAGTTAATTGCGCTCCGATAAGCGAGTCCCATGTGAAAGTCTGCACGAGCGCCGAGCAAAAGCTAAATCCCCGCCTAAGGTTGCATTCACTAAACCTCGAGTTGGCGATCGACATCATCAGATGATGGGTTGTAGCTCCCTTCAGGCAGGTCCCCTTCCCAGGATGGCACTTTACGCGGGGAACTCGCCAAGTGCAATAGCGTTCCTGGTTTATTACCCCAGAATGAGTAGTTCCGTGATCTGCTGATGTCTCAATACGGTAGGGCATGCATAGAACCCCAGTCATATATGCCGCTCTGATAACGTTACCCCGCGTTTTGAACTGGATTGTTGGTGAGGCACAGTAAACAATGACCTGTATATGGCCAAGCTCACCTCTGCTGGCTGTGATATTGTGTAATATAGAAAGAATCTTAATTCACAACATCGAACTATAAGGCTGGATGTAAGTAATTTATAAGATAAAATAAGTATTATTTTTAATCTAATAATAAATTATTTTATTTTCTTATTTATTTCTAATAATATTTAATTCTTTAGGTCTGAGAATAGATTAAATAAAGGCAGGAAGCTTTATTAAAACAAACCGGGCTGTTAAATTTTAATTAGCGATGAGAACCTGCCTACCCTATGACAAGCTACTCACATCCTACTCTCAGAAGTCAAGCCGTTAACAAATGCTGCGGGGTCGGACGCGGGACAACGATATTCCAGGTACAGACACTTCCATCATAGCAAAAGGAGTAACCCCACTTAAGGTGTCCCTTCATCATTACGATCGTAACAGGCTAACAGCTTAAAAGAGCAAGCCTTGAGATACCAAAAGAAACTGGCTAAATCATAGACGCAATTGCCCAAAATGCCGCGCATGAATCTCGGCCTCCCTTACAACCACTGCAGCCACTCTCCCTGCCCAGCTGGCTTCCAAAGCCCTAACCTTCTCCGGTGCGGAGCTTGCCAGACCGTCAAATACTGCGGCAAACCTCACCAAAAGACCGACCGGCCAAGGCACAAGGTCCAATGCATTCCTATCAAGCAGACCAAGGACAAACTCACTGAAGAAGAGGCCAAGCTACGTGCCAATCCTGGCGATGACACCGATGGCAACCCTTTCGACAATACCGTAGGCCTTTTCTGGTTCTTCAAGAGTACTCGTCCCTACATGCAAGCCCGCCACGACTATATCAGTGCTATTCTCAACGTCCGCACCGGGGAAGCCGTCGAGATAGCGCTCAAAGAATCTCTCGACATGCTACGTCTCTGCCGAGGCGACAACCTTGGCGTTCGCTCACAAGTTCCCGCGCTGTATCTCCGACTTGGAAGGGATCAAGAAGCCTACGATTTTATCAAGTGGTATGCGGTCAAAGGCGATTCCAAGTACGACTGGCGCGACATAAGCTTGCCGTTCCTTGATCTAAAGGGAGAAGATGCATTCGAGGCCGTCATCGAGAAGCCTCATTACTACGACGTCTCCTTCAAAATGGCCCTGACGCTCATCAAGATCCGCCTAATGAAGGATCTAGAGTCGCTGCAAGGGTTTCTGCAGAAAAAGCCCAACGCGACGGGGGAAGAGAGGTATGATCATTTGCAGGAGGAGGCTATGAGCGACATCCTTCAACAGCGGGCGGATATCGTCGCGAAAGACGATTACAAGGACTTGATTGCTGAGCTTAAATGCCAGGTACTGCAGTTGTACAAGATGGTCAAGGAGGACAACAAACACATCTGGCCAGGAATTGAGAACCCGAACCTGTATGCATATGACGTGCCGAGCGCTTATTCTCCCGGGTCGCGGGAGGAGGCAGTGCTTGTCTTTCGCCAGTCGTGGTACTCTTGGTCAGAGACGGAGCCGGCAATACGGTACATCAAGGGGGTTATCAAGGATGATAGGTAAAGAATCTGCCGTGGCACAAGATTACATGTGCGTGGCCAGCGCAAAGGTAAGTAAAAACGTATCTTAAATGAATTCATCTGAATGCCGAGAAACCTGCCTTATTCGAGACACTTGGGTAGAATGAAGTGTCGGGCCGAGTTTTCATCGACACGGTATTGCACCTAAAACACGGGGCTAAGCATTTTATGAGGTGCGCTTTGACTTTACGCCCGGTGAGCCTGATACAGACGATCCCGCAACAAAACCCCATAGACAGCCATGATCGACAACGTTTCCGGTTAGCGAGAGTGATTTTCAGTTAGACATCACGAGCCAGTTGAAACGCTAGTCAGTCCCGACGCCACGCTCAGACTTTAAAACCGTGTCGGATGGAAGCTAAAGCCAGTAGTAAGGAGAAAATATGGAGTCGTCGCGGCATTGAAATGAAACAACACGAGATGATGTGCCGAGGAGGATCGACCACGTGCGGTCGGATGAGTGTGCCGAAGAAGTGATTGAGACTAATACAACTTGGGGGATTCTTGCGAGGGAGTTGTTTGAGATGGTGGATGATGGCTTTGATCATATTCTATAAGTATTCAGACTGCGAAGACTGTTTCGGTTCATCTGTCCAACATCCATCACATTATCACATACCTTTAACAACAATCAAGCCAAGTCTTCGCCATGCTTCCACAAATCATCACCTTCCTCGCCCTCACAGGCTGCGCAGCCGCCGCTCCCAACCCAAGAGCCACAAAGTGCACATCCTACACCATAATCAACACCCGCGGCACCGGCGAAATCCAAGGTCCCTCCGCCGGCTTCCGCACCATGAACTCCCAAATCACATCACAAGTCCCCGGCGGCAAGATCTACAACACCGTATACCCCGCCGGCTGGGACCAGAACTCCGCGCAGGGAACACAGGACATCATCCGCGAGGTCAAGAGCGTCTTGGCGTCCAACCCTAGCGAATGCTTCATCTTGGAGGGGTACTCTCAGGGCGCTGCGGCGACTGTGAATGCGCTGTCGCAGTTGACGGGGAGTGCTGGGGATGCTGTCAAGGGGGTGTTTCTGATTGGTGATCCGTTGCATAGGAGCGGGTTGGCGTGTAATGTTGATAATAATGGGGGGACGACGACGAGGAATGTCAATGGGCTTGAGGTTTTTGAGGGAGGGGGTATTCCTCAGAACTGGATCTCTCGTACGCTTGATGTTTGCATCTTTATAAGTTTTTATAAAGCTGGGTTTTGGGGGGTATTGACTAACGTGAATAGGGCGATGGAGTTTGTGATACGACGCATGGGTTTGGTATCAACGCTCAGCACCTTCAGTATCCGAATGATGCGGCGACTCAGAACCTCGGAACGACTTTTGTTGTCAAGAAGTTGAGTGGATGAGGAAATTGATTTGCAAGGGAAATGTTCATTTTGTGTATCTAGTATCGAGAATGGTGATGTACATAGTAATTTGACAATGAAAGTTAAAGTGTCGATGGCCTCTTCATAATAACAACAAGCTTAATCTAAAATCCAATAGCGCATGGTATTCCTTGTGGTTGGGACTGGGCTCCCAATTGTATGAAGCAGCCTATATAGCTCCAGTCAACTCTATTTACTCGACAACTTGGGATGGGGCCGTGGAGTACCTTTTCCTTCTTCTCTCCAATTGAAAAGCTCGAAAGATGAGAGCTAACTATCTCGAGGAACATAAGCGAGCTACCCGTACCCATAGTCCCGTTCCAAGTCGATAACATCTCGCACGATTGGTTGGACTTCCGATCAAGCTGTCGAAAGGTTATGTAAAACATGTGCAAAATGAAAATCATTAGTTATCTGAAGTTAAGCCTCTTAATTTAAGTTGATTGCTGAAACCTTTCGAAAGAAATAAGATATGCGTGATTGTTGACTGGTCGTTCCACTTTGCTATGTCGTGGTTGGTTGCAAAATGCGACATTCAATTCGCTCCAGGGGGAGTCAATTACGTGCATGGCACAACCCTCCTCTGCCCCGCCCTTTTTGCTGTCGATGTGGTCAGAAATATCTGTTAGGGTCAGATTTCTTGACAAAATAAATCAGATCCTCTCCACGTACTATCAGCGCTGACCTGCTCTACTATTTTCGCTCTGCATCTAGCGCTTTCTCCGCAAAATGGACTTTTCTTGATCTATGTCATGCGACTCATCGGACGAGTAGTTGATCCGTTCCCTCGAGCCAGTGATGAGTTTTTCCCTCCATGCAAGTCTCAGAATTGCTTTGCATCCAACCCCACCATTCAATTGATCAGTCACTTTTGTTGTATCAATCAATCGCAACATCGCCATCACGCAGACAGTCCAAGCGTGTTTAAATAAGACATTAACTCTGCTATTCATCACAAACCATCCAAAAATCTTTGCCTTCCGACCACTGAAATCACTGAACCAATAGCCCCATCATTTAAATACCCTCATCATGCCACCAAAAGGAGGCGAAACCCTGGGCGGAATCCTCATCTTCGGCACGCTCTACGCCGTCGCTGCGACAGGCATCGCAAGCTTATTTGAGGAAGAAGACGACAAGAAGGATAACAAGCAAGAAGAGCCGAACTGGCTACAAAGAAATAGCCGAGTAAAGGAACGCGGCTATTACTTTAAACAGGTTAAAGAGGAATTCAAGGATAAGGACGATAAGAAGACGACTGGAATACAACCAGCACCGATTTATCCAGTACCGGTTTTAGAATTAACTGAGCAAGATCGCTTGCAAGGAGAGAGCTTGCTGAAGCCTTGAGTAGTTGCGCAGGGTAATACAATAATACAACTTGATTTTTGATCGCTTTCGGATACCGCGCCTTTTGGGTGTGTGTGATGCCTTAACGAAATGGATTGTGAGTGAAAGTGAGGTGAGTTCGACGCATTCGAGTGATAACGCGGCGCTTGACCGTAGTAGTTAGGCCGTTGAAATGGTAGAGTCCGTGACGAAATCTGCCAATATACCTTGGTCTTTCCATCTTTCTCAAATGTCAGGCCGAAAAGCTGGCTCGATGTCCTTTGCTGATCCACGTACAATGAACACGTACCTATAAATCCATTATCTAGCTTTTAATGCACTGTCACAGAACAATTAACAAGAGACAAAGAAACCTGCAATGCGTATTTCATGAACAGACGAAACAAGGGCAAGAGTGATGGGCAGAGTGATAAAAATGGGTAATTTCAGTCCCCAATCAATTCTCAGCTTTCCAACTTACTATCCGACATCATCATGAATTGCAACACAGATCCCTATCTGCTGGGCCGACAGTTCCAGCGGTTCCGCCAAGACAGCCCAGATAACAACACCGTCATCTGGACCGAATACGACCTCTACTACTTCACATTCTGCCCTCTATCAAATTCTATACAAAGCGAAGAGAAGTATCCTCTTGAATGGCGATACGATGCCCTGCGCTTACGATCCAGCCGCGCCCAATGGAGGACTCTGATGGCAGACCGACATCCTTATGATGATGTCATGGAAGAGTGGCTTTCGAACTGGCGACGGCCCATCATTGAGAAGTGGCGTCAAGATAGGGCTGCGAATGAGAAGGGGTTTTGGAAGCGATTCTGGGGGTAGATAGATACGGGTCTTTTTGAGGTGAGCGATATGACTTGATAAGCTTTTGTGATGGCCAAAATGCTACCTGGAGTCTATTTCGGAGACGGGGAGGGTAGATATAATATGACTGGGAGTTGGCACATATATTGCGCATCATTCTCAAGTCATCTGCATGGTCTAAGACTATTATACAAACTCACGAAATTGAGTAGCGCCTGTGGATCCAAGCTGTAGGCAGTCATTTGACCAATTGCAAGATGTTAGATCTGCTTTTGCATCTTGACCTATCAGCTGCTTCAGAAAACGGCAGAAAGGCCCAAAGGCGCTACTCAATTTTGTGAGTATGTTTACTACTTGTGATGGGCTTGTTGACTGTGTTGGTGAAAAGATGAGAAATATGAGATAGATAAAAGAAATCGGAATAATTCCATCAAGATAATACATTTAGTCTTGTATTCTTAGTGTGCATGACGCATTCTATTTCTAAGAATAATTAAATAGAAAAGTCAGGGTAAAATAAAATAACACCAATATTCAGATCCCTGTTACAACAACCCAAACCGCAGCATTTCAAGCAAACAGAACCGCGCTTTTAGCAAAATACAAATAGCACAGAAAGAATTAAAACTCCTAATCTTTAAGACTCCTCTATTCGCTACCCTGGTTAATATTTACCTATTTCTTAGACAGGTAATCAAAGATTCGTCCTACTCCACAAACAACTGCACAAGGCACAACACACAGAGAGATAACCCATCCCATGTCGACATTGTCCCAGCATCCAATTTTCGGCATATTGTTCGTGGAAGCCTTCCACTGGGCCACTTTGAAGTAACCCTGCAGGAACACTTGACTAAACTTGAAGTGAAGAGAAAGAACAAAATCATCGCGGTGCTTCCAAGCTAGCAGCTTCACGATGTCGACACTGCTGACGACGCTGATCGCGGTGTAGAAGAATACGCCGCTTAGCCAAATGAAACAGAGCAGATACCGGCGGCGGCAAAGCTTGGAGTATTGAGTAAACAGGGGCATGGTGCGTGGCGATGAGGGTGACAACGGAATAGTGGACCACCAGCCATCTATGTCCATTTTATCTGGTGAGGGATGGGATTCGGCTTTGGAGCTGTTTTGGCGGGGGTTTGAGTCTTTGAACGGTGACATTTTAGTGCTGATGAAGCATTCAAGCGTGATGATAGATAGTGTCGCGAAATGAGATGATTGTGTTATCAATTGCGAGATGTAGTAATTGATTGAAGCTGATGTGTTATTGTTTCTGGAGGTTGTTCTCCGTGGAATTGGGTTTTATCTTCAAGCAAGTACTGGTTGGTTTATGAACAGACATGGTGTTCACCATCTTGCGAAGTCTTTTGGCATGAGCTATGCCGTGTTAAATAACCTCTTTCTTTCAATAGAGAAAGATATGGTGAACATTGTTTTCAGGGGAAAGCAGACACAATGATGTTCTGCGGCATGGACAACCAGTCTCTTTGAGCGGCAGATGTCCGTGCTCACGGAATAATTCCGTAATCATTGTTAGTGTCTGATAATAAGTCGCTCAATGGTCAGCTAAAAATAGCCCAACACCAGAACACAGAGCATTCAATGCCACAGACTGAAAGGCCAAAGACTTATTCCAATTGGCAAGCCCGTGATTAGAATCTATATATAATAAAGCTCTTTGTATAGTAATCTCAATTGTTTCTTTGTTTTAGTCTGCAACAGCTGTTTCTTAAAAAGTAAGATGCCAGAGCCTTGAGCTCCTTGGACTGCTTACAGAGTATTGAACTGAGATTAGTGACTTGGTTGATAAATAGGAGTCATTATGCAACTAAGTAATAAATAAGTATTTGCAGCTATAACTAGATAACCAGCAGTCATGTCAAGGTATATAATAGTAGTGCAGCTGATGCCTCCCTGCAAGCCAGACCGTGACCTCAGTTGCTATAGGGTAAGCTGTATCTACTTGGCCATGTACTTTCTTTAGTTAAACTATTGAATATGAGCTGCGGCTAGTGTTAAGGGTAAGGAAATCCTGGGGGAAACCGGCCGAAGCTATAGACAATTCTTCCCCTTCAACTGCATAAAGAGTTTAAACATTAACTAGGTAGAGAGGCATAAACAGTCCGGATAGGTCAGACAGGTCAGACAAGTCTTGAGGTTGAGGGTGCAGTTCTATACCCAGTTCAAGCGAGCGGAAGCCGAGGTATTCCGTGTAATAGCCTGGAATAGCAATGAGGGAAGGCACAGGATATTTTCCGAAGAACTGCATGGAGCAAACTCGACTGGGAGAGGTGCGCTCTGAGCTTGTCTTATGGCGAGGGCGGCGTTTTTCCTATTAATCTAAATAGATTCAATCTGGGATAAGAAAGAAGTATTTGCTCGCCTTTCAGGAATTGCCATGGCGTATGTTGCACGAGAGATATAACGTGGTTAACTGATGTTGTCGGAGCGATGTATCGAAAAAATCGCTTAATGCAATACTGGGGGTTCTGCTCGCTTATATTGCCCGTTTGAGATTAAAGCATGCATTTATCCGGGTGAAAAGATACATTGCCACCAAGACAGCCTACTGCAGGCACGAAAGCTTAAAATCTGACCCCTGCAAGGTGATGAGATCTCGCCTAAGCCTGGACAGGCAAGGCCTTACCCCTCATGCCCCTCACTTCAGCTACCCCACAGGCTGCAGACTAGCAAGAATAATACATTCATCGATGCGGGGGAATGTAGCGATCAAACCGGCAACATCCCTCTTGGACTGTTTACGGCCGAGAATGGCTGTGATGAGTTCATAAGGACAAAGGAGGCTCCAGTCTTAACATAATGGCTTGATTCCAGACCTGGGCTTTAACATACAGATAAAGTACCAGACTTGCTCTACACCATCCCCTGTTTAGCCCTCTTGTGGCTTTCTTTGGCCATCATATTGCAAACAAAGCAACCGAGCACTTCTAAGTAGTGTAACTGATCTTCCTGTCTTAAATCCAGCTTCTTCAGAGAGGGCCAATTAAGTGGCAAACTGAGAGCTGAATCTCTTTACAGCCTTTCCCTGCTGCTTTGTTGCCACTTGTTTATTTATTATTATTATCCAGTGCCTATATAATATGCGCTTATTTAGTAACAGCCATACTTGTGTAATTTACTCTGTTGCTGAGTAGATCTTTTACAGTCTTATTATGGATTTATTTACTGCTCTCTGTATTTCTATTTCTTTTTCATCTACTTGTTCTCCTCAAGCAAGCGCCTTCAATCACATTTTGAACGTAAGAGTCTTTTTCCAGCTTCTCACCAGATCTCAGTAGATACTTGTAACTTCAATCTCAAATTAAATACCCCTCCTTAATCTCAACTATACTTTCTTGCCAAGTATAATCTTAAATTATCGCTATCCTTCTATTTATACCTAGTTATCCTGTTGGTGATTTAGTAGAATTGTGTTTATAATCTACAGAGTATAAGGCATCCTTTATCTTCATATTTGCAGCAGGTTCTTTGGATTTCTGAAGTCTTGGAGGGAATACTGGTTTCTTGACGTACTGATTCTGAGGGGTAGGTGCAGGGTAGTCGAGTTAGACTGGCATTCTCGTCGGTAATCGTAAAGCAACAGAGCATGCTTTCCCATACGACCCTACCGCCTGGCAAAGTCACTATGCAAATATTCTAGCAACTGACTGCTTGAAAGACCTCAAAAATGGTCAAGTCTACTCACTCGAAGCTACCGTCTTGCCGGACTTGGAGTATCCTCCTGGCCGAGATAGCTTTGTCGTCATGGTGTTTATAGACAGTACAAAGTTTAGGACTGATATGGTCGGCAGGAAGCGCGTTTTTGAGGCAAGTTGGTCTCAATATATCGCGTACTGACAATATCTATGCCGTATGATGCGTTGAACATTGAATCATTGGTGCTTATCGACTTGTCGCAAGGTGTTAACAAGGTTATTGTAGCCTTTTTGCCAGTATGTGGTTATTGGTGTTCTTTACCTTTGTGCCTTGGGGGCTGAAGCCTCTTTTAACCTCTTAACCTTATCACAGTGCCATGGGGCTGAAGCCTCGTTTAACCTGTCAAACTTATCACAGCGACAAAATCAGAAGACACGAGGACCCCGTTGAGGTCGAAGAAGTTAGTACTGGCCACTATAGATAAGGATAGGGCGTTATATTTATGCTACCAATAGAACAGCAAGTTTGACGTATTCTGCTGATACTTTCGATGGTCAGAACTATCTCGACATTTGATCAGACTATGTCTGAAATTCGCATCCTCACTAGATTAACTACGATCCTCACAACCAGAACTCTCAAGTCTCGACTTGTGAGGTAAAAGGGAATGGCGGAAGGGGGTTGGGAATCTTGTTTGGAGTGGGTCTGCGAAAGTAATATCGAGTTATCATAATAACATTCCAGGACGAAAACGTATTGCGCTTATATTAAAGTAAGTCACTATATACAGGATTAACAAACTACCCCTGTGCATTTTTACAATCTGGAATTAAGAAGCATGAACCTCTAAATTATATAATCTTGGATTGACGTTGGTCGATTCTGTACGACCTAATGCACCATCGGCGGTCGAAAACATTACGTCTCGCCAAACTGAGGATCTTCGGAATGCACCAGGTCGATCTAACATAATGCCGCTACCCCAGAAGAAATAAATAGGCACTACTGATAGCAGCGAAAATTTGATTGGATCACAAACAAATCAGACCTAGCAGGACTCCTATTGCCATCTGTCAATCGACAAATGTCTACTTGATCTCTCCGACCTCTGTCGTGGGAATAAGCGGAACTCTAGACTTATTGCATAACGCGTTAGTAAAGTACTGTCGCGTCTGTTTGTAATCAAGAATGCGAGTGGTGACGAACTGACCGCTTCTTCGTGGTTCTCGCTTGTGGTCCTCAGACACGTATGAGTGCATGAAAGTGGATGTGGGGACGGTAATGATTGGAGGCCAAGTGCGCCATGTGGTGATAGTGGGGGGCTTGAACTTGATACCCGAGATGCCAACGGGCATCAACCTCAAAAATAACTGACCTTTTCTTTCTCTCTCAACATAATTCTTCCAACTTATCGCGAAATCAACCCTCGAAGTCTGTGAGACTGAAGCCATCGCCGGCATGGACAGCTCGCCCCGGCCGCCCCTCCAACGGCGGCACGAACTCGCTGTCGTAAAACAGCAGCTCGTCGTGGTCGTCTCCGTCGCATCAACCCTCTTCGTCCTATGTCCAGAATGGCTGCAGTTCTACAGAAATCTCGCCGTCATTCCTTTTCTAGCATGGCTCACAGCCAAAGGCTTCGACCTGGTCATCATGCTGAATGATAAATGGGACAATGCCCCAGCCATGGTCAAGTACTTTGTCCCTATTGACTTTCCCCAGATCACACCTCCATTCGAGAAGATGCGAAGCTTGGGGAATAAACAGTTGGCAGTTGCGAGGACCAAGTTTCGGCATTTGTCTTCGGAGGTGAGGGCTGTGGTTTTGATGGTGGTGAATTGGGCCTTGGCGCAGATTAGTGGTGGTGAGTCAGTTTAATTATCAAAGCAAAGTCCAAATTTAATTTATGTCTCTAGGTCAACCTGGAATTGAGTCGCCTGTTTCCGAGGAGAAGAAAGCAAAGCCTACGCCGAAACCAGAGGAATGGGTGGCGGTCTTAGTCACAACACCGCTCATCAACGATGACGCCGGCATCGATTTCGGTACCAAAACCATTGTAGAAATTGGTGAAGTAATTACCTGGGACCATACGCAGACAGCATCTCTTCCGGCCATTCTTCCATCATCCACGTTCCAGATCCAAATGGCACTTTGTCTGATCCCCAGGAGCATATGGTATTCTCGCAAGACTGTCCTAGAGAAGTTCACAACAGGGCTTTACTGGAACCACCAGCCAGGACAATCGGCATGTCAAGGAGAACAATGGGGTGAAGATCGGATTCGAAGTATCTCGAAAGTACAATTCATTGGACACGTGGAAAAGCACAGCAACATTGACAAGGCCAACAAATGTAAGTTATAAATCCCTCTACGCTACTGAAAATGTTCCTGACCGCCTAAATACAGGCTTCGAGTCCCTTCGTGAAGGATGGAATGATGTCAACATTTACTGGAGCGACATTGACTTTGCCATCATTTTCGCCTTCCTCCTCGTCGGCACGTCCTCAGTAGACACATGCAAGAAGCTTTTCGATCAATTCTCCACCCTGAGAGTCGAAAAGGCCAGTCGGAACAAGGAGCTCAACCGAACGCGACTGGGTGCTGGTGCAGCCGTCTTGACACTGTTGACTGGGGGCTTAGCTGCTCCCATCACGATACCGATGATGATGGGCGCTGAGATGACAACGTCGACACATGATCGATACTTATGGAGCGAGAGGATGAGAATGTGCAAAGAGCTTTTGGGTAGATATGAGAAGCTGGAGGTCATCATTGACGTGGAAGAGACGGAGGTTCCGAAGGCTATTGACCCAACGCCTTTCTTTTCGCCCAAGACTATGGAGTCGAGCTGGTTTGTTGATGATACTTGGTGATGGGAGGTTTATGGCATTTACAGGCGTTATGGATGAGGAAGCATAGAGATACAGACACAGAGAGATAAGGGCTTAGATTGTTCAGAAATTTGCTTTAGGGTACTGGGTTAGAGCTACTGATAGAATCAACTAGAGATTTCTGAAGTCTTTTGAGCAGACGATGGCTTGTTGTAGATAGTGATTGGCAAGACGGCCAAAGGAATGTCATAGCATGCTGGCTGTTCACATTCAACGTTATGTTATTTCAGGCTGAGAGCGATATGCGTTACTGGAAGCGCTGTGACTGTCCCATTTTATGTCGAGTTCACTCGAACAGTCTGACTTCGCTGAAGGTAAGTGCCACTGCAGATGTATGTAGTCATAATCGCAGCTGTTACTCACATCATCGCATTTGTAAGACTTGCGACAAACCCAACCTCTATTACATGTTATGAGATCTATTCTATCAAGTAACAAGACAATTTCCAAGAGAAGACAAAAGAAAAAAGGAAATATAACAGTAAAATCAGTAACCGGCTTAGCCAAGGAGATCTACCACTCTAACAGTAAGCCCAAGCTTACATTCAGCAACTCAATTTAACTTCATCTTTTCTTCCCACATCAACAAACTATTGCCCATCCTCTATTGTTAGCGAACCCACGTGTCTTGTGGCACATCACTCATCCTAGGTGCTCTACTGGGGTTTGAGCGCTGATGGACCATCTTATCAGCGTTGTCGTCTTTGAATCTGTCTTGTAAATTAAACCCAGCCCTATAAGCAGCTGCAAAAATCAGCAAGGCCATTCCATCGAGAGTACAGGTAACATACGAGGAGATTGATAGTAGAAGAAGAAGTTTCCGATGTGCTTCTCATGGGCAACAGCGATGTACTCCATGTCGAGAGTTTCATCTGTCCTGGTGTAGCTGCAACATGTTAGCCAAGTTCATGTCATTCTAAGTGGAAACATACGTGGTTGCGTGGATTTGACCGGAGCCATGGAGTTGAAGTGCCTCGTTGTCAATGACGAGAGACTCATTTCTCTTGTCGTCGCTGAACTCATCGTCGCCCATCACGCCAGGGCCGGTCTCCCTCGCAACCTCAATAGCGATTTGGATGCTCCCCAAGGCCATGATGCTCTCGACATCACTGATGCCAGAGTCGTCATCTGCCTGATATACTGCGTTGATGTTAGTCATGTGATACATGAGTGTCGTTGTAGACTTACCAGGGTGTCTGATGTCTCGAAAGATAGGCTTGTAACACTCGGACGAGCCATCCGAAAACTCGCGATGACAGTACCAAATCTCGTCAACGTACTCTTCATCACAACGCGCTGCGCTAAGAATGTATCTTTTTGGGATAATTACATTGTCGAAAGGCTTGCCGTCGACATAGATGGAGATGATGATAGTGTTTTTGCCCCAGGGGAACTTGAAAAAAGGTGAGATCCTGAAGCGAATGGCATAAGGTTGGCCAGCATGAGACCGGATGTGGCATTTGGTGTGCTCGATGCCTTCATGGCTGGTTGCGTCGATGAGGGGAGGGAAATCCTCGGGCAGGGGTATATGCTCTGTGGCCGGCGTACCATCCACAAGAATGGAGACGTTTATGCCTGGGGTGAAGGGAAGGACTGCCATTGTGGGAAGCAGAAGAGAGTGTGAGAGGGACGGTGTATTGAACGAAGAACTCGGTCTTGAAAGAAGTAAAGGGTGTAAAGACTCCGTGTCAATGGTAAGGGGAACAGGAAGAAAGAAAGCTGGTGAGTAGACTGATGTCTAAGTGCAATGGTTTATGGAAAGGGCAGGTTTCTGGAAGGAGGGAAGAACCTTAAGAGAGGGAACGGCTAGCTCAGTCTCATGGGGTACAGAGAACCGCTACGTCAGATACCGTCCCCTGGTCCATTTAGCTTCCCTGCACGGAACATGTGTAGAAGCTTGGGAAACACGCAAAAGCAGCATGTGGCTTACTATTACCAGTTATCACAGGTTCTTGGCAAAAGCGAATGCATTGATTGGAGGAACGGGTGCTTTGTGGCTTGCTTGCTGGTTTCGGTAACAGTTAAAGAATGCAATTGAACGAGCAAGACGGCCTTGGCGTAGACATTGGATGTGTGTGGCTTGCTATTGAAGACGGTGAACTGTAGTTTACACAGTCACGTTTGAGCTTATGATTGGCTATTGCAGAGGGAGAGACGAAGTGGCTTGCAGGAGACGGGCTGTTGCAGGGATGTTGGCAGGGTCAGGGCCACAGCACAGGTTTGTGCGAAAGAAGCGACGTTCGCTGTCTTGCTTAGTAGATCTTGTCATGGCAGCAGTTAAACTCAGAGCATTGAGAAAATTTGTGTGCAGGTGAGTGGATGGTGTCACTCAAGTCTCATCCTTAACTGTGAACTTGCCGTTATCACAACTAGCAGGGAAGCATGCTCTATTTCAATCAACGCAAGCCACCGAATGCAATGTGCTCCCAAAGCGAGTTACGATAAATACACTAGGACTGTTTATCAGGCACCCATACATCAAGCAAGTGTTTCAGCGAGATACAGTTCAATCAAGGTGCACTACATACTGTATGTCCCCGAAATCTGGTTCCTAGCCAATCACATTTACTTCCACACGCAGCAAGACAGTAGCCCAGTTCAATCTACAGTGCGACAACAACAGAGCGCCAAAATTGATAGATCAGAAACGGCCGGGCGAACAGGAGTCAACATATTATGGGCTTTCTCGCTTAGCCCAACAAAAGCAACCACAATAGCAAGCACACCCTAAAACTTCCGTAATGAATGACCAGCTACCCAATACTGCTAGAGATTTTTATGAGATATCTGCACAGACCTTGCCATATGAAGCGCCAAGAGTGCAGTTTTTGGCAACAATATTCTTACGTAGTCGAATGCGGCTGCATGCAGGTCAGGCTGTGGAAGGCAAAGAAGTTATTTACATCAAGTGGGCGAACAGCCTTTTCTCTGCGATAAATCGGGGTGAGATTAATGACATGGAGGATGAGAAAAGTCCGATTCTAATTGCGTTGATAATAATTTCTCAAGCGCCTGCATCAATACCCTTATTTTCATCGCCTTCTCACTTCATCTCCATCCGCGCGGATCGCCATGGAACGGGTTAATTTTCTTGCGATCGCTATGATGCTCAGTTCTTCATTTTCCTTACCACAGCACTGCACCCCAACATGCTTACGGCTGGTCCAATAAACGAATTGCCATTGCACCCTTAGTAATTGTGAGATCCGTCCAAATCGCAGCAGTATTAGTTGCAAGTTCCAGAAGAATTGCCCCATCGTGCCCTTGCTCTGGGGTTCTTTGTTCCAAACTGCAACACGAGGTCTTTACCATTTTCCGTCCCTAGCTCTGAAGTTCCACGCATCGCAGGTTTACAAATTGACGCCACGGCGAGAAAATATCCATTTAATCAATCAATCAATTGAATGAATGGCTTCCTTTTTCTTCAATTTCCGTGACTTTGCGTCGCACACGAAAACAGGACCATTGTCTTTGCCAAGCGCTGAGTTCTTTGTAACTTCTGTGCGCGGCGACTCCGTCAATGACTTTATTATAGATTTAACCAAGAGTCCTTTGTGCCGAGTTGACGAAAATAGCCTGGATGCCCTGACAATGATGTGAATCATAGATTAATCATTGAAGTCTTTGTTTCAATGTATATCGTGGCCCTTGACCTCAACCAGACATTGTGGACTCTGCTGATTGAAGGTCCAGTTCGGTATCAAAGACTGTATCAATTGAATTCATAAATAGCATCACTACCCCACCATCTTTCGTTCTCAATCATCATTACAAGAGCTCAGCTGTTCCAGTCATATTAACCAGCCATTTTATAGACTCAGCATCTTTGTACATGCCGCTATTCCTACACTAGCAAAATGTATATTTCTCATCAGCCCATTGCCTCACTCCCTGCGAGCTATGAATCTCTCCAGTCCGCCCCGGAAAGACCTAGTGTTCGCCCAGCGGAACCCGACATCAACGAGGAGCTCAACACCAATAACGAACCCCCAGTATCGCCACGACGCCAGCTCATCAGCCGCTATTGGAAAGTTGTATTCACCCTGACAATACTTCTCTTCATATTCGCCCCTGAGCGTCCCGCCAGCCCAGCAAAGCTCGATGAGGATATCATGCTCCAAATGGCCCATCGCATGAACAACCTTGCCGTTTCATGCCCCAATGATCTACTAGTGAATATCCAAGACAATCCCCCTCCTAATCAACAAACCGTTGCGACACTTGTCGAGTTTGAGAAGCTACCACAGGAGTATTTGCGACAAGGTCACGCACTATACTGCAATCTGATGAACCCAGATTCCCCCTGGCCCAGCGACTTTCGTTACATCTACGCACTGCCCGAGGACATTGCCAGATACCTTTTGCTTGAAACCAACACGTCGGTGTTTGATGAACCTATCGTTGCCCCAATCTTTGAGCGAAGCAGACGCATCCTGCTTGTTGAAAAGGAAAGGAGGGGCAGATTGGCGAGGATGATTGAACGAAAGATTGAGGAATTATATATCCAGAAGGGCCTTGGTTTGATGAAGGATAAGCGAAGAAGAGGAAGTGAATCGGGATATGCTCTGATTGCGTCAAGCGTGGTGTGTCTCTTATTGAAGGGTTGAATGAGAATGGGGTAAGAAGATAAATATTGCATTGAATAGGAATAGAGATATAAAAGTACTTAAATAATTATAGAATATTAAATTTAGTTAATACTTTCTTTTTTTATATATTAAAGCTGACTATAATGAAAGCTTATATAAAACTGTCCAAGCCTCCTCTTAAAGCTTGAGTTCCTAAATGTATTTAAAAATAGACTTTATTAAGACGCACCAATAAGGCCAGCATAGTTCTATACACTTAGGTTTGTCGTCCGTCAATATGTTTAAAAAGAGGTAGCGATGCCAAATCTATTCTTGTCTTATATGGGCGACAACATTGATGCGGCCCACCCTCCCCCTGACTGATGTGGCGAGTGACAGATTTGCGGCGGTATTCCGTACACAGGTTGTGGCTTAAGAGAGCTGCTACGCATGTTAGGGAAAGGGAGCAGTGAAACCCACCGAAAGGAAGTGAAGGAAACCATAAATCACTAAGCCAAGACCAAGGAGGCCCGAGCAGTTCTTTCCATCTGGCAACTGTTCGCGTATGGTATTGAAGCCTGGGCTTTCCCCAATACCAGACCGCGAAATAATCAACGCTGCGACTATTCTTTTTCATTATTTATAAAGTATTTCGTTCAAAGACCCTCGTAAAAAGCCGTCTGTCTTAGTGATTGCGCTGTTTCGGTCAATAATCATGGTAACTGCTGCTGCGCTGCGTAGTGAACCTTGCGGCGAGACAAAACGACTTCTCAGTCAAAGAGAGTACTCGTTGAAGGAATTTGAGGCATGATCTGGCGTGCCTTTTGAAGTTTCTAAGGAAGCAAATACACTTCACTGCTGGATAAAGAGAGTCACGCAGGCGACGGAAGTGAATTTATAAGATCAAAGTACCACCTTTGTCAAGCATACGACTTCAATTTACCTGCTTTTCACAAAGACAATATATTCACACGGCGACAAAGACTGGTGGATATTAATTCATAGTATATAAAGTACAAATCGAAGAATGTTGCAACTCATCTCTTCTACTATAACAACACCAACAACATCTTTGCTCATCTGGAGTGATACGCAATTATGCCTTACAACTCAGAAAAGAACACTCGTCTTCGCGCTCGACAGCTACAGCTCCTCTACGTGCTGCACGCAGAAGTCTCAGCGCCGTACGCCGACCAGATCACTTGTGAAGACATCGCCCTGGCCAATGCGCTTGAACCCTGCTGGACGCACAGCCTCGCCTCGCCCAAGCACGTCCTCACTTATCCTTGGGAGTGGGTTACGAAGAAGGGATCGCTTGCTGCTGTGCTTCGCAGCTTCCGTATCAAGGCCAAGAAGCTGCTTGATGCTCAGCCGCTGTTTGACGAATCGGATATCGAGATGTAACCGGACATAAACAGTGCCCATGTAACGTTTTCAGAAGAAACAATAGCACCAAGTCCCGGGATAAGTCAAACTGGGATTCGGGGTGAAACGAACCTTGACGAGATATTCGAGGAGCAAAGGTGCAACTCTTTCCCCTATCTAAATGAGCTCAACTAAGTTTCGGAATCGATTCTAACTAACCAATTTTGACACAGTGCTTGAGCCAATTCCAGTCAATGAGATAGAAGGTTGAGGATGGAGTCCAAGGCTGGCGAACATGATGGGGCTACCTCTTGACGGTTGAGGAGTTGTGATAAATTCGGGAGTAGCGTGGATACATGTCATAGCCCGGCCACTTAAGGAATAAAGATTGATGAGACTTACACATGCACTTTAACCTATGGGCAGATAATCCTTTAATTTCTCTTAAGTACTTATAAAAACCGTGAATGAGCTGATGTGTTGTGCTAGAAATGTATATCTGAATATTAGCGCTCGATGGCATTAATTTTGCATGTGCCCCCAGTTTCTATTAGCTGTTGTCAGTCAAGAGCGTTGCTGCTCAGTATTTTGTGTACTTAGCCATTTGCAATTGGGTAATATCATCACTTACGTGTACTAGATACAGTCAGGCAACAGGTTCAAGTCGAAGGTCCATAGGCATCAATAAGTCAACATCACACTATTATGTACATTGTCATAATCAGAATGTCACAGATTCAAGGGAATAAAAGGGTTTTTAGAGACAATAAATCCTTTCTGTAAACTATGGAGTTTCCTAAACACAAGGAGTGCGCTATCGCTGCACAGAGAAAGTCCAAAGTAGTGTATCCTATTCCTGTAGGTTGGGGTCTCTAATCCTTTTGTCTCGCAAAATCAAACGCCAAATGTCGTCTCATATCTCCCATGTGCCGCTCCGGGCTTGGCAAGTTTAGTAGGTGATTCCCTCCTTGGAGTTGATATAGACGACCTTGGGGGGAGGGACGCCATTGAAGGAAGTCGAGTAGTCGGGCCCATAGGCAGCAGGGCCATAGACCCAGACGAGATGATCCGGAGCAAGGACATCGGGAAGATCAACAGTCTTCTCCTTGCCGTTGGCGCCCTTTCCAAGGATGATGTCGGAGCTGTCACAGCTGGCACCATACAAAACACAAGCCTTGGTCTTCCCAGAAGGAGCAGAGGTGTGCCACTCGAAGGAGATCTTGTTGGCCTCGTTCAGTCCGTGGAGAGTGCCGACGGAGAGAAAGACACGCGAGACTGAAGCACCGGAGCTGTGCTTGGAGACGTTGATGACATGAGTTTGAAGCCATCCAGCCTTGGAAATGAAAGCGCGGCCGGGCTCGGTCATGATAATCAGCTTGACAGGCCAGTCCGCAAAGACGGAGGAGAAGATTTCGATGGTGGGTTTGTTGTAGTCGACGAACGAGGGGGCAGTCTTGGTCGAGATACCAGCCCATCCTCCACCAATGTTGGCGAGAGTCATGGTGATGCCGAGTTCGGTTTTGACACGGTCGAAGACACCACGGAAGAGCTGGGCGAACTGGACGAAAGCGTCGGTGGCGAAGTTTTGGGTCCCAGGATGACCAGAGAGGCCAATGAAAGTCAGACCATGAGACTGAGCTTCCTCGATGATAGTGAAGGCCATTTCGGGGTCAACACCAAACTTGGCAGAGAAGGGCTTGTCGGAACCCTTCCCAGAAGAGACAAGACGACAGAAAGGCTTGATGTCAGCGAGAATAGTGGCCAAGTCACGGCCCTTACGCTTAGCAACGCGACCAGCTGCCTCGAGCATACGATGGACCTGCGATGTGCTATCAACAGCATAGTACTGAATACCAACTTCAATACCCCACTCAAGCTCATTGGTAGGAAGATTGCAGTTCCCAAGAGAGATACGAGCGGGATTGACGCCTCGATCGACGAGGGGCTTGGCTTCACCCTTGGAAGCACAGTCGAAACCACATCGAAGCTGGTCGTACACGTCGGTGACGGGTTTAGCGGCGCAGGCCTTGACGGCGCCGAAGTGGACGACGTCGATGTTGGCGGTGGATGGCATGGAGGCCATGAAGTCGCGGACGGTGTCTTTGACGGTTGCGACGTCGATGACAAAGAGGGGCTTTTCGCGGTCTGAGAGGGGGAGGGCGTTGTGCTGCTTGAAGGTATCCTGAATACTGGGGGACATCTTGGTTGGGTAGATGATGGGTGTGGAGGGAGCCATGATGGGCAGCAAGATGGGATGAAAGGGGAACTGATCCTTGTTGAAGAGTACTGTTGGGAGGTTCTTGATGGTGGAATTCGGATGGTTTCTCGGATGGGTTGTTGACGAGATGTTTGAGTCGAAGAGTTTCTATCCTGGATTAAATCATTATATATGGGAGTAGAGCATCTGTTTATTCTCGTCTTTAATCGCACTGGCAGTTCTTTTGTTCTAGTGGTACTTCATTTTGTTCGCTGATTCTGACTCAAAGGGTGTACTAGAACGCGGTCTGGCGGTGTCATTTTAGCCTTGTTCGGTCCGCGACACGTTGACCTCTACGTTCATGTGTTCAAAACATGTTCTCAGCTCAACGGTTGTCGGTTCTTTTGTTCTGACCTTATTTCCATCGAACAGCTGTTCGCAGCCACCTCCCCGTTGTTTGCTTTACTCGAGATTGCGCGACAAGAGTCGACCAGAGCAAGATGTTGGGGTAGTCTTTATCAGTCTAAGTTCTGTCTGCGATTTAAGCTCTCAGCCATAAGTCTTTCAGTCAATTGTTCTTTTTTAAAAGACATTTACAGCCTGCACTCAGGATACAGAAATAACCATTGACCTTAAATCTACTGTCTCCTTGTCTGAACATCCGAACGTCACTACGGAGTATGGCGTTGGTTTGTAGGGGTTTCAAGATTGTGAAGTCACATGATGATCATCACATTCTTTGCCTTGTCCCCCCATTCCGTCCTGTGATGTGGTACTACTAGAATCACAGCATTGCAGGCCAGCATGTCGCAGAACTAGGTCTTGATACTGGAGACAAAACCATCTTCAAGCTGTTCTTGTTATTATTTATCGCTTTAATACCCCACCCAGTCTACCATACGCTGCATGGGCCATAAGATCAGTTAATTGTGAACAATATCTATGCGTAGCTTTACCTAGAGGCGAGTAAGGGTTATTAAATCATCTAAGCTTTCTCCTTTCAATCTACGCTTATACAGAAGTACAATGGACCTTTTAAAGGAGGAGTACAGCATTAAGATGCATACTCCGTAGCCAAGACAAGCAGTGAGATGCCGGGTTAATGTTCTGTTAGTCCATTGCCACAAGAGCACACAAATGATTCCTAGGTTTGTATCCCCATGACCTATCGTCATGCCATGAGTTGATAGATGGGCCATTACCGAGCAAAACACAACGTCAGAGTCCCTCACATTAAGTTAGAAGATGGCAAGAAGATGTCGCTTGACGAGTGGACTGTAGTCTTTGTGCGCCTCCCCTCATCTATCAAAATTGGCCCCCAACTTCTGTCTCGAACCAATCAATGCACCCAAAATAAACAAGGATGATATCCCTCATACCAATCCTCATCACCAATCTCAATTCCACTCCCCGCACAACATAACGTCATGCGCCTCGTCAACACCAAAACCATTCAACTCGACTTCCTCGCCGACGATAATGTGCCCAACTACGCCATCCTCTCTCATACCTGGGAACAGGAAGAAGTCCTCTTCCACGACATGGGATGTGATGCCGCCAAGTCGAGAAAGGGCTATGCTAAGCTCGAGAGCTGCTGTCGCGTAGCACGCGAAAATGGCTTTGAGTATATCTGGGACGATACCTGCTGTATCGACAAGACGAGCAGTGCAGAACTGAGTGAAGCTATTAATTCGATATATCGGTATTATCAAGAGGCTAGCATTTGTTATGTATACCTCGCAGATATTTCTACCGTGTCTGAAATCTCGAATAGTAGATGGTTTACCAGAGGTTGGACGCTACAAGAACTTATTGCACCAAGTTCAATGATCTTCTTCGACAAAGACTGGCGCGATTTGGGTACCAAGACAAGCTTAGTGCAGGCACTATCGCAAAGAACAAGCATACCAGAATCTATTCTCTGTGACAGCGAAGAGCTAGAGACAACTAGCATCGCACAGAGAATGTCATGGGCAGCAGACAGAGTCACAACAAGAAAAGAAGACGGCGCATATTCCCTCATGGGTATCTTTGGGATCAACATGCCCCTCCTTTACGGCGAAGGTGATAAGGCCTTCTATCGGCTCCAAGAGGAGATCATGCGCGTATCAGACGACCACAGCCTCTTTGCCTGGGAAGCCATCACTTCTCGTGGTGGTTTACTCGCCCCCACACCAGCTGCGTTCAAGCACTCAGGTGACATCATCCCATGGAATCCGTTCACACCGTATAATAGTCCATTCACGATTACTAATAAGGGGGTGCATATGGAGGCGCCGTTTATTGCGCAGGATACTTGGGGTAGGGGCCTTTGTGTCCTTCATTGTACGAGAATTCGGGCGAGGGATAAGTTGATTGCGGTGCATTTGAGGGATGTGTTTTTGACGATGGAGCATTTTGAGAGGTGTAGGAGTGATGAGTTGGAGTGGATTGACTTGGACAGCTTCAATCTAACAGAGTATCCCGTGAGGCCTTTATGTATCAGACTTCATCTGCCGTCAATCTCCCGAAGAGCGAAGCAAAGTGAAGGGCGGGCTGATGGACTATCTGATACGAGTACGGTTGTTGAGCGCAACAGCCTATCATCACTTTCAGAAGCTGCTTTAGTAGGCGATTCTGGGTCGGTTTGGTACCTATTGGCTCAAGCTCCATCCGGGACAATGCACGATGAAGCCCGCTCGGCAGTCTGTCTCGCTGCTCGTGGTGGTCATGAGCGGCTCGTCGGTCAGCTGCTGGCAAGAAGAGATACATCTGCTCTCATCACCAACAATGAAGGCCGAACTGCGCTCTCCCACGCTGCAGAGTGCGGCCAAGAGGCCATCGTCAGGTTTATCCTGTCCAGCGCCAGAATCCATCCTGACACAAGAGATGTACATGGCCTAACGGCGTTGTGGTATGCGGTGTACCATAGACATACCGCATGTGCAAAACTACTTCTTCAGAAAGGTTTGGTATCTGGCAATGTTGGTGGTAACGGTGATACCCAAACCGCTCTTTGGCACGCTGTCTCCGCTGGCGATCCCGACCTCGTGAAACTCCTCTTGCAAAACAAAGCACTCCAATCCAAAGGAGGCGAACCAGCCCTCTGCGCAGCAGCATACCACCAACACCCCTCCATAAGCGAACTCCTCCTTCAACACGGCGCTGACCCCGACGAACGCGACACAAAACGCCGATCTCCGCTGCACATCGCGTGCAGGCACGATAACCACGAGATAGTAGCCATTTTAATGAGACATGGCGCCAACGCTGACAGGCTGGACACTACGGGTAAAACGGAGCTGGCGTTTGCGACATTAAAGGGTAATGTGACGTTGGTGAAGGTGCTGTTGGAGAATGGGGCGAATCCGAGGGCGAAGTGTTCGAATGGCAAGACGGCGGCGGCTTATGCGACGGGGCAGGAGATGAAGAGTTTGATTGGGAATCAGAGGTGGTATAAGACTTTACTTGATAGGACGAATACGAATCGGTCGGCGTTGTCGTGATGGCGGTGTGCTTGTGCGTTTGGATGGAAGCAGAGGGCTCTTTGGGATACGTGAAATGATGCCTAAATCGAGCCGTCGTCAGTTCACTCGAGAAAGAAAAGATAATGCATTTAACCGACAGTAATAAAAGAGGAATCGCATCTTAAACTGCCCAAGGTCACAAACAACTTCTGAGTGACTCTGTGAACGAAAGACTCCGCAGTCTTGGGATGAAAATATGATACTGAGAGGGATGCGGTCGTCGATGATTGCGGCAGACTTTGCGCATCAATGCTCCGAAAAGCGACTGCAGAAGGAGATCAAGTGGACTGGATGAGTACGGAATCGGAATGTGCTAAGCAGCGTCAATAAAATCCATGCCCTGCCCACTTACTCGGTGCCATATGGCATGGGCATTCCAGGATACCCCAGAGTGAGAAGCCAAGAGAAGGATAATAGTGTGAAAAGCCAGATTTGAGGGTGTGGCGATCTCCATGGGCCCGAAAAGAAACGTCACGCGAATTTGCGAGTATCCAACTCGATCAAGTCCGCTTGCCCACCGACTTGGCCCAGAGCCCCAAGAGACTGTGATCTCCTCAGTCTAGTTTCCTTGTTGTTCTCTCGGTACAGAGCTCGGGTGTCGTATCTCCGCTCGTTTCGATTCGGTCCGCTTTGAAGCAATTCGATGTTTCGACTCGTGTTCGTGGCAAACTGTTCGAACATTTTGATCAGCATTGTCTGTTGACATCAAAAGGAAAGGGCGCTTTGTACTAAGGGAGGTCAAGTTACTAATATCACTGTGTGAAGTTGCAGTCGAGCACATTGCTCCCAGCTGCTTCTTCCACGTCCTCCGCCTCGTCGATGTCTCTAGATCTGCCACTACCCGTAATGCTGGACTTGCTCTTCGCCTCAGAAGCGTCATCAAGAGCCGACATGTTCTGCGTGCATCGCGCGACTTACCTCGTCGCTATTGACTGTGTTTTCTCCCCCTTGCGCTTCAGCACCCTTTCCCTGCCGTGAACATCTCCTCAGCCGCTGCAGGCCAAGCGCTAGACGAGAGAGGTTGCTTTTGTCACTGCCGTGGTGGCTGAGCTGGCGGGTGACACTGCTCGCAGACGGGAGTGTCCGGCATCGAGATGTTTGTCGGTGGACTTGGGGTCAAGACGGCGGTCTTTTCAGTCAGCGGGAGGTGCGAAGGAGTTGGCTTCACATGGAGCTGAATCCTGTGATGGATAAGTACTGGCACTCTCGCTGTGAAAGCCTGAAATGGAAGAAATGCTGCACTGAAGGAGGGATGAAAGTGTTGTTGTTGTTGTGAAGGGAAACGAAAAGGCGTTACTACGTCATCAGATCTGAGTAACAAGCTCCGCGGAGCGACACCCTCGACTTCAAATCCTTTAACTCTGAACCGCCATCTACTTTGGCGTGACGCATGCCTCTTACCTTGATCACAGTCAAAAGTAGTTCATTGCAAGACGCGGACTGCCCTCCATGGTCATCAGCGTCTTGTGCTGTGGTGCTGGTGCATTCCAAAGGTTACAAGTATGAGAAGAACATTGCACGACTTCACCTGGCTCTTGTATCTGTCCTCAATCATCTTTATTCGGAAAGGGCACATTTGATTATGGCCCATGTCAACGCATTTCTACCTCCCCATCCCTCTTACGGCCGCCCCAGTAATCCACCCATACAACCGGAAAAACAAGTTTGATGCCCAGAATCTCGTCTATCCTTGTGGTGGTGATCTTTTTTATTGACTCATGGCGGTCGTTTGATGATTATTCTGGGGGCTTGGGGAAATGTTAGCAGTCAAGTCATCAACGTCTAGTGACATCTTGCACTAACTTACAGTTGTAGGTGAGGTTTGTTGGTTTTACTTTGAGGGTTCCTGCGCGCTGGCCGCCTCCGCCTTGGCTACCTCGAGCTGCTTCTGGAGCTCGTCGTTGAGCTCAAGCTGTCTGGTCAGCTCTTCCTCTGCCGAACGCCAGAAGTCGAAATAGCGTTCCTGTCGCTCCTCCGCCAGAGCGAGCTTCTTTTTCAGCTCCTCATTATCGATGGCAAGCTGACCATTGCTTTCAATAAGATCGTCGTTTTGGTCGTTGACGAACTTGTTCTCTTCAGCCATGACCGCAACCTTCTCCCGAAGGGCGACAAGCTCAAGTCGATCAACTGGTAGGTCAACAGACATGATCGCAGTGTTGAAGATTTGACTTTGTGTGAAAGGGTTATCGGTTTGGATTTCGGTGTATGGAGGATATGATGGAGAACGGATTCTGAGTGTGGATGATGGAAGAAGAGAAAAGGTGGAAATTTGGTTGAGGGTTGTGGGGTCTGAGTATTTGGGCATTCTGGCTGGCACTGTCAGGACCAGATTGGATGCTTTAGCGAGTTTTGACACTGTCAACACCTGGGTTCAACTTCAGCAGACCCTTTCCCTCAAGTTGAGCACTGACGCCACTAAGACTACCTGGGCGGTACTCTTCACACAGAGGGTTGAGTCTGCGAAAGAGGATGCAGACCAGGCTGATGCAATCTCCTACGAGAACCCGAGCTGCCAAACATGTTCTTCAGTCGGCCATGGTTGTGTAACTTAAAGATCCCAACCGAGAAGCTCAGGGTTTCACTACGTTTTGTTCTGCCATTGTTTGGTGCTGTACTCGAGAACCGCTCGGCCACTACCACCAGAGGCGGAGCACAATGGTGTCGAGATTGAACAAGACGGCTGTCTCCTCATTGAACCGACCTTGAACAGCTGCAGAACAAACACCCGAGTGGTCAATAAAGAGTCACCTGTTCACTTGAACCTTTATGTTGGTCGGCCGTCTTCCTCTTCCCTCTTACAACTGTAAACTGACTGAGCTGTGATAATCAAGCAGTGCTCCCCTGACGAAACGTACCCAACCCTCCAGGCGACCTTCACCGAAAACTACGACGATATCATCCCGTTTCCTTCCTTCCGCTCATCTTCCCCCTCCGATCGATCAAGGAACGCGAACAGCCCCAGTACCAAAACCCTCGAGAAGTGTACGAAAGAACAGCAAGAAGCCCTCGGAAGCTTATCCAGCACCAGATCCGTCAGCACCGCCTCACGTCACTGAGTCTACGCAGTGTCCCTGAGGTACCGAATTCCAGCCGTTGCTTCATCCGCATCAAGATTCCGCCTGTTAGTACTGTAGACCTGATCATGTAATCTGAGCAATTCCGCGCGCTCATGAACCAATGAGTCTGGAACAAGCCGGTCGATCACGGCACTAGTAGTGAAGTCTACCCCATGGAGGAAACATGGGTACCGATCAAGTACCCTTGTGAGATGAGAGGTTACTTCCCAGTTCCCTTCAGGCCAGTCTCACAGGATTAACTGTTCCAGAAACCTTCCCAGAATCCTTTGCGTTCTGTGGGAAGTTCCGCATCATCTAGGGTTCCATCTACATGAAGCGACTGTACGACTGCGACACAATTTGTGGAGTAGTCTTTGACTTCAAGAGTGCTGTGAAAAAACGATTCTCTGCCGCTGCACTTCTCAAATAGGTTGATGGTGGTTCAAGGGATATTACAAGAGGGGTCCAGGAGTCAGTAATCGATCGATGTCCTTAGATAGATTAGCTGTCACCTGCCTACCTCAGATAGCTTTGGAGAAGATACCAACAAGTCCAATAAGATTTAATCCTTACCTACTCCATCTCCAACAAATGTCCTGACCAAAAGGATCCTATAACAACACTCGTGATATACATAACAATGCTCAATCATTTAGGGAACTCGCAAACAACCAAGCTGCCCAAGCATGCTTCCCTACACCAGAGAATGTTAACCTGCAATGGCCCTCGATATTTTCTTTTGTGTTGAGGAACGCAGTTGGCAGATCCCGGTAGAAGCACGAGGTTCGGAGTCGCGGACACGGGGAGAGATCACACGATGAATACAAAGCACTGAATCTACGGATGTCGATGGTCATGATTCAAGCACTTTCGATCACATTGCCTTGGCCAATCGTCCAGGTGCTTGAGCTATCTGTGATGTCTCATGAGGGGGTTACATTTATGATGGTGGCGTTGGAAATTGATCTCAATTGTCGTGCAGTCAGTCAGGGATGTCATCCTAGGTGAACAACAGCTTGCGCTCAACAGTGCAATCAGTTACAAGGCCCTTTAGTGGATTCGCTGCTGGTGATCCTCTGAAGCATCGGGATTGGCTTAGCGCTTGTCGACTGACCAACCATTTCTCATCCTGATTTCTTGGCAGACCTCGCACCTCGATTTTGTAACCCTCGATTGAAGTGGTCTTTAGTAATGCGTCGGTCCAATGTCCAGTTCCACCTGGTTCAACGTTGCTCAACTACCAGCGTCTTCATATTGTCTCTGCCGATGTATTCTCTCTCAATTGATCTTGACAACGAAAAGAATGCTGACCCGCTTTGTGAGAAGTCCGTCTTAGGTCGGATCTGGGCTTGTCGCTCCGCAATTCGGAGCCGTTTGTGGCAAAACTTTGCTTCACACCATCACGATCCGCCCTAACCAAAGTCGTTTTGGAATGCCACCTCGATTGCTGTTCCTGAAGCTAAACCGTTTTGTTAAACGGAGTACATATAGCGCATAAAGCTTATAATAACTTCATCTAAGTAAGTCTCTAGAGATACTTAAGGCTTCTGAGAAACAAATATGCACTACATTGAGAATATGACGCGTTTTGACGTTGCACGCCTTTAACCGTCGAAGATTGGCAGCCGCAGAGCTTGCGACCTAGCCAAGATGGCGCGTCTGAAGCCTGTCCCAGTCGATCTGCGCGAAGGCGCAAGCGTCCGTTACGCATTAGAGTTATTTATAAGGCTTCAAGTGAGGGCGTCATAGACTAGTCATCGGGCCAGTCTTAGGGTCAATTACCAGGCACCAAATTACGTCAAGAAGACTGATGTCATCACTCAGGAGACCCGTGACTACTCTTGGATAGAAACAATAAAATTGAACAAGTGAGGGTCCCTACAAACCGACCTCTTCGTCAATGGAGCTTATGCCGCATCCGCCGTTCTGACCTCGCCCTTCAAACCCCTGATAAAATAAACGGAAAAGCCCGGATAGACCTTGACCCAACCTCCCTCCTTAGGCATGCCTAACCAAACTCCACCTTGACGTTTCTTTTGGAATGCACGATCACAGTTGCTCCAGTGGATGATTTGACCGGTACCCTTAATTTCATCAGTGCTCTCTTCTATCGCGGCTGCGTCAAAGGCTTCCTGATTGAATGGTTGAACCTCCTATAAATTACCATTAGCTTCACTCTATACCGATGATGGTGGAACAGTTCTTACCATGGCTGGTTCTTTGTTCTTTTAGTGGAAGTGGTTAAGAGTAACAGCTAGTAGAATGCACGCGAGTTTTCAAGGTTACAGCTCCGCACCTAAGGCGCGTGGCTGATCACGTGATTGATGATGACATGGCTCAGAGATCGATTAAGTACAGGGTATTTTTCCGTAGAACTGGAACATGATGAATCTACAATCCTCAATTAGTGATAAATTTAAGTACTATAAATAGACAGAATCAAGAGTATCTGTATTTATCTGCGCATGCGTCGTAATTACTGCTATCTTTCTGTTATAACTACACTAACGGGTTGCCGACAAAGCAGGAGAGAAAATCATCAGTGTGGCCTGCAGTATTTTCTATGATGGTTCGATGCCTTAAAAAAAATAAAATGCATTATAGAAATAGTTTTGCTGAGTCGTGTAAGTAGCCTTACCAGGGTTTGAACTGTTATATCTAACCAAAATCTGCAAATCCTTAGCTATGCCTACCTCACTGTCCAAGTAATAGCTCGAGCATAATCAAGATCCGGTCCTCCACGAGCTCGAAGCTAAACATATGGCTCGTGATCCCACTCTTCCAATTCCTTTGTATAACAAATCCAATACTTGTCCGGATGCTGCTGCGCTTTGAGCCACATGTCCCGGAGACTCACTCCTTCCCAGCGAGCAGCATAGAACCAGGAGTTGAGCGACCATTTAGCCACCTTGACCCGGCCTTCGTACTTCTCACCATCGACGGTCTCTTCATCTGAGCCATCCCAGTCTGCGTCATACGCCCAAACCCAGCAGGGATCGTAAGTGTCACGTTCCTGAATATTGAGATTGCCGGAAACGAATTCGAGGGGAATGACAATAAAGGTATTCCGCAGAATTCCAGGGGACAGCGGATTCTCATTGTCCTCTGTGTCCTTCCTCTTTCTCTTTTTCTTCTTCTTCTTTTCATCCTCTTCGGTCTTGGAACGATTTTCCTCGCAGTATTTTTTGAAGTGCCTAACAAGTAGTTAGTAAGTTCATCAGTATTAGTCAGGTGATAGTTATACACACCTGCGGAGGTCGTCGTCTTCAGCCAACTCCTCATTAGGGGAGAATATGGGCCAGTTCTCAGTTTCAAGCGAATGCAGCGACTTCCAGTTATTGCTACCTTGGCAATGAATATCGGCCCAGCTCACCCCCGATGGAGAGGAGGTACAAGTAATTCGACTCCAAACTGAGTTCCAGTTATAGCGTGTCTGGTACAATTCTCTAGACCTGTAATAGACAAACCCAAACTGTTCGCCAGTCTGTAGGATATGTTGTAGCCATGGAGGCGGCGCAGGCGAAACCCGTTTCCAGACCCCTTCTAGGATGTCCCGGTAGTCCCGCGGTTTCGAATTGAGTTCTTGGATTTCTTCTTGAATTTCCATCATCTTGCGCCGTTCGACTTCGCCAATTCCTCTCTCTTGATTTAAGCTCTCAATCACAAGTCTTAACTGTTCGTAGAGTCGGTCCATGAGGTCTGGATCTTTTTCAGCCCACCCTTTTAGTTCCTCTTCTGAAAGACGTTCGATAGCAGGAATCATCCACTTTGCATTCCTCCGAGCCTTCTTAAGTCGAAAATCACGTATAAGCTCTCTGGCTCGAGCGGCAGGCGTCTGAAGCTCCTCTTCCTGTAGGCGTGCTTCGTAGATCTCCTGTAGCGTAGCATTGCCTCCATCGACGTAATATATATCGCAGTATACTAGCTTCCAGGCATCCAAGCGGAAAGGATAGGTAAGCTTATTAAAGCCCGCAACGAAATTGATCAAGCTTGAACTGCTACTCGCAACATTATTGGTGATGCGCCTGACCATTTCGTTCTCGTCCTCGAGGCGGTTGGTTCGGCCAAGCACGATGTTTTTCAGCTGTCCATCCTCTCTAATCTCGGAAGGATTAGCCAAGGCCACTTGAACGAGGTCTCGACCTGCGATGGTCTCTTCCAGCCTCTTGGCATCATCCTCGTCTTGGACAATTGTTTCGACTCTGATAACTTCTGATCGGGGAAGATGTGCCATGCGGTCGCGGCGCTGGGACGGGATCAGGTGCAGTAGGCTTCTGTAAAGCTCCAAGTTTGGGTCCATTGTAATTCTCGCGGCGCACGGGTTTTGATGTTCAAGATGAGATGAGGCCGTGAGTGAATTGTGAC
Source organism: Fusarium dlaminii (assembly GCA_013186775.1). Classification (NCBI taxonomy): domain Eukaryota; kingdom Fungi; phylum Ascomycota; class Sordariomycetes; order Hypocreales; family Nectriaceae; genus Fusarium; species Fusarium dlaminii. Next base: position 66,676 of record JAAOAL010000052.1, on the reverse strand, counting down.
TTGTGAGGAATGGAGAGGAGTAGTGGCGTTTTATTCTGTTAGCAGTAAACCCCACTATATTATGTGGACTCATGACTAATTTCAGCTGATTGAATTTTTGCTTCTCCACTTCTGAAACATCAGGCTACTTTAGGCAGAAGCCTGAATGAACTACGGACAGTGCCTGTGAAAGACAGGCGCAGCTAATAGCTAGACTATATATAAATACTCTCCGAAGATTCTAAGCTAGGCTAGGTTTATTTAAAAACCACCTTGGGATCGAACTTGTCAATCGCAATCCCGTGTTTCTTTTCGTGCTCCTGGGCCTTCTCTAAGATCGTCATTGCTTCTTGTGCATGGCTTAGAACCGCAGCAGCCGCCGCCGGGCTGTTAGCGCTTGCCATCAGCGCTAGCCTCTTTGCGTTCTCAGCCGCCCAGTCCTTCGCCATCTCTTCGGCACGATATTGTAACCATGCTTTTGTCCAGCCTTTCATCTTGACAGTTAAATCCCTCATGAATGTAGTCCATAGCTTGTCAAGACCCAAAACTGGAGCTTTGGGATACTCCTTTCGGTAAAGCGCCTCAAAGTCCTTCAGGAAGGCTTTCACATCGTCATATGTAGCGACGAGCTTCTCGTTCACGCCTGGTTTCAGGAGGTAGCCAAACACCTGCTCAACCTGGTAGGTATGTTAGTATGAGACATGACTGACTTCCTCATTATTAGAAGGAAATGCCGACTTACTATCTGAAGCTGTTCGAAGGCGTGCTGGGCAGCTCTTCTTGTGATGACTGCATACCTTTTGTTCCAATTACCCTTAGATATGGGCTCGTTGAAATCCCAAATCTGGCGATATATGAGTTAGACACAAGCATACAAGGAAGAGTGCGGACAAGCAGGTCACTCACCTTAGCCTTAAGGCCGTTGAGCTTGGACTCAGTGTTAACCATATGCTTGGCATTGGTTGTTGAGCCAAGTATGGTAAACAAGGTTTTCTGTGGTGTTTCTTTATGTTGGGCATTCCAGGCAGGAAAGCCGTCCATAAAATCAGTCTTCCACATGGAACAAGGTGGCATGTTGGCAGGCATGGTAGGGTTGTCTGGTACTATAATGTCAAGCCCAGAAGGGCTTGGTTGGCTTATGAGTTTGTTGTGGACACCCATTGAGTATTCGATAAACATTGGAATGGTTTGAAGCTCCATAATATGCTCAGCTGTTTGTAGTCAGTCATTACAAGTCAGTTCTGTCGTGGGAAATCTGGCTACTCACAAACCCATTTCTTCCCATCATTTGGTTTGCCGTCATCCTCGACGGTTGCGGAAATGCAGTCCCCACCGCGATTATCCTTGACATAAAACATTTTGTCGTCACCGTTTTTCTTGGCCAACGCTTCTCCCTTGTCTCCGTTGATATACTTCTCTGACCACATCGTCCAAGTGCTCTTATCGGGACACATGGGTTTGAAGGGACGCTCCTTGCCAACTCCCCTCTTCTCAAGACCATCGTCCTCATTCCATTCAGACGACCAACCCATCTCATTGAATGGAAATCCCAAGTTTCCAAGAGGACTAAGAAGACCAGAGGGACCGAAGAAATCTGAGATGAAACCATCATCAGACTGATCGCGGGGGTCTTCGAGCGACCCAGGATCGTAGGTATCGAGCGACGGTATGTGGCAGACAAGTGGATCCTCCAACTTCCCGATGTGCTGCCCAATGTCCTTTTTGGCCTCCTGTTCTTCAGCGCCAATGTTACACATAAAGCCCCAGGCTGCCAGCAACGTCGTCTCAACGAGGTCCCTCAACTCCCACAGCATCCCAGTAAGATAGTCACCAGTAATGTGGGGGAATTCTGGAGTGATGTACCTATTTACTAGGCTCCGAAGGTCACTGACGCTGCGGGACCCTGGTGGAGCTATCATCATTCTTCGGAAGGTCAATGCAACAATGATTCCGTCAGGTATAATATGAGGGGTATCTCGCTCAGCCAGGTCATATAATCCCTCGTCGACATTCAATACCATGTTATCCAGAGAGCGCGACGAGAGCGCGCTCTTGGTAAGGAGACTCAGATTCGGACATTTCGGGTCCTTGGCCCATTCCTTGAGCGCCGATTCAAGCTCGTCATCGCCGACATCAGTCAAGTCGTAAGTCGCTGTGATATCGCAACAGTAGGCCGAAGTGCCCTTGCCGCACCTGTTGTTCTTGGATTGCAGAGCCACCTTGACCATGCCTTTAGGACAATTGCTGTTGCATGTACCCGTCGAGACAGTATCCCTACGGCCCATGTAGTAGTCGTCCGACCATATGCAATTGGCGAAGTGCGGCTTGGCCTCGTCTCTGGCGTCTTCGCAGAGCGGTCTTGTTCCCTCCTTACCGTCGCTATCATAGCAGACTTGGGCTCCACTACCACTCCAGCTCGAAACGAGTGGTGAATTGAACTTGCTGCTCCATCCGCACTGCTTTTCGCCAAGATCGGTAGCGCACTCAGACTCCTTGCCATACCATTTGTACTGACGATAGACATCTAGAGCCTTCGTGTCGCCTCTACAGCAGGCTACCTGGGCTTTGCCGCTATCGCATGTAAGTTTAAGTGACGCCACCTCAACCATATCATCGTACGGACATCCAGGTTTGCAGGCTCCATTGTTGTGGAAAAGCCACTGACAGAAGGGCTGTTCTTTATGTGGACAGCAGAATGTCCGTGACCCATTGCCATCGCAGCCAGTTCTGTCCGTCATGATCTCCTTGGAGCTGGTTCGGTAGGGATCTCGCCTTGGGACTGTTGTCCATCCGCTTGGACATGTTTCTCCGCAGTTTGTCCATCGGCATTGCTCGTCGCTGACATCGGCATTGGCTTCGCTCTCTGTGGTCTCAATAAAGACACCACCTCCAAGAGACTTGGTGCTGTTGAATGTGGTGACGCCCTTGGACTTGTATCCTGTTGCCTCCTGCAGTTGCTTCGAGAACTTCCCGTCAGAAGTGTCTTGGCTGATGGCCCAGACCATGGCACCCCCAAGACACTGACTGCGAGCAAAGTCAAGTTTGAGTTTCCAGGTCTCGACATCATCGTAAGTCAACCACGTAGTACCAAACTTGAGAGTCTTGATAGCGGCAGTCTTGTCCAGATCGCCTGATCCAATTTTGCCCCCCAGCTTGCGCATGATCTCAGGGTTGGACATAACGCCGACAGCGTCAGTACAGGGCTCCGCAGGACCACCCGCATCAAAGAGACAACCGGGAGACATGCAGCTGCTGCTGGATGCGGTAAAGGTGCGTGCATAGAATGCGAGTCCCATGTTGACTTGATCGGGGTCGACATCGTTGCGCCAGAGCAGATCGAAGGCCTCCTTGATCTCAGTCAAGTTGGTATGAGAGTTGAGATGGTTGCCAAGCCATGACTTGGGAGTATCCCAAGCACCATGGAAGTCATACGACATGACGTTGAAGTGGTCGACATACTTGGAAATCTTCTCAAGGTCAAAGTGCTGAAGATACCAGTAGGAAGCAGGGATTGCGATGCTGAGGCCGTTACGCTCTCCGCTCTGCTTGAGGGCACTCTTGATGTTGCTCAGGAACTTGGGAAGGTTGTCGAAATCTTCCTCTCGTCCTTCGCGATCATCAGCAGCTGGATATTCCCAGTCGATGTCGACACCATCAAAGCCATACGTGGCCATGAACGAGATGAGCGACTTGATGAAGGTCCTCTGGTTTGCATCAGAACGAGCAATGTCAGAGAAGGTTGTAACGGTCGGGCCTGGGTCATTGAAGGCCCAACCGCCAATGGCGATAAAGACCTTCAACTTGGGGTCGATCTTCTTCTTGCGTGTCAATTCGCGGTATAAAGCTGGATCTTTGCTGGATGCTGGTACGATCTGGAAGGTCTTTGGGTCGATGCTGGCGAAAGCGAAGTTGATGTGAGTGTAGACGCCGTCGGGAATGTTGGAGGGCGTGAAACTGTCGCAGGATCTTGTAGAAGCCCATCCTTCGATGTATCCGACTACTCTTCGCATGGGACCCTTTGCAGAGCAAGATGGACGATTGACGGTCTTCTTTCCGCAGAAATCCTTGGTAGTACCACAGTAACTAGTGATGTCAGCTTGGAAGCAACTGCAAGCTGTCTGTATCAACTTACCCATGCTTCGAACAGCAGACGTTGAGTGGACACTTGGTATGGTTGGCAAACTTTGAGCCAAACCCGCCCGGATCACACTCGCCCTTGGCGTCACAGCCAGCAACGCAGTCCTTTCCACAAACTACCCAAGGTCAACAAAACAACAGAGCCATCACAAGAGGTGCACTTACAGTCTGGGCCTAGTCCACAATGACCATACTTGGAACAGCATGCATTGCCTTTGCACGGGTTACTCTTGTCACACTCGAGCTTGAAATCACAAGTACTCAGACAGCCTTTGCCGCAATGGTCGGTTGTAGTACCGCAGTAGCCTGCACTACTACAACAGCCAGTTGCACAGAGTTTCGTCTTGCTGCATTCTGCTGCAGATACAGCGGCTGAGAAAAGTAGAGCAGTGAAAAACAACAGCACTAAAAGCCGGTAAGGACGTTTCGTTAACGTCATCGTTGCCGGAATATTGACCAGGCTAGTTAGGTAACGGATGAACGTAGATTGAAGCAACAATGAGTGTAGTTGGTAAATTAAAAAACCAGTAACACGATCTGGGCATGCAATCCCTTGAGCGACTTGAAGTCCAAAAGATAGAGCTTCCTTGTTCACATGCAGTTCGGGTCCATCGGCGTTTGTTGGTATTTCGGAGATTTCCCTTTGAGACCCTCCGACAACAGCGTGCCACTTTTTGTCAGATCACCGGCCTCGCTTCATCTCTAGCTTCATGTCTGACTCGTATTCTAACTTGAACCAGACTGAACGCGATTGATCTAGCGGTAAGAAGGGTCTTTTTTTGCCAAGGCTCGGGTCGTTTATGGACCCTTAATTTTAAACCAGCAGGCTGTCGGATGTTATAATAGGACAACTTCCTCTTGGGCCATCTCTGATGGTCAACTGTGTTGGTTCTGTGCTTTATTCAGTCTTGGCAGCCTAATTGGGTTTGGATTCTCAGGGTCCAGGGCCAAAAATCTTTCAGCTCACCCACTTTTGATGCACGTCTTGATCCACCCTTCTCCATATAACCTCTTGTAGAAACCTTGCAACTCCAATATACTTGGGATAAGTCCGGCGGGAGCCGACAGCCAAGGCCCAATTTTGGAGAACGGGATCCATCCGAGATGATAATTCGGCAACTGAATCGTCCACTTGGACCTTTTGCAACAATCACTCGGTGACCTGCTCGGATATCTCGTAAGAGGAAATCTCCGCGCGGCATTTGGCCTCGGCTCCGTGTCTAGAGATAGTTTAAGGTTACCTGCTTTGATTTTGGTTCTCATTCACACTTCAAGGCCCTTCTTTACATGAGAATATAGCCAAAACCTGCCATTCGTTGTTCAACACTATCTCAAGATGTGGTTACGATTCTTTTTATTGCTGCTTTACATGCCCTTTTCGGTCCTTGCCGTGGGCCATCATCACTCTCATTTGCATTCTCACCATAAGCGCGCCTCCAACAGCTCGTCTCACGATGAGTCGAGCCTTGATGCTGCACGTAAGCTTTTGGCCGCTGGTCAAGCTGCCATGGCCCATGCCAACCGCGCCATCATTGCCAACCCTCGTCCAAACCGTTTGGAAGTGCTCAACTCTACAGAACTTAGAAAGACTGAGAGGGCACCTCCACCGCTGGATTATCGCAACGGCACTGCAAAGTCGCTCAATACCAGAGATTCAGGAAATGGAACATCCAAAGATCTTCGCTATTCTGTTCCTGAGGAACTTATCAAGGCTGCCCGCCTTCTTTCAGAGAACTGGAAGCCATCCTCTAACGACTTCGATGATGGCTACGCAGCTGACGTTCAACACTTGAAGGACACCTTCTTGTACAAGAACAATGACACCAACATGATGCCTCCCATGCTTCAGTACGACTCAGGCTTGATCAAGCCTGTCTACGAGCCGCCGTCTGCATTTCGATACGGTGAAAATGATACTGATGTCCCTGAGCATGTAGTTGACAAGGACAAGAACCTGCACAAGAGAGCCAGTTCAGACTGGTGGATGGCTACTATCTCTCAGAGAGGTTCTAGCCCGTTTGCTCCGTCTGGATATCAAGTTTGGCGCGATGTCAAAGACTTTGGTGCCAAAGGCAAGTGGACCTCAACATAGATTGAGCCTCAGGGCTGCGTGTATCTTTCTAACCGCAACATAGGCGACGGAATTGCTGATGATACGGATGCAATTAACAAGGCCATCTCTAGTGGTGGTCGATGTGGTGGGGGCAAATGTACAGGAAGTACAATCTACCCAGCCACTGTATACTTCCCTCCAGGTACATACAAAGTCAGCTCTTCTATCATTCAGTACTACAACACGGAAATGATTGGCAATGTAAGTTATATCCTTGGCCCATTCGTTACCAACCCGTCTCACAAGTACAGCCACTTGACCTTCCAACCATCATCGCGGCACCAAGTTTTGTCGGTCTTGGTGTTATCACTTCCAACGTAAGTACTAGAGGCGCTTTCATCAATCGCTTGAGTCTAACCCTATACACAGGTCTATACAGGAGAGACCTCCGAATGGTAAATTTGCCCCATATGCCAGTAAGTCGCAAGCTAACATGCATCTTTAGGTACCTGAATCAGAACAACTTTCTTCGGAGTGTCCGCAACTTCATCATCGATGTCCGCCCAACTCCTGCCAACGCGCAAGTCTGTGGAATTCACTGGCAAGTTGCGCAAGGTACTTCACTTGAGAACATCCACTTTTACATGACAAAGTTCAAGGATGACCCCAAGACAACGCAGCAGGTAAGTGCTTCCATGAAGCTTCAGCGATTGTAATTCGCTGACGAGGACTCCAGGGTATCTACATGGAGAACGGGAGCGGTGGCTTCCTTTCCGACCTATACTTTGTCGGAGGAAAGTTCGGGTGAGTTGATTAAACCAATCTACATGACTTTGATCCCTCTTCACTGACAGTTGGATTGCTAGAGCGTACATGGGCAATCAACAGTTCACAGCCAGTGGTCTCTACTTCGAAGAGGCCGAGACGGCTATTCAGATCCACTGGGATTGGGGATGGACCATGCAGAACATTGTCGTTGATAACTGCAACACTGGTCTCACCATTGTCGGTGGCGCAGGAGGGGTAAGCTCTCTCAGCTGTAAGCTCGCTCATAGATGGATACTAACAGTCCCTAGTCTATGAGTACTGGTCAGGGAATCGGCTCTCTTCACATGACTGACCTGCGCTTCCATTACGTCAAGGTCGCAGTGTCAACCTCTGTCATGTCCGACAACTCCACCGCCTTGCTACTCAGTAATTCGGGCTTCTACAACGTCGACACCATAGTCCAAGACACTTTCAAGAACCAGGTTCTTCTTCGTGGCGGCAAAGGAACAGTCAACGTCGATACTTGGGGTTTCGGCAGAGTCACCAGCGCCAACGGTACGACCGCCTTCCACAATGGCGCCAATCTCGACAGCCCAGTGAGAAACGATTCCCTCGTCACTGGTGGACGAAAGCAGTTCTTCACTCGACGCCGTCCAAAGTATGATGACCTAGGCTTCAGTCAGATCCTCGATGCGAAGGCGTACGGTGCCAAGGGTGATGGTAAGACAGATGACACAGCTGTTCTGAAACACCTCTTTTCGGCTGCCGCCAACATGTCTGCGATTGTATATGTTCCATTTGGTGTGTATATCATCACAGACACTGTTGAAATTCCGGTTGGTTCGCGGGTCATCGGGCAGGCTTGGCCTCAGATCATGGCTACTGGCTCCAAGTTTGCAGACCCCCTTAAGCCTCGCGTGGCAGTTCGTGTTGGCCTCCCAGGCCAGGTTGGTGTTGTTGAGATCCAAAACATGATGATGACTGTCAAGGGAGCTACGGCGGGTGCCATCATGATGGAGTGGAATGTACACGAGTCTGGCCAAGGCTCGGCAGGTCTATGGGGTACGATTCTTTTCTCATAATGAAGTTCTTGATCATCTCGGCTAACATTTCTTACTAGATACCCACTTCAGAGTTGGAGGCGCCGCGGGTACAGATCTCACCGTCAAAGACTGCCCTAAGCTATCTGGCAAGGTCAATCCGAACTGTGTTGCAGCATCCCTTATGCTTCACCTGACCCCCGACTCTTCCGGTTACTTCGAGAACGTCTGGATGTGGACTGCAGATCATGACTTCGACACTGCCGACCAGACCCAAGTTGACATCTACGTTGGTCGAGGTATGCTCATAGAGAGCAAGGGTCCAACGTGGCTCTGGGGCACATCAGTCGAACACTGCGTGCTGTACCAATACCAACTATCCAGTGCTCAGAATGTTGTTATGGGCCTTATCCAGACCGAAACTCCCTACTTTCAATCTTTTCCAGAAGCACCAGCGCCTTTCAAACCAGGCGCTTTCCCCAACGATCCTGAGTTCCACAACTGTACCAAGACCTCCAAGTCTTGTGCTATGGCATGGGCTTTACGCATCATCGACTCGTCGGCAGTTCACGTTCTGAGTGCTGGTCTTTACTCCTTCTTCAACCGTTACGATCAGACATGTCTCAACTCTGGGAGGCACGACTGCCAGGACAAGATCTTCTACACAGAGCAGAGCTACGATGTCTGGGTTCAGAATCTCGTCACGCTCGGCAGTATCGAGATGGTCAGCCCTCTCAACGGAGTTCCCACGTTGGGCAAGCCAAACAGAAACGGGTTTGCTTCTTCGATCCTGGCGTGGCTTGGAGGCTCAAAGAACATCACGGGACAGCGCAACTTCGAGGGCTACAGGATCCATTCCGAGAACACGCTTGACATTGACAGATTCCCCGAGGCCTGTCAGAATGCGCTTACTGCTCTTGTGCGATGCGACAACTATACAGATGAATGGACAATACCTTCATACCATGGAGTTCTCCCCAGGGAAGTTGATGTCGAGTCTGTCTGCGACGAGGGCTGTGCACGCTCCATGTCGGACTGGCGATCAGCTGTTGATACCTACTGCGGCAATGCGACATGGCATAATGGCGCTGCTGCAGGTGTCTTGGGATCTTTTATCTCACAGGGTATCAACGAGACGTGTCAGACAGACAAGAAGACTGGAAAGTACTGCAACGGTAAGTATTTCCAGCACCTCGTTTTATCTGTTGCTGTCCTAACATGCTGCAGATATCATCTACAACTTCACCCTTTCTGAGTCCATCGACAAGATGCCAACCAACGAACTATGTTCCGACTGCTACGTTGGCCGGCTCAAGATGATGCAAGCCAGTCCCTTTTCCTACTACAACAGAGACCCTTTCTATGAGGATGCTCTCAAGAAAGCAGTCAAGCGATGCTCCCTGTCCAACGTACCCACTACCGTCAAAGATTCTCCTTTTCCATCAGAACCTTCCGAGCCAGAATTTTGTCTTTCTGACGTCACGTACACGACCAAAGCTGGCGACACGTGTGACTCTCTAGCTCTCAAGTACAGCGTCTCTTCCGCAGCCATCTTCATCGGTAACCCAGATATCCTCAACTGCACCGACATGGTGGAGGGCGTGTCTATCTGCATGCCGCTCCAGTGTAAGACATACAAGCTGCAGGAGAACGACACGTGTATGTCGGTCGCCTACTTCACAGGCCTCCAGCAAGATGACATCCGCCTCCTGAATCCCTGGGTCCATGAGCTTTGCGGGAATCTCCAGTCCGCCACTATTATTCTCGGTAGAGTCATCTGCACTACACCGCCCGGCGGAGAGTATGATCACGACGTCAACAACACTAATTCAGACCCGGCATACTCTGAGTACGCTGACAAGGCGGTTCCTCCTCCCAGCGGTGCTACTCTCGCTACCAATACGACCAAAGGCTGTGGACGATGGTATACAGTTCAGAAGGGTGATGACTGCGCTCGAGTGCTAGTCCAGTATCACATCAGTCTTCCTCTCTTCATACAGGCCAATCCTTCCGTTTCGGAAGGTAGCTGTACCACGGATCTTGTTCCAGGACGAACCTACTGTGTCGGTCCAACCAAGGAAGTCTTGACACAAAAGCTTAAGCCCATTCCTCCGCATACACGCTTCGGTTGCTTTGCCCGCGAGGCGGACACTACCAATCGCTCTGTTCTGACTCTAGCCGACGCACAGCACGTCAAGCCCATGTCCATCGTAGCTTGTCAGTCCTACTGTTTGCAACAGGGTTGGACGGTTTGGGGAATCCAGAACGGCGACTCGTGTTTCTGCGACAATCAGCTTCGTATGGATAGTCAGATCATTGACGATTCCAAGTGCAACATGCACTGTAACGGTAATACCACAAACGTCTGCGGAGGTAAGGATGCTATCGAAGTGTTTGGCGATCAGGACATGTTACGTGTTCAGTACGCTAGTCTTGGCTGCTACTCGTGGAGTAAGCAAGCCATACGCGGTACTACAGGTGGCGACACTATAGAGTCTACTGATGAGATGTCTGTCGATGCGTGCGCCAGCCTGTGCACTGTGACTAAGAAATCTGACTTATTTGCTCTCTGGGAGGGCAAGCTCTGCACTTGCGGTAGGGAAATGACACCAGGAGCTAAGACGACTAGTATGGAGGAATGCAATGTAGCATGCAGCGGTCAGCTTGGAGACAACTGTGGTGGAAAGGGAGTGGCTGAGGTCTTTACAACCAAGAACAAGAATGTTGTAGCTAGCTAAGAACATTAACCTTTCCTTTTTCTTACCACTTGGCTCCTGGGGTCTTCCCTCTTATGTATTTTGATATATCCTGAACGAGGCTTGGCTGTTATGAATATAATAGAAACAGACTCTTAGTAGTGAACCATCGTCGTAACTCTTGACGGTTTGGAGATAAAATGAGCCCTATCGTCATCCTATCGATGTAGCAGAGAAGATCCTCGACCTCGATGGCCCACAGCCTTGACGATGTGATAGAGGAATTGAGCTGGCCGTTGCAGTTGGGACTTGGCCTTGAAGGAAGAGGTGTCGGCAAACCGCACCGCGCCCATTTAAGACGGAGTGTCCCGTCAACACCCTTTTCACCCTTATGTCAGAAGCTTACATCAACGGAGGCAACGGAAAGACTTTACTCAAAGCCAATAATAACGATGGCAAGTTCTTTGTGAACAATGATGGCGGCGACAACGGCTCGTCCAAGGCAGATGACCATGGCGCTGAAGTTGGTGAGGACTGGGTCTGTAAGTAAACCAAGCCCTCGGCCGGCTGCTGTGACCTCAAACTTGCATCGGCACTAAGTACATATAGCTTAGTATGTCATGGAGCTTCAAATGATCCGTGACTTCATCGAATTCTCCATGGATGTGAAGGCAGCACTCAAGACACCGAACACCGCCCTCACATAAGGCCTATCAACATTCTTTAGGTTCTTGAGGTTGAAATTGTGTTGTTTAATAGAATCGATGTAGTTGGCGGCTAATGCTTGCATCACTAACTCATCTTACCTCATTCCCAAATCGTGATCAACTGTTGACAACAATCTCTTGCCTTCGATGCTGCCATGTATGGCCCGTCATCATATTAGACATACGGCTCATGATCCCACTCCTCCATTTCCTTTGAATGGCAAATCCACAAATTGTCCTGGTGTTTCTGCACCTTGAGCCACATATCTCGAAGACTCACATCCCCGCCTTCCCAACGCGCAGCATAAAACCAAGCTCCGAGTGCACAAATAGGTACTTTAACGCGGCCTCGGTATTTCTCGCCGTTGCATATAGTTTCTTCTGAATCGCCATCCCAATCTGCATCATATGCCCAGACCCAACAGGGATCCAACTCATCATCGTCGGGATCGTTGGGAATTTGCTCAATTGGAATCACGATGAATGTATTCTGTAAGATCCCAGGCGACGAGAGAGATTTCCTATGCTCACGGAAATGTCTGTTGAATAATCAGTACGATATACCATATCCACTGCTCTACGCAACTTATTTGCGAAAAGCATCTTCTTCGGTCAAGCCTTCATAAGCAGGCGGAGCAGCCCAATCTTCTGTTTTCAACGCCATGAACTCATCTGCCTTCTCTTGACAATGAATACTCGGCCATGATTGCTGAGGCATATCAACGATTATGATCCACGTGTCCTCCCATGTGTGGCCATACATCTCTTCGACTTCTTGTATTTTGTAATAGGTGAGACCCCACGGTTGTTGGGCATTGAGTATATGCTGAATCCAGTTTGGTGGCGGGTGGGATACCTGCTTCTAGATCTTGTGTGAGGTGTCACTGAATTTGTACTCAAACTGAGATAATTCATTATCAGAGAGTTGCTTGAGGGCAGGTGGAGTGCAGTCTGGGATATGGTCAACAACAGCCAGCAGCCGTCCTTAGCCAGGAATGTGAGAGAAGCAACCTACTTCGGTATCCATTGCCAGGGAAAACGCGATGAACTTATGGCCCTCCAAACCAAGGTGTGGGCTACCGCACCTTCTGAGGGAGACTTGGCTGAGGATGATGGCTTCCGACGGTAAGTTACATTACTTCATTGATATCTTGGATACGCGCTGATAGTCTAGCAGACACTTCCAAGGATATAGACAGTCTCTCTCATCCCCGGGTATTCTGCAAAACACATTCATTATAATCCCCATTGGATTGATTCCCGAGTCTAAATACGAAGAGCTTCGTGAATATTGGGTTTGGGCATACGATGCAGATTGGGATAACTGTACCGAAGAGACCGTCTGCAGTAGCGGCGAAAAGTACCAAGGCCGAGTTAAGGTAGCAATCTACTCCCTTAACGCGTGGTTCTATGCTGCGCGGTGGGAGGGCGTAAGCCTGCGAGATATGTGGCTTAAGGCACAAATGCACCAGGATAAGCTATGGATATGCTATTCAAAGGAGATGGAGCAGTGGGATCATGAGCCGTATGTATGATACATGGTCTGAACCTATTGACAACAGTAGGACATGACAGCTTACGATAAATATGGGCTTACTGTAATATACTCCAGCTGGAATCGAGATGACGCGATTAGGTTTTTGCGTTAAAGGTAAAGCATCTGCATTACGTATAAGGAGGAATAGACGTTAGGTTTTGTGCAAAAGCATTATTATTAGGACCGATATAGATGAGTGACTTGCAGACATGAACCATGCCATTCACGAACTTCGCGCGTCGTCACGTGTATAATTCGCTGCCGTGAAGGACTTAAGAGCTTGCACTCTGAGGGGAATAAAACAGGCTAGGGATCAAGGCCTCGAGCTTTCTCATCTCTCGCACACTGAATGATACGGTTTAAATACAGCAGAAAGCCAAATAACTCACTGGAACGACTAACTGAGCTTCCCAGCGTGACAGTTACACTTGCATAGAGGAGCCATGCAAATGAAATCAGTGCATTGCCTCCCTCCCAAGCTTTGTCCATGGGAGAGCTCCAAGACGGATCCATGTCCTGTTGGCGGCTTGCAGTTGATGCATTAAGATGTCGAGATTGGGGACGCAGCTAAATCCTCGGCCTGGCCAGTGCTGTCCACTGTGATCTTGATGTTGGAAGGGTACGCATAACATGGTTCGCCAGGATGGGATAGTAAAGGACAAGACATGCTACGAAACTGGTGCTTGTTTTCACTGACAACGACCTTCTGGTGCTGGCTTGAGACAGTGTCTTTTCTTAGATGAATTTTGTGAACAACAAGGTCAAACTCATGGCGTAGTTAGGCGCGTCTTTCACTGGACGGAGCAGATATCACCACTGCTTTACGTCACGAAATATTAACTCAGTGAACTTGTGGTCATCTCATGTCAATTTGGGGATAGCATGATATGCATGCAAATTACTAATTTCTATCAGGCGTGCTGCTACCAACATTGCCGCTCTGTTCCCAGTCTTATCAGAAGCCCAGAATCACGCGCATTACATGAGATGGCCAAACACTCATTGCGGATGAGAATCTGTAGCGACGCAGACTGAGTGGTGATGTGAAAAGGATGCATTGCCAATGTCTGCGATCGGTTAGTTACGACATGTATATGATCTTTGCGGTGATGGGCTTACTGCTACTCTATACAGATTATGTTTCGTCGCTCTGGTGCGTTCGAAATGCCCGGCTCTGTGTCGGTCGGGCTTTGCCATGATTCATAGGTTACACCGGCGGGTGTATTAGTTGTTGGGGAGTTGTCCAGACAGCTGGGTCGATATACTAAGGTCAATTGCGCTGGATACGATAATCCATCAGCCGTTAGCCAACGGCACAGCTGCAACCTGCACAGCACCATCCCAGGCCTTGACGCTCTTTGTCTCCTCCTCGGTTTCCATCTCATCGCGCTTACGCTTCTCTCCCCGTGGTGCCTCCTCTGGCGCCCGTGTCTTGAGACCAGCGAGCAACTGTCCCGCAACTCGCTCCGAGAAGCTCGCATACGGTTCGAATGGGACCTGGATGTGTTGTATCGCTGGCCAGACGAGATTGTCCATGTCTTCGGTCGGGTTGTCAAGCGCGCGGAGTAGTTTCGGGGGGATGTCGGCTTGAAATACGTGTGCGTGGGTGGTGTCGGAGGTGCTGGTTACAAGTAATCGGACCTGGGGCAGTAATTGTCAGTAGGATGAGGAACGAGGGAACAAGGTCTGGCGTACGAAATAGGCTTCTCCCGTCCCCTTCCGAATCTTCCATTGGATTTGAGCCAAGGAGATTATAACGCAGACCAAGTACGGGTCTTCAAACCACAGGTCAGGTGTCAAGTCTCGCAATCGGCGCTGGTAGAGTCTCTGGGCGGGAAGATTGGAGGAGCCAGGCACGGGATGGCGTTTGGGCCTGATGGCTCGTTCTCGCTTCCTCACGAGTTCATCGTACTGAAAGTGTCCAACAATCGGCCGCACCTCGAAGTTGTATGCGTCGCTTGTGTTGAAAACCTCGCACTCTGGCACATGGAGCTTGAGTTTGTTGTAAACGAAATGGGGTCGAGTGTTGGCGTTGATGATGCCACGAGCACGCATCAATTTGCTGAAAGCGGCAAACATGGTCCTGGGAAATGGGCTATCTATCAGCAGCGGAACAATTCGTGCGAGGTCGGAGTCGGTGTCGCTGCTGGGCGAGAGCGGTGGCGATGGTGGGAGGGAGAAGGAGTGAGAGGTAGAGTCGACGTGATTGAAGTGGCAGTGAAGGACTTGGAGGTGCTTGGAAGTCCAGAAAAGAGGGTGAACATGAAACCCCCCGTTCTCGACGCAAAGTCTATGCAGAGACTTTGTTATCGACGGCTGTTGATCCATCGCGCGCGCATCGCAAGGGAGCGAAATGGATGAATGAATGTTGTTGCATTGATGTTTGGTTTGGCACACGCGACTTAACTGGATGACGCGACATGATTTTGGCGGGGGTGGGGGCGGATTTACGTCTCCCCGCTATCCCTAGTATTGGTTGTTTGATCCACCCCGCCTCGCTTATCTGATCTAGACTTGCCTGCTATGAGTGCACGGTACCAGCTACCCGGCTTTAATTTATAGCATTATCAAGTCTTAGGTATGGAAAGAAATTGCATTTTTAAGAATAAGAGTAAGCGAAAACCCAAAGCTTCTTGCGTATGAGGCGAGTTACTGTTTAATGATACTGTGTAGCTAACTGCTGCCTATAAGGTCAAGCTTATACTCCGACAGAGCCTCAAAAAGTAAGCAAAGAGTAGGAGAATCACAGCTGATGATCCAGGGCCATTCCTACCAAGCCGCGGATGTTGTCCAAAACGCCCTTTCTTCCCTTGATATCACTTAGATCAAACCAGTGGGTTGCCGCAACCTTCAGTGGCTCAGATGGAATCTGTCCGAGGTTCAAATCCTCGATATACGTCCCTGTCACATGGAATTCCAAAAAGCACACATAGTGGCTTGTGGCATTTATGATGATCGTTCTGCTCAAGTTAGTGACAATACTGCTGGCATAACTCACAGAATAAATAACATACCTTTCGCCTTTAAGTCGTTCTAGGTCAGGTCTGTCTCTGGCTAGAATAGCCTCGCAAGTCATCTGCGCCAGGCACTCATCCGAGATCTTAGGCCTACCATTATCAACAACCAGACGTCTTTTGGCCTCAAGTAGTGCAACCGCAACGGGGCCCTCGTCGAGTTTCAGACTCAATCCGCCGTCGTCAATCGCAACGAACTGCTTCTTCAATCCTTGCATCTCGGAGTTCATGCTTTGTGGGTTATGACGGAAGTCAACCACAGGCGACGACTTTGGAGGTTGCGTGTAGTATAGCAAATGGTTGAACACGCGTGCAATCAGATGAACGGTGCTGTTTTCGGCGGGAAGCCCTTGAGTCGGCTCTGGTTCAGTGTAACTAGGACCGCCAGATCCGTCACTGCCAGCGGACGGACTCGACCGGTCTTCAGGATTGCTGCTAGAAATTTGGTAGCTGGCCGAGCTGACGTATCCTTCAAGGACCGTATTTCGTCGAATTCGCTTTGCCTCCGGTGTTCCTTCATTGCTGGAAATTACACGGGGACGAGGGTAGCGCTTGACGGATGCCAACGCAGCCCACATCTCACCAAGAGAAAAACCATACTCGGAAATCAGGAAGTGAGTGCTGTGGTGCATCAGACTTGGGTCAGGTCCATTGAGGAAATTTCGGATCTCCTGAGATTCTGACAGGTGGTCATTCCCCGTGTGGTTCATATATGTGGGGAGCACGTTGTGCGCTGTGGGTGAGACGATAACCTGACAGGCCAACAGCTGACGGCGGCCCCAGTTGCTGCCGGAGGCTTGAAGGTCGTCGATGGAAAATGTTCCATTGCTTCTTTGCTCTGTTTTGAGCTGGGCGTCAAATGCACTCGCAGATGTGACGGTTTCGAAGTATCTAGCTGACATCCTGGTCTTTGATGAGGAAATCGTCTAAAATTAGGAAAGGTATTAGCCTAAATTCATCAAAGGACGCCCTAAGTTTATGACAATTTACTTAAGTCTCTTCGTCCGTTAGGATCAAGGTTTCGCGTTGTCTTGCGGCCTGCCTTTGGGATACAGACGGAAACAGGGAGATTTGTCTTATGCTAAGCGCCGTCTCGTGAAATCAGGTTTGCTGGTAAAACACGCAACTTGTAAGTAGGTGACGGTTAATGCTTGTCAGACAGCCTACCTTTTGCTGTTAAAAGTGTGCCACTTGTTCCATATACCCCTCGCTAGCTTGGCTAGATGCGCGGCCTGGGTTAGATTCATCAGAGTCAGGATAGGTATAGTTGGGCTCTGGCATACTTCGTCTGGGTCTTTTGTGCGGGGAAGTGCCCTGGTTGCTTGCAATTGTCGGGTTGATAGTGGTAGAGTCAGCTGCCTTATGCTTGTAGGCAGTAACGGTCGCCAGAGCAGCCCAAATCTCTCTAAGTTTGGTACCGTATTTGCCGACTAGATAGTGCTTGCTGATATTCGGGTCTTCCTCCTCAGGGCCGTTGATAAACTTATCAATCTGGCTACGGGCCTTGAACTTGATCAGCTACTGTACCCAGGCGTTCGAATCTCAGCCGGTAGTCGACTTCCGGACTGAGCGACAGCAGGTGAGCCTTGTGGTTCCCGGTGTAGATGATCCTATTGTTGCTATTGACGATGGCGGTCTGACTCTCAAGTCAGACAAGCGAAAGGGTGGAATAATGGAACCGGAGGTTACGGTGGCGCTACTGGAGGCAAAGAAGTGCCTTTCAGTTGAAAAGAATTGACCTGTGGTGTCAGATGACTGGCTCGGCCAGATGTCTTGGATGAAGAGATCGTCTAAAATTAGGAACGGGTGTTAGACTAAATTCATCAAAGGGCGCCCTAAGCTTATGATAGTTTACCTAAATCTCTTCGTCCTTTAGGATCAAGGTCTCGCGTCTTCTCGTGACCGATAAACGGTTCCGGGATACAGATGAAACCAATCGGCTTTCTTGGTAAAGCACACAGTTTGTAAGTAGATGACAGTTGATGCTCGTCAAATGGCCTGCCTTTTGTTGTCTAAAAAGTCAAAAAGTAAGAAACAAAAATGAAGTTGAAGAGATGAAAAGAAAGATAACAGGAGAAGAATTCAGATCGTAGACCAAAATGCAGTGTTTGTGTTGATGGGGTCCCCAATGTGGAGCGTGAATCGATGTGAATGAGAAAGACGGCGCTTAGGTTGGCAGTGACAGAGCCCGATGCTGATAAGATAAGCGAGGTGGATCCACCGTCAATCTGCAGGGTAGCAAACGGGATCAGATCATCATAAACAGGCCGCTTTGATCAGGTCGAGGAGCTGCACAAAAAGCAATAATATTTGACCTTGTTCGCCTGGAAAAGTGCCCTCGAGTTCCATACAGTTCGGGTCCTTGCACTTGGAGCACCCCATAACCTCTGAAAACAGCACTGTACTGTTGATCTGAAATCTCATTGCATGCTCACACAGCCTTTCAAGTCGCAGCTGGTAGTTGACTTTTGAAACAGGCAACAGCCAATGAGCTTCGGGCTCCTGATGTGGATGGCCGGATCATTGCCATTAACGACGACGAATTGACTCACGTCTGGGAGGCCATGATCTTTTTCTTTTCTGCCCTCCGTTAAACGCACGTTTCAGATCGCATAATTCTCTATTACTGTTCTAGGGGAATAAGAGCACTAAGTCATCCTCTCATTTCTCCCTACAAGACTTTCCTGCTAATCCATCACCTGTATAACACTCTAAGATCCTAAATAATCAGAAGCCAGACCAAACACTCGTTCCACAAAATATGCCGCCAGTGGGAAAGAAATCCGTCAATTCAACTTCAAGACAATAAGTGTTACTTAGATATTCCCTTGAGGAAAAAAAGCGATGCGCTGCATCTATGACAACAGAGCTGGTATGGTTGTCAAACGAAACACCCCGTCTCCTCGGACCAGATCTCTTAACAAGCGCAACTCTGCAAAATGTAATGCCGTCGCGAGGGTCGCATTCTTTTATCCGTGGCTCAATAATTGGAGACGGAGACTCCAGTTTCAACTCTGCCCACTTCCACCATACAGAGAGTTTGTTCTCTCGATGACAAGCTCCCTAGACATGATTGGTAGACCTCCCGGCGTTTCAGATACTGCCGGTTATCCGGAAACAACCATAGAACAAGCCGCCTTATCGGCCTGTCAAACATTTTAGCGTGGTTCGCTAAAGTAGCTTTTGGCGAACCTGAAACGGCCCACGTAATGTTAGCGGCGAAACAAGTCTCTGTAAACGCTGGCTGATTGAGATGGGGGCCTGAAAATGGGCAGATATCGTCTAAATTAGTCTGGATAAAGGAAACATCCATCTGTGTCTAGTGACACGTTCTTGGGATTCGGACAAGGCAAGAGAAAGTATGTGTAGGATTAATAACGAATCTCGATATTTATCTAAAGGTTTCCATTGTATAGATCAAAGGCATTGTGGTCTGCAATTTGCGTGCCATCTTTTAAGGCGTCCCTCTGATCCTGGTATTCCTACAAACCTCGCACCGAAATGACGCAACATACATTTCTCAACAAAGTCTGGTCATTCTGTTCGGAGTAGACGGCAACAGCAGTCCTTTAGGACGCGTTATTCTGAGCCCCTCGAATTTAAGAAGAGCCTCAAAACTGCCAACATGCGCTGTGTCTTGGTGTGCCGTCTTCCCGTCACCCCTGTTCGTTACTGGGATGAAAAGGAATTGCTGGAGAACTGGGATGTATTACTAACCCGCTTGACGAGAGTGCTAATTACTGATATTCTGCTTTAATAGAACTGAACTGTTGTGCATCCAGCTGAAGTACCCTTTCACTCTTCACTCTTTCGTTTGACGCTCGTTATTGCTTCTTTGTACATTCATTTCAATTTTCTTGAAAATCTCTTAGAGTTATTTGCTTGGACAAAATCTGGCTTTCATTTCACAATCTATCATACACTCATTACCCGGCAATATGCTCTTCTCACTCATTCTTCCCACTCTTGCCTTCCATGCCAGCCTGGCGCTCGGCGATACATCCGTTACTGTCAACACCAACAAGAAACTCCAGGTCATTGATGGCTTTGGTGTCTCCGAGGCCTACGGCCACGCCAAGCAATTCCAAAATCTCGGCTCCGGACCGCAGAAAGAAGGCCTGGATCTTCTCTTCAATACTACAACCGGCGCAGGCCTATCCATCATCCGTAACAAGATCGGCTGCGATTCCTCCAACTCCATCACGAGCACCAATACCGACAACCCCGAGAAGCAAGCCGTTTACTCTTTTGACGGCGATGATGATGGTCAGGTATGGTTCAGCAAACAGGCCATGAAGTATGGCGTAGACACAATCTACGCTAATGCTTGGTCTGCACCTGTATATATGAAGTCAGCTAAGAGTATGGGTCGTCTCTGCGGTACGCCTGGTGTGTCGTGCTCATCTGGAGACTGGAGAAATCGCTACGTTGAGATGATAGCCGCGTACCTCTCGTACTACAAGGAGGCTGGAATCCCTGTTTCGCACGTTGGCTTCCTCAATGAGGGCGACGGCTCGGACTTTATGCTCTCAACTGCCGAGCAGGCTGCAGATGTCATTCCTCTTTTGCACAGCGCTTTGCAATCCAAGGGCCTTGGCGATATCAAGATGACGTGCTGTGATAACATCGGTTGGAAGTCGCAGATGGAGTACACCGCTAAGCTAGCTGAGCTTGAGGTGGAGAAGTATCTATCTGTCATCACATCGCACGAGTACTCCAGCAGCCCCGACCAGCCTATGAACACTACCTTGCCAACTTGGATGTCCGAGGGAGCTGCCAATGACCAAGCGTTTGCCACAGCGTGGTACGTCAACGGTGGTTCCAACGAAGGCTTCACGTGGGCAGTCAAGATCGCACAAGGTATCGTGAATGCTGATCTCTCGGCGTATATATACTGGGAGGGCGTTGAGACCAACAACAAAGGATCTCTTTCTCACGTCATCGACACGGACGGCACCAAGTTTACCATATCTTCGATTCTATGGGCTATTGCTCACTGGTCGCGCCACATCCGCCCTGGTGCGCACAGACTATCGACTTCAGGTGTTGTTCAGGATACGATTGTTGGTGCGTTTGAGAACGTTGATGGGAGTGTTGTCTTGGTACTTACCAACTCTGGCACTGCTGCTCAGACTGTGGACCTGGGTGTTTCGGGAAGTACCTTTTCAACAGCTCAGGCTTTCACTTCGGATGCTGAGGCACAGATGGTCGATACCAAGGTGACTCTTTCCGACGGCCATGTCAAGGTTACGGTCCCGGTGCACGGTGTCGTCACTGTGAAGCTCACAACAGCAAAGAGCTCCAGCCCGGTTTCAACTGCTGTTTCTTTGCAATCTGCTCCCACGTCAACTAGTGTTAAGCATAGCTTTGTAGCCCAAAAGCACTCTTCAACAACACTTTCGACCCTCAGAACTCCAACCTCCGTTCAGACTGCATCTGTAGTTGAGTCAACCAAGGCGGTAAAATACCCTGTTCCCTCTGTGAAGCCCAAAGGTTCGAAGAAAAGCACTGCAAAGAAGGGTTCTAAGAAGAGCGTTACCAAGAAGGGTTCCCACCGATCGCACAAGGCGCATAGTGCTGCTCATCGTCGATGTGGCCATGGTAGTCACCGTCGTGGTCACTGCACCAATTAATCATTCTAGCAAAAGAATGCTGTTCTTTTCAGCAAATGCATTGCTAGCTTGCACTATTGGAAAACATTCAAGCCATTCCTTGAGCTGTAAGATTCTTTTCAAAAATCTCTTTCACTTGTATTTATAGTCCGCGCCTGGGATGCGCTTGTAAATATGCGTCTTTTGCTGGCCAGTCAAGACGAGTAGCTAGCTATTTAAATCTGGATGTATAGCGCGGCTTGATAACCCATATATTGATCACTGGTCTAAAACAAAGTGATCCATCATTCAATCATTTGTTAGTTAAGTGACTTGTCGCCATGATGAGTAACCCTGTTATTTACTGCAAAGTCTCAGCAGACACATGAAGACGTCAATCGCCATGGCTACGATGAGCTCTTAGCCCCACAGACAATCGAGGGAGTCGATAGTTATTAATCTGTCGCAATCATCTAACCTCCCTTTGCTATATGAGAAGTGGCATTGAAGGTGACCCCAAAAGTGTTCAAAGCATGGCTCAAAACGTCGATCAAAACAATTCCAGGGAAGGCGTTGGTATGGCTGTATGTATCACAGCAATTCATTGGCGCGGCTGTGTGATTGCGCGGACTATTTTATGGAAGTCTTCAAGACCGGCGCGGACTAGGGGAGGAAAGAAAACTTAGGACCTTGACCCTAAGCGATAAAAATATTTAGGTAAATCTAACCTAAGCTTAGGGGACTCTTTACTAAGTTTATTTTGACACCCTATATTAAGGTCTGATATTTTCTTGCTCCCTAAGGGCGGGTTCATAGATCATGGGATCAATATTCTCGTATAACAAAAGAGGAGACAGGTTATTTGCTCGGCTATAGCAAAGATGTCTTAGAATAAGAGAAAAGAGGCCAATGCGGGGAAGGGGAATCTGGGGTCGTGTCGATCAAGTTATCCGATCCAATCACTCGGCTTAAGCTTAGCGCAAAGCGTTTTTCTAAGCATAACGTGAGAACCTTATACTCTCATTTAGAAATGATCTTCAACAAAGAGGTCATGGCGAAAGTGGGACGTTTCTGCAGGTACAACTATAAGAAGTCACATACTTTTCACTCCAAAATCCAATTCCAGTTCACCAGAGCAAATTATCTTACCATATCCTCTTTGGCAATGTTATCTATACTCAATCCAACCACTATTCTCAGAGCTTTGGCGGTGTTGCCGATCCTCACGTCTGCATCACCTACAGGTGCTTTACAAGCTGGACCGCAAGCTGCTAAGAGGGAGATCAGCTGCAACTCCAACTATGAAGGTTACGCCTTTCTCTACTTCAGCAACCGCGATGAAAATATTTATCTGGCTGCCAGCAACGGAAATGATGCCTTGTCATTCACCGAGCTCAACAATGGCAAGCCCATCTTGACATCCACCAAAGGCGACGGTGGAGTCCGCGATCCCTTCATCCTGAGGTCACATGAGGGAGACAAATTCTACATCCTCGCGACTGATCTTTGCATCGGCTGTGGCACCAGCTGGGGAGACGCTCAGCGCTTTGGCAGCCGCTATCTCGAGATCTGGGAGTCAAAGGACCTCATCACGTGGAGTGCTCAGCGTCATGTTGAGGTATCGCCAGATAACTACGGCAATACATGGGCACCAGAAGCTTATTACGATGACGACCTCGGGACCTATGTTGTCTACTGGGCATCTGGTATTTATGACAATGAAGCAAACCCCAATCACGATCCTATTGAGTACCAGCGCATGGTCTACGCTACCACGGACGACTTTATAACGTTCAGCGAACCAAAGATCTGGCAAGATGAGCCGCCGAACGGCCGGATTGACTCGACTGTTATCAAGGAGGATGGTGTCTATTATCGTTTCACAAAAGCTACTATCAATGGCTGTGCGGATATTGTAGAGGAAAGCAGTGCTTCGTTGACTGCAGGGCTGTCTGACTGGCATCAGATAGCAAGTTGTATCGGGAAGAACGCTGGAACGCAAGACGTGGAGGGCCCTTCGATCTTCAAGACCAACTGCGGGGATGTCAATGGTGCTAGGTATATCCTGCTTGCTGATGAGTACGGCGGCAATGGTTATGTTCCACTCGAGTCTACTGATATCTCTGGTGGGAAGTGGACACTGCGTACAGGATACAAATACCCTGAATCTCCTCGTCACGGGACCATCATCCCCTTGACTTTGGAGGAATTGGAAGGCATCCAGAAGGCTTATGCCAACACGGCTTAGGTAGCTCAATGTACCATAGGTAGATATTTAGTCATTGTTGATGCATTCGGTTACATCAAGGCCTGTACCGAGGCTGGATTGTGAAACAGGTGTGGGCACACAGCTTCAAGAGTTTTGTATGATAATAAGATAACATCGCATCCTCCGACAACCCGGAACAACACAGAAGTAATGGTTTTGAGGGAGGCTTTAGACTATTTAGATGTTTTTAAGAAGGGGTACTGCCTTGAATGCCTTGCAATAAAACAATTCGATCTCCCCTTCCTCGCTTCAATTCATAACCATATTTCAGACTCAAGCGCACTAAAGCTCACTCAGTTATGACACTTTGTCAACATGACGAACAAGGTTTCAAGGCTTTTGTCAAAAAGCACATAACGATATGTACGTCAGGAAAGCTGTAGGAAAGAAGTGTGTTGGCACTGCGTTACACAGCGTCGCCGTAGCAGCTGAATCATTGGCCCCCGCCTTGATGCGTCTGACGCGTGAGGCTGCATCTGCAAAAATGAAAATTTCAATCAAGACCTCATCTCAACACAACTCAACTTATGCATCCTATGATCGACACGATGAATCCGTTCAGACTGCACAGCGATGAGGAGCCGGATCCTCCTCAATATAGTTTCACGCTTCCGGCGCTTAAGAGCTCTCTCCGCCGATCGCCATGCCCGTGCGCTGACTGCCAGGACGGCTTCTACCCAGAAAAGACGCAGGAGAACCCAGAGCACTCCTACCACCGAAGACTTTCTAATGCCGAAGCAGAGAGTCGCGCCTGCTCCGCTGTAGACGATATTCAGCGTCGCAGAAGCCGGCTTGGCGAAAAGATTCAAGTCTTCGGTGATATCTTGATAACCCGATGGAAAAAGCAGAGCCAATCAAAGCGAGCGACATTACTGAAGGAGGCAGCTCCCAACCTTGAGGCGCAACAGTGGCTCCTCCCGCGATATTCGTACATGCGCGAGCGATTTTATATCCTCAATAGAAGCTCAACTCGAAGACGCCAGCTCCTACTTCCCTGGCTCAACGTACACGTCTTGAAGGCCAATCCTGCCGTGCTCTTTGCTCTGCTCCACTACAGGACGGCCTACCCTCCGCAGTCCTGGGCAACCTTTGATAGCAATCAGCTCAAACTCAGTTGGGCAGCTGGCTACTTCGATGTCGACTTCTCTGCTAAATGCATCGTGATGCATGGAGATCGATATGGGTCACTAGTGGATTGGGAAGCAAAAGCCGCGCATCGTGGTGATACTCTCGGGTATCCTAGAGCCATGCTAGTTCTCGAAGCGCAGGCGTATCTTCTGGAAGTTCTCTGCAATATCGTGGACAAGATCCTCGAAGGCGTAGACCCTCTGCAACCCCCACGAGCCGAGAAGTGGCACGACCTCGTCAGCCACGAAGCCTTCCGAGAGACAGGCGCAATCGAGTTCTGGTCTCCCTACACCAACCAAGCTTTTTCACGTCCCCCAACCTTCAACTGCGATTACCTCCTCACGCTCGCAAAGTCTCGGTTGGAGGAGACTGGTGATCACCTATGGTACTTGCAGTGCGACAGCGATTACATGCGACGACATGTCAAGATCTGGTGTGCAACTGAGGTCTTCAAGAAGGCGCCAGAACAACAGAAAGCTATGATGCTTGCGCAGCGTATCGTTCTCGAGATCGAAAGTCACTTTCATTGGCGATGGATTGAAATGGAGTGTAACAACGTGGAGGCTGTTCGCAGGCGATTCAGCGACAGTATTTATCCCGGTATGCCCTTACCCCCGAAATACGACAAAGCTCTGGGTGCTCTTGAGCTTCTGCTCGTCAACCAGGTCAATTACAGGGCCGAACTCCTTGGAAAACTACTGCCGCACAGTCCAGGCATGCAGAAACACTGGACAATCGACCGCAGCTACGCTTCGTTCAAGACAGTTGGCCTACTGAAACGCACTACGCTTCCTAATACCCAAGAGGCACTTACAAACGACCCCCTCGACTGGTGTCTTGTTCAACTACAGGGAAAGCCCGATACTCCGCTGACTTTCGACCATGCCATGCTCTTCGCCATGCTCCGGGACCATTTGTCCAGTAACCCTTCGGAAAGGAAGAGGCTAGACGAGATCACGTACCAGATCCTCTCTGACCTATCGACGTGCCACGAAATGCTTATTGCAGTCCGTTCGCACAGGCCTCAGACCACCTTGGGAACACTAGATGGAGTAATTGCCACAGAACATCGCGGGTTTTGGAAGATTCTTCGGCCACTTGCGATCAATGAAGAACTGTTC
This sequence comes from Fusarium dlaminii, assembly GCA_013186775.1. Taxonomy (NCBI): domain Eukaryota; kingdom Fungi; phylum Ascomycota; class Sordariomycetes; order Hypocreales; family Nectriaceae; genus Fusarium; species Fusarium dlaminii. The sequence goes on along the minus strand of JAAOAL010000052.1, from coordinate 40,636 downwards.
AAAGACATCGGAATGGTGTTCATGGAAGACTTCTACCATGTGAAACCACCAACAGGTTCAAAAGGTTCTGAGCGGATTTCGCAGTTTCGAGCTCTCCGTACTGCGGTGGAGAAATTCTGGGGATCGATCAGGGCATTTGTGAGAGAGGACTTGACAAAGAGCGATACTACTTTCAGTTCAAAAGAGGCTGAGGACCTTCTCGGCGTGGTTTCAGCACACCTCAGTGAGGAGTATATCCAGGAGAAGCAACGCGCCGAAGCTGAGATCCTCACTGCAATCAAGATCGCAGATAAGACTCAGACCATGAATGGTAACTTCAACGCGGGTCCCCAGCCGAGTCTCGCGTCTACCAAGATATCGCAGGGCCGAGAAAAGGTCAAGACACGAGGAGAGCAGGGGTCTTCTGCCAGCGATGCCGTGGAGGCACCAGCCGAAGATGCAGTGGAGGTGGCCACAAACAACGTAATCTCATTGACGAGGGAATTGTTAGGTGTCATTCATCTTATGTTTCCCAGCAAAGATGACGTTGCCAAGGATGTTACATGGGATCGATTTGTCAACATGATGATTCAGGCGGGCTTCACGGCAAGGAACAACACCGGCTCAGCGGTGGCTTTTAAGCAGGTGTCTGGGTCTGGGGCGGGAGGGAGGATCGTCTTTCACAAGCCGCATCCCGTTGACAAGATTGACCCGGTTCTCTTGCGAATCATGGGGAAGAGGATGGCAAAGCGGTTTGGTTGGAAGCGGGAGCTTTTCGCTCTGCGCGATGAAAAGACCACAGGTGCACAGGAATAGGGTGTATTGTTAATCAGGGAAAATGGTGTCACGTAAAAGATAGCGATGAATAATTTGTTAGAGTTTTGTATATTTTGGTCCACGCCGTGTACCTGATGTCGTGTTGATGACATTGTTCTCTCCCAGTGGCATCTCCATGAAGCACCATGGCTTCTTCCATTGTCCACCGACAGACCTGAACATCACCCATCGATTTCCGGTAAAGCTCAACAAGGCTCATGACATGTACGTGTCTCGTGAAATAGCCTCCGAGCTTCGTAGTCTTTCTATTCGCAATAGGTGCCGCAATGTCCACAGTTGCGGCCGGGAATGACCCAAACGTCATTGTCAGGCGTAGAACATTTCGGGCATCGAGTGCCCGGCATAGCGTTGTCGGTGAGAGGTTGAGAAGGCATTTTGAAGAATTTCTGTGGGTTTTTGTCGCTTGTCAAGTGTATGATGTAGTGGTGATGCGTGTGGATTTATTTGAAAGATGAGATGGGGATGGGATTGATTGATGGGAGTTGAGGGGACTGAGCGACGTTTATATGCTAGATGAGATGCTCAGTCAGGCAATTGTTCACAATGAACATTTCTCCGTCACAGAATTGCCTGAGACAATTGTCCACTGCCTCGTTACGCACTGCCTTCATGAATCAGGTATGTGCAACATTTGTTCGGTCATCAATGATTCAGAACATCAACATCAATTGAACTGCCGAGACAAACTTCTTTGTGAGTCAGCTACACGTAGCGACAGTCGACGGTTGATAATAGAGCATTATTGGTTGAACACAATGTCAGTGTTGTGTTGCGTCGTGTAAGACGATGATTGCCACAGTCGTCACAGCTACACGTAACACAGATTCAGTCTTTTTCATCAAAGCCAATATCACGTTAATAGAACCGAGTCACGTCTGTGAGAACTCCTATACGCCGCTGGTGGATGATATACAAACTCTATTCTATAAACTCTATCGTCTATCTATTTACCAAGTGAACTTCATCAAGTTCGGATTCAGAGCAATGGGAAGGAAAAAGTGACAGAAGATGACAGTTGCAAGGGGAAAGATAGCAACTAGTTCATCAATCCTCCATAAATACGGGAAGGCATAGACGCCGCAGATCATCAATGCTGTCACTGCCAGGCAAAAGATGAAGACATATTTGAAGCCCGCGATGATGATACTGATCTCTTGGAAGAAATTCGTATCCTCCACCTCCTTCGATGTGGCGCCCCAGCCGATATCAAGAGACAGCATGTGGCAGAGAATGGCCTTGCAGACATGCATCGATATACCGCCCAGGAAAATAAACATGAGAGCCACCCACTTGAAGCATGTCCAGAGCTCCTTGAGCAAACTGACCTGCTGAGAGCGGTACCTGATCAAGGCGAGGGTGATATTGCCCGCTATAGAGAAGACAACAACAAGCGCTACCCAGACACGCCAACTGCTCATATAGTAGTGATCCAGCTCTCCGTTGAGCCATCCAATGAGGAAGTAGTTCAGCAGCGAACCAATCCACGAATAGCCGATGGCATAATATGTGCCGATATAAGACATGATAGTGATTTTAGACCCAAGTGGCATATTCGACATGATGAAGCGTTTGAAAAGTGGTGTGAAGATACCGTGTCTCCACCAGTCTTTTATGGGCCAGAAGAGAAGCTCGCTACAGCCGTACGCATACTTTTCCCACCGGGCCAACTCGTCGTAAACAGTGAGTGAAACTCCCTCTTTGAAGCCGTCACCGCAATAAGTCGCCAGGCGAATATGATAACCCAGTGTTTGTAACCGCAGAGAAATATCAAAGTCTTCTGAGACGTGAGACTCGGACCAGAACTTCTCATACGGCGTTGTGGCATTTGGATCTTTCTCGTTGTTTATAATTCCATCGTCTTGGGAACCAACCTCCTGCAGCGCAGACCAGCGAATAAACGCATTGTGCCCGACGAAGGGTGACACATCGCCGTTTGCTACTGCGTAGGTGATGGCGGTGTAGATGAGGTTGGTGAAGAAGGTGATGCCACTTTCGAAGTAGCTTGTCGTGACGTTCATGACGCCAGATGTGAACTGGAGGATTGCGACTCGGGGTGAGGCCTCGAGTTCGCTGACGGCGTCGATTAGACAGTCTGTTGGGACGCGGGTGTCGGAGTCGACGAGGAGGAGATAGTCGCCGACTCGGATGTCACCGCCTACCCAGGCGCGGCCTAGCTCTTCGGAGAGGACTTCGTCAAGGCATTTTTGATATGCTGCACTTTCGTCGGCCTGTGTCCATTTCTCGTCGCGGACGATCTGCACGAGCTTGTCCTCTACCTTGAGACTGATACCCAGAGCGTAATTCATGTTTGATGCTTTCTTGAACTTGCCGCGGCGTATGAATCTACTTATCCCTTCGCCGTTGGGATTATGCCCTGGTCGAGCAACCCAACCTATGTTGTTCTCTTTGTAGAACATGCGTCGTTCCTCTGCCTCCTCTGGGGACACAAGTTGCATACCATCATCGTTGATGAAGATACTAGCTGTGCCACCGAAAGATTCATAATTCCGGATGGCGGCTGTGAGGGACTGTACTGTTGGCCGAATTACTCCCTCTAGGCCTTCTTTATACACTGGACATTGAATAGTAACGTGAGGCAAGAGTACTTTCGTCCCATCAAGGCGTCTCGTTCGCTTTGCGGAGTAAAACTTGGAGTTGACTTTAAGTTGCGTGACGGGGCCAATCATCTGAAAGATGGTCACGACAATAGCCTGGCAGAAAAACTAGTAACAAATCAGCAGGGAGCCCCGGTATAATGTTGGGTGTTATGCTTACCAAGCTCAAGATAATTTGAGGAGGAGCGGTTACGAGAAGAAATATACGAGTCCAGCGTCCCTCGCTCGCAATCTCCAGTGCCATTGTGCTGCATCCAAGCGCTATGAGGCAGAGACATATGGCAACGGTCAACCCAACGATGACGGCGTTGAGAAGCGGTGTTGGTCGAGGCGCATCAGAAGCGAATTCCAGATCAACATCTGCGACTACAGTCTCTTGCGACGTTGCGTAGACATCTGATGGCTGTACTTTTTCTGTGCTGTTGGGGGTGTTTATTGGTGCAATGGAATGTGATGGTGTGTTGAGTATTGTTGTTAGTAGGTCTATACTGCCCCGGAGCATGACGTTCACCCTGGTCTTGAGGTGGTCCTTCAGAGCAGGAGCCCCCACACGCCGTCTGCGTTTCAGAACGGCCCATTCCATTTCTGAAAAGAATGAGTCCTCGATGGAATTCCGTGTGTCGAGAGTACAGTCTTGATCTCTATCCTCGCTGGAGAGACTTCTAGTGGCGAACCAGGGATGGCCGAGATGGCGTTCCTTGTTACGCATAGCCCTCAACACCTGGGTCGATCAGTCTCAGCGAAATTCATGTTCTTTTGGGGAGGGACATGGGCTTACGAATCTTCTCTTATCTGGGGGTACAAGATCGCACTTGGTTACTACCGCGATGATGCGATTGCCTGTCACGTCAGCTGCTCGCGCAAGCCTCGGGCCCTCCTGAGTGCTCATATCACTCGTTGCGTCAACGACAGATCTAAACTTCGTTAGTATTCTCCTGTGGATAGTAGGATATAGGACTGACAGGATGATAGTGTTGGGCTGCTTGATGAGATCCATGATGAGAGATCTTGTTATCTCTTGCGTGTCATCAACTGCCGGACCTGTATATGTAAGCTTCGCTACTACACATATGGCATGAAGATGTCACTCACTCGACGAGAGACCAGGTGTATCGACGATTTCCATGCTGAAAAAGTCTGGGCCCGAAATTTCAATGACAAGTACATTGTCGGATACTTGTTGCTCTTGTTCCTTTTCGTCAGAGAACGCAGTTGCGATCTGCATGTGATTCGTTGCCTGTATAGTTGTCCTGCGATTAGCAAAATGTGTCAAGGCAACGGGAGTAAAACACTGTACGAACCTGATTCACAATTTGAGGAAGATTAACAGCAGCGAGATCTCCCTCATAGTTCACCTCGAAACTCTGTAAGTGGTCTGAAAGGTCTTTGTTCTGACCATCCACTTTCCATGGTTTTATCCGTGCCTTTAGCGTTGTCCCCGTCCGAATGCTGTGCGTAAAGCAGGCATGGATGGGGAATTTCGTTGATGAGAGCCGAGAGCCATGAAGCGATAAACCAGAAAGCGCTTCAAATAGAGATGTCTTCCCAGAGCCTTTGTCTCCAATGATGGCTGCCTGAGTATCTACTGTTAGTGTTCATCCATGGAGCACTAGGCATTTGAGTGCTTACAACGGGGACGGGTGATGAGGTGCCGAGTGACAAGCCAGTGACATGGCCAATCGACCCATTGGGCACGGCCCCTGACATGCTGACTGATCTTGGACTTGTTCCAGAATCCATCATGTCTATCATTTCTCTGTTTGACGATCCCTGAGGCGTTAAAAAAGTGCATCAGTCTTTGTTATGTAGCAGCGGCAACGGGAGATCGCCGGACAACGTGTTGCATGGCAGATGTCGTGGTCTCCCACGGATACGCATACCCCTCTTGACCATTTCGCCGACGACGGGAGAACCTTTGTCAGTTCTCACATACCGAAACGAGCAAGGCATAATGAGACTGGAAAGGTTTTGATTGGTCGGGATGTAGTGCGCGAGTCGTGGACGCTCGTATTTGTGCCGTTGGTAATCTGTGCATTCCACGGCAGATACAAAGTGGCTGAAACCGGAAAACGAATTGTGGATCGCTTGAGACGTGTTTTTCACGAACAATGGTGTGATATCATGATCTGATGAATTTAGTGGGATAGTGCCCTTTGTAGTCGGAAGTTAGTTACATTCTTAGACAATAAGTTGAAGCAAAGACGGTACAACAAAGGTAATTAGTTCCGCATTGTGTTATATCGTCTAGATCCAGAGCCAGACGTTTATTGCAGTTTGAGATTTGTGGCTGAGAGCTTAAAATCACTACACAGAATTAGTAGAAGAACTACATCGCGTCGCGAAGATGGTATTTTAGAGGTTTCGAAGTATAATTCTACAATCTAATATGCAAAGCCAGAAGTGGCCATAGTACCCCAAGATAGGATATACAAGGCCGGATCATCAGGCCCAGCGAGTCACTGTCCTCTGTGACCAACGCAGGAACAACATACGTAGGCGTAGACGGCTTGGAAGCTGTGACATTAGGCTTGACAACATTGTCGCCTGGTATAACGCCCGTCGCATCACCCCCTAGGTACCAACTTCCTATATCCGTCAACTGTCCATATGAATTAAGCATCGACACATTATACCCAACATTCGATGTGAATGAGCGGAATGACCCAAAGTACGAATAATGAGTGACGTTTCTTAACAACCGCGTTAATCACTATCTTCAAAAGGGATGATGGTGACTTACTTGTTTCCATCGAGATATTTCACCGACGTCTGGAAGTAATCCTGCGTCGCAGCCAAAGATGAAAAGTCAAGCGCAAACTCCGTAACCCATATCTTCTTCCCCGGAAAGACATCCAACACACCAGCTATATGACTCGCCATGCCATCAAAGCTTCCATACCAATGTATAGGAATAAAGTCAAACGTGCAGTTCCCCTTACAAGCTTCTACAAAGTCCGCAAGCCACGTAAACCCCGACGGAGCACCCGTAACCGCAGGCGCACCAAGTGAAACGCCTAGTTTCCTCAGCGGCTCGAGCTGCTTGATCCAGTACCTCGCTGCGTCTTTTGCCTTCATGTCGCTGCCGCCGTTGGCCATTGAGTTGTCAGGCTCGTTGAAGCCCATGACGTACGAGATGTTTCGGCCGCTGATGATTTGCGCCGTGACGTTCTCTAGAAAGCTGGTGTCGTCGAAGCCGTCGGGGGCGCCCCAGAGCATGGGAACGAATTGGAGGGAGGTGTTATTCTCGTAGACGGGGCTGGGAGCCTGTTTGTAGTTGTAGTACCATGTTAGGTCGGAGTGTTTTTGAACCCAGACTTTGTCATCGTTGGGGAAGTCGGAGTTGGGGATGTAGATGAGGCCGCGTTTTGAGGAGGGGTAGAAGTTTTTCGATATGGCGATGCATGAGGCTGTGAAGAGGGCCAGGGCCACGAGTGAGGATTGTATGAGCATCATCATGAAGTGAATGACAGCGAGGGACGAGGTTTGGGAAACGAATGGTGCGAGACCTCATCAGCAAGATGTTCAAAGAGTAAGGAGAGACTGTTGCAGAAGGTTAGGTCGTTTGGGTTGCCATGTTACAACTGCCGACAACTGTTTGAGCATGTACAGCATGATCCCACTCGTAAGTTCAAGTCGTTGCCGTTTGCGGCATTCAAAACGTGATATCTACAGACCATTTCCATCCGTTTACTGAGAATAACCCGAATCCTCGCTCTCGTAGTCCTGACTCGCGTACTCATAACAATTACACGCAAGGGCGGAAAAGTCGGGCCGCTCATATTCACCTCGGCGATAAAAAGGCGGGTCATCGTGTAATATGATTGGTCAATGGCACAATAGCGCGGTCTTTAGCTATTGGATTACCTGATATGCATGCCATCTCGTACCTTGCATTGTGAGGACTGAATTTCGATACCGATACTTAATGCCGATCTTGGAGATGGGATGATTCCTCCTCGTGTGATTTTATGTGCTGGAATGTGATGGCACCCCTGCCAGTGAAGTGATTCGGCTCCGTCGGCTGAAAGGCTCAATTGTCCGTTTTTAGGCTGTTCCCTTGACTCTTGGGCATGTTGTTGGTCTGTGTTGGTCTGTGTTGGTCTGTGTTGGTCTGTGTTGGTCTGTGTTGAACTGTATTTCCTTTGTGGCGCTGACTACGGGGATTTTTCGTAGTCGCTACCCCTCGTTGAACTCGATGGGCATCTTTTACTCATTGTTTTTACCTTGGAGAGGCCTGTGAATCGATTCTCAAGCTCGTGTCTTGTTCTTTTATAACCCGATTGATCATATTTTGGCAATGTAGTCAAGTTCCAAACTTTCACCGTTGTAACCTCAGAGGAATCCTCACCTCCTAATCTGTATGTTATGTCCGCTGCAGCCGCGAGTCAGGCAGTGGGGGGCCACTCCCGTGGATACCCGTGACGTAGCCTACGTAGGTACGGAAGAGGCGTTATCAGGAATAAGTTGCCGTTGTGGGCATCGCTAGATAAACGGTAGACATAAGCGAGGCAGGGTTTTTAATTGGCGTTTTGCCTCAACAGGGCAAGCGTCTTCCTCGCCAAGGTTTTGACATATGCACTCTATTCCTCCAGATCCGCGTAAGCCGTATTTCAATGCTACCTCGCTTAGCAGAACCAAAGTGTCTTGACGAGATAATCGACGAGACCCACAGACTAGCAGATTCATGTCAATTTACGGAGGTTCGCACTCATGGACTTTTGTACAGAAGCTAGTTATGGGGGGTTGTTGGTTCGGTGTTATGAAAAGTACCTGTCGGTCCGTCCACGGCGACCGAAGTCTTTTGAGGATGAAGGAATGTCGTAAGTTTCAAGGCAGGGGGTGTATTTGGGTTCGAATACAGATGCGATTCATTCTGGCTTATGAAGGTCAGATGTTATGAGTTGCAATAGTGGTACTTTACCAATTTGGATGCCTTCTCCCGGTGAAAGCTGCATGGTCTTGACTCTTATATTCATGGCGAAAACCACGCTGCCCATAATGCCAAGCATGTCTTGTACATCTAGCGCCCTGCCTACCCATTCCTCTCGCGGGTATTATACCGGATAATACCAGTCTCTGCTACAATGTCCAGTACTGCAATTAGATCCTCTGGATCATATCTCGCCTCTACCAGCCATGCAACCTCCACGGAAGACTTGGTCAGACCGAGCCTTGCAGCTCAAAGTTCAACTGAGTCCTCACTCAAGAAGAGATTCCCCCCGCGTCCATATTTCCATTCTCGCCGGGTCAAGAAGGGCACTGTCGAGAGGCCATATCTTGCAGTGAAGGACTCCCGAGGCATATGGATCACAATCATCCCAGCGCTAGGTATTGCTGTTGGACTGGCTGCTATAGCGCTTTTAACATGGAGTGGCTATAGATCCGTCGATAAATATGAGTACTGCAGGGTCTTCACGGATGACTTTTCCAGTGGCTTCAACTCTACAATATGGAAAAAGCAGGTTGAGGTTGGAGGATACGGGTATGTTGAACCTCCCGGCCTGGCAATGGCGATGAGGGCTAATCAGTACAACCAACTTAGAAACGGCGAATTTGCGCTGACGACAGACACGGATGAGAACGTCTTCGTCCGCGATGGTCAACTCATCATCAAACCCACCCTACAAACAGATAAATTCCTCTCGGAAACGACAAAGATAAACCTCACCGCCCAAGGGACCTGTTCCTCCACAACAACTCAAGACTGCGTTCAAGTCGCAAACCTTACCGCTGGAGAAATCGTCGCGCCCGTGAAATCCGGCAGGATCACGACCAAGAACTTCGGCGTCATTCGCTACGGCCGCGTTGAGATCGTCGCCAAGCTCGCAGCGGGGGATTGGCTCCTCTCGCAGCTCATGATGTTCCCGGCGAAGGACTACTACGGCGCTTGGCCTGCGTCTGGCGAGATTGATATCGGGATGGTGCGGGGGAATAATTACACTTATGATAATGGGCGGGGGAACCAGCAGGTGTCGACTCAGCTGCACTGGGGGCTAGATACGAGCACTGATCGGTGGCAGAGCACTTCCGGGGCGAGAGATGTGCTACGCACGACGTTCCATCGAGACTTTCATACATTTGGACTGGAGTGGTCGGATAAGTATATCTTCACGTGGCTAGACCACCGCATCGCACAGGTCACGTACGTCAAGTTCAATCGCCCATTCTATCAGCACGGCGGCTTCCACCAAGCCCTCGCCAACGGGTCGCAGATCTCAAATCCGTGGACTGGTCCGGGAACCAGCAATGCGACACCCTTTGATCGGCCGTTCTACCTGATCATCGCGCTGGCTGTTGGGGGCACGTCGGGCTGGTTTCCGGATGATGTGCACGGCAAGCCCTGGGTTAATGATGCAATCTCTCCGAAGACGGATTTCTGGAACGGGAAGGACAAGTGGTATCCGACCTGGGAGAAGAACGATGGGGGGGAGATGGTGATTAAAAGGGTTTCTATGTGGCAGCAGTGTGATCGCGCTGCTACTGATTTATCGCATTTTTCATCAAGTTAGATACTAGGGGATTTAATAAGTGATCACAGTTACTACAGGTTAATCGATCACTGTGCATGTGAAAGGTCTGCAAGCCGCTTGTAGTTAGAGTTACAGTACCTTGCGCATTGTGTCGCGGTTCAAGCACGGGGGGACGGCCTCTGGGTAATCCGATCTGAACCAAGGCCCCTTTTATGGGCGGATCGTTTCTGATAGGCTGCGGAAAAGTCGTGCGCCTGCCGGGTTAACGATCTTCCGATATCCGCTTTGAAGAAATCACGGCATGCATAACGCTAATGCAGGGTAGCCCATAGAAATCCAGGACCAAGGCTAGTCAGAAAGCGTGGAACAGTAAAAGAGCTGGTGTATGCTGCGTGGTTATACTGACGACTGATTGTTTATTTAATCCTCAGTGCCTAATAACAAGTTAGCGTTCTATCACTCTGATTTTATAAAACCATTCCTTCTGACAATGGTGACAATGTCCAACAGATATTAGATAGAACCCCCTATCCCGACGCTGACTCTCAATCTCGGATTGAACCGTCTAATCTCAGCTCCAGATTCAACATCGCCAAAGTACAAGTTCATCTCTCTGGCGATAAGATAAGCTTGAATACAGGCCAATCGAGACTCAGTTGTGGCTGGCTGACATTCCAACTACCATATCGATAGTCATCTCTGGCGCATGCAAGGGAGAGCTTCGCTAGCGTAAACCAGCTAATCAGACAGCGATATTTGCTGCCACTCCAATACTTGCCGTTGTGACAAGCGAAAAAGGGAAACAATCACCAATTGCTATACCCAAATCGGTGAAAGCGCGGGGTTGTCCCGTCGTTCCGTGCCGAGTTGAAGATCATTTTTGGAATTGAGTGGCACCGATAGCTCTTTTTGGCGTATACTTCAGTAGCTAATCAGTTGATGTGAAAGTAAACAGACATCTTCCCGTTGGTCAAGTGAACCGAGTGGCTGGCACTACTCAATTCCACGACTTCATACTGTGGCAAGCGTGGTTATGTTACTTCAGCCAGTATTAAAACATGACCAGCGTTGGCTGCTCCGTCTAACGCTCCCTTCATCAATTGCTCTCAGTTCGTCAATCTTGAAGCAATTATGAAGTCGACGCACCTCCTTGCGGGCATTCTTGCTTCGCTTTCTCATGCAGCACCGACTATTGACGAGACATACCCATATAATGGACCTAAAATCCCCATTGGCGATTGGGTAGACCATACGATTAATGGCAACCACAATGGATTCATCCGTCTAGTTGAACCCCCGGCTGTACACCCTGGCTATGTCAATGCTACTAACAACGTCAATGTCATTTCACTGTCATACATACCTGCCCAGTCTGGAGGGGACACTGTTGGCATCAACATTCACTACCAAACGCCCTTTGGTCTCGGTGTTGCTCCCTCGGTTCACTGGGGAACCAGTGCTTCGTATTTGAACAAAGTGGCTATCGGCTTGACCGCAACATACGACCGCACTCCTCCCTGCTCTCTCGTTCACATGACCCAATGCAGTCAATTCTTTCACAACGTACAGATAGAACATCTTCAACCCGGTACAACCTATTTCTACCAAATCCCTGCTGCAAACGGTACCACTCAGTCTACTGTTTTGAGCTTTACAACTGCCCAGGCTGTAGGCAACCCATCTCAATTCAGTATCGCTATTAATAATGATATGGGGTACACGAATGCGAATGGAACGTACTACCATATGAACCAAGCCATGAAGGATGAGGACGGCCTCGCTTTTGTCTGGCACGGTGGAGATCTTAGCTACGCGGATGATTGGTATTCTGGCATCATACAGTGCAACTTCTCAGCTTGGCCCGTCTGCTACAACGGCAGCAACAGTTCGCTGCCCAACAACGACACCAATCCCGATTATTTCGACACGCCTCTCCCAGAATACGAGATTCCAAATCAAGGCAGCCCTCGTGGCGGCGATGTCGGTGTCCTCTACGAATCTAACTGGGATCTCTGGCAGCAGTGGATGAACAACATCACTATGAAGATCCCTTACATTGTCCTCCCCGGCAATCATGAGGCCACGTGTGCCGACCATGATAACACACCATTTGTCCTATCGTCATATCTCAATGAGAACAAGATGAACACTTCGATGTCTAGCGATAACCCCAACTCGACTCTGACATATTATTCATGTCCGCCTTCACAGCGCAATTTTACAGCTTTCCAGAACCGCTTCTCTATGGCGGGTGACAAGTCTGGGGGCGTCGGGAATTTCTGGCATTCATTCGATTATGGGCTCGTTCATTTCGTATCTATCGATACGGAAACGGACTATGCTAACAGCCCCGACAAGACATTCCGTGAGGATGTCCAGAAAGCTAAGAAAGAGGAAGACTGCAACGGCAAAGACAAGGACAAGACTAAGTGCAAGCCTGAGAAGCCCGAACCGACTACTTATCACTGTACCAAAATCGACCTATGCGATGACTTTGAGACGGATGACTTGGAGGAAGAGACATATCTTCAGTCTGGGAAAGCTCATCCTCTGCGAAACGAGACGCATATCACAGATGCAGGTCCTTTTGGATACATTGACGGTTCCATCAAGGATAACAAAGCCTATCAGCAATATCAGTGGCTGAAGGAGGATCTTAAAAAGGTTGATCGGTGTAAAACACCCTGGGTTATCGTCATGGGTCATCGTCCCATGTACAGCTCCCACGATGCCAGCAACTATCATCTGCACCTTCGCGAGGCGTTTGAGAAGTTGTTTTTGAAGAACAAGGTTGATTTGTACATCGCTGGGTAAGTCATCACCTCGAATTTGTCAAGTATGCCAGGTTAACTGCTCATAGACACGTTCACTGGTATGAGCGTCTCAAGCCTATAAGAAATTGCGTCGTCGACACTCGTGCGATTAAAAACGATAGTGAAAAGAATGGTACTTACGAGGTGAGGCCTGGACACTCTATGGTTCATCTCATCAACGGCGCTGCTGGAAACATCGAAAGCCACGCTACCATCAATATGTCCCTGCCTATACCCGACATAACAGCTCACCGTAACTTGACCAGTTTTGGCTTTTCCAAGTTGACTGTTTTCAACGCAACGACTCTGTCCTGGAAGTTCATCCAGGGTCACGATGGTCTCGTCGGTGATGAACTCACGGTACTGAAGGATCCGTCCTTGACTTGCAAGGACTACAACACTTATAGCTCATCCGGCTCATCTGGTTCGTCTTGCTCTTCTGAGTGCTCTGGATCTGGCTTGCTGGCCTGGCTCTACTGCAATCTCTATTGTGCCAGCTTCGGGGAACCACTCAAGGTTTAAACCTGGTACATGTAACTAGACATAGTCACCAATTCATATATGAGCGGTATAATTGCAAAGATGTTAACCTCGTAACGATGCCTTCCAAATTTGATATTTGTTTTATGATTGACTGTAGTGACTGCATGTCTTTATCCAATCAGCGGTGACCGTTTCGCTTGCGCCCATGTTATTGACGACGACCCAGGATGACAGCGCGCATTGGTCGCTTAGGTCATTTTAATTAGTTGTTCCCTACTTCTGACTTCTTGATGGCATTAATCCTTGACCTATATACTCATAGCATGCACAATATGAGACATCAATTCTGCGAGTTTAACTGTACAGGAACCACTCTGGAACAATGTCCCTTCGTCTTTTACAAGGAGCTTGATACATTCTTAAGATGAAACTACCTGCCCATAATATTATAACAGCCTTGAAAATTGCCAGCGCTTATGAGCCCAAAAGACCAGATGAAATACAGAGCAATCCCAACTCTCTCTTGCGATTTAGAGCTTACTCTTCAGCCCCGCACTAGCAGCAAGCAGAGCTCTCTGCTTCTCCCCTCCATGCTCAACCTTGACAGGAGCATCAAAAACCGTAGCATCAGGCTTCTCCTTTCGGTCCTTGGTATCAACATACTCCCTCTCCCCCTCTCCAACGTAAAGCTGTCTCGGCCTCCAGATCTTGACGCCCGACTTGTTCAGCATCATCTGTCTCCAGTGCGCCAACCAACCAACACATCGCGGGACCGCAAACAAAACAGGATAGAAATCAAGCGGGAATCCCATGGCCTGGTAGATCAGTCCAGAGTAAAAGTCCACGTTGGGGTACAAGTTCCTGCTGCGCATGAACTCGCTCTTGCGTGCGTAGTCGGCGAGTGTCAGGGCTGTGTCGAGGAGCTTGTTTCGGCCGGTGACTTCGAAGACTTCTTCGGCGAGCTTGCGGATGGCTGTTGAGCGGGGATCGACGTTTTTGTAGACGCGGTGGCCGAAGCCTACCAGGACTCGCTCCCTTCTCTCAACGGCCTGCATGAATGCGGGGACGTTCTCGGGGGATCCGATCTCGATAAGCATCCTGATCGCTGATTCGGAAGCTCCTCCGTGAGATGGGCCGTAAAGTGCCGCGCATCCCGCAGCAACAACGCTGTACGGATCGACCAGAGAACTGCCAACTTGCAGGACTGTGGCCGTAGAGCAGTTGACTTCGTGGTCGGCGTGGAGAATGAAGAGCTTGTCCAGGGCCTTGGCAAGAACAGGATGAGGTTGGTACTCTGGCTCAGATAGGTTGTCCAGTAGATAGAGGAAGTTTCCTGTGTACGACAAGCCTTGTGCAGGGCGGTTGAAGGGTCGGCCCTGTCGCATTCTGTACGACGCAGCCGCCAAAGTAGGAGCCTTTCCGAGAATTCGAAGAATCTGCTTGTCCAGCATCTTGAGGGAATCCATATTGCCCGAAGCAGCGTTGGTATAGAGCTTCTGCCCTGCAAGCGAGGGATTAGCTTCCGGAGCAAACGCTCCGAGTGTAGCGAACGCCGCGCTCAACATGGACATGGGATGAGAGTCGTAGCGGAACGACTTGAACATGTTCTCGATATCACTGTGGATATATGTGTGATGCATCACCTCGCCCTGCCATTCATCATACTGCGCCTTGGTTGGGAGATCTCCGTAGATGAGAAGGTACGCCGACTCGAGAAAATTGCTCTTCTCGACTAACTGCTCAATCGGATATCCGCGGTATCGAAGGACGCCGTCTAGGCCGTTGATGTATGTGATTTTGCTATGCACGACAGCCGTGTTCATGTACGCGGGATCATACACCCTAAGACCCTGTGTAGTCTCATCTTCTGGGCGATCATTACCAGGCTCGGCTTTGATCTTCTTGAATTCCGTCGCTGGGATGGAGTTGTGAGTGATGGGGATCTCGTAGGTTTGGTTTGTTCTGTTATCCACGACCGTGAGCGTCTCGCGACGGCCCTTGTTCTGTGCCGATACCATGGTTTAGAGTACACAAGATGAGCGACAAGAGATGCAGGTGATTGTGTTGGGTTGATGAGGATAAGCGATGAGTCTTGATGATTTGAACTGGTTTTCAGAAGCAAACGCGTCGATGGCACGTCACGTGGACACCAACCTCGGTTCGATAAGACATTATCTAATCGATAAGACAGGCTCGTGAAGACCTCGGCTTCCCACGGAAGGTTTGACGGCATTTGAAGCGGGATGTGGGTCGACATAAGCACGTGCTAACACTAATCACAGCGTTTTGTGCTATTTCAAGATACCAGCCAAGTCCCCCGTCTCTGCACTTGGGGATTCTTACTTACCCTACAAGTCTGATGTGAGATGTTGATAAAAACATAATAAGTCATTCCGAGACAAAAGACTCCAGATTATCAAGTACTTTATTTATCCAACTAGGAGATCTACTAGTAATGTTCTTTATTACCGCCTTTGAATTCCAATATTGACTTTGAGAATCTTACGCGTCGTCCCCTCGGTGGATTCAACTTGTGAATCTACCAAACAAAAACTGTATTTTCTTATCAAAGTTGCCGCAATCATCTTCATCTCAACTTCTGCTAGGTTACGCCCAACGCACGCTGCCGGACCATGACCAAAAGGGATAAAAGCTGTTTTCTGGCGATTTGTTAGCTTCTCCCATCTCTCAGGCCGAAATTCATTGGCATCCTGGCCCCAAATATCTCTAGACCGGTGGATAGCATAGATTGGAACGCTCAAAACCGTGCCGGGAGGGAAGTAAAAGGAGTCTAAATGAACTCCCTTAGATCCAGGAAGAACCTCTCGAGGAAGGCCGATCCCGAGGACGCTGTGCAGACGCATTGTCTCGTTAAGCACAGCGTCTAGATATGGAAGAGCCCGGACATGTGCAAAGGGCGTAACTGTTGCAGAAACATGTGCAGAGTCAACCTCGGCTTGCAACTTTTGTAGTGAAGAGGGTGAGGTGGCGAGGTAGTACATCATGGCAGAGAGGGTGTTGCTGACGGTTTCAATGGCTGCCATGAACAAAGTCAAGGACTCGGAAGCAATCTCTTCGAATTTGAGCAACTCCCCGTGTTCATCGCGAGCTCGGAGTAGGAGTGAGAGCCAATCATCATGATTGTCTTGTCCTGCAGCCATGCGTTCTTTGACATGAGCGGAAGTCACGCCCAGCAGGTTCTGCAGCCCATCCATTCCCCTGTGGAAGAAGGGATCAGGCAGGCTATGTGCATGGGGCTTCAGCCAGGGCAATACGCCAAGAGTAGCGACGGCGGCACTCCTTTGCGCAAGACTGTTCATCATAGACACGTAGGACCCGGGCTTGTTGTCAATCTTGACCAGATCAGAGCCATTCTCAAGCATTCCAAATGGCTCGCTGAAGAGAAGATCACCGGTGATGTCAAACGACAAGTATCTGATTGCAAGATTAGTACATGTCACCCGAACAGCCTCGAAAGAACTTACGTGAACCATCGTCTGCATTCAAGGTGTGTGAACCCATCAAACTGCGGCCCTTTGTCGATTATCTCATCCCACTTGCGGACCAGAAGCCCCACTTTGTCGGCGATGGGCCCCTCGGCCGCACGAGACGACTTGGGGGCGAAGCTATGGGCGATGTATCTTCTCTTGCGAGCATGTTGGGTGCGATTTCTCGCCGTGAAGATGCTTCGAGTGAGAGAAATTGACGCATCGTACCAGGATCTTGTTGAAGTGAGTATGGACATGAGAAGGATATGAATGTGCAACTTACGACTTTTCCAACCCATTCCCATGGCCGTAGACGAGATGTATGGCCCTTTCGTCAACGATACTAACGTGGTTCGGCTGGATCCTGACGACAGGCCCAAGTCGCTCGTGGAGATCATACACTGTGTAGGAGCGCTTGGACTTGCGGCAGATATACAGGAGCCAGATGTTTGAGAAGCGAGCCAGCAGCGGGCCAGGAATTCCTCGCAGATGTCTGTAGGTGTAAAAGTAGGGAACAATGTAGAACAGCAGTCCGCATAAAAGTACTGGCAGGGGCGCCCAGGGCGAAAGTAAAAAAGAATCAATAGACATTTTTCCAGAGATTGACAATGTAGATGTCAATGTGAGTCAGGAAGATTGCAAGTCGGCGTGATATATCCAAAGCGGTATCAGTTATCAGAAACCTCTCGAATGGAATGTGGTTATCCGTGCCAAGAACCGTTGGTGCACATCAATATACTATACATGTATACTCCGCTAAAGCAACTCGGACTCAAGGTCGGGAACTATCACTTTGAGTTTGAACTAGCCATCGGAGTAGTACTTGCACCCACAAACCTATCGGCATCTGGAAAATGCCTCCCGGGCCATGAGCCCATGCTCCATACCTCTTATTGCTGAGACGTAGTATTGCGTATTGTCGGACAAGGCACGGATGTTGCAGTGGATGTAAGAACCAGAGTACAAAGTATCCCTGACTGCCCTTCGGAAGTTCCATTGCATCTGTGTATGCTTGGTGTCGTATGATTCCTTCCAAGTCTATCTGACGCAGTCGATGACTGCCGGTCTGTTTATGCATAATGTACACGAGGCCATGATGTAGTCGGGTCCACCTGCTCAAGTCCAAAACAAATCGCTCCAGTTATGTATCAATTTTACTTTTTGTTTGCATCACGAGTACGTGGATGGACGAGGTATGGTTCGTTTTATGCCGGAGCTTCGTGCCGACGGCGATTCCCACTCACCTGACTGAGTTTCATGTGCTGAGGATATGTAACATTGCGGTCATGGCATCGGCAAAGATATGCCATTGTCATGAGAGAAAATGAAGATGATGCCTGAGTGCAGAATGTAGCTACATATTCTTAGTATTAAACCAACAGTAAGTAGTCTATATAAGCTGTCTCTCCAGAGTATACGGAAGAGGTTAAGACTTGTATTGTAACATCTTTGCTGATATCTTATCAACCTATCCTATATCTCTAACAACTGAAACAACGTTGACCATGCCTTCTGCCGTTGACAGCATCCCAATTGCCTCCATTGAGACAATCAACTACTCCGCTCTCGAAAGGCGAGATGCGAGAGAGATTGAAAAGCTCATGGATGCAAGCCGTACAGCCGGATTCTTCTACCTAGACTTTGACCGTAGTGGTGCAGCTGGTCTACCCAAGAAGAAGAAAGAAGTTCTCGAGGCAATGAAGGAATATTTCAGTCAGCCCGATGACATCAAGCAATTTGACAGCAAGGGCGTTCCTACGCGTGGGTAAGTAGGCTTCAGTTATGAATGACCCAGTGCTGATTAGACTTGAAGATATGTCAAAAAGGGCACCTTCACGGCCGTTGACCCCAACCGCCCTGATGAATCTTTTGAGCATCTTGCTGTAAGGTATATGATCGGTTCGGCTGATTCATGACTGACTTGAAGGCAGATTGGAACGCACGACTTGGGAACCAATTTAGCTTCCACGCTCCCTGCGCTCTTCAAGAAGGCTGGAACTCTTATCCCCGACTATGTAGCTCTTTGTGAGCGTGTAGTTGACGTTCTGTTGGACTGCTACTCAGGGGCTCTAGGCGTCCCTGGTCAGTTCCTAGAGTATCACGACCACGAAAAACCGTCCGATACCATCCTTGCCATGCTGAGCTATCCTGGAAAGCTCACCCATCAGAAACACACCGATCTGGGGTCCTTGACTATTCTCTTTAGCGATGAGTGGGGGCTTCAGGTTATTGAGCCCAGCAACGGCCATTGGGAGTGGGTCGAGCCGCGGGAGAAGGATGCCGTCATCAATGTTGGCGACGCTCTTCGCTTCCTCTCGGGCAAAACTTTGTATTCCTGTGTTCACAGGGTCATCAGGGATGGTCGTGCTGGTGATGAGGGGCATAGATACTCCATCGCATATCTGCTGCGTCCCGGGGATGACGTGACCTTTGTCGACGCCGATGGGTCTAGGATTACCGCCCAGTCTCTTGCCAGTATCAAGTATAGAGCTTATTCTGCGGACCATGCTGAGCAGGAGAAGGATACGGTCCTGACTGGTGGAATGGAACAGGTACTTGGTGTCCGTGCCTAGATCGACCAATCAATATAAGATGTCTCTTCTCTCTATCCTCCTCTCCCGATACAGAGTCAACCTAAATTAAGATGATTTGACTCTCGCATCAACGTTTTCTGTGACTAACGGGCGGCAACGGCTCGAGCCTCCACTCTTGGTGGGTACTCCTTGGCCTTCTCCTCTTTTGCGGTGACTTGTAATGCTGGTGAACTCAAATTAGACTTTGTTACTTCCGAGGAGGCCGACGTCCTAGCTTTGAGCATTAAGATCATCAAGCCAGGTACTAGGTAAAAGCGATAGTATGAGAGTATTGCCGCACCAATCAAGACTCGACGAAAGTTCATGATCATTTGGAAGGCTCGTGCCTTCTCATTACCTATTCCGTTGATCATCCACGGCTATACACTGTCAGGCTCTAAGCCAATAATCAAAAGAGCTCAACCGAGATGTTAGGAGCCTTTGGTATATTTGTGTCATTCATTTCCTTTCCGTTCCCCCGAGCTCAAGGTTATTTTAGTAAATAGACATCAATCGACCGGATAAGGGTGCTGGCATTGGACTTCTAATTTTGACAAATCTTGATTTGGTATTGTACTTCTGAAGCCTATATTCAACCTGAAACTTCGGTTCTGATATGCCGAGCCGTGTTTACGACTCTAGATGTAAACCGGTTACATTGTCAAATCTATAACAGGGGTTTTGGAGCCTTTTCTAAACTGTAATACATCAAGTATTCATGCAGGCCACGTAAGACCTCGCAGCGATCATAAGTTCAAGCATCTTGCGGGAAAGAACTCTTTGAAATCAGACTATGGGCTTATGCCGGTATTCAATAGCGCCAGCTGTTGTTTCTTTATGTGTTGAGAAAGAGAACAAGCCAACGGCAATAGTTAACATTCTGACAGGTAATAGCAAAGAGAGGTATTATGAACAAGAAGGACAAATTCAGGTTCGTGAATGCAGGTAACAAAGACCCCAACACAATTTATCATCAAACAGAAACTCCATGAACCCGCATTTCAATTTCCTGGGATTCAATAGATTGCAAAGCAATACTGTTTAAGTGAAAGACTCTTGTTATTATTATTGGACTATAGAGATAGTATCACGGCTTTACTGTGAGTTCCATTCTACAATAACAAGGTCCGAGAGTCAAAAGCATATTACTGCTTGGACCCGTGTTCCTCCATGAGCTCGTGTATATGTTGGTTCAAAAAGTACCCCTTCAGCTTCTCAGGCTCAACATATCGCGCGCCACGAATGGCAACCAGGCACCTCTCTGTTCCGCATTCACAAGGAAACGACTGAGCCATTTCCCATTCCGCACTTGGATAGAACCAAGTCAGCTCGTCACCCTTTGCGATATGACGATCATCCGCCACACGGACCTCCATGCGAGCGGTATCAACCACGAGGTTAGGATCACAGGAGTGATTGATGAAGACAATGTCAGAGTTAAACTCCATGTGCTCATCGCGGCCAGTCTGGAACGACGTCCAGGTAGCGCAGGGAGCATGGGTTGCCTCGGTGATTTTGGCAAACAGGGCTCCAGGTGGGAGCGAAACGAGGGATATGGCTGCTGATTTGAAGGGCTGATCAGACCGGACAACTTTGAGAATATCGGAGTGGCTTTGGCCTGCTGAGGACGGTCTTGCTTGAGGCAAGGAATGGTGAGCGTTGGATACAGCTGCGGCCATTGTAGATAATGAGGAGTATTGGATTCAAGTGATGTTGTGATGAGATAGTTTGAGAGGGCAGGACTAGTGGTGGTTCATGTGGCAAGATGATGCTGATATTGTATGGATTTATACCAAGTGCTATATTCGGCTACCAACATTTTCGGTCTCGCGTTACGTGTTTGGTAGCAACAACTGAGTTTCGGCAGTTGAAAAGAACCTTGTAAAACCTGAAAAAAAGGAAGTTGTTGAGAGCAGTTTGTCCGATGAAGTTTCCGGCATCGGGTCTCAACTGTTACACCGTGCAGTCTTCCTTATCGACAAGTCCGAGATAACTCTTGGACCAATTGCCTAATTGCCGAGTCGGGTTACAGTTACTCCAGCGTGCTTAAAGCTAGTGATGCTCTTGATTGGAATCTAGTAGAATAGCCACGTTGGAATTTTACCTTGTTGTGGATGTAACCTGTCTCTTAAGTTGAGAATACTAACACCCTGGGTATAACTGAGTTTTGAGTCACACATATCACCCAAAGACTAAATCAACATAATTCAGCACAATTGTCAAAGTATTTCCACTGTGAAGCATGTATTGACGAATGTCGATAGTGAAAACATTCAATCATCAGCCAATATAGAAACTTGAGAGATGTATCCCTAAAGTTCAACCCTCTTATCATGCAATGACTCGCAAATCCCGGCTGTAGATTAAACGAGCTACAACACCGCAAGCAGTACTAAGTAAAGCTGTCCCGCCAAAATAGTACATGGCAGGCCGGAAAGGCACAATGGATTCTGCAACATCTGCATGCGTGACCTGAATAAGAGCCGACGATATTGCATTTCCTCCCATTATACCAGGAGCCCACCCCGTGAAAAGCAAACTCAAGGCTCCTGGCGCATCATCGATTGGTAAGTGACGACCAACGGCGGTAGGAATGGCCACTGCAAAACCTCCATTTGACAGGCCGTTGAGAATGCAGAACAACAAAACCAGTCCCAGATTGGAAGATAACGGCCAAACTGCGAGCAGAGAAATCGCATTCACCAGGGAGGTAAAGAACAAGGCATTCATAGAGCCGACCCTATCACACGCATAGCCTGTCAGAATTCGGCCTACTGACATACATGCCAAGAGACAGGCAAGCGTGGCTATGGATGTAGAGTTTGAGAACCCAAGAGCGTTGTTGATGTAGGGGAGGAAGAAGGTTGGCGCATATATGGGGAAGATTCCCACTGCTCCAGCTGCGAAATGCCATGAGAAACAGGCATCTCTGAAGACGGACCATTTGACAGGGTACTTAGGAGGAGCCCCGCGATCCTTGACGAGTAAAGCGGTCGGTATGCCAGTAACAAGCGATGCAATACCCAATATCCGAAAGGTCCAAGCGACTCCAACGCTTTCAGTCAGATAGCCAACTGAAACGGCTCCAACAAGAGCCCCAAAACTGCCACCAAGCTTGACGATGCCATTCGCCAATCCAAGTCTCTTCTTGAACCACAATACTGGAAGAGTGTTGTACAAGGTGTCGGTGAAAGCTGATCCAATGCCATATGAGACTCCACAGGCGAAGAATAAGCCCACGAGACTTCCAGCAGCCCAACTGCTCGCTAGGCAGCCAAACCCATAGATGGCGATACCAATCGTCATGCCTGCACGAGCTCCGATGACACGAACTATCCGGATGGCGGGTATCCCGAGCGCAGGACCCAGAGCTACACCGAGACTACCAACGAATGACACGGCGCTCAGCGAAGATCCTTTGAGGGTTGTTCGAAGCAGAGCTGCCTGTAGGATGCCCCAGGATCCAGCCCAGAGATTGATCCAGAATGTATGGATGAAACAGACGAATATGATGACCCAGCCGTAACCGCCGTCTGGAGGCGTGTCGGGGTCTTCCTCGGTGATGATTGGATCCGGGATGGCGATTTGTTCTAGTTCCATGGTTATACAATGGGTGTTGTTGATGGCTTGGGGGAGGATAATCAGGTACCAGGTATGCACGGCTTGACCTCTTTGGTACTGTGCTGAGATGGGTCCTTGGGGGGAAAAAAGGGAACTAATGTTGGGTAGGCTTCGAGGTATACGTGGCTTCAGACTTTATCAGATACATTGCCTCTTAGAAGACTTGTCAACAGATCACTACGCGTTAGAAGAATTGCACGCTATGTACCTGGCCCTCAACTATTCTCAACATGATTGATAAGCAAGACGAGTTCTGCAATTGCCGCCCCATGGGGACAAACATGCATGGTTCAGTCGAAACGTCCGAGGCTCCATCAACGCACATACTAATCCTTGTCCAACAACTGCCGTGCTCCGCATACTTTGCGACGGCCGAAAACTCAATTTGAGGCGTCAACTTGCAGCGTGAAAACTGCCAATCGGAAGTTTGAACGCTCTCGGGCGGGTAGTAAATTGCATAATGCATTTACTTATCCATGTGAACTCGGGGAGGGTTGTTATGCGGCCACGCCCGTCGGCGCATCGAGGCAACATGACAGTTAAGTAATAGCTCATCCAGCCTATCCCTGGGCTTATTCCTCCATTCTCGAAAACCGCACCAAAACTACACGACTCTTTGCTTCACTTGCACCATAATCTCAACAGCCATGGCACCTACTGGAGAACTCGGCAGGAGGCTCATCCCTCGTATCCTGGATGACATGTCTAGAGATGAACCGGATCGAGTTATCTACTCAATTGCCAGGTCTGCCGATACTTCACAGGGCTTCAACGACATCACGGCTCGCGAGTTTGCTAACGCCGTGAATAAGACCGCCTGGTGGTTGGAAGGCCTTGTTGGCAAGAGTGAATCATTTCAAACGATTGGCTATATCGGACCACGTAAGTTTCTTTGACTTGCACCGCATCGGATAGATGCTGACCATACAAGATGATATCCGCTATTTTCTGCTCAATTTGGCCTGTGTCAAAGTCGGATACCAAGTAAGTCACACAGCTCGACCATTATAATGTCTCCGACGTTTGTTTTGACGACTCACAACGCCGCTTAGGTTATCTTTCTGTCGCCAGGTAATAGCATTGAAGCTGCGTTGGGTCTTCTCAAAGCGACAGAATGTAGCCTTTGGGTCCATCCCGTCGACTACCCGCCGTATCCTCTGGTGGAGAAGATCCAGCAGACCCGTGAGCTGCGTATTCTAGAGATCCCCCACCGTCGCAGAACTCCTCGACGCGTCCAGCTCACCTCACTATCCTTACACCAAGACCTACGACGAAGCCATGGGTGACCCGTTCTGCATCCTCCATACATCTGGTACGACAGGCCTGCCCAAGCCAATCTACCTCAACAACGGCTTGCTCGCTACCATGGACGCCGCTCGTACCTTACCGCCGTTCGAGGGTGACAATGGCGCTCGTCCGTGGGCAACGTTGTATGAAAAGGGCGATAGACTGTATTCCCCTTGTGTACTCCTTCATGTATGTGTTGATAGCTACTTCCATAACGGAGATGATGCAACTGACTTTAGAGACAGGGTCCCGGAATCTTCATGAACCTCTTTGCGACGTTCCTTTTTGACACGCATAGCGTCATGGGTCCCGTCGACGTTCACCCTGATATGAATCTGCTCGCGTCACTTGCAGACCACGGCAACATCGATATTTGGCACTTCATGCCTGTGTACGTTAACGAACTGGGACAACACCCTGAAGTATTGGAGAAGTTCAAATCGTCCAAATTCATAGGAGCTGGCGGAGGTACGCCCACACGCATCTTGCTAAGGTCTCAATTAATAGAATCTCTTCTAGGTCCCGTTAGCGCAGAGCTTGCCGCCAAGGTGAATGAGGTAGTACGTGTTCACAATCTGTTTGGAACAACTGAGGGCCTCTTCATGGGTGACATGTTGGTGGACAAGGAAGACTTCCTGTGGGTTTCGTTTCACCCCTACGCTGGGTTTGAGTATACGGAAATCGAGAGGGGTCTGTTTGAGCAGCGCGCCGTGAAGAATGAGCACTGGGCTCTGCATCAAGGAATCTTTCATACCTTTCCTGATGTCGATGAATTTAACTTTAAAGATTTATTCATTAAACACCCGAGAAAGCCTAACCTCTGGCTTTACATGGGCAGAAGCAACGACATCATCTGTCTAGAAGATGCGCAGAAGCTGTCTCCCATTGAGACGGAGAATATGATCTGTGCTCATCCCAGTGTCAAAGGATGCGTCATGGTAAGTGACCCTGAAGCTATGCAGCATGACCTTTAATCGCTAACAGGCTGTTTAGATTGGAAACGGGCAGAAGTTTGCCTGTCTGATGGTAGAGTTGAGAGACGATACGTCAAGAGACACAGAGACCATTCAAGGGCTGAGGGAAAGCCTTGGGGATATCATTGACCAAGCAGATCAGAATCAGTTGCTGAGGGGCTACTTGAGAAGAGATTACATCATTATCGCAGATCCCAAGCGACCTCTCCCCCGGACTGAGAAGGGAACCATTTCGCGTCGAGCTGCTCTGAAGCTTTATGAGAAGGAAATCGATGTGTTTTATCGCTTCAAGGGGGAGGCCACTGTAGGTGTTGGTCAACGTACAGCCGAAAGGGCATAGAGAGTATCATAAACCATCGATTTAGATATAGCTTTACTCCGTCGACGCGTCTGCCAATTGTCTCATGTGTCTAGACCAAAATAATTCTCAGAAACTGCCTGGTATCTATATAGTTGCATCGAGTGGATTATCCAACATTCTTCCCATAGTATAACACTCAGCCTTTGTGCCCTCTTCCATGTATCGAGAGCTGAAAATTGACTCGACTTGATTACTCGGGATGCCCTCAATCCCACCACCACTTGGACAGCTGATAGAGACTGACTGGGGATCACGCAGCCCGTCTCTCAGTATTTGGAGAGCATCTCGCCATAAGCCAACTCTGATGTGAACTAAAAACAACGTAATTTCTGATCCAATACCAAGAGCCGCAGCTAGCGCTCCAAGTTCCGTAGTGGTGACTGAGATCTCGGTGAGCTGGATGGAGCGCAAGTCAGAACCTAGGGGCCACATAAATCCAATACCAACTGAGGTCGGAGCTGTGAGCATGGATTTAAGACCTAAGCTGTACCAAAATTCGCCGAGATTTATATCAGCATGTGCGATGCATCCAGCGTTGAAGATTGCACCCAAGTATTCGTTTATGACCTCCATCTCACTCGCTGTCCTGACCGTGTCGTTATCCTCTTCATTTCTAATCCATGGACCACAACCGCTACGGCACCGAGGCTGAAAGCTGAACTGCAGAAGATCGAGTCGTCTGATGGAATCAGATAACTTGTCTCGTTCATCTCCGCTAAGTTGCATCGCCGAGTAATCCGGCGCAGCTGATACATGGATGGAGAGTTGGTCTATGAGCAGTGAATCTACAGCTCCTAGGGCCAGAGGAATATCCACGAGTAATTTTGTTGGAACACCAGACCAGATGAATTCGTTTGGATGGATCCAACGTGATTCCTCCCATAGCATTGGGCGAGAAAGCACTTGGATTAGAATATCGGCTTGGGCTGAGGTGTCTTGTTCGTCAACTGGATCAAATTTGCGGCCGAGATCATAGTTGTTATTGAGAACACCGTCATGGAGCATGACATGCCGGATGTTTGGCAGCCTCGTCAAGATCTCAGCTATCCCGATTGCAAAGGCACCGTCGCCATACAAGAGCATTTGTGAATCGTGACTTTCTTTGTAGCGTTTGAAAGCAAGTTCAAGGATACTGTTGGAATACCCTGCCTGGTTTGCCGTGTCGCGTGATGTAGATGGGTCTACAGACTCATCATTATGCATGTGTACCTCATTGACGAATCGTTGCATCAAACACTCAAATGTCATTTTCCCGCCTGAATCGATACCAATTGATTCCTCGAAAATATGTACTCGCTGCCCCCATTCAGACAAAACGGCTGCGGTGAAATTGTCAAGACTGGCCGCAATCCATGGATGGTAGAAATGCAATCGCACATTGACCTCGCGTACTCCTTCTGCGATTCGAGGATTATCAAGCACTTTGCGAAATAGCTTAACACTCTCTGGATGGCTGAAATCCAAAGTCCCGCAGCGACGAACAGCATAATCGCTGCAGAGCAGGCATAACCTCTTGCAGGTCAATCTCAGGCTGGAGATGGTGTCATTCTGATGCTTTCGTTCTGTGCTTCTGCAGAGTCCAAATACAGCAAGCAATATCTCATTGGATAAGTTAAGAAAGAGTGGCATGCCCGCGAGGAATGCACTTATGGTGGTGCTGCTAATGTGGTGTAGATATCCATTTGGTGTTTGGTCGGACGATGCGGAGTAATTGAAATGCCGCTTGTTTCGTGGCGGGGAAACCTTAGGA
Organism: Fusarium dlaminii; assembly: GCA_013186775.1. Taxonomy (NCBI): domain Eukaryota; kingdom Fungi; phylum Ascomycota; class Sordariomycetes; order Hypocreales; family Nectriaceae; genus Fusarium; species Fusarium dlaminii. Next base: position 13,385 of record JAAOAL010000052.1, on the reverse strand, counting down.
CCTTTATTCTCAGTGACGAAAAGACCTGGATAAGTTCAATGTATTTTTGTGGTTCTTTGCACTAGTTAATTTTGGCACCTAAGTGACTAGATACCTCTTATTGGACAGGGCTGAGGGGGGCCAGGATGACCTACACTGGTTCCGGGCAGTTTCGTGATGGCTCCAGCGCGGATTGGCTATGAAGTTCAGTATTAGTGTTCACCAAAGCCATGTAGACTTGTTCATGTGTAGACATTCAAGTCGTCAGTTGAACACCAGACTAGCTCTTGAACATTGCCCTTTGATTTAGTTATTAGTGTATTACAGAGTAGAGTATTGGTTGTTCAGGAATTGACTATATAAATAGAACCAGCATCTACTTGTCCTCGTTTCGTTCTTCTGCCTACAACAACGCAAACCATCAAATCCAGCGACACATTCAAATACAATCTTAACATCCACAACATCTACAGACAGACAAACCATGGACCGCACATCTCTATCGAGTGACTGCATCATCAAATGCATGGTTGATGCGTACGCTTGTGAAGGTGATGCGATTGCCGTGCAGATGTCACCTGAAACAGGCTACTCCGCATGGGTAGCAAGCATGCCGTGCAGTGATCTACAGGCAAGCCGTAAGGGTAGCTATGAATTCGTTATCATGCGATCGATTCAGTATTTTCGGCTTCTTGGCGACGATCTGGCCGTTGAGAGTCCTCGGGCTGGTGGACCAATCCATGATAAGTGTGCACTTGATGCCTTGAGTAAACTCGAAGGGATGGACTACAAAGTTTTAGTTTGGCGACTATGCTCCGAGAAAGCAATGCCATATATGGACCGAGAAGGAAACACGTTGCCGATTGAAGAACGCCCCCCTCTCAAAAGCTCAGAAGAGTTGGGAGACACTGTTGAAGACAGCACTATATCTGACTTGCGAGAGGAAATTTTGCAACTCAAGAGGACAGTCAAAGGGAAAGAGATTGGAAAAGTACGACTCCATTTGTCGCATTCTCAGGAAAGGGAAAGACATTACGAAATTGCCTCAAGAAATGGAAACGAAGTACAGCTCTATCGCACGAATGTCATAGAAAATGTTAAAGAACTCAACCTTCTACATACAAAGGTAAAGGACTTGGTGTTCGCTAACAACATCGGAAACAGGGATGAACACTTGGCCGAACTTTTGGAAGGGTTACTCGATAGGATGGCCCTTTCTGCTGAAAGAAGGAGGTCCAAGTACTTCGAGCTGAAGGCCGCCATGCTACAAAAGAAGGTTGACTTGGCCGATGCGTGCACCCGCTTCGATATTGCAAACAAGCGTTTTAAAGACGAGCAGGCTAGCAGCGGTCAATTTCGACGTCTTGCTGGTGATTTAAAAGGCACGAATGATGAGAACTGGAAGGCAATCCTGTCGTTATGGGAAGCGGAGGATATGATGGAGGCAGCTCAGCAGAACCTTCTGCAGTAGGTAGTTATGACCGACTGGACTCAAATCCTAAACGATAACTTGAGAACACGATAACTGTTGTGTTTTTAGAATATATATTTAACCAAGATTGAATCTTCTTCTTTCTCCACGATGACGCACATTTGCGCTTCGGAGCATTTCCCACGTGAAGTATTATCGTCATGACTCGAGCCATTCTAGTAGCGCAGGTCTAGTGGAAACTCAAGCAACGCCACGACTCGTGTTTCATCGGCAGTGCAACTTTCTCGACCAATCGCGACTGATAATTCGAATCACTCGCGAGAAACTGTTCCTGAGCTAACAGTCGTAGATGAACCCTTTTGGACTCCCAGCTCCAATAGCCATTCTGTTACGGATACGCTCAGACATTTACTCATCCTCGGATACAGGCTAGCTACGACGCTTGACCGGATCGACACCCAGGAACATCCACTGCCGAAGCTTTGGTTCTATCACATGCACCACGATTGTCTCACTAAAACGATCTGCATCGCCTCTCTCCCCTTTTTGTCTCGCGATTCCCTGGCCCTGGTCCTTCGAGCTTCCCTGTTCTCTTTAACTACATGTCTGTTTTGAGATGCGCCTCTTGCGATGAGGTCAGCCGTTTTAACTGTGCTGCTTAGTTTGCTTGCATTTACGGGCGCGAACGGGACAAATCTCGACACGAGTCTCCCAGATTGTGCGGTTTGTGAATTGTTGACTTTGTAGTAATTCTCGCTGATTCGAATAGCAAGTATGTTTTCAAACGTTGGGCAGCCCGGACTGCAATGAGCCGAGTTGCTTTTGTAACTCCGCTACCTTTCAGGATGATTTGATACCCTGCCTCAAGAGCCATTGCCAGATTCCACAAGTCTTCGGTACGTAAAGGACTTCAACCGGATTCCGGCCATTATCGGTTAACTGACTATACAAGCTTCGTTGCGATATCTCGACCAAGCTTGCGAACGGCCACGACGCGATAGAAGGAATGACGCCTGGCCTTACCTCTCGATACACATTCTTTGTATTCTTTGTGCAGTCATTCGAGTGTACACAAAGCTGTTCATTGTGAGGAAGATTTCACCAGAAGATTGGCTGTCATTCACTTCTCTGGTTATTTATATCGTGTACTTTGGCATTGGGCACCATGGTAAGGAGTGTATCATACGCTGAGGAACTGGCTAATAAAATGCAGCCTTGATGTCGGCATTTGGGCAGGATATTTGGTGGGTCAACGCCAATGATCTATCCCATGCACTCAAGGTATCATACACTGTCTGCTTATCTCAGTCGCTTGAAACTAACTCGAAAAGCTGTTCTGGATAGACTGTCCTGTCTACACTCTCCTTCTCGGAATGACTAAAGTCACAATAATTCTGTTCTATATCCGTCTGTGTCACGTTTATACCCTGTTCTGCCAACTATGTTAGGCTTGCATTCTTATCATCAGTCTAAGCATAGGCGTCTTCATGTCACTGAACATCTTCCAGTGCACGCCGATAAGATGGAACTGGGATCGATTTGGTGGGGAGGATGTTGACTTCTGGTGCATGGACTTGAACAAATTGCAATGGTCAATCAACATCACCAATATCGTGTTTGATGTCGTGGTGCTAGTGCTTCCAATACCGCTGATATGGAAAAGTACGTCTAGCCACATTTTGAGAGGATACAAGTTAACGTTGATAGCGAAATCAACCTTCCGTAGAAAACTCGGCATCGTCTTGATGTTCAGCCTCGGAGTCGTCGTCCTCGTCGCAAGCTGTCTCAAAATGCGCTACAACGTCCTGTACGGCCACTCCAACAACATTACATGGGACTACATGGACCTAATGGTCTGGGCAGGAATAGAAAGCTCAGTCAGTATCGCAGCGCCATGCTTACCAACAGTTCGACTGTTTCTCCACAAAGTGTTTCCTAAGTCATTTGGGCGTATATTCGCATTTGGGTCGCATTGTGAAAAGACATTAGACCAAGAAATCAAGGCGGAGGAGAAAGAGGTTGCGCAGTGGGCGGCCGACGTTGAGATGACCGGGATTTCGGGAGTTGGTGTTGCGAGACCGAGACGAGCGGCGATAAGTTTGGGGGAAGGGTTGAGAATAGAGGGAGAATGAAAAAGAAGAGGGCTATGACGGAAGCAAGTCGGATCTTGAAGAGTGTAGATGAGATACCGCTCTCGCCGTAGTTATCTGGTATTTATAAATATGATAACCCCCTTAGTCATTGGCAATTCTATGTCGACAGAATCTTTATAAATCTTTATCATGACTATCTGGTGTTAAACCATTCCTACCAGGTCGTGGCGCTTGGATACAGTCGGACTATAGTAACAGATGAGTTAATGAGTGGCAGCCAAAGTCACTGCTATTACAGGTTTTTAATAATCCCATTTACGGCGTCTGATCCAACAGTGGCACCTGCACCAAAAGTGACTGCGTGGCCAGCCCTTTTTGCAAAGTCTTTACCGTGATGATGCTATATAGATTGTTACTTATGCTATGGGCAAAGGCTTCGGATAATAGAGAAAACAAACCTCTTCATGTTCATGAGCTTCTTTGGGTTGAGGCGGTGGCGCTGACTGATTCTTCTTTTCCTGCAAACAATTAGTTTGGTGTATGTTGATTATAATGGATGTGAATGGAAATCTTTACTCCTTGGTCTTTTGTCTCGGGCATTGTGTCCTTTGCTGAGGTTCTTGCTGAAGAGGTGCTTAATAAATTGCTTGGTGTCGTGCTGGTCAAGAGGAAATGAATCTGAAGAATATCTGTAAAGTCTTATATATAACTCTCATCCCAGGCTTTGGGCATCTTTCAGCTCGGGACGGTCAGCAATGACGTGAATATGGTAATTATGACGAGCACTATGTCATTGGTCAAAGGATTAGGTTTTGCTCAACGGCTAATCGGCAAAGATTACACAATCACAGCGCCAGTATGTCATAGTGCAAAGTCTATTATAAGAGAAATATGTCGTCACTTACTGATATACTCCACATTTGGGTTTTTCTGTCTCATTTCGTAGCATATCAATCTGTCGCACGTCGAGTTGAACGATTCTAAAGTCATGAAACCACTCGCCATTTAGAATACGAGCAAGGACCCCGTCGTTGATGGCTTCTAAGTCCTCACAAACAACGCCCATCTCTTCATTAGCGATTTTTTTTTATCCTCACCGTGATCATGTGGCAGATTTCTAAAGCTGTGAGAGCGACCTCAGTATCCTTTTGGCCTTCGCCTTCATTATCATTGCCATTTTCGTCCCTAAGAATATCGTTCTCGTCACCGTTGAGCGGCGCAAATGTGCTAATGTCATCGTCGAGTTGTTTAACAGGACTGGAAGATGTCCGCACAACTTCAATCTCTCCATCTCGACCGCAATCATCACCCATTCGCGATGGCTGATACAAAGGATTGCTCGCGCCCGGATAATTAGCCAAGGCCATAGCCTTCTGCTCCCCAGTTCGCCTCAGGATAAGGGCCTCCGTCTGCGCAATACCCTCCATAAGCCTCGCACGATTAAGCAGACCGCTGTCGACAAAGAGCGCCGGAAGATGGTTCATTGAACACTCAACGGAACAAAGGAACAAAAATTATATAATGTCTTTGTTCCAAACACACGGATACGACCTTCTTTATTGTTCGCCGGAAGCCTGCAGCACCTGTATACATTGTTCGGTAATATGGACAAAGATTCAATGCGAACACAACCCGTGAACGTATGTTGCGACTTCATTTGCTGGCAAACAGTATATGTGTTCTTACATTATCTTTTAGCAAGTTTGAACACAAGACATATCTCTCAACTAGTCGTGGCGAAGGGTTTACTATATAATAGGATACTTTCCCCTCTCATCAACAATTCTATCATCCACCACCTCACAACTACAACCCAATACATCAACCATCAGCCATCCAGACATACAGACATACAGACACCAAAACCTCAACGTCTCAACGAACGACAATTCATCATGAACACCCAAATTCATTCACCCAAGGTAAAACAGACCACTGTCAGCATGGAATCTCTGAACGGCATGTCTTTTATTCACGTCCTACATGGATACCGGGTGTGTTATCCAATCTTCTGGGATGTTGCCCGGGACTCCTTTACCGACCAGGACAAGGTCCGTGGCCTCCGGGAAGCCCTTGCCAAGCTTCGAGGCTTTGACTACCAAGTAGAGTCTTCCAACGGCTGGTCCGTTGATCAGAGACTCTGGGGAATCGGCGTTGCTATCGCCGTCATCGAGGACGTTCTTTCGTCATCCGATGTGGCCGAGGCCTTCCGTCTCACCAAGAAGAATGTGAAGAATTGGATGCAGCATGCCAATTTCTTGAAGCCCGGCATGAATGTGTCTGCTTACATGCCCGTTATGAAGGATCCCTTGCTTAACCTCGAGGTACTGGCGAAACATTTCCCGTACTTCAAATTTAATTTGCCCGTGGTTCCTGAACATCTACTGAAGTTCCTTCATACGTCGAAGAGATCCGGGTCGGTCGAGGAACCTGAGGAGAAGAAGACCGAATCCAACAAGGGAACTGAGGGTGAAACTGTTGATGAGATCGCGGATTCTCTTTGCAAGATCAAGATCGATTGATGATCCAAGGCCTGGAGACGGTTTGACTGTTAGATATTTTCCTAGGCGCAATTAAGTACTTATTCCAACTTCATACGTCCCAAAGATTACTCGTATCATACTTGATATTTATACTGTTTATTTTCCCGTGAGAGTTATGCTTGATTCCGGTTCCGAAGAGAATCAATCAATCAGTAACATACCTTAAACCTCATCCCATACACGGGCCGCACTCACACTTAGTCCGTGTAAACATTGACCGCTGGGCATTTCCGTGCTCTAGACTAAACCCTTCAACGATAAGTTCTATCTAAATTGATATTAAGAAAATATCAGGGTCTGGTATTAAGCAATACCGATCGGATCTCTTCCGTGCACATAACATCTATCATGGTGCCTTTCTTGAACTTATCTTCGATTACCATGACCAATTTGGGATAATAGGTCTGGTTTAAAATCGCTCGCCGGCGTGATTACTGGAATCTCCGCCTGATGAAAATAAAGACCGTTTTCGAGATCAGCTACTTACCTCAACGGGAGGCGGAGGATACAATCTCTGAAAGATATGAAAATAATAGTCTTATAAACACTTCTGATTTATATTGCATTCTTTTTCGAGGTAATTTATTATTTTCACATCTAATTGATGCTTTGGTGTTATGTTGCGTCTCTTATTTCCTTGTCCTGTAAGGGCTCGAGCACGAAGCCAATGATCCGTCAATAGGGTCACAAGGGTGGTAGCCATCATTTGCTCATAGAATTCTCTTTATCCTCTGCCTATAGGATTGATTCATAAGCAACTAGAGACTTGTACTGCCCGCTTCCCCCTCTACTAACGCTCATCACCCCTCCAGCCTTCCTTAGTCTCATTGCCTCCTCAATCGTCTCCAGCCGAGTATATAACAGTAGCAAGGTATTCAAAGTGAATGTTCAGCCCCGTCTCACCGTAACACCCTAGGTAAAAGCCACTCTTGTCAACGGCCTGGTCTCCAGAAGGAGCAAGATGGTAGATCCAGAAGTTCTTGAAGCCTGCCGTGGGATCGTTAAGGACTGGCGTGATCTGTACGTTTGGGGGGCGATGAAACTTTGTTTTAAAGGTGAAGCGCGTTGGTCGGCCATCGGCATATCTGGTGATGACGCCTTTGCCGGCTTCGGCTTCACCAATGGTGCCGTGCTTGGTGTCCCAGACTGGACCTAATGCAAAAGATAAGTATCTATGAGTATAGGATCGGAGGGACTGGTTGACGTACCTTGTGCACTCATGGTGTCTGTTTGTACGACTCTTGCTTGTTTGAAGTGATGTTTGTCTGTGGTGAAAGATGTGTAAGGAACTTGGAGATGGTGGGCGGTCCAAGGTTTATTTATTGTCAGCGACGATCTTGGATCTAAGCCCTGCCGTCCACCTCATTCGGGGGTTTGTCCCCGCGGTGGCTTATTCTGTCTCAGCTGAAAATGTAATGACACCAGTGGAAATCCCGGTGTGATACAAGAGTGTCTCATGCGGCAGATAAATCTCGCAGATACGAGAGCGTCGCGTCGGCAGTTCCTGGCTGTGGCTGGGATGCAACCCAAGAGACATCCTCCGTGAATCCATGACGAGCAGAGATTTGGTGGAAAGTACAGTTTCAACTTCTACTGTCTAAAATCGGAGCTAGGCCCGTCGCGCCCCGAGACACGGCACGATAGGACATGGCCTGGATCTCGACCTCCATCCCTACAGTGGGGGGCAATAAGTATGAATACCCATTGATGTACTTACGCACACCCTCTAACCCGAAAAAGGCTATCTTCATTTCCAATCCCAGTTAGAGGCCCTTTTTGACTAATCGGTATAATAGACAGCTATGTGTGAGGAAGATATGTATGTGTAAGCTGCCAAATTGGATTAGTGGTAGAAAAATAATACACGCCCGGTATTCAAACTTATTGCCCCCCACTGTAGCTTGTATCCTTTCTATGACCTTTCATCTTGTCAGCCAAAGATCCTTCCACTTATCAGCCGTTGCCAGACACTAGTTAAAGGGAAACAGGGAGATTTCTGCCGCATTCTATCGCAGGGCATACCGTTATCTGATTTTCTGTGTTCACATCTTGCTCAACTCTCAGATGTCGGAGTATCCGTGTCTCACTAACCCCTCTTGGCCGCCATCATGCAAAGCTCCAAATGTAGTAATAGAGCTTTCAGCTGTCGGGCCTCAAACACTCACCGCTCTTCAATAACCAATCACTCCATCACTGAGAGCACGACTTCCCTCTTTTCATGATTCTGGATGTCCACAATATGGGGACTGACGCGTATGCAAGAGGTCACCCTTAGAACTTACTGTAATGGAAACTCTACAGACCGAGATGGTAGCAACGCGAGTCCGGAGCGGTGGGTGGTCAGATACAGTGTAATCTGCGTACCTGAGCAACAGCCACTATCGCGCGTCCTTGCATTTCGGCTCTCTTCGGTCTGTTCCTCTCTGCTATGTGGTGGATCGGATATGGGCTTGAATGTGGATCATGGCGCAAAGATGAGCCTGACGACATTTCTTCCCATGTCGTTGATGCGGTGCGCTTATTTCGTTCCCATGGTCTTCCGAAATGATTAGTTGTTGCGAATCATGAATTGGTGACAGCCATTTTGACGAGCAATAGAAATGATGTCTTCAGTGACCAATGATATCGAGGCGATCCAAGTCTCTTGATCTAAGCGTCCTTCATCTTCGTTGCAGACATACAAGCAATGGTTGGAAGGGCGTTCCTGAACATGATGTAAGCTCCTGCCGCTTACCAGTTCCTGAAACATTGCTCATACAGTATCAAGCCACTAGTCGTGCAGCTATACTCTGTGCTCCCTCCCTTCTCACTTCTGATGCCTCTGTATACCTAGCTATAAGCGGGAAGGGACAAAGGGCAGAGGATACTTGCAAGAAGTGGAATCGAGTGCGGCGTTGAATAAAAGGGCAAAGTTCTCGCATTCCAGGTGAGATTGCGTCCTTTCCCTCTATCTCCAAGCCGACTTGGATCTGTGGAATACCTGAAACAAACCGCGCGCCTGACCTGAAGGTGTGAATCTGTTGACTCAGCCGTTCCTCAAGGGAGAGGATGAGAGCTATACATCCTGCGACGTATTCGAGCATAAAGACGCTGCCACTGCAGAAAGAAATGCCATATCAAGAGGCTCCGATCAGGATAGTATGATGTAGAAGCGTGATAGTGATCCTGCTGAAGACGTCAATGATGTCGGCGTCTCTGTAGATCAATGAGAATAGCGCTGGTGCTGCTGCTGCTATATTTATCTTCCCACCACAGCTTACGGCTCGATTGGACGTGTACTATGTTATCACTATCCGAGAAGGGTAGTGATGCGCGACGCAATATGCAAAGAATACTGAGTAGGCAAAAGCGCGGTGATACGACGAGGCTGAGCTGGTCAGCAAATAAACAAGGCTCTGGTCGTTTGACGCTCCAGACCGTGAGAGGTATGCCTGGCATGTAGTTCCCAGCGATTGCTTATGAGGCGTATATCTTCCGCTGACAAGACGAAGAGCGTAGAATGATGGCATGAGGGATTCAGCATCGTAATGGCTCGAAGGCCCTTGAAGAGAGACAATTCTCTGTAGGTCTAGACCATAGGTCAAAAGAGCTATTGTGGAAGACCTCTTTGATTAGCTATGCTGCTTCAAAGTTCGTAAATGTGAAAACTACCAGATTTTCAGTATGCCATGTTCTGTCAGGTACTTTAAAAACGCTCAAGGCACCAATTTCATTACTAAAGCAAAGTTTCACCACAACATTAAAATTCCAGTTTTTACAATGTCAATTTGATCCTACTGAGGAAAATACAAAACGCCTGCCCACAAACTCCAAACCAATTCATCCCCCAGTCCCGGTTCTTCACCCCGCAGCCTTATGACCAGCAAAAGGCTCCTTTCTTACATTTTGTGTTGAGAACAATTTATTCTCATAACGAGCAGCTTGGTAACCTCAATCAAGTGGGAGTCTCCAATGTGAGACCAGGCGATCGGTGCTCTTAGCAGTATTTGGTACAGCTGTATTTTCTACATATCTAAAGTCCACTATCCTTGAGCCCCAAGGCAGGCAGAGCCAGAAGATGCATCTGGGATTGTCTAAAGCTCTTGTATCCACAGCCTGTAGCCTTTTAATTTGCGTGGCTGCTGGAGCTCTTCTGTCTTTCCTCCTCATCCTTCTTGACCAATTCGTAGAGCCGGGGGTCATTGTCCACAAGCTGTGACATTTCTAGGAGTTTGAGAATGTGTCGAAGCTCAGTCCGGATGCCCATTCTGTTCATCTTTCTTTCAAAATCTTCGCACCATGCCTGGGCTTCGTCATCACTCGATGAATCGCATGAAGGTAAGGGTCGATCCTCAACATCATGCTGGGATGACTGCGCGTTGCTTCCTTGCTTCTCAAGCTGATTTGGGTCGGTATTCTCCTTCTTCTCGGAGATATCGGTGGACTTACCTTTACGCTCAAGTGGGGCGTTAGTAGACTCACCTTCAAGATTCCCAGCCTGCCACTTCAGAAAGGCGGCATACTGCTTAGCATCAACAAGTACCATTCCATCCTCGTCCCCAATGGGTTCTTCCCATGCGGTTTTCCAAGCATCATCGAGCCGAAAGATTTCATCGAGCCCGTCATCAACTCGCCCAACGCTACTGCGACTATCAGTACAACGCTTGCAGTCGGAAGCCTCCATTTCTTCGGTCTGATGTCAGTTTTTTTGGGTATTGGTGAGTGAAGTAAGTGGAAAATGGGTGAAGAAGGCACTTGATACACTAAATTGAGAGTTGAGAAGATGCCTGTTTCTAGGGCAATTGAAAGTGTTCTTATACTGAGAATGGCGGGGAGTTAATTTCGTGTTGACGTTCTGACAACATCATTGAAGGCATTTCGGATGGGCGTTCAATATGTGAACAGATGAACAAGAATGAGACGAACAAAGGAATACACGTGAATACAAGATCAATGATAGAACAAGGCAAAGTCCTTTGAAATATATCATATGTAGATCAGTTCTCGAATTTGAACCCACGTGCTGTTCTATTGATTGTGTAGATATGCTTAAATACGTGGTTCCACACCAGTATCGTTCTCAGCCAGACTACACTGAACAAGGCCTCGGCCAATCTTCCTAATTCAGCCATTTTCACCATGAGTCAGGTCACAATTGTTCAGTCAGATATCAAACACTGTAGTATATGCATTAGGTGTTCCATCCTGGGTATAGCTCATACTCTTCAGAATAGGCGACCTTCGCCTTCATCAAAGGGTATTAATATTATCTTACTGATGAGGTTCAGCGTAATTAACGCAAGCTTTAAGCCTCAAATCTTAAAACACATGTAACGCAAGCTACTATTTGGATGATAACGAAGATACTATTAGATGATTCGTCAAATCGTATATGAATGTGAGTTTGCCAACAACTCCCGTGTCACGAAACAGCGTTATATAGTGCTTAAGTTAGATTTATCTTTATTACTCGATTACACATGGCAATCCCAAACAAGGGGTAAAGACTATTCAGCCAAGTAGGCGGTTTCCAATTAGCTTAGTGGGGTGCGAAACCTGTCCTCCCAAACACAGGTCATACGTGTCGCAAGAATATAATAGAGGTGCTCGCAAATATACAGTTGCCAGTAAAGACAATAACCCAATGATACGACGATGGAATCAAAGACTCAAGTCCGAGTTCCTCAGGGGAAGACTAGTGGAATATATCAGTACTTGGTAAAAGGAGATTCTTATAGGCAGGGTCAGACCCTCCTGTCAATACATTTATCAAGCATTATAAAATATGCCAGGAAGCCATCCCTGACGGAGGTATAGTCGCTTTGGCAGGCACTAACCTTATAGAATAAGCATTTAGTGCTTAGGTCCTGGTTTAGCTATATTCTGCTTTTGCTTCTTAGCCTATTATTAGTTTATAGGTCTATAGAGATATTTAAGGATCTCTATCTCTTATATAAGAGTAAAGAAATAGACTGTATTTTATATAAGATAATTACTTCTATGCTATATACTATACTTACTAGTCTCTTATTGTAACTATTCCTTACTAGAGTCTTATAGCTAATCTTCTTTAATTTTATTACCTATTTTTATGGTTAGTCTTATTTTATAAGAATAATAGTAATAAGGAAGAAAAAGGAGAGTTAGGGGAGCTTTCTATATTTAAAGGCTTATAGGTCGTTGAGGCATTTGCATTAAAACCTCGCTTCTCTAAGCGCTATATAACTGTTACAGAGACTAACAAAGAGAAGACATTTCCATGGTTTAAGTTTGTAAATAAGAAGTCGATGTGTAGGGTAGCTACTTGCAAAACATCCATATCCAGCATTATTATGTAATTGCTATTATATCCGAGGACTGGCCTCGATTGAAATCTTTGCTATGTCCGAGCCTCCGAGAACAGATTCTCAGCTGACTAAGCTAACTCCCTGATCGGGGCTCTCATACCCGCACAGCCGGCTGTGCGATTAGTGTTATATGCTTATTATATAGTTGGCTGTGCAGATAAGGCTAAATATCTAACTTTGGATTAAATGCACAGCTGCTATTCAATAATAACACCATTTTCAATTAAAATGGCTATTTAGAGGTATTTTTCATTTTCATAACTACTTATTACTTTATATTTTATATTATTAATTCGCTACTTGGCCCCTAGTTACTGTAAATAATATAGGAATAATATAACCTTCTAACTTATAGGATTACAGAAAAACAGTTATCTACTTATAATATTAAGGATAAGAAGAAAGCCTTATTATATTAGAGAGATAACTAATATTAATATATAGAAGCCCCCTCTGCTATAACTGCAATATAACTAACTTAACGCTATATAACCTCTTCTTCTTAATTTAGAGTAATAAAGGAAGATACTATATATAAGATATCTATTATTATACCTTTAGTTATACTATAGGAAAGATTCCTTTATTACTCTTAATCTATATAGTAAGTATTTAATATAGCTATAAGTTAATTAGTAGATAAATATATAAATTAAGAAATAAATTTCTTATCTTCTTTCCTTAATATAATATCTTCCTTTAAGATACTAAGTAATCTAATAATTCTTTAAGCTTATAATATCTCTATCTCTTTAATAATAGCCCCTAATAATAATAAAAATAATAACTTTAAGATCTTTAAGGATAACACTTAAACTATCCCCTGCCTAGTTCCTTTAAACTAAAATAACCAGTTTATCCTGCAGCCTGCTACTACTATAAATAACCTTCCTAGTTACTTAAGGACTAGGCAAGTAGTATATAAGGCAGCAGGCTTCTTTTAGCCTATCCCCTAACTTATTCTTTATAGCTAAGAGAATCTAGAAATATAATAGCCAGTATATAATATATT